>JADWOT020000008.1:7242474-8442474 GCA_036345935.2 Taenia hydatigena
CACATACCTGATTTTATAGCACTTACTGTATATAAAGGTTTACTCTATGAGATTAAATTCATTCTATCCATCAATGGATTGTATTTTCACTAACTCCGGAAACACTACTGTTTCGAAGAAGTAGTATCATGTCCTTTAAAATAGACCGTTTCGTGTTTTGTGATCGCAAATTTGGCCTGTTGAAGCTACTGAAGACTTTGCATGTTGTCTGTATTTGGATGTGAAAGATCATCGCCTTGACAAGGCATTTGAAACCCTCTTCTTGATGTCTCTTTTTACCTGACTGTGGCGCCCTAGCCAGTGCAGTCGCATATCACAAGTTGTCATCCCCTGAAAGCAAGAAATCCAAAAGTCTGTTTGTCTTTGTACTTCATTTAAAAAGAATCCGAAATCTACCGTGTCCGTGATTAACGGTCTATACTGTCCCTTACTTATGTTCCCATGACTGAATACCTTAAAGGAGGCTGTGCTAAGCAAGAACAAAGCACCATTCAAGGAAATACGATTCGTTTAAAAAAATATCTTTAAAATATTAAAGAACTTTGAACTATTTATTTCTGTGATATGTAGTCGTGCTATTGGACAAAGAATTAATTACACCTTGAAATCCTGCCTCACTGTTGAAAGTAACTTCCGAAGCAAATCCTACCATAGTCGAAACAATGCCAACTTCTCACATCTTCCCCTTAAACGCAAGTAAGCGCAGCTAAAAGCTTATTTGGGGTCAATTTTATTGAGGTTGATAGCATCGTTTGCGCGCCTTCTCACACCACTGACGCTCGAGGAAGCAGGCCATTCCTCTCTGATCTCCTGGTGCTTTCAACTACCAAGGCTAAAACCACCCTTGGGCTAACCTCTTCCAATCCACTCACCTCCAGAAAATGCTTTTGTCGCATTGGTACTTAATGTTGTTCCACCGACCACAAAAGGTGGTTACTTTGCTGTTAGGCTTCGGGGAAGCGCTGCTACAAAGACCTTTGGAAGTCGAAGCATCTCATAACAAACCTTAAGTTGCTTTTTCACCTATAGTAATGCATTATCACTATCCTCGTTTTGTATTACGAGGAACTATATATTCGCACAGCATAGCCTTGTCGATGTAAACGTTACATCTGTGTCACAACCCCTTGTAGGTCTTGTAGAATAATCCTGGGAGTTACTCCTCTCTTCAATTTTATGCTGTGGCAAGTTAAAAATAATAAAAGTGAATTGTTCATTTCTTTATTGTTGGGAAGTTGCTAAACTGGCAGACGAGATGAGTTTTGTGATGGAAATAAGATGCGCTTTAACCATACCGATGTACTTTGTGAAGGTGATAATAGCTTTTGACAGCATCCATGCTAATCATACAATTCTCTGTGAAGAAGAACAAGAAGTTTTAACTTCTCCTGCGAGTATGAAGTGGCAACATCATTTGAAGTTCGTTTGCATACTTTCTTTTTCCTCCTTCCTCTGTCTCCCTACTCCTTCTTTTGCTATGTACCTTTCCTATCCTTCCAACTTTTTTCATTCTTGTCCTACATTCGAGCGTTGACAAGTGCATTCTAATGGTTTACCGATGGAAGTTAAATTTGGCTGAGTGGAGATTTCATTGGTGCCATCTCTCATTGCTGACAATGCCAAGGTTGGTTACTGACCCACGGTTCGGCCTATTTTCAACTGATACCATATTCCGATTTACGGCAAAGTGCAAAGAGTGTATGTGAAATGTGGCAGAATCCGTCACAAGTATAGTTAAAACAGCCATTGAAGGACTTTTGAAAGAAGGAAATTGGACTGGGGGGATGCGCCTGACATGCATATTTCCTCATTCGTCTTTGCCCATCGTGGATTGCATTTTTATGCCAACACTCGCAAATGGCCCTTTTGTGCTTCGAAGAGCCTGCTTCTTGCAAATCATCTCCGAGAGAGGTGGTAGCTTACACCTCCCTTTGTTTCGCTGCACCAGTTGAATGCATTTTTTCATAGGTGCTAAATATGTAAACGCGTGCTAGGAATGTAACCTTGACATTCCGTTTCCTCATACCTGCAGTACTTAAATCTATTTTTGGGAGTTGAACGATATAAAAGTCATCGTCTGCCTGTGGCCGACTCTTTTTAGCTCTTGAAGGCGAGGAGGACTAGTCGGTATAAACGAAAAGGGAGCGATAGCCCTCCAGTCCCCTCGACTGTTAATTAATTGAAGTGATGCCTGCAGATACTGAATGTAATGCAAATGCCTTCTTAATTTCCATCCTATTGTCTACAAATAAACCTCTTGTTAACGTGCGTTATACTCAACGCGACGTAGCGTTTGCGATCACCATTGGCCTATACTTCAAAGACTCACCACTGCATACTACTGACATGTACTACTGTAAGCCCAGCTCAGTAGTATGTAGTTGGGCGTTGGAGGTAGAAAATTGAAACTTTAATGCTCCCCATTAAGCAGCTGAGGCTTCAATTTCTTCTCGGAACTTTGTAGCCACAAGTTGAGGAAATGACCAAAAGTAAAGAAAATTTGCTACAAAAAACGATTTCAATTTGGATCATCTTCAAACTGCACGCCAGATTGAAGCCACAATCAGGTCGATGTTGAAGTGACATCGTTGACACACTTTGTGGCAACTTAAATTGCTGCTCGATACTTTCTTCAATCCGCTTCATCCCCCTTAATCAGGAAGAGGGCATAATCAAAATGAGGCAATTACTTTGTCAGGCTCGAAAATCTACAACTCCCAGCTGTCATTCTGAGGTTTGGAATTTGCAAAGGGCATGCTTTCTTGACACATGGAATGTCTTTCAATGGATAGCATTATCCTTCTAAAGGTCGACATCTAGCCATAAAAGTGGATTTTTTTTTTACCAAATCTCTGCAAATCTTGTAGAAAGCCTTTATTCTGGGCTTAATGTGATTAGTTCCTTGTAAAAATCCCCGAGTTCGTACAAATTGCTGCTTCTTTCATTGTTGCAGAAGGATAAGCAGTTATGAAAAAAATACCGACAAATGCATTGACTGGTATATTCACCGGTTTGTAGGCCGATTACAAATGTTGGTTGAGTTGGCGCCTTATGGAAACCTTCGCGACTTTCTCATGGACCGCAGGCCGTGTGCTGGACAAAAAGTGATGAACCAGCCCCTCTCTCGACTCTCCACTCAACATCTTGTCAGCTTCGGGTTGCAAGTTGCACGAGGCATGGACTACCTCACTAGACTGAATGTGAGCTACCCGACAAAACCCCTAACGCCCTGTGCCCCCTGAGCATCCCATTATCGCCTTACATAAATACGTGTTTCAGATTGTCCATCGTGACCTAGCGGCCCGCAATATCCTCATTGGCAACAGGTTTGTGGCCAAAATAGCGGATTTTGGACTAACAAGAGCTGTCTGTGACTACTACAGGAAATGTAGTGATGTAAGTTGTCCCATTCCACCTTAACTTGACAGTTTTACACACTATCTCTTTTTACAAATGAATACTACTTCTTACCGTTTTACCACTTCCGTACAATAAGCATCGTCACCCAGTCATGAGCCACATCAGTTTTGCCACGTCATCGTTTGAAGAAGGCTTCTTTTTTTCCGTAAGTTCGGAGTAAAAATAGTTTGAAACAGTTGGTCTAGTTTTTCATGCCAAGAGTCATCCCTGAATAAATACCCTTTCTGCTTCTTAAATCCTGCTTCAAGCGAAGTTGCTTATTCAATTTCACTTGGGCTCTCTCCACTCGTACCCACGAATGCTTAAGTATATGCATTAAAACGAGCATGCAATCCTCTGTCCTACTGCTGCAACTAAGGCCAGGGTGGACATGGTGAAGCAACAATTTTGCAGAAAATTAATCATTGGTAGTGGAACCAGAACCGAGTGTGTCATGTGCCGAGTCAAAAAACGACGCTGCGCCGAATTGCAAGACAGCCTTTGTCGCTCCTTCTGCGGTCATATAAATTGACTCCTACCGGCACCCACTGGAAGGCATCTTCATCAACATTTCATCCTAACTATTGCTGGGGCGGAAAAGTGCGACAAGTATGCAAGCCTCCCAAAGTTTGTCAAGTGATGACAAGATTAAGAATCTTGGATGACAGGTTCATCCCCAAGAGAAAGCTTATCAAGGCGCAATACTTGACACAAATGCTAACATCGGCATTGAACATGCTATGTAAAAAAAAACAGCTATTGAGCTAGAGAGGTAGTGAAATTAGCCGATAAGCCCGTTCATCTCCATGTTTATACTCATAGTTAATCATGCATATTCACCCATAAAATAGGTAATAAACATAGAAATTTTGTCCACATAACAAAAAAGCATGATTTAGGTGAATTGCCGAAAATTATGTGGCCAAATGCATCAAAAGCAAGATCGTTTTGCGAGGCCATGTGGACTTCGCTTATTTCGCCGTGATCCAGTAGCGCTCTTGAAATGCTACTTTTATCGCGTTTGCAACTTTTGAAGCATTATCATTTTCGCACAATGTTGAGCTTTTGTACTGGATTGGTGCATACGACGCTTGCAAGTGATTCTGTCTCCGATGTCGTTGAACATGGTTACTTTTTATTAGTCTCTTCTTTTTCTTGACCAGCTGAACTAAAAAGAACTGTTGGATGTCGAGAGCTGATTACCAAATTCCTTCACCTTCAACTTGTAAGCTGTGATCCATGACTTGATAAATGTGCAATAAATCCCGAAAGAAGCCTGAAAGTGCAAAACAATAAATTAGCCCCCTGGAAAAAAAACATCAAGTAATTAAAATTCCGGTTCTGAAATTCAAGTCAAAGAAATATTTCGCTGGGCCGTCTCGTTTAAATAGTAGTTAGAACACCTAACGTTTCCTGCTTCAGACGATCGTTTTGTTTAATTTTGGTACAGTACCTACTTACAAGCCGTGAGTAATATTGCATGTGATGTTGATTACTTCGTTTTAGGGAAGACTGCCAATCAAGTGGATGGCTCCTGAATCCATATTTGATCGCCGATATACCGCCAAAAGTGATGTGTAAGCTGTCTGCATGCAAAACCCCTATGGCATCTTACTATCAGTGGTTTTTCAGTACTGCCACACAGATAAAATCACATCCAAATATTAAACCTTATTTAACAAGGTGAAATCAAATGCTTTTTCAAATGTCGCATCAACCATCACTTACCAATGGAAAATCCTGTTCTTTCTGAACAATTAATCAGTCATGCTATAACTCTTTGCTTGCAGTTGGTCTTTTGGAATTCTTCTGTGGGAGATTTTCTCCTTCGGTGGGACGCCTTATCCAACCCTCTCAGCAGAAGCACTCTTAAAGGCCCTTCAGCTGGGCTTTCGGAATGAGCAGCCACTCGCCTCGCCGGTATCCGTCTACAATCTCATGCTCGCTTGCTGGTCTATCGACCCGGCAGCCAGACCCTCCTTCGCTCATCTTGTATCCTCCCTCCAGCAAGTCTACGATGACACCACCGCTGCTGCCCACGAGCACGCTTCCTCGGCTTCGATGTCGTCGGCGTCTTCGTCGTCACTGTCGTCCACTTCTTCTTCATCTTCTTCCCGATCCTCCTCCCCCACCGTCTCCACCGTCTACTTGACCTTAAACAACACCATCACCAACGTCAACACTAGCAATAACAACGAAGATCTACATAATTACAACAATCAGAGCGTGCACATCAGCACTGCCAGTCCTCCGATTTCCCCGTCGATCTATGAATCGACTGTGCCTCGAGCGTCTCTGTCAGAACAGTGTCCATCCTCCTCTCTCTCAGGGAATTTCCAAGGTCATCAGGGACCTCTGGGGCCGCCTACGGGTGCAGGCAGCAATGTGCTTGTAAATAATTGCTATGCCGAACGGGGACAGTACTTGCAGAGCATACACAAGGCCTTCTCCATGCATAGCAATTATGTTGTGGTAGGTCGTTTTTAATCATGAGTTGACGCTATTATTTGATGAGATAGATCCACCTAGTCGGGATCTTGTTTAACATGCTTTGGACGAATTTGTATCAACACATTCAGCAAATATTTCCTTGAGAATTAGTTTGCTTGACGAAATTCACGCGACTTTGTCCCGAGCGGAGATTTTAATTTGAATTGGCGCCAAGGTAAAATGCAAATTAAGGAAAAATTTTCCAATTTGTTAGGAAAATGCGGGAAATAGAGGTGTTTTTAGATGTCTCGCTTCCTCTTAATCATCGTACACACCATAACTATCCAGTCTGACATGCTGTAGATTTTTTTTTATTTCTGGACAGTTATTCCTTTACGGGAAGTTGCAATGACTTCCTTTGTTATTGAAACAGTTAGCACTTACTTTCTCACGATTTCTCCCTATCCCTAATAGTCATATCTGTGTTGCTCATGTTGCGAGTTTCACCTATCCGGTTTCTTTATTTGGAATGTTTCTTTCTAAGAAAATCCATTCGCAAAGTGGAGATCGCATTTATTCATTTTCTATAAGCATTTTACAATAGTTTTTAGGAAAGTATTTACTCATCGTTGAAGGTGGCAACCATCATGCATGTCTAGTGACCGAGGCTTCTCCTAAGAGGAGAGAGTATGCATTGTCGACTTACAAAAGGGCTCGGAGCCTACCAACATGGCCTGGAGGACGTACAATGATGGAGTCCTAAGTGGTCCGTCACTATATTGCATATGCACCTAACGTGTTGGCAGATTAGTCTAAATTGTGGCAAAAGAAACGACTTTCAGGGGATCAGAGGGTACCACTGGCATTTTAACCTCATTCCTTCATCTGGACCTATTTTTACCAAAAAAATAGTTGAGAACCAAAAGCTAGATGCAGTGTTCGAAAAATAATACGTGTAGCCTTCAACTTCAAGCATAAACCTGTGCGCAAAAGTGCTTTTCCATTCCTTATAGCCTCCACGATCCAACGAGTAAAGTGCGACTACCTTGGACCGCACGATTGTGAGACAAGTGCTCGTGCAGGGAGTTGCATTTTCATACCTCGCATTTTGTACAGACCGCTAGCCGGTGCCTTCTCCACTCGTTCCTCCTGCAGTCTTTCTGGTTCGCGCGATGGATGTTGTTTTTATTCAGCCCCACCACTACCACCTTCGCCATGCGCCATCGCTTCGTCCCCTTTTAGCATTCTAACATGGACACACACGAAGCAGCTAATCACGCACCTACGCACGCAGGTTATTTATCGCACTTCTGTGACATGCATCCACTGTGAGTGCCTTACTCGGTCTTCATTTTTCTTTTTCACAAAATACACTTTTTTAATACAATTCGCTTATGCCACTTGACTTTGCTGACAGAAGGGTGTGCAAAGTCAAGCAGTCAAGTCGAGCTTTCAGGGTGCTCGCATGCTTACATTCCATTGAAACAAGATCACACCTATGGGTCTCTTTAGTAGTTCATTTATGCACCAGCACGTTTGACTGATCCAAGAGAGCAAAGTGGGATTAATGCAAGGTTGCCTACCCAGTGTGACTTGTGAATTGATTTGATAACGACGCGCTTGCAGGTTCCACACAATTAGCTGAACTTGCAATGCTGCAAAGATTCAGTCTGCAAATGCGTTAGAGATGAGGATAGGATAGTAGATTACTGAATCTAGGCAGCACATCAGTAATGCCTGACGATGCTACCGTCAATTGCTGAATTTAATGTCAAAGTGTTTTCCATCTTGAGTTTTAGTATACCAAATTCCCTCGGTAGGGTCCAGATTGGAGGCTTCGACAGCAATACCGAATTTTCCTAAAAAGACATACGAATCTCCAAATAGGGAACAAAATGACCAGCTCCTCTTAAACCATTTAAAAACAATCCGTCAATTCGGCTAACAACCTGAAGTCACAAATTAATGAAAACTTTCAAGCCCAACTGTTGATATGGCGTTTCAGTGGTTCTTTGGCCATGTTAAGAGGCGCTAATCCATTCTTTGCTCTTGTAACATAAGTTTACAATACTACCTGAACCCAAAATAACTTTGGAGAAGAATCCTGTTTCAACAATTCAACTTAACGCTAAGCCCTTCCGTTAATTGCCTTTTTAGGCATGAGTACGTATTTGATACACTAGTAGGCGTACAAATACAGGCAACGATTTGTAATTAGGTTTAAAATTAAAGCCGGTGAAGCGCATCGAGACTTTTGAAAGCAAAAGAAGACAATACATAGGTGCAATAAGCTTAATCGACCTACGGAATGGAATGGGGGTTAATGGCATGGACTGAAGGGTAGGCTGCTCGGTGGACCTACAATATAGGAAGTTCGTTTGGCCTCTTAACAGAACCAGAAGCTAAGCAAACAATTAAAAGCTTACAGCTACTAACTGTAGTAGGACGAGTCTCATCTGAATTTATAATAAACCGAAACACCGTAAAGAGCATGTAATATTAGAATAGGGGTGTAATAGAAGGACACCATGCGGCTTGAAGACTAGAACGCGGCACGAACATGCAATCCATGCAAGCACAAGAGACTACGTAATAAGAAACGGCAAACCACTGCACCACACTGCAATGGATTTCAATTTTAACCGCACAACTTATGTTTCTTTAAATATAAAATTTTGAGCAAGAATCGGAAATACAATTCAAAATTCGTGCCCGAGGAGATAGTAAATTTCCCCACCGTTGAAGACAGCCGAGCTTCTGATACCTATTATGACTGTAATGCTTTGTTTGCTCTGACTGCTGGTTTTAGTGACATGGGTGGCCATATCGTACCAGCCAGGCGCGCTGGCCTCCGAACCATGTAAGAGACTTTTGGAGTACTTTGTTTGTTGGAACTACCGGTTTCGGTCAAGGTCACAGGGGTGGCCGCATTGCCCTAGCTGCGTGGGCTGGCCTCCGGGCCATGCCAGCAGTCCATTTCCCTCTGTCCGTTGAATATATATATTCTAATCTAGCATTCTGCCTTCGTTTGCCTTCTGGGGAGTCTCGGGACGCTACAACTTTGTTCTCTCTGCTTGCTGAATATGCATTCTGCCCTAGTATTATGCCTTTATTTGCCTTCAAGGAAGTCTCGGGACGCAACAATGACTGTAATGATTCCCTCCAACCCGACAATAGAGACGCCGCAAAGCAACCCGTCTTCTCGACTCGAAGGTAGTCTTAGGGCTAGGAAAGTGAACAAGAGTAGTGTCACGCTCGAAACTTCGATAAGAAAACAAGTAGAAAATCCACTTGCCCTGTTTTAACAAAGTACAAAGAGGTTTAGGGATAATTTTGGAAGTAATTATCCGTAAATAGATCCATTGTATTAGTCTATAAATGCATACTTGTAAAAGGTCGAAAAAGTATTTTAGATTTATTAATCGTCTATAAATCAAAAACTATTCTAATGTATCTTTGGTATTTAGCGCCTAAAATTGTTTAATTTGCCTAAATCAAAAATCAATTGCTAAGAAAAAAATAAGATCCCTTGACCTTAATTATGATTGTACGGCGCATTTAATCCATTTGTACACTCCCGCGCTGTAATTATTAAGCACCGCCGCTGATCCGGTATGAGCTCCATCGGTACTGGAGTATGTTCTGAAACACGATTTTACTCCGCCATTCTATAGTATGATCTGTCTGCTTCCCAATTTTCGCCTGAGGGCAAGGTTTTTCAAATTGAATATGCATACAAAGCCGTGGAAAATAGCGGGTATATTATTGTGTTTTGTATTAATTTGTAGAACTGCCGTTGCCCTTAAAGGCAAGGATGGTGTCGTATTTGCAGTCGAAAATATAGTTCTATCCAAACTTTATGAGCCTGGCTGCGTGAAACGAACCTTCTCAATCGACGAACATATTGGGATGGTTTGTAGTAACATCTATCTTCACACCATTTCAGGTTGTTGCCGGCCTTCAGTCGGATACAAAAGCCCTTGTTGAGATCGCAAGAGATGAATGCACAAGTTACAGGGAGAACTTTGGATCACCTATTCCTGTCAAGGTATACGAACTCTAGTAACCAGCTCGTGTAGTCACTTTGTGAACGTATTTCGATGCACATGCATGCATACACACTTTACAGCGCCGTTAGACCTTTTGGTGTATCCATTCTTCTTGGGTCATATGAAAAAGACGGTGCTCACCTCTACGTCATTGAACCTTCCGGAATGTACTACGTAAGCTTAGTGTCGTCCCACTTTCCATTGTTTTCTATCCATCAAGTACAGTCTTGAGTTCAAACTTCTAACTGCCCCTACTGGGCAGTAAATTTGAGTGGGAAAGATGCAGGCAGTTGGACTTCTAATTCTAAAATCGTTTTCTAAATTGGGTTTCAGGCTTATGAGGGCTGTGCTATTGGAAAGGCCAGGCAAAACGCCAAAACTGAGTTGGAACAAATTAAGCTTGGAGACATGGACATCCAGCAACTTATTAAAGAGGCAGCAAAAGTGTGAGGATTTTAGTATTTAGCTTCTGTTGCCTCCTTTTGCGAGATTTTTACGACCTCATTGGTAAATAGTGCTATGGAGTGTGCTCTTGATTCCAAAATCTTATGTTTAGAAGCATCGAGGTTGTGTTTTCTAATTCTTTGATGGCTGCTGTAATGCATACTTGTGGACATTACTTTACCGCAATCGGTTTTTTTCTAGTATTTACACTGTGCACGATGAAATCAAGGATAAGAATTTCGAATTGGATCTCAGTTGGGTTGGTGCCAGTAAGTCATTTCTACTTGTGTCATTTTAAGTCTCATTAATGTTTCACGGACTTGTATTCTCTTGATGATTGAGAATTCTGAATGACTACGAATTAGTCATCCTAACTTCATTCGTTGCTGTCCGCAACTGAAACAACAGGTTCTCATTTTCTTGTTGATTTTATGATTTGGGTTCAGCCCCGTTTTTATGATTGGGAATCGAGCTTGCTAGCCAGATGATCACTTAAACGTTTTTTGTTGGTCTTTTCTGTAACCTTAGAAACTGACAACCGGCATCAGGTCGTTCCCCCTGAAGTTCATAAAGAGGCTGAAGACTACGCAAAACGCTCTCTTGAGGAATCTGGTGATCTTGACGAGGAAATCGGCATGTTGTAATATCTTCACGAAGTTTCCACCAATAAAGTCCGTTCCTTATAACCTATTTCATCCTCAGCGTCGATACTAAACCCAGCTAAGATCTCGTTACTGTATGGTCCGTAGTCCTTGGTTTACAGCGTACTATTATGTTGCCCCATCTCACATCAAACTCGAAGCAGAAGGGTCTAGTTTAGAGAAAGACAGCTTCATAACAAACGTCTGAAAACATGCCACGGGCTGGTCCTTAAACGTTTTTTTGAATGACTGGTTGCTTCGCCTGTAGGGCTTCAATATCACTAAGTAAAAATAGCTTTCATTTGCTATGAGTGGCTTACACCTCTGGAATGTCGAAGTCTTTTGTCTCTCGGATGCTTAGTTCGGTAAAGATAGGATTCTGCAATTGTAGAAAACCTTCATTCAACAAATTTTGTTCCAACTCTTTCTGCCCTTGACACCTGAGCATCTGGGCTTCCAATTCGTGTTCCACTTCTTGGTTTTGAGTAAAAATTTGTTGTAATCTACAAGAGGAAAAGCAACCTAGTGTTACGTTGACGTTTGAACGTGTGCATCAGCATGAATGCATGTGGGAAACGAGCTCAAGCATCTAGGTTTGAGTATTTCCATGTTGGCAATAGTCGCTTTAAGATAGAGGAAATAAAAGCCTCACCTATCGTTCTTGGCATTTATGGCCTCCAACTTGTTTAAAAGCAGTTGTTTTCTCTCATTTAGCATTACTCTCTCCATGCGGGCATCAGAGTATTCCTTTTCAGCTGAAATAGCTCGTCAATTTCTGACAATTGAAGCGACAAACTTGCGTTTAGCTCCTGTTCAGTAAGCGCTGCCTTGGCCTCAATCTCTTTTAGTTGCTCCTCTAGGCATGAACGTTCTACGGGAGAAGTAAAAAGCACTTTTTATTAGACGTAGCCTAGGCTCTATAACTCGAAATTTTGCAGAAGAGGTGCTAACTCTCACAAAATGCAACTACGTTTTGTTTTAGCATTGTAAATCAAAAGCAATGCTTGTCGTGATGTTTGTTTGATGAGCCAGAGCAAACGGAGATCTACAATTTGATAAAACTTAACTTGATTTTGACCCTCAATGGTCTGGCTAGAAGTAAGCCTCTTTTTTCTACAACTGTTGACACTTGACCGCACTAACTGACTAGACGAAAGTTGGGTCAAATTTGATTCAGGCACTAGTCCACTCACCTTTCATGTGGTGTTGAATCGCGCTTGAGAGGAGGGAAAAGGACAATTCCGGCGTCTCCATTTCAAAATGCTTAAGATATAAAAGAGCGCATGACATACAGTTGAGTTCGCGCATGTTTATTAATCGTCAGGATGCCCTTCAAATACTACATATTTAAATGCCACTTTACCACAATAGCGCTAGGGTAATCATGCTGTCTACGAATGACATTTCTACTTATGGAACGAATTCAAGGAATTGAAATGCAGAAATCAGTCCGCACAACTGCTCCAGTCGATTCATATTGTAGATAAGAAGCGATTTGTTTGGCCAGGTCATTGCAACACCCGTTTTAGTGTATATTATCATCTACACTGACTCCGTTTAATCGGAGCCCATGTGAATCACTTCACATCTTTGCGTTCAATAGCTAGAAATTTATTCCACACCAAGTTCAGAAAACCTGAGTCGAATTATGCAATTTACGGCAGTGAAAAGATAGAATTGAGAATGCTAAGTAGTGAAAGCGGCACCAAGGGTGGAATGAGAGACCTGAGGCCTTTGAAAGGGGCATGAGAATAAAATTAGGAACCTGTTAAGTGGTGTGACATTTAAACCTGGCAGAAAGTAATCAATCCAAATTCGTTCTGTGTGACAAAATCACCTTCTCCTTCACGACTCACGAAAACAGTCACAAAACCCTTTTTGTGCTAGTCAATCCATCATTGAGATTAAAAGACACTTTCTTGTGAAGCGTGGAGACCAATGGTTCCCATTACAGAGCTTATAAATGCATGTTAGTATGGTGCTAGTCTGGCTAAGTTTTCCTAACACGAAGTAGCATCGGTGATGCCTACTGAGCCGGCCCAAGCCTAAGTCATTCCATCCTCGCCAAAGAATTTGAGTAGCAAATTGTGCCCGCGACATTTCGTTTTGTTCAACATGGACCATCAAGAACTAGGGTAATTTGACCGAATGCAGAAAACAAGCAGACCAGGTGGATACCAATCTCCGGCCACTTCAACCAGTCACCCAAACATGTAGCTGTGCGCTGCCTATTTGTTGGTTCTAGTCTATCCGAGTCAGACGGATAAAGCTGAGTGGGCTCCTTGTAGAATAACCGAAATAATCTTAGAAATGTGGTGGACTTCGCCACGCTTGCAGTTGTCTTGCGAACCACTTCCTTTCAGACATTTGGAAAAACAACTTTACACGCTGTCGCAACTAGCCACACCTGATAGGCCAACAAGTAACGCATCAAGCTTGAAACCTTTAAACCGTTTGAACAGCAAAACAAAAAAAAAAACGACTTATTACCGAAAAGGAGACCTTCGTCGGCCAATTTCGCAACTCAAAACCAACTAGAACCATTAACAACGAGAAGCAATAATTTCTAACGAATGGTTTATGGCAAAATATCAAATATTTTTGTACAAAACAATTGCAAGTATGTGATGCTCGAAGCAGAATTAAAAACTCTCAGCAGAAGGAGTGAGAATAAACAGGATCCTCCCTCCAGACGAAGTATTCATCTGATGGAAAAGGCAATGCAGTGCGGTTGGTAGCAGACATTGGCTCGTTTGCGGAAGCGGTTCACGAAACACACTGCGACGTGGGATAGGAGGCGCGCAGAGTAGGAGGTGCCATTGGAGAGGTCAGGCTGTGTCAGAGCAGCCATCACGGTGGTGGAGAGGACAGCCTTCTTCCCCACGGGGAGGCGATCCTCCGGCCAAGGAAGAGGAGTTGGAGTAACGAGGGCTAGCTCTTGCAGCGGGGTCGCACAAGTGACCGGTGACATCTTGCGAGAAACCGCCTCCGTTGCGAGCGCCAAGTCAGCATCGGTTTCAACTGGATGCAAGGTGAACACATCATTCATCCCTGGTCGTTTACATTTGAGTGCAGTCGGCAAACATGGAATTTTGAGCAACGCAATATAGCATAGGACCCAGAATGGTGATTGCACAACCGACAAAGCAAAGCTTGTGGTTTATTCAGCACTCTTCTTTAAGAAAGATCTACCCCAGTTATTTGAGGAGGTGCAGCACGTCCCCAAAGCCCCCTCCAAATCAACCTTAAATGGGATTCTTCAGGCCCTCCTATTTCGAATTGGAAAATGAAAACGTCGATAACGAGCTAAAATAGGTTATTTGCCCAGATCAAGAAGTATGCATATAATTGCAGGATGCGATGCAATTTTAGGAGTTATAGATGAGATGTTGAAAGTGTAAGAGGGCTGTGGAAGAAGAAAAGTCAATTCCATCAAGTCAGCACTTACTCTGAGTAACAGGATTGAATAGGGTGTACTAAAAAGGTTCATGAAAATGGAAAACTACTCCAAAGGATCGCTAGGTATCGTCCTCGGATACAGAGACCAAAAATGGCGAATAGCCAAAGTTTAGTAATGGATGCAGAATGACGTGGTCAAAGAATAACCTTCCATCCCGTTCAGTGGCGAAGCAAAGGTGGTCCCAAGTTCGCAGAGTAATAATGCGACTGCATGGCTCACCCAACGATATTACAGCGTTAATATTTGGCTTAGGCTGACTGATGAATAGCCCCAGGCGTGGGATGCATTCCTTCCCCTTTGGATTACTTATAGTCTTTCTCACACCACCGCCTGATGCCAAACAACAAGCAGGGAGCGTTAAAATTTCATTCACCAACGGATAACAGTCACTTTAACCTAAAATACAACTCAAAGGCATAAAATGAAAGGTTAACACCTTTTGTGGAGCATCGTTAAAGTCACACGTGAGTATCAAAAAAAATGGTTCCACAAATAAACTAGCTAAAGAGCTATTAACGTACGCAAAGGGGCGTCGATCGAGAGGGAGACCATTGAGGAGGTAGCCTGTGCGGTGGTTGACAGCAACTTAGCCCACACAGCAGGCTTTTGCAAACAAGAGTTCCCATCACATGACAACGAAGTAATTGTTGTACTCGGCGCTGCCAGCAACCTAAACGCAATGCAATGACCATTAGTCAACACCACGCGCCATCCAACGAAAGGTGACAATAAATCGGAAGCATACGCATTCGTATCTGACCAAACAGCTAGTTGAAGAAGGGCAACTGGACACAATTTCGAAGTGATTGGTATGCTACACAGAGATAAGTTATTTACTGCAGAAATATGTAAAGATGCACCTCTGAAAGTTCATGAGACACCCCTCTGTTAAGCTGCACTGTCCAACATCCAGCGTCCGAATGTTGCAATTGCCCTGAAATTAAGGAACTTAATCGTGATTAGTGACGGTGAAATTGGCCAAGGCAATTTGCCTTTATCCTCTCACCGAATCAAGAAACCGTGCAAGACATGCAATAAACGCATCCCCTGATGGCCTTGAATCAGTGTCCCTCGTAGTCTCGTTTAGCATCCAACTCTGCTTTGGTAAAACATCGCCGCCCAGGAAGAGTTCAGCAGTTGCACCTTTCTCCACGCACGATGCTAGGCCTCCTCGAAGACGCAAAACACGAAGAGACGAGAAGTTCGGTCGACCCTTTCTCTCTGGGGGTGTGAGTAGGTCAAGCAGAAAGTCTGCGTCTGTTGAGATCATCCTCGACGAGAGAGGATTCAAACTGATATCCAATTCAGTGAGGTGAGCAAACGTCAAACTGGATGGCGCACCTAAAAATGTTGGGAACTGATGAGAAGAATTTAAGCGTGTCTTAGTCAACAAGCAAAACCCGAGCCATTGCCTGGCAAATAAACCTTAACAGTTAGTGAGAAGTTACAATAAATCCGCTATTGAATCCAGCAATAATGGTGTGTCTGAAATGGCCACACACATTTCCATTTCAGAACCATTGAATTTCATTTGGAACAAAGTGTGACGGAAGCCAGTTACAAATAAATGGGCTCATTAATGAAAATATCGCGATTAGCAAATTATAAGTTAGCTAGTAGCGAGATTGCTAAAGGCACATATTTTGATCCCGCTTAAATAGCCGAGCATTTTACAGCAATCCGTTATTTAGTTGTTCATAAAGAGATAAAGTAATTCTTCCACACAATATTGTCATAGGGTGTCACGCCTGTGCTGAACATTAGTTGTCATTGAAGAATCATCTACGATCCCCTACCCAGATACAGAATGAGTATATGAAGCCGCTGCTTGAAGACTATTCATTAACAAGCATGCACAATTGCTCAGGAGCCTCCCTGATGGCTTGAGCTTTTCAGAAGAGCGCCGTTATTTCACTCCATTATTATTGACTACAGAGTTCATAGGAAGTGGATTTTGGAAACTGACTTTCAGGCGATTGCCAGGGGAATACTTCGGTGTTGCCAAAACACGGCTTCGTGGCTAGCTCCCACATAGTAGGCGTAACACCACATCCCACCAATTGTAGGCACGTAAGGCGCGGACAGAGGGAAAGGAGTCGTGAGAGTGTTGGCGCTGCGGTGATGGTGGAGTCCTCAGAACCCAGAGCAACGCTCTCACCAGTGAGCCAGGAGGTCGGCAGGACTGACAAAGACGCAAGACCACCGCTAGTACCTACGCCCATGGCAGTGGCGGCATTGTTCAGTTGACAAAATAGAGGGTTGTAACTAAGACATAGCCGAGTCAAATGAATGGTAGATGGATTGGACCTGAAAGTCGAGATTTCACATGTCAACTCATGCTGATGGCACTTCCTATTGCTACGAGCAGATAAAGAATGCCACTATCAAGACTTTGATTAAATTGCGTCCGTGGAAAGACCCTTTTCTCCTAATGACATTAATTTTAGTGACAATAAACAAGTATTTACAAAACGCTTACTCATTCAATCCCATGGAGAGGAGAGCCAATACTCCTTCGAGCGTAAGGAAATTTTCCATAACTGAAAGCTCCATCAAATGGGGTGTTAGGACTTTTTCAAAGGCTGAGAGTAAGGCTGGTTTGTCAGAGGAACACTCTGATGAGAGATCCTTCGAAGACAGCAAGTTACCTTTAAATAAAAGTACTCGTTAACATTCAAGGTCGGATGATGAAAAAAGAGGAAACAATGACAAACTGCATTAGGAATTGATACAACCAAAAATATTTATTGAAGTAGGCTGGAGAACATGAAATCCAAAGTGAATATTTGAGCTTGAAGGGAAACAAAATGAGACGAGAGTCTACGTAGCTAAAAAAAACAGAAATTCCGGAAAAATAGCAAACGAAAGCACTACCGTAAGTTCAGATGAGGGAGAGGGAGCACCTACCGTCGAGAGAGAGTTTCCTAAGCGGTCGAGACTCAGACCTAACTTTCATATACTGTAACAGAGCATCGGCACATCCGCGTGCTCCAAGTGCCTGGAAAGAAAGGTCTAAGCACCCCGTATCCACGGCAGCCATCACCAATTGATGCAGCGGCGAGGAGGAGAGGTGACTTGAACTCGGCAATAGCCCGATCGCAACACGAGTTGGCTCATCTGCATGACCATAAAAAATAGCGAATTATTCTATTGTAGGAATCTGAAAGCACTCCTACTCTTGCCAAGCGCGTAGTAATAATTCGAATCCAAGACATTGAAAGGTGAAACATTAAAAGTCGCAGTGTGACAATCGGGAAGCGTAAAATCCAACAGCAAAATAATTCAGCTGCCGACAAAATCATACAAAGGTTGAGCAATAGTCTATATTAATAATTCATTGAATCTAGCCCTAGCATTGCAAAACTACGCTTAAGCGACGCCAGAAACCGTTGTGAAGACTAAAGTTTCATTCCACTGTGGTACTTACATTCTTCAAAATTAACAAAAAGGACTCAAAGCTGTGATAGTGCAGGGGTATCGAGCGAGAAAAGTTGAAATGGATCTTGCCTGACGGAGGAATTCGAAGGGGCACTTGAGGGGGTTTATTTGGTTGGACAATCTCCGCCATCAGCTCTGGGGTTGTGGTATGAGAGCCGGTAGCAGCAGGAAGGACTGCACAAAGAAGATCTGTTGGCAGAAGGAGAGCTCCATCAGATGTGCGAATGCGAATATGGCCAGTGCCAGGCGCAGAGGCCTCCTGATCAAGAAGTAGCTGGCGACGACGATAGGCTTCGTCTGCGAGCCACTTTACAGTGCGCGATCTGGGCAGAAACCGTACAGGGAAATACCGTAACAGTGTGCTGAGAAGCAATGAACTAGGAGTTCTAAAATATTGTACACTTTGCCATAAAGTAATGCTGCCATCTTAGTGTGCTTCGGTCAATTTTTGCGTTTTCGTTTTACATTAAAAAAATGCTACTTTGACGGTTTTTATTCAGGGGAGAGCCAAGGAGGAAAGGTCTTACATCGTAAGTATTTCCTCAATGCACAATGTTGATCCCTGGGATGTTAAACTAACGCTTGCCTATTTGTAAAGAACTACTACTTTTAATGGTAATCGTTGAATGAAACGTCAGAATACATCACCATTGCATTGTGAGTTAAAGCATGAAAAATAAACTCATGCTGCATTGAAATAGTTCAAAAGAATCATCCTCGATCACAACGTCGTCATTAATTCTGTCATTCAAATTCACTTCATACATCAAGTAACCATGTCCCAATTCTTATAGCGCGATTTTATATCGATAAAATGAAAGAACCGGTAGAAGACATGTCCAACACAAAAAGGGCAAAATAGCCACAAAAGCTTTTGCACGCAACGGAAAATACCTTATAAGTAAAGATTAAATAAAAGATAATCAAATAATTTAAAAAAATCGGCTTTTTAAATCAAGGCATTAGCACCTTGAAAGCCCCACTTACTGTGAATCAACTGGTAATAGAAGAGAGATATCCGAAAACGTAACCTTCACAGTACAACAGACGACACCTGGAAGGGTGAATAAGGGATCAAAGAATCCCAAAGGACCAGCCTCTTAAGAATAGTTTTGGCATCAATAAATAGATGTTGCAAAACACAAACCTGTCGTCTGAGGTGGTTGAGTGGGCTCCTTTTGTGGAGAGGGTGGAGCGGGAGGTATCGGTGGTGCCCGAACCGGAGAGAGGGAAGAGACCGCAGATGGCCGTACTTGGGACGGCGCGCATGATTCCACTTGAGTGGAAGAAAGTGCCTCGCTAGGATTGAATTCCACTGACTCAAAAGGACAGGGAGCGGGAGCACATTCAAGGCCTGAAATAAAGCACAATTAAATTTAGCTATGAACAGTAGGTACGAGTAGGGAAATGGGGATTAAGGCTATTACTAACTGGTGGACGAAGTTCTGTGCCGCGGCGAAGATTCGTTGAAGGGCATAGGCAAAGGTAAATTAAGTTTCTTCCTCTTTTTCTGCTTTCGCTTTGCTCCCTGCTCATCGTCCTCGAGCCAGCTATCATTGAGGTCGGCTGGAACTCCGTTAAGGGGGGTACTCGATCGTTTTCTACTTGCAACACAGCCGCTAGTCGTAGGACTTTCTTTGGTACAACTGAAAAGTGTCAAGAATATATCCCAAGTTTCACATCTGATTACTGCATGCAGAATGTCTGTCTTTTCAGTTAAAATCGCTAACTCGAATATTGTAGGTTGCGTAAACACACAGCCACTAGGATTAAATGCCAACAACAGCTGATAAAAAACACTTGTATGAAGCTATCGGTCTTGCAATAACATTGGATGAAAAACAAATCTACGAGAGTAGAGAGAACCATGGAACAAATAAAAGGAGTAAACATGTGTCCAGCATCATTTTTTCAGCAATGCCTACACCGCATAGCGCAATATAGGCGAGCTACAAATTCTAGTTTGTCACATTGCATGATCTACGTCCCGCGTTGCCGTGATATGGGTGGGACGTAACCGAGTTGACAACAACTTAAAATGAAACCGAAAAGTTATTGTATTGCCGTACATGGAAACGATTCCCCAACTTATGCCTTAAAATGAATGGGATGAATTTAACCACATTCGTGCGCGTGATAAGAAGTCTAAATGATCATTTGCGTATACTTGCAATGCTATTAAACATATTCCATGCATTGAGATGATAGTTTACAATACAACGCATGATTGGAATTGGAAAGAGTGACTATTTTAATGCTACTATAAAGGCAGCGGCGACCTAACATCGCTTGTTTGGAGACAATACATCGATGCAATGAAATTTTATGCAAACGAGGAATCGATTACAATTTATGTATATTTCCAAAATTCTCCACCATTACGCTTCGAAGTTAACCCATTGGGGAAGGCAACAAATAAACTGGATCGAGCGAAAATGTATTTGATCAACTAATATTGAGAAGGCACAAAAAAGACTCACCGAGCGGCTGAACGGCCAACTGTCTTCATAGCATCGCGGTAGTCGTCAATAGCAGCCGATTTATAATCCGACTTGGTGGATGCCCTTTTCGATGGAGATGGAGAATCGAGGTGACAGTCACGTCGAAAAGACTTTGGCCTGGCGGACCATGATTCCATCTTCTTCCTCCTCTTATTCCCTTTCACCCTTTCTTCTTCCTCATCAGAATCTGAACTGATCACATGACGTCGTGAGGAGACTGATTTCTTCTGCTTGGCCGCTGGTAAAGATTCGACACCTACTTTTGTAGTGTCACCATCCTCGTCCTCTTCGTCATCAACAATGACGACTGACCCCGCTGTCCGAGTCGAGGCCCTGGAGGCAGGTTTTGGTGGCCGGTATGAGCACCACTTCTCATAGGAATCTGAATGAAGAAAACAAATGTAAATAATTGGCATGATCAGAAAGCCAAATGATCATGACATTTCGTTACGAAAATATGTGACAGCCTACCCCCCAACTTTTCTTTCACTGCGTCAAATAATTGTCGAAAAAGGGCCTTCTGGGATTCTAATCCGCCAAAAGCACGCTTCTTCGGTTGCCAATCGTTCAGCAGGTCAAAGAGTGTTTCACCTTCACGATTTCTAACAAGAAAAGCGAAAACATCCCATGAATATGTATATATATATGCTTCAACAAGGTTACCAAGTTATTACATGTGTGATAGCTAGAAAAATTTTCACATATGACTGCCTTCAATTCATCCCCACCGTTCAAGAGTAAAATAAGGTAGCTACAAAAGAGGTGATCTATAGAACCTAAACTAGGTGGAGACGTTAACTGTATGACAAACTGGCAAATTCTCTCACGATAGTTCAAAAACGGAGACTTTTAGTTTTAAAACAAAATTCTTTTAAAAATAGGCACCAGTTGCCCGAAACAAATTGACTGAAAGGGCAAAGTGGATGGTTCAATGCTTAATTTGCGAGGAAACCAGAAGTCGTTACGCTGCTTTGTGACATACGAACGGCCTTCCGTATTAAGCTGTTTTTCGAAAAAAAACCATGTCACTTATCTGAAGGCAAAATCTAGACTGCTACAGTCCTACACATAAGAAGCTACATTTCCAAACAATATAAGTGCATACAAATAATCGGACAATAGAACAATCGTTTAAAGTTGGTTGTATAAGTATCAAACGTGATGAAAGAAAATCGAGCTACCCAGTGAAATAGGAAATTGTAGGATAAATTGACAAGATTGGAGTATAAGCGTACACATGCCACAAGTCGGCGCCACGGTTAACAAGAGTGATGGCCGTTTTAAGACCGCCTCCATGAATTGCCTCAAAAAGAGGTGTTGATAGATCCTCCTGACAGCCCGTATCGTCCAAATGGGCTCCCTTATCCAAAAGGTAGACGGCAATGTCGGCGTGGTCATGGTAGGCAGCCTCGTGAATGGGAAGCCAGCCCGCGCCGTCGCGTACATTGATTGGGTGCGCCTGAGAGGGTTTCACAAAGTCCAAATTGAAACTTAGGGTAACCTTGACTCCAATAGATAAGGTGGCATGATGCTGAATGTTAATCTCACTATTTGTAAGAAATGTACGCTACTGCGATTGATGAGAGTAAGTGCTGTTATTCTGTTCTGTGCTTCCACAAAAACGACACTAAACTCATATGCTCTGTTATGCGCTTATGCATAAAGGATAGTAAAACTTACCATGATCTCAACCAACTTGGCTACGTGTTCAAGGTTCCCATTAATTACCGCAACATGCAACGGAGATTCGCCTTTAAGATTGGTCTATAAAAAAGCAAAGTTTGGAACAGTGAATGGGCATACTTTCAAGCAGAGAGCCTTGTTACGCCGCTTTCCAGGCGATTCAATTAAATCTGTAGCACCATCAGCAACATTCACACACTTTTCAACGTCTAAAAGACAAAAAACGGCAATTCGTTTAGCTTAAATTAGTTGCTGCAATAGAATGCACATGAGCTAATTACAAGATTGTCGATGGTACGAAGAGAACAATAGTCAAGTACATCGGATGAGAGTTTACCGGAGTCGGAAGAGAGGACTTCGATAGCGTCGTCAAGTGATTCATTTTGATTGTCCATGTCAACATCGAGGTCAGACTCGCTCTCCCTAATCTGATCGCGGAAACGATTTGGATAAGTAGATGTGGGCGGTCGACAGACTTGGCTCCCACCGTTGCTAGTCGAAGCGTTGAGCTCATCAAGGTAGAATTTCGCTTGAGCTTCTCGTCCACAACTCTTGTAGTACTCAACCAACTCATCTAAACAGTCGCGCTGAAACAATCGAACTAGAGGCAATAGCGAACAAACCATCACATCAACGCTTCCACAAGATTTTGCTTTGAATAAGGCATTTTTAAGAGCCTCTTCAGGGGTTTCTGAGCAAGGTAAATTGGCACAATCGGGAAGAGAAAACTCAGGAGGTGTATTTTTTGGCGCTTGAATGAGAGCCCTGGAGAGGGAGAACCAGCTTTGAGCGAGCTCTTCATCACTGAGTCGAATAGTATTTGGTAGTGAATACTCAGTCAGGCTTAGATTAAAGAGTATCTCCCGACGATAGAAATAAGCACAGATGGCGTAGGCACCCAGGCTAGCGCAAGCTTCAGCCGTCGACACAAGGCCAGAATCCACCTGTTCAGCCAGTGCTGATAGCCGTTGCGTATAATCACTGCCACTGACGTCCTGTCGTTGATTGGAGAAAGCTACCTCAGCCCACAGCATCTAGATGTTAAAGTTGTTGAAGTTGAAGGGATACAAACCATCTGTTGGTAGCATCGGTAGGCGGGGCCGTGAAGATCCATCGTGGAAAGAATGTCACCAGCGTTTTCGTAATACTTTGAGATTTGATGCATCTCCTCAACTGTGTCGCATGAGCTCACCTGAGCTCTGGTGGTAATAATTTCTAATCTAAGGCCTTAAAATATCACCATGGTAAAAAATAACTATGAACTTACATTTCTTACAAAGATGCTTCAAATTTAGACCCGATTCAGGATCCACTCGTGATATTTGCCGGTAAACCTTAGCCGCAATCCTGTACTCCCCCCTTCCAACGTACAGCTGCGCCAAAAGTTCCTCCAAATTTCGTCTAAGAGTCTTGGCCTCCTTGTCTAGACAGCCTTGTGCGTTATAAAACTTCAAAGTTTGGCTAAAGTAAAAACGAAAACGTGAAAGCGTACCTGCACAGTTTAACCGCTTGTGTTAAACTTTCCATTTCCATATGATTCAACAGGTCAGACGGACGACATCGACTCTGAGCTATTGATGGCCATTGAAAGATAGCTAGCTCACATTGTTGAAATGTAGCGCGAAATACAATTTTCGTTAGCGAGTATTTGCGAGAAATACTAATAGACTGATCAAACTTTGAGCGAGCTGACTCAAAATCTCCGCATGAACGAAAAACGTGACCTTGGGGAAGGAAAAGACCACTAAGAACGTTAATTCAGGGACACCTAAGGCGAATTGGCAATAAAGTAACGTCAAAGTGACAACGAAGGCCATCTCAAAAGTGAGAAGGATAACAAAAGTGCTAAGGTCGTACCCAGGTTGAGAAGTGAAACTGCCTTTATCTCCGCAATTTGAGACGATGTTAAATCGGTAAGATGTGCAACCATTTTAATACTATTTGATAAAGCTTGTCTAGCAGCTTGTAAACTTCTCCGCGCTATCTCACCATTAAAAATATTATCAGCACGACATTGAAAACATCTTGCAATCGTAACGAAGGCTCTCTGCTGCTCCAATACATTATTCGCCTCCTTCGAAATTTTCAAAAACAGACTTGAGTGCTGGATGGCCTCGTTAAAATCGCCTAATTCCAAATAACACTCAGCAATAGATCTGTGCGTCACAGCCAGCTGAATTTTTTCGCTAGATGCACTGCTTTCATAAAGTGAGAGTAGAGACTTGTATTCACTAATTGCTGCTCTGTAGCTGTTTTGGTCAGAATAAAAGATTGCCAAAGAAAGTGTCGCGTCGATTCGTTCACGTAGAGTCTTCGCAGATTGTTGCTGCTGAAATAATTCTACGTAGGATAAGCTAAAAATTACAAAGACCCACTTTGAAGTTTCATTCACAGAGGGAGCGCAAGGCGACACGTTTGAACGAAGAAGCAAGACTCTAACATTTGACTTCAGTAAATGCAAACAAGGCGTACAGTGTGGAAAGGAATCAAATCTTATGCATAAATCGTGCCATGGAATGGCATAAAGTCTATTCCACTAAGCACAATATTCTTTACCAAATGCCTCAAGTAGCAGCGTTTGAAAAAAGTATTTGACGTTATAAAACGCCCTCTTAATGTTTGAATTTAAGTCCTTCTTAAGTGTTCAATATGTACCTTTCCATTGATTCGCAGAAAAAATAAACTATAATCTGAGTATTTCTATAATGACATTGTGTGACTTTAAGTGACAGCGATTCAGCAAATATGAAACTGAATTTGTTCTATTCGTTATAAACCCACTTCTTAAAATATTGCAAAATAACATCTGGCTCCGCATGCATTTCTAAACCAAGAAATACCATATTAGAACCCATTGGAAGGCACAGAGAGTAGTTCCAACCACTTGGTTTAGAATTTGGGCCCATTAAACATTTTTGCTCTCTGAAAGAATCAGCCAAATGACTAATAGCTACTGTAGCAACCGAGGGTCCCTTGAAGGCAAAAGGCGGCATAACACCATGGGAGAAGATATATTCAGCAAGTAGAGGGGACGAGGCTGCTGGCACGGTCCGGAGGCCAGCCCACGCGGCTAGGGCAATATGGCCATCCGAATGACCGAAACCGGCAATCATAACAAACAAAGTGTTGCAGCTGCCATTGTAGCGTCCTGAGGCTCACTCGAAGACAATAGAAGGCAGAATATTTGAGTGGAATATATGTATTCCACGGCTACGCAGCTAGGGCAATACGGCCACCTACGTGACCTTGACCGAAGCCGGTAGTTTCACCAAACAAATTACTATAGCCATTTTAATAGGTTTTTTACTCCTGCCAAACCCATCTCCAAGTGTCAACTAATGCTTGAACATTGTCTTCCATTGTGGCTAATGTACGTATTTCCAAGTAAATGATCCAAGTCACGGAAAGCACAGCCTACTCTGCGGCGCTTCAAGTCCTCCCTGAAGTTATTGTTGATCAAACATGGCAAAGCCAAAACATAGTTTACCAACGTTTAAAGGAGGTAAGAGGCTGTTGACACGGCCTGAAAGGCACGTCGCAGAACAGTGGTACAATCAGCGGTGGCTGGAGCATACCTGCAGTTGAAATAGCAAAGCACTACAAGTCGATCAATACTTAAGTAAAATAGCAAATGGAAAATCAAGAGAGTGGGTTTCTCCCGTTTCTATTATTTCTCCATATTCGAAACCATTTAGTTATCAAAAACCGACAGAGGTACGCAACAAATGACTGACACGGCACGCTGCCATCGCTCGTCCCACGATATCTCGTTCACGCCTTTTTTATTTCGTTAAAGCAAACTTCCGATCTGAGACACGTCCCTCGGCACCGACATTACGTACGTGAGCCAAATGACCAACAGCATGAATGCTAAAATATTGGACACCATTGGCTTTCCAAGTATTTATTCAAACTGCTTCCTTTTAATGAAATGTTAAAAAACATTCAAGATAATCAAGTAAAGCACAGCTTTACAGTCTCTGGCACTAAAACTACTTGAAGAAGAAGGAGAAGAGGAAGAATAAGAAGAAGGTTAATAAATGCACTCAATGGACGGTTCAATATTGCAGCAGGTGGCACGAAGAATGAAGGAATAAAGGGAGAGTCACAGACAAGCCACTTATGGGGTTGGTTGGGTGTTAGTGTTGGTGCAGACTGCGTCGGGGGAATGATGACGAAGTGGTGGCGAAATTCACTTCTTCTGCACCGATCTCTGGTCGTCGGAGCCGTCTCCCCTTGGTAACGTTTGATGCGGAGTCGAGAACCTTCAATTCCTCCAGCATACCTGACTCAACCAGCCAGGCTTGGAATTGGGCCTCGATGCATTTCGCCAAGTATGCATTCTCGGCTTCTGTTAAATCAGCCCGCTAAAGGCAACGCACAGGAATGAGTATACTCTCGAACTCACTTCTCACGATAAAATGTCCAAATATACATACAAAGGCAGTTCGCATGAATCTCAATGTCATGGCAACATTAAGTTGTCAGGGCTATTACTAACAATCAATCATTCGAGAGAAAAGGGGAATGTGACACGGAAATAGCCATAGAAGTCATGTAAATGAACAAAATTAAAAGATTTAGTTATCAAAATGGGTAAAAAATGAGTTTGACAGCATAAATTCGCAGCCCGATGAGGTAGGTCCCTGCTTCCGTACAATCCCATTAAGCAACATAGGTAATATGGGTCGGTCCGGAATTCATAGTTGTGAGCAGACAAGCTGAAATAACGCTTGGGGTAGGTTGAGAAGGGTTATTTAACAAAAGTACTAAATTTAACACTATTTAATGAGAATATAAACGATTATTGGAACCGAATTAGTAACAAAATTCTCACCGCATAATGCATCACAAGTAGTGACACACACCGGTCTTAGTGAGGAAATGAATAAAGATTACGACATTATAGAACCTAGTGATTAATGAACCATTTAGAAATCCCTTCACATATCTATGAAATAATTACTTTGATGGTTTTTTGCCAAGTTTCGTACGCAGCACGGCGTTTGTTCACTGCTTCGGCGTAAACTGGTGGAAGCGGGACAAGGAGAGTTGCTCTTTTAACAAGTGAGTCTGAGTCCTCCTCTGACATGTTAAAATCTCCATTTGGACTGTCCCTATCGCGACCGCAGTCAACAATCACACCGCGACAGACATCGCAAGCTTTCTGCTTCAAGCACATACCGACTGAGGAGGGTATGGTGCCGCCAATGTCCGCGTACTGAGCCACTCCTCCGCCTTCCTCGTTTGCCATCAGAGGCGCGAGGGGAATGTTGAAGGGAAAGAAGTTGTCCGGCGGCAGCAGGCCCCATATGCCATTGGATTGGCACTGGTTGAGCCCTGACCGCCAGAAATCGTTGCCTAGAAATACGAGGTGCGGATATGTGTCATACAAAGAAGTAAGAAAAGGCTCGTAAATGCCAGAGATGATGCCTATAAGGTGGCGAGTTTTATTACAAAATGTGCTGTGCTCACCTAGCAAGTTGATTTTATTACAACAAGACACATGCTCTCAATTTCGCCCCAGTTTTCGTTTTCTTTTTTTTACATTCATGTCACTTTTCATTCTGACTGTTGAGACTCAAATATACCCCTTGATACACTCCCGGACGGTTTGAAGCATTTCCATGCGCCAGTTAGTGCTGATGAAACTAAAAAGAATGAGTTGAGCTGGGAAACTAGCGGTATATGAACGATACAACATGTAATCGAACTGATTTACATTTGAGTTCCGCACCAAAAATTACCTTGCGCTTACCATTGCCTATTTTTAAGCGATTACTTTAATTGCATCACTGTATGTGATTGCTTTGGCGAGGTCAAGCTGAGTTTGGTTCACCCATTTTGAAAAGCTTACAACAAATTATAAGACGTAAAGTTATCATTGTTAAAGCCAAGGCACAATCACATGACTCTGTTATTTCCTTTTCATTTGTCACGCTGTCCAACTTTGCGCGCCCACCGTAAATGCCCAATTAAAACCAAAATAGTGGAGTCGCTGGTCCTTTGATTTGTCTAATTCAAGCTTCTAATGGTGCTCATAAACAGTCCAGCCACCTGAGTTTAGAAGTTGTTTCATTGCCCCTCTGGCAGTTCTAACCCATTTTCGAGTAACTCCTGGGAACTCACAACAAGTTACCTTCTTCTCTTGCAATCAGGGAGCATTGCGAGTTGCTACTGTTCCGAGTCTATAAAACTCCTTCAGGTTTGAATACGACTTTTACTGTTTTAAGCGGATAAAAACGTTCGAGTTGTAATTTGGAGGTATCACGAGGTCCTTTCAATTAACCAACTGCCAACTATGAATTACTTACTAGAATCTTGTGCTCACGCAATTCAAACGAAGCGTCGTAAATAGTTTCTGACGCAATTTAGAGAGTGCTATGACCTTTATTGTCCTAGCTCACCAATGGTAGCATGTGTTTCCTTCAAATTACCCAACATAATTTGTGCCCTCCATTTGATTGATGTCAAAAAACTAAGGCATACTATAAATAACGGGAGCAACAATGGCGTGATTGAAATGTAGCCAGATAATTAGCACTCGGCAGAAGCCGTGCTGGCATCTGTTTGACCAAATGAGTCTTTATCTTTAAGTAAACAGCCTACCAAAGAGAAGGGGTTTGCCCCAGAGATTGACAGTAGGATTCAGGGCAGCCTTGTCAAGGTGGTGCCGAAGCTCGGGGTAAGTAGTGTGGAAAGGCGCAAAAACAATGTCCTCGTTGCCAAGGTAGTTGTGACCACGCGCGACGCCTGAGAGGGGCGATGGAGGACAGGAATGGGGGTCGTTGGTGCCCGCAACGGCAGTGGAGGTGGTGATGGGGGGTTGCTGGAGGAGGAGAGGACGCGTGGCACAGAGGAGGTGGAGGGTGCAGCGTCGTGAAGTCCACACCACCACCCGGCGTGCCGCAGCGATAATCAGGCAGTCCTCACAGTCTGTTATCGTCAAGGTACTCTCAATCGGACCGAGAACGATTGTCGAATTGCGACACCGATCCAGAGAGACGCATCTACAGAACGAGATGCGCTAGAATCTATTGGTTTTGTCTCAATGAAAGATTAAACTCCATGTGGCCCTAAAAGTTGACCCAGAGCCTACTTAAAATCAGGCAGTCACAGAAAGATGTACATTTCTGTGCATCTGGTGATAAAAGTGGAGGCTATCAATTGCAACAGAAAGTCAATCCGTAATCTATCCAAGTCTTGAATGAATCGCTATGTCTCTATGTATGATCCAGGTGAAATAGAGAAGATAAAAACCATTGAAATAAAAGCTAGAAAGCGGCCTACCAAAAACAACGGACAGATTGGAAAAAAAAAAACGTGCAAAACAAACGTGACAAAGGATGCTTCATTAAGCTTTAATACGATTAACAAAGTAGCCACAATTCCTTGCAGACTCACCTAAGTGGAGCAAGCAGATAGATGGAGCTTGAGGTGGCGCGATACAACCTAACCGTTGAGTATTTAAGGAAACGAGATCCCTGAATTAAAGAAGAAAAATAATTGATAGTTGATGAAAATTGTAAAAAAGTTTACTAAATGTAATACTCACGCGAGCGATAAACTGCTTGTGAAGCATCTCCGCTGCAACAATCTTATTCCTGTGGAGGAAATAAAGGTATGTTTGGGGAATAAGTAAGAGGAGGCGTGCGAAATGGTGGGTGTTTCAACAAATTAAAAGTACGATTCAGATTTACTTATAGTTAAGTGCCAATTGACACTTAACAAAAACACACTAACCTTTGATAGTGCGACTAATGAAGTGGTCTCTGATTACAGAGATGCAGTTAATCAAGGCAAACTTACCCTCGAAAGCCAGTTGAAGGTGGTAACTGCTGGACATTGGTAGCGATTTTCTGCCGTCCTTTGGACGATTTTGTCGACAAGGAGGCAGTGGTGCTACTCACCTTTCCCCAACGGACGTGGGTTCCATTGAGAATGCAGGACTCCACGGTGAAGGGACATTGACAAAGGTTCGCGCGGATCCACGAGTGTAGACAGCGCATGCTGAAGGTCTTCGTCAACTAATTTGGGCACAGGAAATTAACTATTCATTAGGGTACAATGATTGCAAATAGAAACCCTTACAATTTAGGTAAAATTTTACATTACTGGCAAATGTAGGATCTCAGATGTCTTGAGTTACTTTATGTCAAACAACTAAGATTCCACCAAAAGTAGCTGTGAGGGAATAAGATTATTTGTGCTGTTACAAACATCGAATGAGAATACGAGAACAAAACATATTTATTGTTTCCCTAGTAGGAAACGCATAGAGAAGTCCAGAGCCTAACAGCGTATAAGATACCACAACAAAATAAACGCAATTGAAACGAAAGCGCCGAGTTGTAAAAATTTTAGTAAACTAGTTAAACGCCCAGTAAAAAAGACAGTTCTGTCAATCCAGACAGAAACAATCCAAAAAATAAAATTGGCAAGGGATAAATTAGATGTAAGCACACCATAAATGGAGCTAACCTTATCGTATCCAACATGTGAAATGCACAATGGATCAAAGAGGACGTCTCGAAGGGATTTGATAGAACTAAATAAACACATAGATTCATTACAACAATGATAACCTCATTCGATCGACAGTTCCTTCAAAAATGAAAGAGAGAGCATCCAAAGCGCAGGAATGGATGCATTTATCACCGTTACTGGTAGGTGTGGAACCACTTCCCGGAGGCTCTGTAAGCAAAAAACGAGTCAACATAGTTCAGACAAATTTTAAAATTCAACAGGATTTAAGGCAAATGAATAGGGGTTCTGATATTGAAAAATGGGAGTGTATAAGAGCCCCTGACAAAAGCAAATTTGAGTTATCATTGCTGGCATTATCCACAAGAATCAAAGTACGCTGAGAAATAAAAAAAAACATGCTGAAAAGCAAACACAGGTTAATTTGATTAGTCCATTTCAACTATTTTAATACGCAAGCATACCCGAATCCGACAAGAGTTCCAGGATTTCCAACAAACAATCCGTGACGAACTGTAACTGGTATTGCTCAGACGTATTCTAGGATAAGTCTTACTCCGCAAAGTAAACTACTTTATATCGCCTGATAGCAGATGGAGTGGTTAAGACATCTAAACTCTTTGAAGGTGATCCCGGCCACCTAAAAATACAGTTATTTCTAAAATCAAATACCTACTCGCCGCTTACTGAGGCTGCTGATGACCGCAAAGACAATTTGTTGATTTGATTGGCATAAAGAAATACCGCAAATGTGTAGAGGTCTATGGATTGTTGAAGTCTAGTGTTTTCTGGAGGCAATAAGTGCGGAAACTCTAACCTTTTTCAGTTAAATCATTTATTTTCGCAAGAGACGATTCCAGTTCCATCAAGTATTCCATTTTAGGACAAGACATAACCAAACACGTCTCAAAATAACTTCAAAATACAAATCAAACTAAACTTACGCCCAAGCCGCTTCTTCAGTGAAATTCAACTTAGTACAGGCAATATGCTTCCAAATTGCGTACCTATGACATAGGTGTTAGACAACATGCATACCTTAAATGCGTGTACCCACTGCTGCTCTTACTTTTTGCATAAAATATTAATCGTTTGATATTCTAAAATGGGTTCGGGTGCATTATAGGTGACATACGTTGACAGTAAGCCGTGGATTAGGTTGCATCGGAAAGACTCCAAAGGAAAACACCTCGGACCGCGGCCATATAGAAATAGGCTTTTTGAATATGTACTCCATTTTAAGTAGGAGGCACAACGATCAGAGGTGTCAGAGAAGCGAATACAGGAAATGCGGTGTAATGACTACAAGAGGCATTGGCAACAGATTGTGTATATGGCCTTGATTTATAACCAATCAGCAAATTAACCAAGTTTTGTATGAATTACAGGGAAAAAGAATTAACAGTAGCGCCAAAATCAAATAACCCTCCTCCATGAAGCTCTCATATCAAATTGAATAGAAAAATGTCAGTGGCGAGTGTTGTTTAGAGAATAAAACCCCCATCTCACATGACCTATGTTGCTGTTGCTGAACGGCCTGAGCCAGTAAGAACTGGCCCAGGTGTGCAATTCAGAAGATGGGTCCGCCGGGGGATTCGCAGGTTATTTCTACTGAATTCCAGCGGGATGGTTCAGGGGTTGGTAGTGAAGGATATGACAATTATCCACCGGCTGATGAATTTTCCAGGTTCGACACGCCTTATTTTATGAAGTCTGTAGGCTCGATGTTGGAGATGATTTCTGTCTCCATTGTCATGAAGGTTTTAAGGTGAACGAAAAGGTAGTTCAGGCTCGAAATGAAAAATATCACGTGGACTGTTTTGTGTAAGTTCCTCGTTGTCGGAATAAATTGTATATGTAGCTGCGCACAATGCTTTCAGCCTTTTCCAGACGGTGTCTATTACGATGTAAGTCCCTTGCACTTTTTGTGACTTTTAAACTAGTTCGATGGCCGAAAGTACTGCGAACATGATTTTCACGTTCTTTTTGCGCCCTGCTGTGGGAAATGTGGCTACTTTATCGTTGGTCGCGTCATAAAGGCAATGAATAGCAGCTGGCATCCTGAGTGTTTCCGTTGCCAGATTTGCGACAAATGTCTAGCTGATGATGGTTTTGTTAAACATGCCGGCAGGTGAGCTATTGCATGCCCTGTGCTTTCTACTCATGCATTCACTCTTCTATCTGGTTTTTAATTTTTGCTGTCAGGGCTCTGTGTCACGAATGTAATGCTCGAGAAAAGGCGAACAGCTCTGACCGGATTCTCTGCTTCAAGTGTCACTCCTACGTTGATGAAAGCCAACAGCTTAAGTACCAGTCAGAAGTATATCATGCCTATCACTTCACTTGTTCATCATGTGGCTCTGAACTCAGTTCTGATGCTCGGGAAAAGGATGGCGATCTTTACTGCCTCCGATGCTTCGATAAAATGGGGATTCCGATTTGTGGTGCTTGTCGGTAAGCGTTTACTAACCATTTTGAACCTCGGAATACTTCTTATTGCATCGTTACAATTGGATTTCCATTCTGTCGCTTGGTTTGGATCATGGCATCTATTTACTAGATTTTATTCCCTATTTCATCAACGTGGATTAATTAAATATGCAGCGAAACGATTATTTTTTACACTTTTCACACTTCCTCTTGCTCTCTGATTTATTTACAATATCAATTCAGTTTAATTTGTAGTTTACAAAAAGTGCACAACTAGTTTGCTTAATGAAATGTAGACAGAGTAGTCCTAAAGCTCTTTTTAAGTTTGAAATACTTTGTTTTTAACTATCCTCTTTTTCCATTTCACAGTCGGCCTATTGAGGAGCGCGTGGTTCACGCCCTGGGAAAGACCTGGCATGTAGAACACTTCGTTTGTGCACGCTGTGAGAAGCCATTTTTGGGTTCACGACACTACGAGAAAAAGGGATTGGCCTATTGCGAACTTCACTACCAGCAGTTGTTCGGCATGCTCTGCTACTCGTGCAATCAGGTCATCCCTGGCGAGACCGTATTCGCACTGAACAAGGCTTGGTGTGTTGATCACTTCGGATGTATTGCCTGTGATCGACGCATCAGTCCAAAGTAGGTCCTTTCTTCCATATTGCTCAGTTTAGTCGTCACTACGGTTTGCTGGATTTTTTACAACCCTGTGACGTCTACTAATATATTGTAGGCTTGCTTTCATTAAGCTTTGCTACCGTGCCAAGGGTGATGTGAATTAATCGCGCCAAGTCGTCCACAAAGATTTCCCCTTCGCTTACCCTCTCTACTTATTCCTCATTCATTCTAGTATTCTTACTGTTGTCGAACTTCGGCTCCCATTGCGCACTTTAATAAGAGGACGCGCATGGGTGGTGGGGCTGATCACAGATGTTTCCTGCCGTGTGTGGTTGCATTATTTTAGTGTGTTATCGTTGATTAATTCCTGAAATGCCGATCGGTAAGACCATGTCTAGTAATGCTTGTCTTATTGATACTAGACGACGATGTCAAAAATGCAGAAGTATCGTGCTAGGCACTTTGCAACTTCCCATTACCCGATAGGATTATGAAAGATGAGACGCAAAATGAGTGAAATTTGAACTTTTCAGGGCGTGGTTTCCAATTTCTTGGGCAACAATCTCAACCTCCCGCTTTATTGTGGGAAAGTTCTGTACCTCAAAGGCTGTTAGAAGTTTATTATTCTCACACATGAATTTTGTTCTTTTTCAAGGACAAAGTTCTACGAATTCGACCTCCGCCCCGTGTGCAAATCTTGCTACGAGATGTTCCCGATCGAACTACGAAAGCGAATCGCCAAAATGCACAAACTGGAAGATTGAGGTGCCAGCATGTCTCCCTCCTCCTCCCCCTCTCCCCTCCAATCACGTCTTGTCGAATTTGTTCCTTCCCTTTCGTCCTTGTTTTTGCCCCTCCTTCCGCGATCAGCAAGCGTACTCTTTGTCTTGACGTTTGTGAAACTTGAGTGCGTGAATCTAAAGCTCTATCTAGATCCGTTTCTGCTTTATCCTGCGACTCGCTTAATTTACGAATGTTAAATATTTATTTAATGACTACTCCTTCTTGCTTGTAATGCCACTACCTCCATCTCTCTTGCGATTCTTTGTAATAAATTCAAATCTCAAAGTACGCTAACTCGGAATTTCCTCGTCAGATTCGTGGCTTTGTTCTCCTCAGCTCGAGTCGCGTAGCCCCATTTGGCCGATTATTTTGGTGTCTTAACAGGTCTCAAACTTCCGTAGGTGTTGAGAATTGCGATCCATGTAGCTTCGGTCTGCCTTGATCATTCCCACCGAGTCCTATATGGTTTGAAGGCACCAAGTAGTATGAACAAGCCGAGTATGACAACGCCAGCTAAGTAGTCAATGCACGGGTTGGTAGTCTTGTTGATTTTACGCTAGCACATGCAATAGGGGATGGCCTTATAGGTTGGGGGCATGGCTTAGTTATGCCTTGGAAATGAGGCTAGCGATGACAAGCCACTATTTGCTAGGTCATAGGATGGCTGCAGGCGAAGGCAGTTATGCTCTAGCGTTGTGGAGCGTTAGACGCATACTACATTTCAACGCTACCCCAGCGTTACATGGAAATAGAAGTCTCCTTCACCTAAGGTGCTTTATTTACCCATTAAGCTCAAGTAGGTCGAGAATCACAGCAAAATGCGGGTCAGAAATTGACTTCGGAGGCGCTCATTCATTAGGATAGGTAAGGCATTTTCGAATCGAGTAGTGTTTCGACGTGACTGCACTTAGTTGAGAGAACGATGCGTGCACAAGCCTTTTTTTTTGGCATCGAGATTAATTACTAGTGCAAGTGCCAAAGCGAATTAGTGGGTGCATCTTTGGACAGGTGACCGTGGTTGTCGGGCTGATTCACGAAAGGCTCCGCATTGCAACCGACCTATTGGCTGCGTGCGCGTCCGCCTCCGCCCGACCGCTTGTGCATGGAAAGAGTGTGCGCTTGCACAGTGCAATTGGCTTCGTTTAGCGTTAGTTCCACCTACCTTCCACCACCATCTCCACCATAAAGCATCAACCACCAAGTTCAAAAGTAAAGTCCAACAGCTACAGAAAATGACCCTTCTCTATCCCTGTTTCCATGCTTTTTGACAGTTGTAATACGGAACACATGGGTTTCTTTCATCCCCAGAAAGTAGCAGTTTGTAATGGACAAAGACGGTTACCACAGCCAAACCTCCACGTTGGTGCCATCTAGTGACTACTGTTGAGTGGTCCTTTTGCAGGTGTTGTTCCCGTTTTAAAGTGATAATTGGGCACGAGGCCACAGAGAATTCGTCAAGGATGCCTTGACGGCAAGGGTGCTATAAACTAATACGCAGTTGGCTGCCTAGAGCAATTAATCTGACGCATGCTGTTAGCGTGACAGACTTAAGCGTCAGCCACTCTTCCCTCACTTTATACTTGACTGCTAGTGTAAAAAAGCGCACCAACTGACGTGTCAGACACGATTTCGGTCTGAGCTAGAAACAACCATACTACACCCAGTGACTGAATCAAGTCTATGCACCGTTCAGTCAGTCGTAACTTTCAAATGGGGGGCAAAACTCTCTCCTCTCGATTACATGGATGTAGATTATTTCAAACGCCATTCCCTTTGCCTGAAACACCATTCACTTACGCAGAGTTTAGTTGGCTTTGAGCAAAACTGCAACACATTCAGAAACTCAAAGCACCAAAACCGTTCGATTGGGTGATAAATTTAACCGACCAAGACCAAGTGAAGCGCATCCACCCTTTATCACATTTGTCACACAGAAATAGGAATGTTATAAACTTAGTTACTAAACTTTACAGCTCGATTCTAAAAGGCTTCTGAGTAGGTGTCTCGATCACCATCACCGAAGTAACGCGTAATAAGGTGAGACACGATCAGTGCCTAAAGTCGGGTTCACACTCAGGCCAGCGTGTGAGTCAGGGATCTCAGTTACACGCTGTGACAGTAATTGACTGGTTCAGGAGCTTTAAGAGATTGTCAGTGCAATCAGAGTACATCCCTGCTTGATATGTGCCAGCCAGGAGAGATTGAGTGGGAGTACATCTCCCTAGAAGGTTCGGAAGGTAGTCATCAACTGGAGCTTATAGAAAATCTGGCACGGAATTTTTGCTAGGGTTACAAATGCCCCTAGGGGAAGGAACGTAAAATGCAACAACAACACCTTTTGGGTATGAATGGAGAGCCGTTATGGCTCTTTTTCCAACCTCACGGCCCTCGATGACTTGAATTACGAAATATTGATGCTCACATCCCATTCTCGAAGAGGAAATGAAATCCAAATGACTCCCCTTGGGGCAAAATAGGCGTACAAGGAAACAGCGCAAAATCCTTTAATGGAGGAAGGACGAGCGCAATGTGCACAGAGAGGACAGTGGGATGGAATGATAAAGGTCAGCGGATGGTGGTATAGCGACGCGCCTCAAGAGTGGTGAAGAGAGCCTGGTTAAGGGCGGCGTCAAGGCCGGATCGGACGAGGGGTGCGAAGAGGCGGATGGCACGGAGGTGAGTGTCACGACCGTTTTGATGGTTTGCAAGGATGCGCAGCTGGAGGGTGAACAGGCTCACCGGCGCCCCATTCGGCCATCGCAGCGGCAGCACCGACCAACCGGAGGGCTCGTGCAACTCCACCTCCGTCAACTCCACCAGATCGCCCACGTGGTTACCCACTCGGATTGCGATTCTTAACTCCAAAAAAAGTTGGCAGACTTGTTTATTCGTTTTTGCAGAGGGCAAAGAAGGGTGGTCGCCTGACCACTGGATGTTCGGTGAGGCTTTCCAATTGGAAATCGTAAACTAACTGTAGGCGTTTTATTTCGGTCTACGTGCTGGTGGCATTGGGACCTGTCCATACTACGCCTCCAGACTCCTAGCATTTAAGTGCTTTTATAAACAAACCCTTGAAGCACCAACAGGGTCAATTTTTACGTCGATGGTGTTTTTCTCCATAGCTTTCAGATAAAAGCCATCAGTATGTATTCAACTCAACAGCGGCAAACACTGAGGTCAGTAACCGATGAATTTCCAGTCCATTCTAACGGCTTTCAAAACCATACTAAGGGATGAAATGCAGAAAATGAGATTGTTTGGTGGGCATCGCAGATCTTGTTCAATCAGATTCTTCAAAACTCGTGAGGATCTTATGCCAGTGGTTTCAATCAGTGATCCTATTCATGAAAATTAGGTAAACTTGGTCATTATAAACGAAGCCCCACTTCACTACGGTATACTTCTATCAACGTGTTTCATTCCCACAACTAATCGAAGTAGTTCTCACGAAATGGCATTGAAATACGGTTTGGTTAGGATAATGAAGAGAAAATCACATTCGACTTCCAGAGAGAATCTCATGCAAGCAATTGTGCAATACGCTTCAAAATTAGAGAACAAATTGAAAACCCACAAAGCAAATTAGCATGCTTAGGTGAATAGCTGATCATTTTCTTGATCGACTTAGTGGGAGCTTTCGCAAAAGTAAGGAGCAGAAAAGTGTGTCAGAAGTAATTTTGAGTAACCTGACTCCCACAGAGGGGTTCTCACAAGGCAACATAAGTTGTAGACGAAGTCAAATTATTCCGACAGAAGGACAATAGTATGGGAATAGGACCCGCATTGATGAATGCGGTCAGATGACTGCCTTTGAAGCTGCATCAAACAAAAATAACGATAGGCTACCACGATAAATTTGGAAATTCAATTTAAGTTTTGATGAGCAACTTATCCATTCTGAACATTGGCTCGACAACCAGATCTGATTTCATACTGCCCCAGGAGAGGTGCTGGTACATTAGGATAGCCGGTGTGGAATGATCACGTTTTGTGAAATAACTTCTCATTTTTGAGCCAAATATAATTCAGTGTGATTTTTTGGACGATTTCAATTAACGCAATGAGAAGAAAATAAATTATGCATTCAGAGATTCGGTCAAACGATGGTGACTTCCTTCAGTTGCATAAAGTAAGCGAGATTCATAAAACCAAAAATTGGTCGACCGAACTGAGAGGTTGATGTGCCAGTGAAAGAAGTACCACTCAGTTAACCAGACTAAGTTTTACATCTTCTAAGTCGGGATGGTGATTATTTTTGTAAAAGATGAAAAATTAGCAAAAATTAATGCGCTTAGAACCAGTAAAAAGGACTCATGAGTTCATCACTAAACGATGAATTGGCAATGACAGATAAAAGAAGATCATCATGACTGTGGATTGGGACAGCCCCCGACATAGAGTACCTCTATTGGTTTATAAAAAAGGGTCAAACTAAATCATAAAGCATTTAGGCTGCTTGAGCTTAAGCCATGATAGCGGTGTTAAAACGTTCTTTTTAGCTTGCACAAGAGTTGGAGGCACGGTAAACGGTATTACAACCTACCGACTAGGCGTATAGCTCTCATCCACCTTGTAGTCATTGTAGAGACAAATCTCAGAGATGATCGTCTTCTGAGGGAATTGCACAGTGACGGTGTGGGGCTGTGGTCCGTCAGACTGCCAGTAAGTGTCCAGCGACTCGTTCAGTAATTCATTAATCCCGTGGTTGCTTTTGCATGACGAGAGACACCAGACAGCCCGATCACTTACGTCGCATACCTTAATTGGCAAAGGAACGAAGAATACAAGAAACTCTGCAGTAGCCATGGTGGCAAGACAACTGCTTCCTAGGTAACGTGAGCTCAGGAGGATTATGGTGGCGCGTATAAAGCGCAGAACATTCGAGCGCACACTTAAGCCCAGACATTTCTCACAGCTATACTTTCCAAAGCCTAAATTAAAGGCGTGCACCCGGTGATATTCCGCGACCCTTTCTTCCAAGATGGTACAGAGCTGCGTCGAGGTTGATATAATTCTTTTAGTGCAGGAAAATAGGCTTGTGACATGCCAGGGAGATTGTTTAAGTAGAAAGCGCATAAATTCCTCGAAACAAAGTGGTCATGAGACAAGTCTGTACCTTGTCAATATGCGAGAAAATCTATTAACCTCTAGGCAATCAGCAAGATTAAATGTTACACGGAGATGGGCAGTTAGCTTACAAAAGAACCACCAGAGTATGTAGCCTACGTGACACCACCCATATACAAGTAATCGCTAAGTCGGCTATAACTAGACTCATTAAGACAGAATTTACCTTTCCTTCACGCTCCTTTTCAGTAATGTCAGCCGATGTTACCGTTTCCAATGCAGTGGCCATCTGAAAACTAATAGGAGCATTCCGGTCCTATAAACACCTCCCTTCCTCTTTCACCGTCGAACGTTAACAAGAGAACACAAAGTAGCCTCCGATAAGTATTTATTTTCTCACTATGCAAAAGAGATAAAGACCCTCGTTAAACTCTAAAAAGAAAAATAGAACGCCATTTATTCTCATAAAATAAATTACAAAAACAGTTGGCACTAAGTCTGCTTTGTGCTCGCACTGAAATTGAGCATTAAAAAGAGCACACATTGGAAATTCATTTCCAAATTCCAAATAAAGCGGTTCGTAACAGGACATACGCATTTGATGGAACTCAGATTCTAAAAAGGTAGTACGATCTACAGTATTACCAAAGGGCAAGAACATTAAAATCACCACTTAGTTGAGGACTGTCAACACTCCAATTCCGGAATTGGGTCGCACATGCTACACAGGTGATCGCAATACACATGTCTATTAAGTGTTTACTGCAACACTTACTGTAAAGAAAGGAAGCACTTTTCAAAACTATTGCTGGAAGGTAGGCGGGGTAGAGGGAGGACTAGCACGATTGGGCGTGGTTAAGGGGGCGGGGAGTGGAGCCACGGCAGTGCGACGTCGGAGCATCGAGGTGACGCCGCTCGATGCCGTTGGACTGCCTGGCAGCGGAGGCAAACCCGGGATGACATCGGCCCACAGAGCCCACAGCGGACGCAACTAAATTGAGAGCACGGAATGCGTTCAATCAGTACTTCATTATCAATGTGGCTTAGCGTAACAAACTGATAGTCTAGCCGGGCAGTAATTCAACACCTCTGCTAGATTAATAATGGGAGATTTAATAAAATGCGAAAATGCTCAAGTTTGTGCAACGTTGAACAGGGGATTAGGAAGCGCCTGAAATTTGAATCGAAATTCCAATCACGTCTGACAACGGCTACCGGTTGGAAATGTGATGGGGAGCCATTACATCTCATCAAGTCCTTGCTTTCACGAACCAGGCAGCTGAAGGAAAGGCTCAAATGCAAATATAACATCCCCGGCAGGTTTTAGCTGGATCTAAATACCCCATTTGCTACAACTCAATAGTACTGAACAAGCAAGTGTAAGTGTAGTGGATATACTAATGGAGGAAACTGCCGTAGCTGAAGTTCGCAAATTGCACACGTTAAGATGCATAACCTTTACTGACTAACGTTGCACCCAAAAAATCCAGCTTAAATGCCTATACTCGGGGCAGGTTTAAAGGACTAACAAGTGGCAATGCAGGCCAAGTGCAACTAAAACCAGTAGAAGAATTGATAACTCTGAACAAGTGGAAGCAATTATTATGCCATCCAATTTCATTTTAACTGGTTACCAAACCTTTGCTGAGGTTTGTGGACATAAGAATGAAGAAAAATCCACAATTAAAGCGCCACTATTGAGTAAATCACAAACCAGGCCTTTTCAGACCTTAACAGTTCCCAAGCTTAATTTCGAATTGTTTCAAGGGATAAAAATAAATTCTACAGTCCGGAAACAAAGACAGGAATTGTCAGGTGACACCCACCTATCTCCCACCTCGACACAGGGAAGACTAAACCTACTGGGAGAGGAACACAAAGGAGGCTTAAAAGCCTCGATTGGCTCCTAACCTCAGACGGCAATGTACAAGACTGCATCAGAAAAACTAGAAATATCCGCACTAGGTTACAGATTAGACAACGTGCATGGGCTGTACCTTCCAGGCTTCTGATTTTACTCCTCAAAACGAAGTCGAAAGTAACGGAGTAGATCTGTTAAAGGAACTGAAGCAGAGAAAAGCAGAACTGCCGAGGTCAGCTGATTTGCCTAAAATAACCTCCACCATGAAAAGCAGCATGAGTAGTCTTATGGGAAACGGCTAGGGGATACAATCGTAATAAAATCAAAGGCAAAACGTCTCAAAATCAAAGAATCGAGGTGCATTGAGACTAGGCGGAAGAAAGAGAATAGCAATTCAGATAAGACAAACTGTGACGGAATGGCGTGGGATGAAAAGCACAGCAGGAGAAAAAATTGGGCAATGCAAGCATCACAAGCGTGAGCGACTTTAAAAGGAAAAGAGAGAAATAAAGTGGGGAAAGACGGAACCAAAGCACGACAGGCTCATCGAAACAGCTGAAATGGATGAACACATCAACAACAACAGGTGAAGGTAAATTACTAAAGAGATGTGCGTTCGATGAAGTAGGAACTCTAACACAAAACGGAAAATCGTGCAAGTAAATGAATGCAGGAATGGATGAATGTCCGAGAATGGTTGCCTTACAAACACAAAGAAAAAAATTGTCACGATGGAAGCAACTTGGAGTGTTCCAATTTCTGCAAGCGTCCGTAGAGCTAGGAGAAAAGCCATTTGTATTAAATCATGATATGAGAAGAGTGTGTACGTGCCTCATTGATTCCAAGTACAGCAAATTGGGCTGCAGCATACAGCTAAGCCCTCAATTGTTTTCATCAGGTCCGGGATGTGTAATTATTGTCATGATCAGCTTCCACTGGTTTTGAAATATTATTGGTGGGCGCCATAACCAAGCGGTGCAGAGAACATGAGGTAGTTCTATTAAAACCCGAATCAAAATGGGGAGGTAAATACCAAAAAATTATTATCAGTTCCAAGTGGAAGCTACTGAGACCTATTCCGTCGGCGTTCCACTTCAATTAATAGCAGTCAATCTTAAATCTATTCAACAAGGTATCCAACAGTTACTAGAAAGGTTCAAAGGTGATCATTCCAGCTCACACCTGTACCCAAGAAGTATGCACAAGGTCGGTTATTTATTTCTAAGAATAGATATGCTCTCACACACAATCACAGACTTACAGAATTTAACGGTTCATTGCTTTTGCGAGCAAAATGAAATCTGTGTTCAAAACGTCACAGACTAAGTCGCAAACTTAAAAATCAGAATTCGGCAAACCAACCCCTCTTCTTAACTCATAAGGGAATCCACTCTAAGGAACTCAGGCTCGAATGATGTGTACATGAACAATGTGCAAGACTATAAAGCAGAACGATATTTACTGCTTTAACCAGCTGTGATTCATCCTCCACGCCCCATTTATGTCACAATTGTTGCTAGTCCTTTAGCCCTTAGTCCGATTATAAACCTGATTCCAGGCTGTTATGCCTTATTATGCCTACAGGAATGGCTCGATTACTAATGATAAATATACAGTAAAAAGGGGCGGGAAAGAGGCACCAACAAACCTCAGCTAGCACATCAGAACACATCTCTCCGGCTATGCGGTGGACGCTATGCTCGCGATTATTGTACATGCGCGCGTTGGCGAACATTAAGAGAAGGTCCCGCAGGAGCTGCTTAGCAATGCATGCGACCACCTGCTGAGCCGCGAAGGCACTATCCGCCGTGGCAACACCAGCACCACTCCCTGACGAGGATCCTACTGGCGCAGCGGCAGTGAGGGGTGCCAGACCTGCCTCAACACGTCGGCGCAGCATGGTCAGGTCCACTGGAGCGTAGATCATACTTGAGTAGCCTGGGGCGATCTCGTCGGTGACAGGGTGCAAAAAGATGTGGGCATGACGGTGAGAACACACCGTCGCCAGTGCCGACAGCAGACCCCGCCGCCACCGGCGACGCGGCGCCAATTGGGTCCCCAAAGGAGATGGAGAGGGCACTAGAAGTGGTAGAATGAGACGAGACTCCCTAGAATTTGAGTTACCATAAGCATGATTACCGTTACCATATCTAGCATAGAGGACGTGACAAAAGTCAAAGCATAAAACAAGGGCAAAGCTTAAGAGGCTAGGAACAACGATTACCAGACCTAATAAATTGTCATGACCAACGAACCAAAGTCAACAAAATCTGTTGCAAAAGTAATCAACTGCTAAGTTGATAGAGGATAAGTTGCACGTTGGGTGGAGAGAAACAGTCGCGTCAGAAAAGTTACAAGTTACCATCGATGAAAATGTTCTGAAAAAACTGGGGGTAGTAGATTAAAAACAGCTCATTCATATCTACACCCATACCAGTTCAGCTATAGCATTGGCTAAAGGACGACCAGAATTAAAAGAACGAATTGTTAATCGTAAATAAGAGGATATAGTGGCATTAGTTGCCACAAAAGACTAAGCAGGTGCACAAAGAGGAGTTTACCAGAAAATGCATCAGCGCTCTGACGGGCACGACTCCTCGATCTAACTGGGGAACGCAAGGGAGTGTGGTGTTCCGTCTTGATGGATGCCGAGCGTTTCTGTGGGGGTCGGAGGACGATAGGACTGTGGAATTCTTCTGAGTCCTCGGCCGCACTGAGAGGCGTTGAGGGCAAATTCGGGGACGGGGAAGACCGCTTTGTAATGATGGCAGCGGGAGTGACTATTGTTAACGGCTTTTTGAGCACAATATTTGGTGTCCGACGAGTGGTCGATGTCATAGTCTCGACCATCGGAGATTGTGAGACCTCTGCCTAGAATAAAAGAAAACGCTTACATCATCTGGTTAAAACTAAGAGCGCGAAATGAACTCACTACCGATGTTATTCGAGGCGAAAGGGGAGGCGACAGATCTTCCATTTTTTCCTTTTCATCAACCTCCATCTTAATGTCGTCGGGTCCATTAAAGACTGACGCTTCAGATTTTGAGTCAAAGAAACTTCTCAACTTTTCTTCTGAACTGATCGGAATCCAAAGTCCACTATCTGCGTCCAAGACTGCCTGATGTAAGCCGCTTTCAGCCATGTCGTCGTAATAGAGATTTCGACGTGCCTCTTTATCCTCCTCCGGATTCGACGGTAGGGGGTCAAGATGCAGGGATTCCGCAATCACATCAGGCAAACCGAAAGCTCGCAGACGTTTGCGATAAATAAGGAGACTTTCTGGAGTGATTTCTGAAAACCGGTTTGCAAGGAGTTTCCGATTATCCCCTTGCCTAGTTCTAATGTGATAGAATAACCAATCAGGAAAGAGGTCAAGAATATCATTGCAACTGTTCGAGGAGGTTCACATTATAGTGCAATCAAAAACTATTAGCACCAAGACACAAATCAACTTTTACAGCTACCACTACTACTTTAAATATGTTGAACAGAACTGCTTGTCACTTACTTGAGTTTGAGCAAAAGTTGTTCACGTGCATGCTTGATTTGCTCTTGACGACGCTGCCCGTAATTTAACAAAGCTATTTGCAGAAGATCGTTCTCTTTGAGGTAATCCAACTGCCTAGCTTCTCAAAATATAAAACTATTCAAAGTCTCACCCTTCAGCTTGACGTGCGGAAGCTATCAAGTATTTGTATTGGATAGAGCAATTCTGGAACTGTCAGGTAAAGTTATAGCCGAGTACCTTTTCTGAAAAGTCTTTCCCTTTATCATCCTTTAGAAAAATGTGAGTGATGACTGAAAGTGCACTACTGACAAGCTTCCAGTCCTTCCCATAGGCTTTGACACTTTTGAGCAAATAAAAGTTTGCACCATCGCTCCAGTTCATTGTTTCATTGAAGAACGTCCTGTGGCAGCACTACATCTACGAGAAATAAATTATTATTATTAAGAATGAACATCGATAACATCCAATAGGTGGACTGATGCGAACAAGTCGGTGAAAACTGACCTAATCAAAGCATAAATGTCGCCCGACAAAGAAATTTAACGATGCATGGAGCGCTCCTAATGTATGGAGAGGCAACAAGTTAATCAAGGGACGAGGACTCCCACGTTGCGAAAATCGTAACAAATAAGCGCAACTATGCACACTCGTTAGCGCACCTAGAACTCACCCACCCTTACCCAACCAAAGCACCAAACTCATCATTTGATACACTCACCGCAATTACTAGCCCATTAAAACAGTCTACTTAATTAAATATCATTGCATAAAAGCATCTCTTGCAAATTGACTGTTACATATAACGCATCCTAAAAAGCAAACAGATACTGAGTGAGATCACTACAATTTTTTTTGCTCACAAGTCAAAATTTTATTTGGCCAAAATGAATTCATGAGCCGCAGTCAGCGATAATAGTTCAGCTACTGAAATTTATTGTCAATCCGTGCAAAGCAGTATAGCTATTAGTTGGCGAACACATCCAAAACGTAAGTAGTGTGTTGAACTAATTCTGGACCTGATAAAATACTTTAGACTTTATCAAAAACCTCAAGTAATTGCGGCACAGACTGCACAGAGTTACTACTAACGTGATGAAGCCCCAACTTTCTTTGGACATCATGGCGAACCACATCTGTAGCGTTTGAGGTTCTCCTGAAGGCAAAAGAGGGCAGAACGCTAGGGTATAATATGCATATATATTCAACGGACAGAGGAAAATAAGCTTCTGGCATGGTTTGGAGGCCAGCCCACACAGCTAGGGCAATGTGGCCACCTCTGTGTCACCCTGGCCAAAACCGGTGGTTCAAACAAACAATGTACTACAACATCAATAGAAGGGCCACTTACGGCTGGCGTTCAAATTCGCGTCCTTTTTAGTGGACTGAATTGTGTTCCTTTTGGGCGTACGCTGTATACTAATCGTTTCGCTTGCTAACATTTACTAAAGGCATCATTAATGGGGAAGTTCATTGTTCTCATTCTCTAATAATAGCCGCTTTGTTCGAAGCAATCTCCATATTGTTCAACTGCACTTTGCTGAAACGCAATTTTAGGCCTATTTTATTTCTGATATATTTAAATGTGCCTTTTAGGCGAAAAAGTAAAGCGCAACTCGAATTTCGTCCTCTGACTTCGGCAGTGTTCAGTCCATAACCTTCTACCAATGCGTCATCGGAACACCGTTCTTTCTTTCTCAGACAATAGGGGTGTCTTAGAATAATAAACCTTCGTGTGTTACGAGTAGTCGCAGGGAAAGGGAGGGGAGTGAATAAACATCTACACCAGCCTGTGGATTTAGACATTTGTAACAGGTATCGGCCTTCTGTGGCTTTGATGTTTAGCGGCCGCCTAGCGATGTTCAAGCTTCCCTTCACTTGGATCGAGTTCGCACATTGCTGCTACTGATAGTGTCCTGTGGTTAACCTGAAGTCCTTACTAGTAATTTGTAATTAGTATATAGTAAAGCTGAAAGGAAAATGCACAACCGGAAAAGTCTCATAGACCAGCGCGGCCCATCGAAGCGGTCCAACCCCCAAATTCCACAAATGCCCGCCATTTGCCTCATACAAGGGTCGAAGCCATAAAACTTCCTAAGTTTTGCAAGATCCCAACGGGAGCATCCAGCCAGCTGCGAACAGCTTGAAATGAGGGGAAACGCCGGTGACGACACGACCCACAGCGAGACTTGCGGTGCCGCCGCCCAAGCCGCCCCCTCCCCCCCCTCGCGCAACAGCTCAGCGGCGGGCCAGACCGAACCGCCATTCCCGCAGAATGACGCGCCCCAACCTCCGCCACGAGTGAATCCGCACAAGAGAGAACCTAATCCGGTCCTCGTGGCCTACCTTGCTAAAAAGCCACAATCTAAATTCCATAATCACATCAAGGCCCCCCAGAACCGCCAAAAAGAGGACAGGAGAGCGCTTACAATAATGTAGTAGCGTAATGGACCGGCTGGTGACAGGTAAAACCTTTACAGTTATTGACAGTGATTCAACTTTCCATGGACTCTTGCTTCTCATCCTCACTGTGATGTTCGGCAGCCTCCTGGCGCGTTTCCTCAGCTTCCGACATAGAACGCGACCTGGACCTTGACTTAGATGCGGAGCGTGATCGCTCGGCTGGTGAACCAGAACGGGACCGACGTTCGGAACCAGATCGGGATGGAGATCGCGAACGCCCACGCGAGCCCGACCTGGAACGGTCCCGAGAAGCTGATCGAGATCTCGCCTTATCAGCGGTCGAACCATCACCATTCCTGCTAGCAGAATTGCTACGACGACCTGCAGATCGTCGATCACTGCGACGTGAAGTTGACCGGTACGAACGACGAGACCTCGACCTTGACCTAGACCCTGACTTCCGCGACTCATCCGATCGGGAGTGGTCGCTGCGGCGAGAGCGGTCGCGATCGGAGCGTGAATGCTTCGACGATGACCGCCGATGACTATCCGAATGAGACCTGTCCCTGCGTCGGGATCCCCTACTCTTAGAGCGTCTAGAGCTTCTCCTACTCCTACTACGTCGCGATCCAGACCTTGAGCGATGACGCGGCTTGTCAGCATACACCTTCAGACGCCGCTCGTAGAGCACATACCCATCATATTTATCAATGGCAGCCCTCATGTCATTATAAGTCGCAAATTCAACAATGCTAAAAAGGCACAGTTAGAAAAAAAAACACACATACCCCTCGTTGCGCACTTGTTTGTGTGCGTCAGCGTACGTAACTTCTCCCGCTTTTCTCATCATATCTTTTAAGTCCTGAAAACAAACACTCATCAGAACAAACACATACAAGACTAAAGGCAAGCCCATACTTTCGGATGGTATTTCCAAAAGTCATATTCATAAATCAGTTTTTTGAACTCACGGGCTGCCTCATGCACCTAGTATTTTGCTTAGGTTGACTACGTGATCCACTCCGAGAGTGCCACTGCTTTTACAAGCACTAAAATACACCCCATCCCCTCGGTGGCTATGCGGTCTTTAATGGATTAAATTACCTAACAAGAACGAGCCGTGCCACGTTATCGACCAAGCCACCTGAATAGGAACCACATTCACTCGACCATACGACCTGAACGGGAATTCAGTGAACCGCCTTAGCGTCCTACGCGACCGCTGCCACGGCACCGAGGACAAACTGAATTTAAGATAGCCATTACATGTTAAGTTAGAACGCATTTACACACTTCCAGGCAAAAGCAAGACAAAGCACTCACCTGCCAACTGACGCGAGAAGAAAGATTCTCAACGATAACGCGGTAATCGGTACGAGTCGGAGGTCCATAACGCCTACCTTCGTAAGGCTTAAAAAAAACAAACTTACGATTCTCTGCGTCTACTACTTCCCCTCGCTCCGGGTGGCAGCCTAGCATGTTCAACAACAATGCGCTCACCCCTGAGCTCTCTACCATGGAGGTCGTACACGGCATCGTCGGCATCTCGTTCATCATCGAATTCAACGAAACCATAGCCAGTTTTCAGAACAATGTCGCGAAGACGCCCATAACCCCGAAAGAACTTCTCGATATCCCGCTCGCAACACCTCGCCGGCAGGCGCCCGATGTAAACCCTCGACATGGCTTGCAAAAGTGAAAGATGGCAGCGGAAGTGGCATGCACTCAAACAAACAACCGAAAAAATCTTAAGCAATAAAACAAACAAATTATCTCCAGAATAAAAATATGAACTTAAATTTAAAACACTAATTTAAAACTTTGCGTGTGTTATTAAAAAAGTAATATTATCTCTAAATAACGCCTTCTATGATGATACTATGAAATGCCTTGACTATTCTAATAAGACTTGCACTTAAAGTCCTCAAATTTCATACACACCATGCACTAAACGAATTTGAGCAGTTGCGGAGTGCTCTAACACCACACTTTTGTGATGTGTAACACTACTGTAGCGCCCCAAGCCTCCCTCGAAGGCAAAAGAAGGCAGAATACTAAAGTAGAATATGCACACATGTATTTTAACAAACAAAAGGAAATGCGCTGCTGGCATGGCTTGGAGGCCAGCCTTTAAAGTTTAAAGGATTTCATTATGTGAGGGTTTTCTTCTTAAACTTATGGCTTCGCACCCTTGGGATAAGGTGTGGAGGTCTACAGTGAAGTCACTGTAGCGTCCCGAGGCTCCCTCGAAGGCAGAAGAAGGCAGAATACATATATTCAACAGAGAGGGAAATGAGTTGCCGGCATGGCCCGGGGGCCAGGATGCGCAGCTAGGGCAATATGACCACCTCCCTGTGACCCTGACAAAAACCGGTGTCCCATACAAGCGAAAGTATTACTGCAGCGTCCCGTGTAATACTTAATTCTTTAAATGTGCTTTGTAGGCCAGAGGCGGGAAGTCAATTTTGAACCACGTGACGGAGGAACGTGGAGACTCCTTGGAACGTGACGGACCCTCGGCCTGAATCCCCATTCGTCGCCTAACTGTATTTATTACCCATATAACAGTAAAGATGTCTAAACGCGCTCAGACTTCTACTGGCAAGGGTAACCAGGAGGGAGAGGAGGAACCCTCTACATCCCGAGGCTCCATTAAGGCAAAAGAAGGCAAAGTGGCAGGGTAGAATATATATATTCACCGGACAGGGGGAAATAGACTGCAGGCATGGCCCGGAAGCCAGCCCACGCAGCTAGGGCAGTACGGCCACCTCTGTGACCTTGACAGAAACTGGCAGTTCTAACAAGCAAAGTACTACAATTACATTCACGGAGCGGAGTTGCTTCCCTTCACATGGCCAAAAGTGTTCCGACGATTCCCGCGGTTGGCGCTATATGAAGGCGAACAAGTATGCTTAAACTAGGCGACAGCACTATCCAGCATGATCGAAAGTTAGTATTAAAGAAAAAGAGGCATGAATAAGTTGTTAAAATGATCGAGTGCTTGACCGGTTCTACATTTATCAATTAACGGTATTGACCACTAAAATTTCTTGTTGCAGCCTAGTCGTAATCTGTCAACTTTTAAAATAAGTAATATTTAAGCGCTTTAGGTTTTTGATGAATGCTTAGTATGTGCCATTTTGTACAAGATTCCAATCGCACCCAGTTTTTTTTCCAATCCTTACTACGAAACCACACACGGTTGTTTCGAAGATATTTGCTTGTTTTGAATTAAAGTATTCACGTGTGCTGATGCCTGAGTACCTTTGTAGTTTTATGCGAACACTTTAATACAACAAAACGCTGTCCTCGAACAGTTTGAGCGGCGCAATTATTTGCGCTACAATATTCGGTCAGTGCGTTGGTTCTCCCCTCTGGACGCTGTTGAGATCATTCATCTTATTTTTCATGGTAGATAATTTGTTATTTTTCGTATATATATATAACATTAGCATCAGGTTCGATATTTTTCTTCTGGGTAGTCCTGCTCACAACTGACTTTTGTATATGGCGATGGTAGCCGCCGTACAAATTCTTACTTTACACTTTATCTTTTGGGCATCCTTGACTAACTACGCTCTACTACATATGGTGAATGCTGTGTTTCTTTTCAAGTGTTCCAGCTTTTGTCTAAACATTTTTTGCGTGATTTATCAGTTTGTCGAGGATTATTTTGACTTGTAGGCTACCACTTGGATGAAACAGTAAGCAAATAGTGTTTAATGCACAGGTCGCCAGCTTTGCAGGCATTACTGTCAGTAATGACGATTCTATCATCACCAATTACACAAAACTTCTAATCAAATGAAAAACAATACTATTCAATGTAAATGTTTTCCACCCGGAACTTGCGTGAACGGATCATCAAAATGTGCGTCTTTGATTGGATGTTTTTACTCGGTCCAGACGAACGCCTTAGGATATATGATCTATGAGCATTATGGTTGTCTGCCCGATAACACCCTTTCCGTACTCTCCTGCCTTAACCCTGTTACCAATGTAATCTGTTGCTTTTCGTCAAATTCCTCGGACTACTGTAATGCGCGTCTTTCCATTACCGGGCACCAGAATGGCAGTGTCTTGTTTTTTCCACTCATGTTTTTTGCCATACTCTGCATTTTGCTCTTTTTACTAGTCTTTGCATATTTCAAAGTAAACTTCAACAGGCGTAAGAAGCACTTTACAAGGCACTCCTCCACTTTTTTCCCCGAATTTACTGATAGTGGCAGTGGGTCGGGAAAGCCTTTCTTGGTAAATCGAACCATTGCTCGTCAAACTACCCTTCTGGTGTGTATCGGAAAAGGTCGGTTCGGTGAAGTATGGCGAGCCGTCTGCAATGAGGAGGTTGTTGCCGTGAAGATATTTTCCAGCCGTGATGGCGCCAGTTGGACCCGTGAAACCCAAATATACACCACTGCTCTCCTCTCTCACCCAAACATTCTCGCTTATTACGCTAGCGATATGATTTCACGCGGTGGATGTACTCAACTCTGGCTTGTTACCGCCTACCACGCCAACGGCTCTCTGCACGACTTCCTTTCCGCGACAAAAGTTGTGACGCCACAGTGCGGACTCAAATTGGCCCGATCGATCGCCGCTGGTCTAGCCTTCCTCCATAGTGAAGTAGTTGGATTTCATGGCAAACCGCCGATTGCGCATAGAGATATCAAATCTAAGAATATCCTTGTTATGGCTAACAATGAGGCCTGTTTGGCGGATTTCGGCCTTGCTCTGATGAAAACCTCCAAAGGAATGGATGAAAGGGGAGCGAGTGATGAAGAAAGAGAAGGCGGTGATGCTCCACCGCCCGCTAGTCTATTCGCAGGCACCAAGCGGTACATGGCTCCTGAGATATTGGCTCTCTATCCCTTGGTTTGGGGTGGCTGGATGCATGAGTGCTCGCAGGAGAGGCGGGGAGGCGAGAAACAGTCTGTGGAGTGTGATGAAGACAAGTTGTCCGTTCCAGGCGAATTGTTAGAGTGTCGACACCCGTTGCTTTCTTTCGAGGTCTATCTATCCACAGATATCTACGCACTTGGCCTCGTCCTATGGGAGATTTGGAGGCGTTGCATAGGCGAACAATACGAGGTAGGGCTACCAACTTTCGGCAATGTATATCTGTATTTCCTTGTTATCATGTCTGTATCCATCCTGGTTTCTTTGACTTGGCTTTTACTAACTGTACTTTAATGCAAAAAGTTTTTGCCTAAGAATCGCTTATTTTTTTAACCGACTCCAACATCTTGGAGTTGTACATCATTTTGGGCACTTTGAGGGGTGGAACGTCACTTCACATATTGCGGATGACTTACCTAATTGGTAACTTGCATTTCTAGGCTTCACATCCCCGGTTTCAGTAACATCACGCTCCCTCCACGTCTCCGTTGCATAAATCTATCGTTCTCTATAAAAGCATCTTTTTCATTATTGTGCTATTTTTAAGTGGATTTTTATAAATAGGTTACTTAAGAGTGGTACATTCAAAGTATAGTAATTAGACAAAATGTCGTGAGGGTTCTTGGCTCTCCCGTGATCAATTCTATCTCTTTTTTTTCACACAGCTTCCTTATTATGACTCCGTGCCATCGGATCCAAACTTTTTGCAGATGTACAGAGTGGTAGTGTTGGGAGAGCCCTACGACTCTCCCTGTGACACCTTGGTAGACCTACCCCTACCAATGCAGGTGTGCCACCTTTGCAGCCACATTCTGGTGGGTCGAATTGGTGCAACGTTGGGGAATCACCGCCACCGCCGATACGGGAGCAGCGGGAGGCGGCCCTCCCTGACGCTGGAGGGAAGAGAGTGCAGCGATGAGGGATGGCTAGTGCGGTGGGCGGGCGTCATTGCGGAGTGCTGGCATCCTCGTTGCACACACCGCCTCTCGGCCCTACGCGTGCGCAAGACCCTCGCAGCCATAGAGTCGACCGTGAGCTGAATTGGACGCTGTGCCAAACGCTTTTATACTTGAAACCGTGCACTAATGTTGCCCTTTTTTCAGTAAAATTCTCGATACTCTTTTTCATCCGAGACTTCCTTTAGGCGCACCGTTTTAGTAATTAGATGACATTACTAAGTTGTGGCACTTAGCAAATCCCATTGCGAAAACAAACCAAGCCTTAAATCGGGATGTGGTGGAAGAATTATCTTCGGGGTGCCTCGAAGTTGTCTTCTGAGAATTTAGTTGGCGAAGTGTAAGTTGCAGAGCGTCTTCGTGAAACTCCAGTCTTTTATCTAAGAGAGGCGTGTCAATCAACTAGTTTAGCACAGAGGTTCCTTTGGGAGCTTGAACAGACAGAACCAGCTGTAGTTGATATCGCTCCTCGAATACATGAAGGCAGTAAGGGTAGGGGGCGCCACTTGTTTTATTCGTATATGAAGTCCGCGTTGACGATCCTATCCGTTACTCGAACACAAATTCAGCAAAGGATAAGGGAATGACATAAGCCGACATGGATGCCGCCATACTCTGGGCAGGTGACCATTATTTCTTCAGGAAGTGGTCAGCTTAGAAAACGGAGTGCAGCACTAGCCTCTTCACGGAAGCAGATGCTCCGCCAATTTGTAATAAATTCTAGTAATACACATAATCTACAACGGTACAAACCGAGAAAGTGGCACTTCCCTGCCACCTAAACGAGACACCTCACTATCGAAGTCCCAATTGAACACAATGGCGTGCAAACTTCCTACGACAAAAACCATTATGTGGAAGAAAAACGCGCACGACAAGGAAGCCACCTCTGATCACAGAGAAGGTGAATCGAAGTCTCACCGACCCCAAGCTTCCCCGAACATTCACTCGTGTAGTGCTCAGAGGACTAGTAAATATAGCTTAAAGGCATTCAATTAACAACTTATACACAACACAAGAACTACGTACTGCTATCAAAGCATGTATTAACGGCTCAACGATAAAAGGGAAAAGCGTTTACTGAAGGCCAAGAGCAGAAAGCAATTCATTGCTCTCGGCCAGTTGGGTAACAATGTCCACCCCTCCTATCAATTCACCGTGCGCATACAGTTGTGGGTACGTAGGCCAATCGGAGTAGACTTTAAGTCCTGAAACATTCGCAAATACCGCATGCAATTAACGCCGATAAAACTCAAGAAATCCTATCTGACATCCACGAGTAAACGAAAATCACCTTCTCGAACTGTTTCATCACTGAGAACATTGAACGAGTCGAATTTGACGTTGTGTTTATGAAGGATTTCGAGCATTCTTCGACTAAATCCACAGCGTGCCTCCTCGGGAGTGCCTTTCATGAATAGCATAATAGGAGCCTTGTTGATCAGACCTTTGAGCCGAACATTTAAATCCTCCTGAGCATCGTGTTTATCGCGTAGAGACACAACCGTCTTTGTTAGTTCAGCAGCGTTCGCACCTCGAACACGTGCCACTGACTCACCATCCTAACCACAAGCAATCCGGAAAATAAATGCACTTCCCTCAAGATATATTAGCAAAATAATTTTAGAAAAGTAAAAACAATCACATGGTCGAGACTATCGATTATAACCCAGATGATGTTAAGCAAATACTAAACAGTATAAGTGGCACCATACCTTAAAAAACATGACCACAGGAACGGAAGATACTTCATTTTTCTTACAGAAATCTTGCACGTCCTCTGCATTTACCTGAGCAGGAAAAAATATTACTCTGGAACAGCATCCTTGCAAAAAATCACCAACCCCAATCAAATTAGGCAATAAAGTTGTACACAATCGAAGTTCAACAAGCAACTTACCATCCCAAATCGAACGTTTTTATTTTCACAATCTGCGGCAAGAGTTTGAAATACTTCAGTTATCTGCTGGCATTCGGTAGCCCAAGGAGCAAATAAGTATAAAAGCGTAAGTTGCCTAGAGTACATGTATCATTCAAGATGCCCACTTGCAGTCCTTGAGGAAATTGGCTAATTCCTCCTCCGATTTCAGGTGCACCAGCCCCATCCAAAATGGTCTCACACGAGAGAAACACTATGAAAGCGGCTCGTCGACCCAACCAGAACTCGAACTACTATAACAAAATCTTTGCTAGCAGTCAGCATTAATTCAGTCCTAACTTCCATAAAATTACTCAGCGGATATCTAAATACATAATTTGCGCAACCTTTTAGAACTGGCAGAGGTTTCTCAAGCATAGGAATTAGTTCTGCCTAATTTAGCGCCCTTTAAAGTGGTCTCTTACAATTTGTATGGTGAAACTATATTAAGTAATATCACGACTATCTTAAAAACGAATTCCACCCTTTTTTAATCCCAGTAGATTACAGTTAAAAACTTAGACAATAGCTAACATGTACCTAGTCGTGGTTTGCCAACAACCCTTTGAGTTCTGTGCTAAACTTACGATGGATTACGTGTGCCAGCAACTTATTCTTAGGCCCACTGATCCACCTGTGCAATAAGCTGCTCCTGTACTTATCTACCCGCTTCGATGAAGAGCTACTTTGTGTCTTAGCCATCACACATTTACCGAGTGGACCTGTTTCCGGACCAAAATAGTAGTCCTAGGTCCTAAGGTATGTCGGATGTGCATATCATGACCCAGTCCCATTAATTCTCCTTTTTCAGAGAGGCCTATTGTAGTACTTTGCTTGTTAGAACTGCCAGTTTCTGTCAAGGTCACAGAGGTGGCCGTACTGCCCTAGCTGCGTGGGCTGGCCTCCGGGCCATGCCAGCAGGCTGTTTCCCTCTGTCCGGTGAATATATATATTCTACCCTGCCACTTTGCCTTCTTTTGCCTTAAGGGAGCCTCGGGACGCTACACCTATAGTCTCAGTAGCGTCCCAAGGCTCCCTCAATAGCAAAATGGCAGAATGCTAGGGTAGAGTATAGATGTTCAACGAGCAGAGGGAAATAAGCTGCTATAATGGTTCGGAGGCCAGTCTACGCAGGTAGGGCAACATGACCACCTCTGCGACCCTGATCGAAACCGGTATTCGAGGCAAACAAAGTGTTATAGTCGCTACGGGCTGATGTGTATGTTGTAGCATGTCCCTTAGTGATCACCTCATTTTAACTTTTGCGAATTTTGAAAAAAACCATTTTTTGAAGGAGTCTGGAGCGATCCGAGGCTCCCTCGAAGACAAAAGAAGGCAGAATACTAGGGTAGAATATATATATATATTCAACGGACCAGAGGGAAATGAGCTGCTGGCATGGCCCGGAGGCCAGCCCACGCAGCTAGGGCAGTACGGCCGCCTCTGTGACCTTGACCGAAACCGGCAGCTTAAACAAACAAAGTACTACAGTGTCCTATTGGCAATTTTTAGCGGGGTGAGTATAGGTCCAATGAGTGCCCGTTTTAAGCTCTCAGCTACCTTCGGAAAATTTTGATGATCTCCCGCTGCAAGCTTTGCCATTCTCAATGGTTTCTTGCATAGATGTGCACGTAAATTGATATTTGTTGCGAAGTTTTACATTTTGTGGCAACATTGTGAGCTAAAATTATTTTATAGGTGGTGGGCTCGATGACAATGTTGTTACTAACGTTGGAAGACCTTGTTTTGATTTTTGTCCAATCAAGTATGCATGATCTGTGGCCAATTAAATTAGTTATCGATAAGCTACGCTGTCGAGGGCTTCGCTACTTTCCTAATTCTGTCATCCGTGCAAGGTGAATGAACTTCGATTAAGCAGTAATTAGTGTGTTTATGTGCGTGAATTTTTTTTCAGGAGCTGTCTTTGTCTGCTTTTTGATATCCCGAATTTATTCAATTAGCGTTGCGAATTCGGACCACTTTATTGAAGTTATTATTGGAATCATTTAAATAAACCGTAGAATCGCAACAAGTTGGCACGGTGTGCTTCTTGGGACAGATTTGGCTTGAGGCTAGACAAATTTAGGAGGCTTGATATCTATTGGTCTGCTACAGTTGATTTTTAATTCTAATTTCCTAAAACGGACAAGAGCCAGTGGTACTCCGCAGCTATTTTTTCTTGTCACTCCTCTTATAACTATATCATTCGCCTTCAATTCAGGCGTTTTTAGTCGTATGCGTTGTATTGCCTGAAATTTGTGCAGGTAGACGATATGCTGCTTGTATTACTTTAAAACTCGCTATTTCTAGCATTCCCAAAGTTTGCATTACTGCAGATGTGATTTTCAAGGCATTTTAAGCCTAAATTGTGGTATAATTATTTTCCATTCACTTTCTTTAGTTGAGCCGCGTCTCTCATATATGTCTGATTATCGGAGCCTGAACATAGCTAATGCGTGCGACCAATGCCCTCAAGTAGTTCCCTCAAACAGAAACGTAAAGCCGATGATGAAACTTATCTAGTAGACTCTATTATTGACGTGCGCTACATAAAAAATCAGAAGTATTACAAGGTTCGTTGGCACGGATTTCCCCCGAGTGAAGATAGCTGGGAACCTGAGGCAAATCTAACACGTGTTCGTGAATTAATAAAGGAGTTCCATCTTAAGAAAAAATTGTCCTCTACTTCTCGTCAGCATTCTTCCGCGAAGAAGAGATCTGAACTGTCCATTGCAGCGCATTCTTCTAAATCTGTCCTGGACCCACCTTCCCCAAGTAAGCGCCGAATGACTAAATCTCGAACAGGCCATTTTGAATATGTACTCCAAAGTGAGCTTGTGGCTAGAAAAACTAAGTACTTTGATGACATTCGCGATGGAAAGATTGATTTAACCTCAAACGATTTGTATTCACGGGTGAAGACCAGGAGGCGATGCCACAATGACACTTCTGGGCAAAATGAAGCTGATTCCCTTAGTCGACCCTCCAGCCTCACAGAGCTGAATGAATGCAGAGGTACCCTTCAAACTACGCCCACAAGACACAGTGAGCCCCCTACGCCAAAAACTTTTGTGCACTCTGCTGGTGGATCTGTGGACGAACCAAAGTCTGTGATTTCTGACTCATCTTCTAGTCACTTATTCCAACCCCAACTGGATGCTTCAAGTAAAAGCAGTTCAAGCATTTCAAAACAAATCTCTCGTCCATTATCTGCGTCTCAACGCCACGTCAAAAGACAGTATGCTCCTGCCGAAAACCGTAGTAAGCGAAATCTTACTTTTGGAAGTTGTCCATCTTCCACGCCTAAGGCGTCGGTTAAAGGTCCAGCAGGAGATTCCTCAGTCGATCCTATGGATGTGGATCCGTCCGATGGGTTGGGCGACATTGGGCTTCCATCGACTTCGAAAAAATCCTTGCTACAGAAAGACCTTGAAGTGCGTCCAGGGATTGTCACACCGTCCGGTGTTCAGGAGTCATTAGAACAGGCAAGCTTCCATCGCGTTGTCTTATTTTTAAGTTTCGGTAGATTTTGACTGCATTTTTTTCTTTATTTTAGGCGCAAGTAGTAGCAACGCATACCCAGTCACGCCCAACCGTACCATCTTCATCAGTACTCATGTCATTTTACCTGGACTTCACCAATCGTTATTCCGGTCATTCACCAACAAGTGGGAAAGATTTCCTGTCAGATTTTCCTATGGTTCAGCCACTTGATGATAGAGTATCGTTGAGGTCACAGGAGGACCTTCTATTTGCCATCAATAATCAACATTGGAGCCTCCTTGCCACTCAGCCTATTGAAAAAATCGATGTTGGTAGTACCGGGTCCATGAATACGGGATCGCAACACCCTCTAGTTGCTGCTATCATTGGTGGTGAAGGACGACCATTCCTTCTTCGGCGATTACTCCGAGCCGGCAACGACGCAAATTTCATTGATCCCATTTCAAAGTGGCCTCTTCTTGTAATTGCTGTGTACTATGGGCGTATACAGGCTGCACGAGCCCTCCTTGAATTAGGAGCTCAACCAAATGCCTCAATTCTCATTGAAGGTAAACGAAGAACTGCTTTGGGAATGGCGATTGTAACGGGGAATATCGATATGGTCTCACTTCTCATCCTCAGTGGTGCAAATCCTTATCAGGTATGAAGCGAACTGGATTGTCTTTTCAGACACCTATCTTATTTTTACGATTGTAGGTCAATGATGACACAAGTGCTATGCAATTCATTACTCAACTTCTGCAGGCTGTAACTTCAAAAACATCCTACGAAGCGACGGTGAAAGCTCCACTGGGTTTTACAGCCGATGCAAAGACAAGCAGATGGCAACTTGAAGAATTACTGGAATCCTCTTCAATCCCAATCATTGAACCTCCAGAGGGTACGACTCTTCCCCGTTCTCCTTACGACCTTCTTTCACCTCCATCTTCATCCATAACACCTTCCTCCACTTCTCTTCTGATATCCTTCGATGGTCAGAAGCCACATTTGCCGTCTCCCAATTCCCTCCACTGTATATTCAAGCTTATCAGTTCTTACCATGCACGCCTCTTTATTGCGGTTGACCGTGTGGTGAACCGGTGGCTGTTCAACGTGGGAATGGCTGTTAGCTCAAGGCTGCTGCCAGGACAGTGGATTTATCTAGATGGTGACTCTTTCACACTCAGCTTTCCGACACCTCAAACCCCAGCCACATCCAATGAGACATCATCGGTTCTTGTCCTTTTTCTTGTTCACGGGACTGTGACTCCCCCAGGTTGTTACCACGTTTGGCTGGATGACGATGGACCCTGTCTTGTGAAGCGGGTTCTGCTGGGTGGTGTGGAACAGAGGCCCTTAGCACGGCAACACTTCGTTTCCACCTTGATCCCGATTGATCATGAGAAGGAGAATCAGTGCATTTGTGTCTACCTGTCAAATTCGGAGAAGGGTACGTGCATAGCTCCGCTTATACTTCGTCTTAAGCCTGCCACGGGCCAACATCTTCAGGATAAAAGCGAGGACACTCAACAGACCGCCGAAATGCCTAGTCTGAGACCCCCCCCGTCTACTTCCAGTCTGCGATCGAGGCCGCATTAACCAACTAATACGTGATAATCAGAACATACGCACAATGCTGCCACATTACTATTAGTATTTCCTTTTTGCTCAGGTCTTTCATTACTGACTAGGATATTTCCATTCAAAACATACACTCCTACTCATTTCCATCGTCGATCAGCTCGCTGTGATAGATCTTACAAGTTGCAAATCTCTTGCCCAATTCGACACTGTGCAGCACCCTACTTTACGGCACGTATGAATTAAATTTGTCTTTTTTCACTTCTCCCCTCACCCCTAGCTATGTATTCTCTCCTATTCGTTTTATCTGTCGTTTGTTAGTTTATTCTGGCCCTTACTATTATTTCCCTAGACATACTTATTGCTAATTATTAGTGCAGTAGCACGCTCTAATCCCACTTTGTGTTATATTGATGATATCGCCAAGTAAGCGGTTACAATATAACCTGTGATACCTGTACCGTTGAGACTTTTACTTTCGGTTGCTCTGACTCAGGTCCTATTGGCAAAAGGCCCTTGGGATGGTTTTCTCGTTCGAGTACGCAATTTTCAGACGGGTAGCATGTTTGATTCAAGTAAAGGAAACTAGGTCGTAAAGGAAGAGCGCAATGTAGGGTGAGTGGAATCACGCTAATGCGATCCCAAATTCTGGGCAGTGATGGTCAACATTCCACTGGGACGGATTCCGGTTGCAAGCGTTTTAAGAGAGCACTTTCAATTGCAACAAAGAAGCAATAACCTGTGCAGCTTTTGCAATGGACCGGTTTGATTAGGCAAAGTGAGTCGCTACAAGCGTCTTGAATGGAAACATCAGTCGTAAATCTGTGTTCGAGACTGCTGCTTGGTGGTTGTACCCCATGAGTCTATTACAGTAACTATCAAAGACTTGGACTCTTTCAAAAGTACCATTCCAATTCGCAACCCATCGGCTAGCTCATGTTCACGTGTTGCATCTCTCCATGACCGTTGCCATGACAGTAGTTGAGCGATGTCATTTCAGATGTATTAATATTAAAAGGTGTATCTACGTCTTAAATTGGAATTTGGCATGACAGCGATACTGCAAGGGTCAACAGACCTAATTAAAGAAAAAATTTAAAAAAAACTTCGTAGTTAATCTCTATGGGCCGGATCTGAACACACGACCATCAATCACAAACGAATGCGAACACTATTTGACTCCCGTTTGCTCCTGGATTCACTCCAATTAACCCAAACTTTTAATCAAGCACATGAAGCTGGAGCGACGTCAACGACATCTCACGTCATCTCAATGAGTCCCTGGTTTCATTTTGAAGTTTTTTGTCTAATAAGGCTAGTTAAAACCACCTACGGTCATACAAAGTGATATTTTGAGACCAAAAATCTTGCTTCGATAGAGTGAGCATTAAGATAGATTCTCCAACCTCCAAACCTTATCGAGGCACACAAGCGAAGCATCTTTTAGAGCAATTAAGGTCTTGATACATTTTTATCGTTTGACACCATTTTGTGGTTTCACATAGAAGCTGGGCGACGAACAACGATGTCCGAATTAATCAGCTACTTATTGATGTTAGTAGCACAGATATTGGGTGATCAAAATAATGCAGATGTAATTCTCGGGATGAACCACTTCTTCAAGCCAAGCCGGCACTTGTACTGATCACTGCTGCCAAAAGGAAGATTCCAAGGGCTGTAAATTACGCACATCATTTTTTTGCTCATAGCGCATACTTTATGGCAAAACCCAAGGATGAAGACGATCCAGAGCCTCCAAATGGTAAATTGAACAGCCCACATAAGATCTGAATCCTGTAGCTATTGTAATGAGCAGTTGTAGGCAATGGCAGGGCGCCTTTTAAGCTTCTTTTCATGAACTAAGAAAATTGCAAAAGGGTGTTCTTGAAGTGAATTAGGAGGGGTGTTGGGTGTGCCCATAACATGAGCAATGGTAGGCCTTTAATGATCCGTTTTGCGTCACCTCATTGCATGCCGCCATTAACGCCCCTTGCAGTTACATTCTACTTGGAGTGAAAACCATGCTCGTATCACGAATATAATCATCCATTTCACATCTTTATATGTGAAGAATAAAATGAACAACTCAAGACCCGAACATTGAAGACTTGAGTTTAACAAAATTTCTGAAAGTCAAATACTGCATGCACGGAAAAAAAACGCCCTAAATGTGAAGTTTCTTAATGCTTTAATAGCATTTTTAGCTTTGTGTTTGACTACACTAGCACTTGAGTCTTCGAAGATTGTCCTTCGGGCCACGTCGGTAGCCTCAATCCTTTTGTACGGCAGTAATATACTATAACTTCTGGGACGCCTCGTAGCGCCAAATTTATAGAATTTTATTAATCCAAAACTTCCTTTGAAGAAAATTCTATCAAACACTATATTGAGCTCAATTATGTACACAGGAAGAGACAAACGGTTTCCGTCGTGTAAGACATGTTCTGGGAACCAAAATTTTGTTGACATTCCGTAAACCTGCATAGGATGACTAGTTGTCTTAAAGGTTGGATCGCCAGGCAATCAATCACCTATGGTGGGATACATACTCTGAGAGTTTTTGTTAATCAAGGTTTCTTCAATGTTTACGGAGAATGTGCCTGAAGCCTGTCAGAAGCAGATGGCATCACAGTGAGTATCTCTTCCGTTCGCGAAATCACACTACCGCTTCAAGGACGTATCGGTCTCAGACCCTTAGGGTTCATTAGTAGAAGCAATGTAATTAAAGTTAGTTTGATTTTGTCAGTAAAATGACCTCAAGCTTTACCCTGAAGCGATGTGATCAAGCTCCAACAGAATGTCAAAACAGTGCACATTACATTCCTCAAGGCATCTCCGAACATGTAATGTCGGCGTACGTTAGAACTTGGAGGTACTGGCAAGCTCCAGAAGCCGAGTCACCAGGCGGAGGTAAAGTAGAAAAGCTCCTTAATGGCCCGCCCCATACCGGGAGTTTAACATACAACTTAGGCATTAAAATGATTTTTAATTAAAGAGGGGCAAAGTGGAATTTACATGGGATCAACGATGGCTTACCTACAGTAACTACGCATTAAGATCAAGTAATTTTAAAAATACAAACACCCACCTGACTACCTCACCAGGCCTCATTGACGCATGCTATTTCATAATTATGCTTTCATTTTAGAAAATAATTTTACGATCGAATGGGTAGGCTGAAAATTTTACCAGTCGCCAGTCAATTCGACTCAACGTCTCTATTGCTTTTTGCTTCTCGCCTAATGAACCCACTTGTGTGACGCAAGGGAGTGTTCATGCTTCAATCTAATTTGGCAGACAAGTGGTTCGCTCTATTTTGAGTCAGCCTTCATCGGGCCAATTAAGTGCTCATTGCCTCTGCATTTTAAAAGGAGGTCTCACTAGCTTGCGTGACAGTTTACCTCCCAGCCTCGAAGCAGCAGACCTTTTCGAAAATGGCCGCTCCCTGCTCAACCTCTCCCTTTGGCACCTTTGAAAGACGGGGGAGTTTTCCCAAATACGTCCTTGAAACCCCCGATCTTTCCTCCAATAGTTCCTCTCCATCCTCTTCGTCATCATCTTCTTCTTCTTCATCCTCCACCTCACCCTCTCGCCACAAGGAGAACACATGGCTTGTTGTGGAAGTCGGCAAAACGAACAAGGGAACAAAAGAATCTGGTGATCGTCTTACTAAGAAAAAAGATGGAGGGAGTAAAAAATCACATGCTCGTAATCAAATATCCGTAAAGCCTATTTGCTGCTGTCATTGTTCACCCTTACCTCTAAATAATTTACCCTCGTCGTCTAGTTCATCTTCGTCTTCATCTTCATCGTCGTCTTCTTCCTCCTCTTCATCTTCATCCTCAAGACCCATCAAGCAAGAGGGGAAGAAGCAAGAAGCAGATGGTTCTTTCATCATAATTTCATGCGGCAGAAGCCGCCAATTGTCTAGACTTTTAAGTACAAGCAGACCAGCTTCTCCCTCTCCGCAAAAACATCTTGCTCCCAATGAAAGAGCTTCTAGAGGGCGATCCCGAACTCCCAAAACGAGGTATCCTTTTCTAAGCAATGGAGCTGGAACCGGAGACAGAAGCCCGCGTAGATCCTCGTCACGAAAACCAAGTGCCAGACCCGCTAGATCCGCAAGATCTTCGATGTCTAGAAGAGGTGACAAATCGCCGATCATCTTCGAGTTGGTGCCGGAGGAGGTGACAGGAGAGGCAAAGCCGCAGAGCCCAAAGAGGAGGCCTTCGCAGTGTCGACCAAGAAAGGAGTCGAGAAGTCATTCCGCCTGCTACTTGGTGGTACCGGAAGAGTTGGGGAAAAAGTTGGCGGGTAATTCACTTACTCTCGTGGAGTTTCATTCTACTCCAAAAAATAAAAGAAGCAAGTCCAGAAACGGCAAGAATAAGAGGCCGAAAGGATCTCAGATTTGGAAATAGGATCAGATCAAGGTTATTGAATTAAATAAATTCATTCCCTTCCGCGCATACATGAGCAGCAACTAGAGAACTTTATTGGCACCGCTTTTGAATTTACAGACATTTGTTAATGCTATTTCAATTCCTACTCTCTATTGGTTTCAAAATTTCCTGCATTCTTTCAAAACTTTCGATCTTTATCGACACCGCTTTTAAAATTTAGAGCCACTTATTAATGGTATTTCAATTTCCACTCTCTATTAGTTCCTAAGTTTCTCGCTTTCCTTAAATGGCTTTATGCCCGAGTAAATAAAGTGTTAAACAATCGTTCGCCTTCTGATGGAATATCATATTTGAAATAAAATACAGCTCTCCTAAGTAAATCTAAGTGTTTTAGGGTATTGACAGATCAGCTTGACCTGAAAATACCCAATAAGGCTTTTGGGTTCCAACGTTTGCCTCGAAACAAAATCTGGGTTTTTAAAATGCCTGAGTTCATAATGCAGCCCATACAATTTGCCATTAAACTTGTGGTTGCTGGCTCCGAAAGCCATTAACTTCGGGAAAGCTGGGGTAATAGTTTAGAAGTCCTGAACAAATTGCAGCCACTTAAAAGAGGCTCTAGTTGGAACAGCGAGTCCTCTCACAGAGGGGTTCGTTGAACTCACGGAAGTCACTACCGTCGACGTGACCGTCTTACTATCATTACACTACCGATTTATGCGAGGTCGCTCCTCTTGAATGGATGACCGGTTGAAAGTTATCCTAGCTAAAAGGGCAAAAAAGCCACTCGACTTAACTGATCGCAGTGGTCGCAATTATCCGCGACAAGTAGGCGAATTCACAAGGCGACCTAAGGTCCATGTCCACTTGCACGAAGCTTAGCACCATTTTGTATGTCTAGACTTGCCGTCGCCTCGAGGAGCAACAACTGCTGGCACTGATCTTAGTGCCGCGCTTTTGTGCGACTGCCGTGATGTGCAGTGCCAGTGGAGTCTTCGAGTTGTCAGCCAACACTTTTTTGTTCGGCATTTGAAGCCTTGCACTCATTATAAACGTTAGATAGGCAGCTTTTCTCCCAGTGCTATTGTCATACTTTTGTTTCATCGACTTGGTTTAAAAGTGATGCGTTGAAATACATTTTGTGATGAGACGGATCTCACTGCCGCCGCATAGTTTATCCCGGTGGGACCTCCAACCGAAATGACATGAATAATCTTAAGCGCTTAACAAGAACTAGACATGATCTTAGTTTACTTAAAAGTGGCTGTTGATTGTCACAACTCATGCAGTGAAACACACTGAGCCAAGATTCTATGTGAAGATTTTCAAACAGTAGTGAGTCTTAGTCTAGGTGATTGAAGCAATACTCAAGGTCATCCAGCCGCCATTGAGGTGTTCATTGCGTGGAATAGTTGGTGGGCTCTTGGCTGTGTTTGATGTCACTCCGTTCTAAGGGAAAAATACGAAGCTAAACCAGAGGACACGGGCACAATTGCTATAACTCGCAAATACGTCCTCACTGCCTATCTGTCTGCATGTGTGCGCGTGATCCGAGGGACCCTGCCCAAGCTGCCTTTCTTCTGCCGCCTTGCTGAACTGAAGCTGTGCGACCACAACACAAAGGCTCGTTTGTTGAAGTCAGTTCCAATGGCACAGCAACTTTAAATGCATTGGAGGTTGCAAAAAGCCTTTCAAACTGCTCTCATTGGTAGTTTTACTACTGAAATGTCAGTAAAGTAGTAAGTGAATGATAGGAAAAAAGAGAAAATGTCCTCAAAAAGGGTTGTGGATGTGGAGAATTTTGGGACCTTCAAAATTCGCCTTTAACGAGTAGGTTTAACTTTCCTCCCAATAATTCCTGTATTTTGAGAAACTTTTAAAATGGAAGCACAAATTTTATGTTAACATGGTCTAGGAGTTATGAGATGCGAGAAAATCGTGATTAATGAATAAAATCGCAAATGCAAACGCCGTGGCACTGAGAGTAATCTTGGGTGCGTTCAGATTCGCCTCTTTACTAGATGACAGCTTCAAATGGGTGTCACCGATTCAATGTGTGCGGGGACCCATAAAACGCCATCGAGAGGCGAAGAGGACACTTCAACAAATGAAAGTTAATTTGATTTGTGAATGAAATTACTACTCATCTGAGGTTATTTCAAAGTAGTTGAAAAATTGTTTTAGAAAATATTGTCATCCTCATGGCATTTTGACTGCACATCAACCACAATTGCTGTAATACATATGTTCTTTAAATGTGTTTTGTAGGTCAGAGGCGGGACAACAACTTGAACCTGATTGCGGAGCGGCGTGGTGACTCCTAGGGGTGCGACCTATCCCCGTCCTGAACTCTCACACAAGATCTCTCCGTACCCTCTCTCTTACCCGTAAAAAAGATATCGAAGGGTGTTCATACTTCTAATAACAAGGGCGGTAAGAGGGAAGAGGAGGAACCTTCCACAATTATTACTCCGCACCACCTCCTTGATGGATAGAGAATGGAACAAGACCTGCTGAATTGTGGATCCTTCAATATCATTCATTATGCAATAGTTGTAAAGCATGTATTTACGTGAATTTCATTTGTTTTGAAAAAAATTGGTACAAGGAAGTTTTCCGTATAATTGTAAATATTTTGGCACTTTTTGTACAGTTCTATCAAACAAGTAAAGTAGTGAAATTAAAGGAGTTTTAGTTGGGATTTGCAAGGCTGTCTCACTTTATACACCACTGTCAAACTCAAAACAACCTTGCACGAGATTTTTTCCGACTTTAAAATACTTCATAATTAGAAATATAACGTTGAGCTGAAATGAAGAGGTGGAAATCTTGAAGAGGAGGGGAATCAGGAATGTTCCACGGAACACGAGTCTTGCGAATGGGGGAGAAGCAGTTCAATGGCTAGGCAGTGAAGAAATCCCCATTCCTTAATAAATGCACATTTAATTGTCCCTAATTAGCATAAATCCTGAGAACATTTAGACAGAATTACTTAATTTTTTATCACGAGAGCAGATGCCTGTGAAAACAGTACGCTATTTTGGATCATTAATATAAATGACACCATAAAGGCGCCAATTTCACTGGTGGCTTAAACTCTCAAGGGAAGTAAAGGGACTCGTGAGTAAATCGTCGCATTATTCCGGTGGAATCCAGTTCAGCGAATGTGTGACCATCATACCTGCCGAAGGGCTGGATCATATCAGCATTACTTCAAAAGCGTAGCCAAGGGTAAGGATGAAACATGTGTTTTATTAAAGGACTCAGGTGACACTTCATGCACTGACGACAGTCACTCGGAGTGTGAGGATTACTCGCATCAAATGCCATCACCTCGAGAATCGCGTCACCGACACAGACATGAAGGATGTGGAAACTGCACCAGCTATTTGAGGTTCTGCTCCAAAGGCCCGTGTACTGCATGCTGTGGAAAAACACCGGGTCATAGGTCACAAAATCGACGCGAAAGTACGCTTCTACTGCACCTTCCTCAGTCCAGTAGTGTTAGGATGGTATCTTCGGACAATATGAAGGCGGTAATTCTACCCTCGGGGACCATCTACACCCACCGACCGCACACTCCTGCTGATACATCGAGGTGCGCAAAGCACCATGGAAAACATGGTCCACACAGAAGACAAAACTGACGATAAAGCATTCAATTAGAGTCGGTCAACCCATCGTATGCCAAATAAAGACTCTAAAGGTTTAAAAATATTACCTTTGTCGAGCTTAAAATAAATGGATGGTAACTATGCGTTGCTTTTAGTGCAAATGGGCAATTGAGCGGATTCCTCGAGGTCGGCACTAGTACCTTTTTTTCCATGAAGTGAGATTTGTTGCTGCTTTTACCGCTTTATCTAGAAATTAGGCATATAGTGAATTAGGAGGTTTTCGACCTGTGCTTACTGTAGTCCTTACATCCCAATTCACTAATTCAGAGCCGAGGGGAAACCAAAACGGGCGGAAAGAAAGGCGAAGTACTATTTTGAATCCCTTTTAAAATATCTTTGAGTTTGCTAGTGCAAGGCAACTCAAAACTAATATGATCACTCCAAATTCCCAGGTAAGGTATTTTAGGCGGGCAACAGGCTATTCGTTGTGCTTCACAAAGTGCTCTTTCTGAGGAAATGATCACTTTTTTAAAACAAGGAACTAAAAGATAATTAGCAAATGTTCACACCTTTGGCGCCACGAGGCTGCCCTGAGGACGAGGGCGGCTTTACTACTCCGGACAGAATATGAATTATGGACCGCGTCTGTGTGACCAAAAAGTGGGATTTAAACAAATAACCCGAGCACTTCAGTACAACTTAGTATAACAACATTTAACAAACTTAATAAGCTATTCTTTGGATCAGTAATACAAAGGCGGAACGAAGAGCGGGGCTTATCGTGACCGGCGATCGCCATTTGGACGAATTGACCGTACTCTGATTAACACACTTATTCAAACTTGTTTAAAAGGACTTTTCGTGCTTTTTGTGACAGGAAAAGTAGTTTAACTAAGGTACTCATGCCTAACAGTTTGAGTTCTGTGAACCGCCTCATGTTTTTGTAGGAAGGGGACTTTTGGTTACATCTTAACAATTCAAAGCAAAAAATGTCACCTATTCAAACTGTTGAAGTAGGAGATTCATCACCACACCGCATTTTTTTCCACAGGCGATCATGTGCCTCTTGCATGTCGTCAGATGCAAAGGTAAAACACTTGTGCTTCATACAACACCACGGCACATGTGGAAGGTACGTGAAGGCCTGCCTAAAACATTTACGACTTATGGGTTAAAAAGGAGTTTCGTGGCTACTGCTAGTTCTTTTCGTTCCGGTGCTGACTCACAACTTTAAGCTACGGAGAAGTAGTTAAAATTTTATTTGTTAAAAAATTCTCCCTTATTCCCAGCCTGCCATAAGAACCAACCATAATTGTGCATTCTTTGTAAAAGACAAATTAATAGCAGATAATTAAGATAAATTGCAAAGTTACCGATGTCATTCTTCATCTAAAAACACGTAAAAACAATTCATTCAAAATTAACTTTTGTGCTTCTAAAAGCGCTAATTGGACGGCGAAGGAGCTTTTAATCGGCAACTAAAAAGTACTAATATTCCCTAATTGTATCCACGAAAAGTCAACAAATTTATAAAAGACGCAAATCTAGGCAAATAATTAGAAAGAACGAGTGTCTCTTTTGACCAGATAGTGAATGGAAAATGATGGCCGTTGCTTCACTTGCCGAGGCTTTATGATTGGGCATTCGTTTGTTTCGGTGCCAAGTTCTCTCTCTCACTCTCTCTCATGCACACACATAAGCAGAGTTCGATTGGCTATTAAAAGAAAACCATTTGTTAGTTGTTGAGCTGTAGCACCTGCAATCACCAAGCACACAGGCAAAACAATGAGCACCGGTGACTCTCGACTAATCCTTCTCTCGAATTCGCGTAGAGGCTCTCAGTCCGCCATCTACGAGCTAATCGAAGACTCTGAGTCTAGCTCCAGTTCCTCTACCGAAGACGACGGTTGGGTCCCACTCTCCTTCAACTACTCTGAACAACCAAAGAAGCATAAATCAAAGAAGAAGGCAAATTCGCATGTGAAAAATGCATCAAAGGAGACGAAGAATGAAACGGTTTATTTTATATTGGAGGAGGATCGACATTCCCTCGTGTCTCGAAATTCACACCACAAGTCTCACAAAAGTTCCAAACATTTACCAAAGCAAGAGGAATTAAGTGATGATCCAAGATACAGGCTTGTTGCGCCTCCATCTCAAATGAGGAATCGTGCCCATGAACACAAAAAATACGACTCTGAGCCGGAGCCTATTCTTCTTCCAATTCAACGAAAAATGCGACCATCGCATTGTGAGGGTTTCTTCGAAGGCTCTCAACCCAGACGAAGTGTTTCAACCATTTCTTTGAATGGTGATGAGTCGCATCCAAGAAGAAGGAGCAGCTCGGAAGTTGTGGGGTCTGTTGACATGTCTTACAGTTACAGTCGACAGGGCCATAAAACATATAGTGTAAATCAAGACACCAAAATGCGAGAACTTCACAGTGATTTGGCGACCTCGTCGAGGGGTATGAAAAAAGGCAGTGAAAAACCCGAGACCCTTTATGAAATAGCAATTGTGGAGCGTTACTGACATTACATCACCTCCCTTCATTCCCTCTACAACATGTGGGTGCTTTCATTTAAAAATACTTTTTACAAAAAAGTATAATCTTCCGTGTTAACAGCACTGGGCTTTTTCCAAGACTTACTGTGATGGCTGCTGGAAACCTAATTTGGATGACCTAGTCTAGCTGGGCTCCTACGACGGTAAAGGAGCAAATTTTGTGGCTTTGAAATGTTGTGATCAAGCTCTCAATCCGCTCATAAATACTCAAGGAGGACACTAAGGCAACATTTATTAAATCCGCGTGGATGATTGTGATAGGGAGAGAGAAAATAAGCTAACGACACCGTCAAGTACTGATTTGTATGAAATGTCAGTGATGATTTCATAGTCCAAACGTTGCCACCGAAACACGGCTACTTTGATGCATTTTTTTTAATAAGAAACGAGTCATAACCCACTCAGTGAAAAGATAAGAGTATTTAAGACAAAATATTCATTTTAAGAAAAAATTTGAACCTTGTTTCTTCCTTATTCATGCAAATAGCGACTCCGTTATTCGGTCTGAACCCTAGGATAAGCAGTTCACATTAATGTTAGATCCAATTTGAATTTAAAGTACCTGTGTAAGGCTGCACTTCCCTTTTAAAAACATTTTTGAGCCTTTAGAGCCTTTTTTCGGCCTATGAATCATCAAATCCGGTTTCTGGGTGCAGGTATCGCGCGGACCGCTTTGCATGAGAACCCGGATACCCTCCAACACCGTGAGCTGTTAAAGCACTTCATAAAAGTATAATTGCATTAAAAATCCACAGGAATCCAGAGCAAAATGCCCTACATTTCAAAAAATTATTTCAACCATCAAAAACTTAAAAAAGTTTTGGCATTAGTGCAGTGTAAATACAAGCATAGCTCGTGGTGTTTCCTTTCAGATCACCAAATGCCAAGGACTGGTCATTTGAGAGCACTAGAATATCTAGAACAGCAAGAATCACCCATTTTTGCATCAATGAATTTGTTCAGGCTACTTCATACTGTTTACCGGTTTCGAAGCTCGTTGATCCTCGCATGTATTCCCATGAGACCTAAAATGCTAGATTTTGCATTCCTTCTTTACCTTCTTTCTCAGTACAAGTCAAAATCGTGCTGCTGTCAAAATAAACGGAGACTTAAATTATGCATTACTGCTAGTGTGCAAATTATTTAAAAATGATTTGAATTCAGCCAGCAGTGTAAAGACTGTCAAACCACCCACGAGTACTAGAACCAAGCACCATTTTCTGCGACTGGCATTCTTCAAGCACCTATTCAATTATAAGTCGCATGTTGAAAGATAGGCTTCTTTTTCGAAATCTACGGCTAAAAACTGCATTACCGACGTCCAGCGGGATGGAGGCAAAGAGTAAAAAAATAACAAAAATAATATGTATGCGTCAAAAAGTCTTCCCCACTCGCAAATTCAAGTTCATGTGACATCAGATACTCAGTGTCGTTGCAGAGGTATATTGCTCATTATCTAATTTACGGCTGTACTGTTACTGAATCTACTCCTTCTTGATGACAGCAATTAACAACACACAAAGATAGTCTGCAACTTCACAGGTTTTAAAATAAAACCCTCCCAACTGTAGGCAACCTTTAATGCTCAAAACACATTCACTAATTCACTCAGACGATGAGTCACATTGTTGCGTCATTTTCCACTGCCATTTGCAAGGTGACAAGTCGGCATGCAAATGTTGCATTCACCGGAGTGCCGCCACGAGATTGGCTGTGCCGTGCTTCGAGCAGCACTGGCCGGACTGCTAACCACGCGGGCGTGTGATTGGCTGGATGCAATCCATCGCCTCCATCGCGCAAGCCCAACACGCGCCTGTTTCATTGCTCATGATGCCTTTGCTTCGTTCAAAGTTGATGAGATCGCCTTCTATTCAGAAAGATGCCAACAGTGGTAAAGAGGTTGATATCTTAAAGAGTATCCAAGTGCGTGGCATTGGATTAAGCGGGCCCTGTAAGACACCCGATTTCGTACCCGCTTCCATCTACCTCCGAGGGCAAAAATCAAACCAGGACATTGAATTGGAGGACACAACAATGGCTGACTCTCTAATTGAGTTTTCCACAGCACCGGCGTCAGCACCATCGTCTCCGATCCGCAAAGTGAACGGAGGAGCACACCTGGTTGATGTTGAAGTCAAATTACAACGAGGAAGGCAGGGTCTTGGACTTCGACTGGTCGGTGGAGCAGAGGAAGGCACCCAGGTAAACTTGCATTTCTGCATTCTTTTCCTCATTACAGTCTTGAAAATCAAATTATTTCAAAATTGAATTATAAAATTGAAAAGGCCTACATTAATTCCATTGCACACGTCAGAGGTGCAGCTAATTAGTGGAGCTTCAAGCACCCATTCTGAGTCGAAAGTACGAGATCTTTCCACGTCACTGCAAGTAAAAGCCTAGGCAAAAGTATTTCAACGCCAATTTTTTGTGTCACATGCACGGTTGCAGTTAATTGGCTCGGAAGCAATTAGTCTGACAATCCTACGCCTCTTTTACAAAGTGTATGCACTCGCATTCGCCCTCCTTTTGCAGGCACCCACTCCACCCATTTGGCAGCATTACACTGTCAAATGAGAACTGAGTTTCTCAAATTGTGCTTCACTTCTGTTCTGAGAACCTTGCAGATCTCTGTGATCATTGATATTATGGCGTCACCGCAGTAATTTGCACCGTTATTAGACCGAATTGACCTTTCTACCTGCGTTCAATCAAACTATCTCACGCCCCGTTTTAGTTCGCACCTCGTCCTAATTTAGGCTAAAAGTCGGTCATTCATATTTCACCCTTTAATTCAAATTAGAGGCTGGAGTTGGGCGGATCCCCCAATCCCAAGGCCACGGTTGAGTCACCAGGCTGATGGTGATGCATGATTTCCTCAGTGCACTATTTGGTTCACTTTTTGACAGTGTTTTAGTCTCTTTTGCTCTTAAAGGAGCAAGTATTGTGCCCACCTCGATAAATGAAGTTGGCATGAAATTAATAGTTACTTTTTTATGGCTGTGAAAGCTATCATTACTCAGAATGGAATGTCACTGATCACTGGTCAACATTCAACTGCTTCCCCTACATGACCAATTGTCAAGTAATCATATCTGTCAAGCAGCACAATTACCAGGGCTGATAGTAACAGATTAGTGTCACAAGTTTTAAAACTTAACTGATAAACATGCATTTTGCACTAATTTATGCAAAAGTATTTTCATTACGTGGAATCAGTTGGTCGAAAGCTGATGTGACATAACTACGGGGTCACAATAGTCCGTAGTTCATTAGGCCATCGCACCCGCTCCTAAAACAGCTGGACTGACCTCTCCATTCCATCGAACATCATCATCTGTGGTGTCTGCTTCTGCTTTCTACCCCATTTATTTGTATTATAAACAATAAAATCAAAAAAAAATAAATCTTATGGAATTCCTGTGAAAGCCAATAGTAAGTTATGCATTCAAAAGAGAACCAAAATACGAACAAAGGTCATAACAACTTCACATGCAATTTATATTTGAAATCGCTGATTGGTTGAGAGCTGGAACAACTCATTAGAGCACTTTTAGACAGTAATCAAATCTATTTTTCATTACGGGATCATTTTTAGTCCTCCTTAAGGCGTAGACTGGACGTTGTGAGAAGACTAACTAGGAATGAAACGAATTTGAGTTTGTTGTTTGAATGAAGGTTAAGGCTTGTGCTCCAAAATAGTCTAGCATAGTCTTGGGCCCGGAAGCTCATTGCTGACGTGGTAAAACCGGCGAGCGATATCATATTACTGACTCAAAAGAAGACAACGTTGGTGGAGCTGCTCGTAATCGCGATCCACTGCCAAGATGAGAGGGCAAAACCACGAGCGATACTTTTTAATCAAGGGAATCAAGAATAGATTATCACGTGGAATTGTGCTAGAACTAGCGCTTCTGAGATCCTTCGGTTGCAAACTATTTATGCACTATACAGGATTCACCAGTAGAGGGTAAAGCGGGACTAATAAAAATGGCTTGATATGAACGCATCCAAAATAATCCCCAAATTATGCTTCTGAGCATCAAATTGCCCAGAACAAGGCATGGGAATTTACATCTTTTAAATTTAAAACCACACTTCTGTGAAAAGATTTTCCAAGTGTTAGGTGGACAACAAGGAGCTATTTTTTGGTAATGTCTTTGTCGTAAAAAAATATGAGCTTAAAAACTCTCTGGCTGGTTTAAGCACAATGTCGGGTTTTAAAGGCAATGGGGCAGTGTAACAAAAAAACCCACTTGGCAAGTGTGTTCGTGGTTTCCTGAGAGCAAGTGTGGTGTCGTTGTAATGCTGTTTGCGTTTTCCACTTGCCCACATCCGCATTGCAAATACCACAACTACACACTGATCTCAAGGTGTCTCCTACACTCTACATCATTTTGGTCTGGAGCACAATTTCTTGTTGTGTATAGCTCACTTGACGAATCGCTGCCTTGGGTTGGTGTGACAGACACGAGAAATGTCCAGTGATGGGATTTTTCCTTGGGGTTTGAAGTGATTTCAGCTAACCAGACAGACTCCACAATGAGTGGAATAATTTATAGCTTAAAGCTTGGAGCGGTGACGCACGACGCTTTATCCCACAGCTACTTCGCTCTCTTCATCCCAAACCGGCAAAAACTCTTTCATTCTCATTACTGTGGAACTGAAGTTAAACATTAACTGCCCATCGTTTTCACGAACTAAATATGAACTAACGCATAACGAATTCACAGTAAATGTTTCCAATCGCGCCAAGTAAGAGGCAATTTCTTTGAAGACTCCGACGTTAAGAACACATTCTTTGGATGCATTTCGAGTTCCCACCTGAGCCCGAATATGGTGGCTTCCTTTGAATGTTCGGGAGGATGACCGGCTATAAGTTGTCTAATTTGACGAAATATTTCTCCAAAAATCTAATTCATTTCTAGTCTATGCGTGTTGTTCCTTCATTTTGACATTCACTGTTGAAGTTTGAACATCCACTTTGTCCACTTTAAATTATCACAAAAAATTTGATTTAAGTATGTGAATTTATGGTCCTTAGGGTTTTCCAACCCGGAGTTGCAAAATAAAAATTATTCACCTTACACAGACTTCACAAAGGACTTTCAGCAGTTCCATTAAGTAAGTCATTACTTAAGGTTGTGGTCCTCCGCAACGTACTTCCATTCGGTGACGCCTTTTCTACCTTAAAGAGTTTGCCTGTCCCATATCTGTGAATCCTCTTTGGGACTTGGGATGAACTCTCCCTCTCCTATCCCGATCAAGGTATTTTAGGGGAATTTAAACGCCTCTGCAGTTGCTTTAAAAAACGCTTTGAATATGAAACGTTTTAATTATAATTAGGTCGTTCTTAGACTGACGTGTGAGGTGATGTGATTTAGAGTCGGCAATTTGTGCAACTTATTGAAGGTTGGTGAGGGTGTTATTTGATTAAGTAGTAGAATTTCTGTAGCTTAATAGAGGCCTGCTTGAGTCACTTAAAAGGTCATTGAGAAAGTACGCTTTTGTGTATCCTCGCAGGCACACGCTGTGTTCTTGTTACTTGATTAGCGAATAGTGTCATCAATGATTAATCAAGCTTGATGGGAGATGCAGTCGAGCCCATCAAATAGACCTTAGTGTTGACATTTGCTTTCACAATCGCTAAAGGTACAAGTAGGCGCGATCACCCCAGGCGGACCAGCAGATTTGAGTGGTCAGATTTTTCCCGGGGACCAGCTAATTGCCGTCAATGGAGTTTCCGTTCTTGGAGCCACCCACACCGGTGTTGTCCACCTTCTCAACGTCGCCTCCCGCAGTCTTTTGGGAACTTCTCCCTCCATCACCACAATCACCCTCTCACTTCGAGGCTATCGATCAAACCTGACCGCATTCGACAATGACTCCTCCTTGGAACACATCAACTCAATCCAAACCTACTCTCCCATCCGTCAGTACTCTTTTAGGCGGTCTTGTAGTGAAGAGTCCCCTATCAACTCCAGTGAGTAGATGCATAGTGCTTTTCCGTGTATGACCTTCCTATAGGTGCCGATGATGGCATTTTTTAAATGAAAAAATGATGTGAGTCGAGATTAAATAAAGTGATTTTGCTGCCTTGATGGGATGGTTTTGAAACGTTTTAGCACCTTCAATAGCATCCAGTGTACGAAATACACCCATTCACCGGTCCATCTGTGTCACCTCCAAATCAAGCACGGTGCCTGTGATCTACAAAGTCCAACTTCAAAGAAGAGCCAACGAGAGTTTTGGATTTACCGTTAATTGCTCCCTGGGTCCCAGCAAAGGATGGCATATTGGTAAGTCAAATAAAAACTGTTTTCTGGGAATGCGGAAATAAAAAGAAGTTTGTACTAGTGAGCAACTTACCGAGTGGGTTTTTAAGGGATTCATTGTTTTCGAGAATGGAGTGCTCTGAGAACTGCTTCCGAATGAATAGGTGAATCTCTCTTGTGCACTTCAACTTCATTTAAGTTCCTGGACTAGGGTATCATTAAACTACTAAGTGACGGACATTATTTCCAGCCAAAAGTATACAATATGGAGCCATTCGTTTGCTTAGAAATTGTTTCACATCCTGGTAAGTCCAGTGCTTAAGCAAAAACAATTGAAACTCTGGAAAAGTTGGAAATTTCGAAGGCATTAGTGCTGGTGTAGAAATTACCATTTGAGCGCATGTGCCAATGTAGGGTGAGATTCAGCGGAAAACGTCCTACTGACCATACTGCAGCATCACAACCATTCATCGCATACCACAGAAACCCGTGTCCGGCATTGTTTCCGGGACAGTTGAGGTCAAACCCCTTAATTCGGACGCATTTCACCACTACAGCGCAAACACGACAGCTTTTAAAATTGATGTTGGTGGAATCTTGGGCACTAACTTTGCCTTTGCCTTTTGATTTTATCCACATAAAATGGGATGATGCCGTAGTGTCACTAGACGGAGCAACAAGTGACAAGTCGATCCCATCAATGGCTGTCGTTAATCAGATCACATTTACGTTGGGATGCCACATAAAGGCCTCAAGCTGTTTAGTGTTGGGAAAGTCATTCGGAGTGGGATATGTAATCAGCATGAAAGTTCAAAAGACAGCTCTTGGTCTGTCAGTGAACATTCCTGCCAGGACGATTTGCATCCAATAGTAGCTACTTGGAAAGCATTCAGTTTGTAAGACCCCCAGTAATGAATAACCAAAAGCGCACTGTAAAAGAGCTTGATTTTTCCAGGAAACGCAATTGTGTAAAGTTAACAAGCACTAGGGAGACAGGCTGCCCTTGGAGTGTTCATTCATGCTGACAATTCTCAGCTAATAGTTAAATAAGTGGATGAGCTGGATAACAACTTTAGAAACTTAATTAATTCTCCATCCCTCAAGGTATCTTTTTTATCGTAAAAAGATTTCAGTTTGACTTCGATGGTTTACGCAGTACGCAATTAAACATTCCCTTCGTCGATTAGGTGCGATTACTCCGGGCGGACCGGCTGACAGGAACAGGCAATTACGTGTTGGTGACAAAATTACCGCGATGAACGGGTACCCGTTGGCGATGCAATCACACGCCGATGTGGTGGAACAGCTATGTACAAAGCATCACCGACTGGAGCTCACAGTGGAACGGCAACAAGTTGGAAACGTATTCCAAATTCCTGGTATTTACTGATTGGAATTGCATTTTGCTTTAAAAAAGCATGCCACATAAAAGTACTCAACTCATCTAAGCATGGTTCTATTCTCAGTGATAACAGTCAATGCATTGTTTTTAACTACTACAAAGTGCTCGATTTAAGTAATTTTACTCCATTTAGTAACGAGTTATATTTAAGCATAAAAAGTAACTAAAATTAGCTTATGCAAATTGTTACAGAAGACTTAGTTGCTGATAATGGGATAGTATAAATACTTTTGCAATCTGGAATTTATTATCAAGGAGCTGAAAGCTGCATTTTTTATCCGAGAAGGCCGGTATGTGCCGAAAGTCTGCACGGTGGGCAACTTACTTTTTCCAAATTTTGCTAGTTCTAGATTCTAATGATAAGACTGTGCCAGTTAGAAGGTCAGGAAGTCGATCAGGTGAACGTCGCAAGCAGCACCAACCATGCCTCCTTGAACCAGTACCAGAAGCTCTTGATTCGTCCTGGAATTCGCTATCTGTAAGCCCAATAGGATGCTACTGATGCTGATTTAAGTAGAATGTTTGAGACACTAAACGAAAATTACGTTTATTCACCGATTCGAACCAGGCATTCTTTATTACGAATTTGGTTGATCAAATAGTTTAGTATGCTTACAAACCTTGCTCAGAACAAACAATTTCTCTGAACGTGTGATTTGAATAATGTTTATGCAAGGCGTTTCAAGAATTTACGTATCACTTGAGAGGTACCCCTTTTGGCTCATCTAGAGTCTATTAATAAAGAATCCCCATGAAGGTTCTTATCGCATCAGTAAATGGTAGTTACCAATCCACCTCAGGTTTTGGCTTGGATGTTAAAAGCTTGAATTCAAAATCAGAGTTCAGTGCCATTTTACGATATTATCACCGTTTTAGTCCACCCCAATAAGCTGCATGTTTAAAGAATCAGGATGCTACACCGTGGACTTGAGAGCGGATAATCGTGGGTTCGGTTTTTCCATGCGCATGAGTCAAGGCCTTCATCGAACTACCATGATCATCCTGCGTATTGAGAAAGAGAGTCCAGCATTTCGTGACATGAAAATGCAGGTGGGTCCTATTGTAACACGCTTTAACACTAATTCTCTCTGTTCCTTAACTTTCATCTATCAATCTCTCTGCCTCTCTATCCACCCATCCGTCCACGCTTTCACATAGATTTGTTCATTTTTCACCCACCTGTGCTCAGTGAATCCATCCATTCGGTCTTTTAGTGTTGTGGTGCCTGGTAATATTGCGAATTTAATTTCAGGTTGGTGATGAAGTTCTGGAGATTAACGGAACCCCAGCAGAATCACTAACCTACGCACAGGCGGTTAGAGTCGTCAAATGTGGTGGAGATCATCTTCACCTTAAATTGCAGCGTGTCAACACGTGCATCTACGACCTGTCTCTTTGACGCGCATTTATAAACAATCAAACTGTACATAACTCATTAAATTAGTATATGCGGCTTTTGTATTTGCCTTTTCCGTTGCGTAATCCTAAGTGATGCGTTAACCAAAGCTCCACCGCAAGGTTGCCTTACCATAGTACAATGCAAAGGAGTGATGGTTCACAAGTGCTTTAATGTTGCAGGTATTGCGTCGGGATTTTTGCAAAAATTAGTGTCATTGGCAATCTCCTAGACTTGAACCATCAACATTGAGGTTGAAACACCACAAATCACACACGCATATACCCACACAGCTCTCAACGGTTTCAAATATCCTACCTTCGCGTTGGTTGCAGGATGCAAGTGATATTTTAAAAAATATATTCCTCGAAGAGGATAAGAAAGTACTAATTGCTAGTTAGGACTTGGAGGTGTTTCATAGCAAGCGAATTTGGTGCGATGAGCACTTCTCCCGATAACCTCAATTAAAACCACCTGCGGGGAATAAGTAAGTAAAGCACATCTTAAAGACTTTTACCCTGGTCCCTACCTTCCCTTTCCTCACCGAATTTCGTGGGGTATTCCCAGCCCTCCTGATGCAGAAAATATTCCACATCTTTGCGTTTTTCACTTATAGGCAATTGGACTCGTCGGTTTGTTAGTAACCGCGGTGATACACGTTACAGGTGTGGATGGTTCCACATTCCGTGTTATTCGTCGCTCTGTTTTTAATTAGGCTTGAAGGATGCGTTACAGAATTCTACTTGTACGTGAAAACAATAAATATGGTCATGGGGAACATGTGTAGGCACATCTGTTTACTGTCCCGAATCATCAGTGCTGGAAGGGAGAGAATTCGCCACGGTAAAAGTCGATGACTAGGAGCCACATGGGACCTATGAAACCGTTGGCGATCCTATCTCAAGGTTCAATATGTCTTCCTATTCGATGTTAAAATTAGTAATGACTAAACATTTCACCGCTACACCCGTAGTCCGCTCCAGCCCAGGGGACGCCCGCTGTCACGGAACCCCAAAGTAAGTAATTGTTTGCATATTTCGGGGACCACACTTCCCAGTCGCCCCACAAGACCCACTGGATTTGTAATACTTTGTTTATTTGACTGGCGGCTTCAGTTAGTCACTTGGATGACCGTATTGCCTTTGCCGAGTGGGCTGGCCTCTCCGCCATGCAAACGGCTCCAATCTCCCTCTGTGCCATGTCACAAAAATGGTACCAAATGGATCAATCAGACTCAATTTGATTTGCTTCTCGTAATTTTACTCCCGAAAACTCTAAAGCGTCAGAGATGACTTTTTTCAGTAAGGAACTTTAGTTCAATTGCAACTTGTGTAGCGATACTTTCAAAAGTTTACCAAATAATGCAACGACTATAGCGAATAGTAATCAATAAAATTAAAGCTTCTTAAGGCCATTGATGTAAAACTTCGTTTGTTTGAACTGCCAATTTCGGTCAGGGTCATAGAGGTGGCCATATTGCCTTGGCTGCGTAGGTTGGCCTCCGAGCCATGCCAGCAGCTTATTTCCCTCTACCCGCTGAATATAGATATTCTACTCTAGCATTCTGCCTTCTTTTGCCTTCGAGGGAGCCTCAGGACGCTACAATAGAAGCACTTGGTCGATAGTTTAATTAAAACTTGTCAAGAGCCCAACTGCTCATAGATTATAAGTCATTCGGTCCATGCAGTATGCAAAATGACCGGTACCAAAGTATTTGAAAATTTGTTATGCTAGACCGAAGTTGTGTAATGGATTTGTTTGAGTTTGCCTTTTTGGTGGAAAGCGGGCAACAAGCAATGACCTCGTAACTGACCAGACGCGAGTGACCCCTGAGGAGGGCATAAACTCTTACAACACATTAAGTAACAGATGCCCATTCCCGGTATACCTGCCTGTTTCAAACTCATGGACGCGTAAAAAGAGAAACGCTAACTCACGACAGCCATTTAATATTTTGAACAGACCACTTAAGCTATTCGACTTATGATCCATTGTGCTTTAGCCATCCTAATAGTCTTCTAGCCCTTTCGCATGTTAATAATGTGTAGTTCTTTGTTTCTTGGAACTACCGATTTCGGTCAAGGTCACAGAGGTGGCCGTATTGCCCTAGCTGCGTAGGCTGGCCTTCGGGCCATGCCAGCAGCCCATTTCCCTCTGTCCATCGAATATATGTATTCTACCCTAGCATTCTGCCTTCTTTTGCCTTCGAGGGAGCCTCGGAATGCTACATTGGTGGCAGTGGAAAGCGGACCCGACTCTATAGGGTTACTATCCCGATCTCTACCGCCTGCGGCATGTTGCAGCGGTGCGATTGAAGTGCATGTGCTACGGATGGGCCGCGAACGACGTCCACCTCCGGTATCTACCCCACTAGCCATGGATCATTTAAGAAGTTTCGTTTCGAAGATTACCCCTAATATACTTGCTTGAAGAGATCGGCGTGCTAACGCCACCCTACGGACATACTGATGGTTGGCAGAACCACTTATTCTGACTTCTTTTCTAAAGCCAAACAAAACTCAAATTCCAATGCACTGCCAAGAGAGATCACTAACGTTGGTGTTAAGCATCGCCCCAATCGCGTCGAGTTTCGGCGACTGGCATGGTTAGCTCGTGGGTGCTTCTTGCGGCACTGACTACGTTGTGATGGCTGACGCGGAAGGTGTACTAAGGGATGCATCGGAGACGGCACTGGAAAGATGAGAGGAGCAATGTAGTACTTTGCTTGTTCGAACTGTCGGCGTTGGTTAGAGTAACACAGAGGTGGCCGTATCGCCCTAGCTGCGTAGGCTGGCCTCCGGGCCATGCCAGCAGCTTATTTCCCTCTGTCCGTTGAATATATATATATATGCTACCCTAGCATTCTGCCTTCTTTTGTCTTTGAGGGAGCCTTGGGACGCTACAAATACCCATTCTTTCGCACCACATGGCTTTTTTTACGAAATCAAGAGGAAGTTGGGATGATATGAGCAGGAGGGGGTCACCATCCCAGCTAAAGGTAGTATCTAGGATATAACAATGTTTAGGGTCATTGATGTCGATGCTCTAAAGAATAAGAAAAGTGAGTTATTATTAATTTTCAACACCAATAAGAGGCAGGAAGGGGAATCAAGTTGTCAACATCAGCTTGTGTATCAATATCGAATGTTATTAAGCTAAGACGCCTTCTACTTTTCCATTTAATATTCTGCAGTCATTAACTCCAAGTAAATTACCAGCTCATTCATTCATACTCCGCATTTAGGAAAAAAGGAAATGGTACTTAGCCACAAATTCTGAAACGGTTACTCGCGAGTCATTTGCTACTAGGCGATTTTCGCCTACCGAAAATAAATATAGCCAAGTTTTTTTAACAATTGACGTTTTGGCATTTCATTTATTTTGTTTAAACTCGCACGCCGAATGATCATTATTCATATTTTGTAAGGTTTAATTTTATTTGTTTGCATTGGTGCTACGTTCTGTGTGTGATTCAACCACTGTGCTTTCCAAACGTTTCTCGCCGCAAAAGGCAGACAAATGGGAGGTTCTGGTTGCCCGAAGGGAGGCAAGGTGAGTGCCAAAGAGTTGGTTTTTCAAGTTTTCTGGGTTGAGAGATTATGGCCATAGTCTAAATTGTGCAGACACGTTTGTTAGCCACATTTCCCTTATGACTTGTATTCGTCGGTACACACCACTATCCATGGTTTTATGCTCTCTTTTGCATATCCCTGATTTTGTACAACTTCTCTGGCCATCCACTGATTGACTAGTCTGAAATAATGGCCATCTGGCCCTAAGCATATCGTTTCCACCGTCCTACATCTCTGTTATTTTATAGAGTTTGTAGAAAGGGTCGACATGAAAAAGTGGTGTGTGTGTTTTGCCCTTCATCGAGTACTCCGAATCAGCTACCAAATACCTTAGTTGTTAAGTTGTCATCACCCACATAAAATATGACTCGCTTGGTAGAACTTTTAGACTCTGACTATAAGTGTTTCCCACCTGATATTGCTTTCATCCCCAGGTGTCCCCCAGATGTAATCGATGTCACAAAGTATTTGATGATGGGAAAGCAGTAATTTTGCACGTGCAGCAGGCGCATAGAGTCGGTCAGATGCCGTATCCCTGCCCAGATTGCAGAATCGCCGGTTATCGCTGTGAAAAACGTCTTAAAAAGCATTTGCGTACTAAGTGTCTGGGACGAGGTTGGGAAACCCGTTTGGAAGCACATGGCGACATTCGAACGAGTAAGCATGTTATTTACAGGATTTTTCTAACTGGTTCTAGTCTGGTGGTTCCATGCCCCTCTGATTTCTTAACCCTTTCTACTTATACTTAATTGTAACACCTTTTAGAATCAGGAGCGGGTCCGCTTCAATCAGAAAAACCAACCTCGAAGTCGGCTTCAAACCTTCATCCCTTATCAAGTGGCAAGGTTCGGCGAAAGACATCCAAGTCCGCACCTAATTCAGGAGGTATTCTTGTCACTATTGTCTCATTTTTCTTGCTTATGCCTATGAAGCATTTTTTTGCCATTAGATCAGATCCCCCACTCGAAGAGACTTCGTCGTTCTTCTCTACGCTCTGCTCAATCAGAAATCCTGATTAATGGTAATGCTTCACTTGTTTCTAATGGAATGTTTGGATAATAGATTCACCGATTTTGTTTCCACTCATCCAAAATACTATTTAGCCGTTTTGTTGCAGATCAACCGGCGACTCCTGAGGATTTCTCCTTAAAACTCTTCTCCAAAGAAGAGACATTTGCCAATCCACCTTCAGAAGTTTCTTCGTCCCATGAATCCCTTCCGATTAGCGTTCGCATGTCGACTAGAATGCGGACAATGTCATCTTCTGAGCAGAAACGAACAAAAGAGGCGAGAAATTGTAATTTGGTCTCTCCCGATCAATTGGGTACTAAGGTGCCTAAAGGTGCAATCAAAAATTCAGTCAAAGTGGGAAGAAAGAATATATCAAGCGATTTTGCAGTTTCAAGTAGGGGCCGATCGCTGGCTAACCTCATGGAATTAAAGAAAAAATCGCCTTCATATAAGATCTCAAAACTAGATTCTTCACGCAACGTGAAAAAGTCGCGCTTGACTGCTATCAAATCCGTTGAATCTACTATTTGTGCATCCGGAAATTCAGGTGTTTCTGGCGGGCTCACAACGGGTCCTAGATCTTCCAACGCAACAAATTTTCCTCAAAATGCCGGCAAATTACATGCGAGCTCCATCAAGTCTGCTAAATCTACCATTGGTACGTCCAAACAGTCGCGTCGTTCACATGACTCTTCAATCGGCCACGTATCCCTGAATGCATCGTCAGATCTAAAAGAATCTCACTCAAGTGCTGATATGAGCAATGAATCTGCGGAAGGAAAAAAGAAGGGACATGCAAAATTGAAAGTGAGTGGCCCAGTTGCCCATCGTAGGATGAATCGAAATCGTGCGTGCAAGCAAATCGTTTCAAAGGATTTATCTGTGGATAAGAATAGTCCGTTTGCGAGCGCTGTTCTTCATGCAAACTGCACGGAGCCTGTCAATTATTTTACTGGAAATGTGTCGCAAAGCCATGCTGGAAACCAATCAACTGTCCAAAGTGGCACCCTTTATAAGACGAAAAGGGATATCTCAACTGCAGGAGTTTCCCCTTCGAATGCTCCATCGTCACTTGAGTTGCTGATAAAGCCTACTAAAAGGTCATCGAGAAAACCAATAGGAGAGGTGAGTGGCATTGATTGTAAGGAGCGTAATCAAGTCACGAAGTTGGAGGACAATTCAATCGCCTTACAAAATCAGCCATCCTCGAAAGGCCCGATTGGCGTTGATGGAGTGAAGGAGCTTGGCACATCATCTCCACCTCAAACCACATTCGTGCTTGCCAATTTGGGGAAAAGAGAGAGCTTGAAACTGCCTATCGAGGTTTCGCAACTACTTTTCCCTACACTGCTAAATGCATCAGTCAAATTGGGAATGATAACGGACAAGTCGAAAATCAACATTAATTTCCTAAAAAAGCCTGTAGGTGTGGTGAAGTCGATCGGATTAAAGTCGGATGATGTCACAAAGGGATATGAACTCACAACGGAGGCAAAATCTCCCATGACCGAAAGAGCTTCCATTGATGATGTGGAGATGTCAACTGTGATTCAAAATCGGTGCAATGTCGATCAGGCGATTAAACCGGAATCGTCTGAAGCATCTATGGACAAAGGGCCAGAATTTAAACCCTTGCGGGAAGCTTTAGGGATTGACGAGATGTCGAGGATGTTGAAACGTCCGACCCCTGTTAAACCTACTGGTTCCACTGCCAATGGTAAGTGACTGGTATAGTTGCGCTCCCTATCGCGGCATGATTTTTACTTCATGTTTTTTACTCCTTGTAGATTCTTGTGTTAAAAGCGCACAGTGCATGGGAGTGTCAACGGCAGGAAAGCCAAACAATGATTCACATATTACTCCAGCAAAATCACCCTTCAAGTTCTCAATTATCGGTTCGAAGAATTCTCCCGCCAAGTGTATGCTTCTTCTAAATTAATTTATTGTTTTGATTGTGATTTTGAGGTTTAGTTGGCACAGCGCGCGTTTGAGATTTCACGTTTGCGTGATGTTCAGGTTCGCTTTATTTGTCTTTGTTGCAATGCTGTACGTTTAAGGATGATGCTAGTTTCAGACGCCATCAAGGTTTAGCGATGACTCTGCGTGCCATTTTCACAAAGGCATATCAAATGTCGGAATTGTCTGCACCATAGAATATGTCGATTCCATGCCGTATTATTGGCTTGTGTCTGCAATCGACCGAAAAAATGTGAAATGGTACCTTCTTTTTAGGGCGCGAGTATTTTAGATTTGAAAAGTGTATGTATGGAAATAAATGGAGCTAAAAGGAAGCGTTTGTCATATGATATTTCATCGGACTTATTGTGTATCATCATTATAGGGATTCGCCCTACCTTTTTGGTTAAATCTGTCCTTGAATCAAGTTTGCATGGAGTGCGAACTCTTCTGCTACTGATAAATTGATTTCCCCTGGTAGCATTGTACCGTCTGCAGGCCTATGAGCAAGCTAACTAAATTTCAGATTGATGTCCTTGCCTAAGTATGCCTCGACAGTTTTGGGGAGTTAAATATTTGACCTCAGTTCGCGGTTCTACTTTAAGTGAAAAGCCTCGTGATACAACCTTAAATTTGGTCAAACAATTGAGATTTCATAATCCCGAGATTTGAATAGCAATGTTGGTAATCAGCAATGCTTATAATGGTTTAGGAGTACAATTAAACCTCGTATAATTCTTTCTAGTCATGAATTTGACGCCGACGGCAACGTTAACTGCTACTGCTGCAGTGGTCACACCAACGGTTGCTGCATCGGCTAGCACGATGCCGACCATCATCGCTACATCCTCACCAACGGGGAAGGTAGCTCTTGTGGACTGGGACTGCTTCATCGCTAACGACCCGCGCAAAGCTCGCTGCAACAGTGTCGCCGCTACCACCGCTCCCACTACTCCCATTAAATCGCCACTAAAATCCCAACCCCTTCCCTCTGTCAAACTGGCCGTGGTAGCGTACCGTGGTTCTGACACTTCTACCTCTCAAATTGTCGAACGTTGCTCTCCTCTCCACCCAAAAAAAGTATCTGCTCCTGAGGTTGGTGTGATCTTGCTCATAAGTAGCATCGGGCTATTTGATAGAAGGTCTCATCGCTTTTGTGTGCTCCCAGTTAGTAGTAATTTGTATCTAATTCGGTAATCTTAGTTATTTTTTACAACTTTCCACGAAACTTTTTCACCTTTTTTTGCCTCTCAGATAAAAATTAGTCGTCAACCCATGCGGCAGATTGATTGATTTCTCTGACATTCTTGACTTATGATGTGATAGGCCTTACAAAACAGACTTAATCGAGACAAACTAGTGGACCTTATTTGGATTATTTTTCTCATGCTTTGTGTGGAGTCGCGCGTCTCTCAGTGGCATTTAATGCAGATAGCAACTAATTATCAGTGTTATGCATAGTTCTCCAATTTACTTAATTGAATCTAAGTCAGATTGGAAAAGGAAAATGCAGCAGAAGCAACTCGTGTCATGTTAGAACGTTTTAAATGATTCTCGAGTTTGATGAATGATTTTTTGTTGAGACTCTTAACAGGTGCTAAGACCCGATACGTCCATGCTCAAGCGAAACGAGTAGTCCTTTACTTTGCTTAGTCATCGTTACAGTTTCCAAGTGGATGGGTGTCGTCTTGGCACAGTGTTTTCGGAGCCGTGGCAACCGTCTAGCGTCTAGCTTAGCGCTATCATCCGTGTGCTTCTACTGATTATTGTTAAGTAAAACTTTAAAATCTTTATAGGGCTCAACGTCACCCTCAGGCAGGAAACAGATTACTGATGCCGCTAACTCTGACAGCTGTCGATCACGTCAGGCTCGTTCCTCCAATACTTCTACGCCTGGATCAATGCATTTATTTGTTGGAGGAGGCAATGTAGAAAATGCAGCTTTTTCGACGCCCTCAAAGTGTAATGAAGAGCTGTCTTCGCGACATATTTCTGTCCCGACGTTGAATTCATCTCTACCGATGAACGACGATGGGAGGGTACCCTTGCTCTTCATAGTCAGTGCATTTAATTGCTTGTGCCTTCAAGCTGACATTTTCCTCTTTAGATTGTTGAACCCAAGGCCTCTATTAATACTTTTGGTTCCCCAAGCAGTATGAGTAGTAGCATTTGTGGCAAAGGAAACGAGATTGCAACCCAGAATGTGGTCCCACCCCTTTCCTCTCATGATAACAGCGATTCCAATTCAGTGAGTGGTCGTTTGTTTAGAACGTTTTCTTAGTGAATCCGATAATCACTACCATTTGGTTGGCTTTTAGGAAGCGACCGCTCCCGCTGTCAATAACAGCCAGGATCTGTTAATTTCTGCCAGCAATCGTCAAGTTGAGGATAATCAAGCTTTTCGAAAACGCCTGCGTCCGCGCAAATCTATCAACTACTTTGGGTTACCACGAAAGTCGAGCAAAAGAATAAAGTTGGAAAAGGTGGAGAATGAGATGGTTTCAAAGAATGAGAGTACTAAACAGAAGGAAGCTTGGAAAGACGAAGACGATGAGGAGGATGTGAGTCAGGGGAATAATGAAAGCAAAGGGAAACACATGACCACGCACTCCTGCCCGGTTTGTCGGCTGACCGGTTTCGCAACGCTGGCGGAGCTTAAGGTACATAGGACGATCTCGTGCCGAAAGAAGTTAAAGAAACCAAAACGTTTGAAAGAAAATAGCATCGAGTGGTACTGTCCTGGCTGTCCCACTACACAGGGTCCCTTTGAATCGGCTGCGGCTTTGCTCACGCATTTGCTCACCTGCCGCACTAAAAAATTTTGCGGTGGGAAGGTCAAGGTTAACCATCCAGCACTTTCCGCCGGTCCCCTCTGTCCATCCACCCTCCTCGGCCCTTCCACCACTTTCGGGTGTTCAATCTGCGGTGTTATTGTCGCCTCCGAGTCACGGCTGGATAAACACCGCAGGGATGAGCACAACTACTAGAATCTGGAATTCCCCTTTTGTTTCTGGATCGTCACACACACACACACACGCACACACCGGTGAATCAAATGTGTATATATGTACAGGGATTTGTGTTTTTTTTATACTACAAACGCGCACAGAGTTCGCGTGCGCGTGAGTGTAAGGATAAGGCAGCTGTCTTTACCTACAAACTTTTTAAAATTTTGTATTGTTTTGAGGACAATTATTAAAGATGTCAATGGTGTTGTTTCATTTATTTTCACTTAGTTTGGGTGTTTCGGATAAACCACTGAAATTTTAGTGTAGAAATCCTCTTTAGAGCTTGAAAAATTGCCTTGATTTTTTTGATTGGGGTTTTATTGGCACTCACACTGCAAGTCAGATGGCTTCGTCTATCGTGGAAAATGAAGCGAGGTTCAGAGTTTATCCTGTTGTTTTTTTTTTTTTTCAATTGGGAAAGAGTTATGAGAAAATGGGAGAGGAAGTGTGTTTCTTAACTTTATCAAACGGAAATGACGTTTTGAGATGATAAAAATGTTACTTCTGCGTCGACATTGGACAGTTCCTCATAGTGGGTGGGGGGAAAGCCCCCCTCCAACTGTTCGCATCGACTTGGCGAGCAATTCTACAACTTGGGCTTGTTGGGGGGTCGTTGAGCCATTGCTCGAGGAATTGCGGGTTGCGGTTCTCAAAAGTTCTACCACATTCTAGACGAGGTGCTATTTGACATTTAATCAGCGCTCCCCTTGGATTATCGACGTGGATCTGCATGGCAGTGAATGACGGTGAGTGTTTACTACATTCTCTCTGTTCTTTGAGCTCGAGGTCGTAAGGACATTGACGCGATTGCTCATCAGCAGTTGACGATGGGTAGTCAATGAAATGTTTTTTTTGGATGGACATTGTTCCGCTATAGCTCAATGCTCGGCCTGGCCTGAATTTTTTAAGTAACGCACTTCTGGTCTTGTAATATGACTTGCCTTCAGAATCAAATTCATTCAAGTCGCCTTGGATCTCTCACTGGTCTCCTTCTCGGCGCAACTCATTCGCAATCGGTAGCCTGAAAATTTGCCTTCCCAGAGCATGACGCGCGTGAGTTAGACGTCTTCATAATTAAAGTAGGGAGAAAGGAAGTGCATTTTTGCAGATATTTTGTTTTGCCCATACGACTCCTTGCGAATGCCGACATCGACTCATCGTGTGTCGTGAAACCCGTTCCCATTGTAAAGTTTATTCCATGCCAAGACAATGCATTATATTGCTTTTTTATGACTTTCTGGTATAAACGAAATCACTGGTTGTTTCGGAAACTTACGGGATGTTCTTTTTTCTTTTTAAGTCCTGAAATGGGGCTTGGTTACACAAACATTCGAACCTCTACTCTATTCCCATTGGCAAGATGATGATGCTGAAGTCACTACAGAGCTTCAAACCAGTAAAGCGGGTTGATTCATCCTTACCTTCATGACTGGCAAAACATACTTTACAGACTGAACTGGCTGTGCCTTCACTGTCGAATCACTTCTGTTTGAAATGCGGGAGGAGGGAGCTTCGTGATCTACATTAAGCGGTCCACTGACTTCGCCCCTGTACTTCAACAAAAAGGTATGATTTAAAAGGGGTAAGGCACTTTTTTTCACCCATAATTTACAGTTGCCTGTGGTTATAACGTACTGGAGTCAAGGACCGGCTTGAAGGCGTCTTCGTGCGTTAACTTTCTACTGCTATACAGCCCAAGTAATGACGATTTTGTCAGTCATAGCATTACACTTTGTGAAGTGATTTGGGCTTGACAGTTGGCCTGATCACCAATTATGTCAGTTGAAGCCATCGAGGCCTGTTCATGGGATCTGCATTTGAGGCGAATAAACACAGGTTGCCTATCAATCTTTTGTTTCAGAAGGCGATTACCTCATCCACTGTTAACCACCTCTCATTCAAATTAAGCCTGCAAGGAAGGAATTCAAAAGATTCCTTTTGTTACCGTAATTCTTTTCCATTTCAAGTGCACTCAACGAAATGAATTCACCCAAGAGGACGCCAAGCCTACCTACCGGTGGATGGGGAAAAAAAACTTCGTTAGTGAGTAGAAAAGCAACTGTGAGACTTGCTCAGTAGACATGATTGTGATTTTAAATTAACTCATCATTTACAAATGCGGTGGAGTGTTAGAAACCGGTATCGGGTTGATTGTCAGACTCCCAACCAAAGTAAACATTCGACAGCAACTCCAATGGCGATTACTTGACCGCCGGCTGATTATTGTAGTCGCGGGTGTATTTATGGTCTTGATTGTCTTTTGTCCTACGGTGACTTTTGTCGCATTTAAAGTCTATTTGTATGTAATGTTAGCCATGCTGCGGGGCACCCCAGAATGCTTGAGCATTGGCCACGAAAATACAAACTTCTCAAGAATTAAAACTGAATGAGCTCTGCTGCCAACTTATATCCGCATATAATAAAATGGATTATCTATTTGACTACATCTAGCTTCCTGAAGGATTGACTCCCAAAGAAGGCATTAATTTTTCTGTCCATAATATCGCTAGGATTTACAATTAGCAGAAGATATTTTAATACGTTTGTTGTTAGCTTTATTCTCGGTTTCGGCTAAGAACCACGTGGTGTTGGCCAGTGTGCCTTTGCCGGGCGGGCTGGCTTCTAGGGTCACTCCACTAGCCCCAAAATATGTATGCGTATGTATTCTACTCAAGCATCAACTCTTCTTTCGTCTGCAGGAAAGTCTCGGGGCGCTGCAACATCCTTAATCGAGGCGAAGTTACAGCTGGAGATGTTGTTCCGAGCTTACTAAATTGTCTTCTTAAACCTGTCGGAGGATGAACAGCACGGCCGAGTGTGATTGGATAACCGAGAATTGGGTTTTCCCTTTTCCATTTAATCGGCTAATTGGCTATGGTTCACTGAAATTGACTCTGCAAAGGAGGTAAATACACTTTATTTGCATTTGACTCCTTCTAAACCTGTGATATTTAATTTAAGCATGTCAGAAAAAAGCAAAGACATGTACACATCCACTGTCGATGAGTATGCATGATGTTCATGGTTGAATGAATGCAGTAGGTTTGGGGCTCATGTTTTAAGCACACACCGTCTCGCGCGGTGGAAATGAGTGACTTTAATGGTTATGCCCAGGCAGTTGCATAGTCGCTGAGGTAGTTCGAACTCGTCAATTGCTGTCCATTTATGCGATCCTATCGACAGGCATGTCATCACCAAAAAGGGAATTAGATTCGCACTGATTGTATCGCGAGCTAATAAAGTGATGCTCAACTAATGGCCTAAGGGGAAGGAAAGTTCGGAAGAGGCGAGGCTGGAAGGATTTCCCCTTTTTTGTCAGTCCATTATCAAGTCTAAAGTTGAGTCCACACGCTCATTGCTAAATCTCATCCCGACTTCACGTCATCGTTTCGAAATGGTAAAGACCTTTTCATGTCTGAATGTTGCCCATTTGCGAAGGTATAATAAGAAAATTGAGGAAAGAAAAGTTTCTCTGAATGCATTTTCATACCAAAATCCACTTGAATGTGAAGTTAAAAACAGTTTGAAGGATATTTTTGGGACAAAGTATGCGAATCTTTGAGGAAACGTGAGTACTTCCTGCAACAAGTCCAGCTTCCTAAAATCTGTCTTCTTGTTCGTTCATCATTCACAGCCTTGCGTGTTCCCCTTTGGGACTTTTATAAAAAAAGCACTGCAATTGGCAAAAGTCCATTTCAGTTATTTTGAATAACTTGACAACAAATTTCGCATACTCAACTTATTTGGTTTGGATGAGGACTTTGATCGCGATTTTAACCTGCTCACCCTCCTCTCAGTCACTCTAGAGCATCCTGGAGGACATTGACACGCATTCGATGATGAGAGTGGGACACCAAAGACGTGGACGACTCTGCAGAAGGGAGTGGAGTGTGTGGTGGGCACAATAACGCGGTAGCGCCATGCAACACAAAACCGTTCCGTCCTTTTAAGTCACAAACAATTTTTTACCAGTGATGCTGTGGACGAAACTATGCCATTGTTGTTGGTGCGTGTCACGTTAAATCTTATCTTGACGTTAGTGATTGTTGTTGTGTGATTTTGAACCCACCCCGAGGAGTGATATCGAAATATGTACTCTTGCTTTGCTTCACTACACCCACGCCTTCCGTTTCGGAGTTAAAATACAATGGAAAAAAGTAGGCAATGTTTTGTGGGTATATCATAAAAATGTATGATTGTAGAATGCGTGATTTTATTTGAATTAGGATTTAATTGTCGTGCCTCCAGAAAGACGCACTCAAAAAATTGGAGGTCGGCCTCTGAAAACTTTTACGCATACGCAATTAAATGTGGAGCCATCGACCAATCACTCTTTTACAAACCTAAATTTGTTTGGAGAAATTAATCAAAAAGGTAATCTTCCCCTCTCCCGGTGCCATCTAGGTGAAAATGGACCGACAATGGAGAATGCACGGTTGTTTGACGATACCGATAGGCGTACATTGCAAGAAAATCGAGGAAACGCAAAATAACAGCTCAATTTTAATAATATTTCGGTGAAGTTTTCCATTACGGAGATTGCGTATTTAAATGCGCTAAGCCGACATGACGCTTTTTTGTGACGGACAACACAAAGTTGAGGAAAGAGGAGGAGGAAGAGGAAGAAGAAGAAGAAATAAGGTGGAATGTACACGTTTTTAGCTATACATTCAGATCAGAGCTGTTGTTGTTACCGCTGGACATAGTGGTGGCCGTGGTGGCAGTACTGGTTGTGGCGGTGGCGACGGTGGTGGTGGGAGTCGGGTCACCTCCAGGATGGCCGTTAATGCCGCTCTTCATGGACTGCGCCGGATTGCTCATTAGGAAGCTGGTAGTAAGATCAATGGGAAGGGGAAAGATGATGGTCGAGTGGTGCTCAGCCGCGATCCCCGAGAGGGTCTGGAGGTATCGTAGTTGCAAAGCCACTGGCTTATCGTTAAGCATCAAACTCGCCTCACGCAGGGCTCGTGACGCCTTTCGTTCGCCCTCGGCTTGAATGACCTACGAAGGGGGCACATTCAACCGCTTAGCTTGCCACCCTTCACGAGGCTACTTTCCTAAAGGCATGAAACCTGTCATCCCCACAATCACGAGGCTTAGTGTTGCCTGCTTTTCTTGTTTGCGTTGTTTGAGCTATGTTTTCACTTACAGACATTTTGTTAGATGCTGCTTGGGGATTACAAATGTGGAATGCTTGAATGTCATAATCAGTTGACTCTAACAAGGTCCTCCAAACGCCAACTGGAGTTGTGAGTTTTACAATCTCAAGGCCTTACTTTTCACCTGAGTTATTTTTTATTTCAATCAAGGAAAAACCATCTCATTGATTGACTGAAAAAAAAACAAAATTTACAAAACAGGCTTAAAATATTTTACGAAAAATTTCTTTTGATTTGTAAGGATGCTTAAAAAAGCATATGAATAAGTGTAAGGATTATTTGAAAACCTTTGATTCTTTACTCGGACAAAAAAAAATAATTGTAAATCTTGGCTAAATAGTCCTGGTACTGTTTGACATTAGCACAATGAATTTTTTCCCCTCTTAAGCCGAGCCTGATTTATGGGCTAATTCGGAGATCAATCTTGGATAGCTCTAAGCCAATTTGACAGGTGCACTTCTTCCAAAGACTTTTTGACATTATTTAAATTTCATAGTCCATTTCTGTAACGAAAATGTCACAATACGCTTTTTTAGTGCTTGAAGACTCTTTTGTTGGCGAAGATCACGTAGGAAAACTTGCCTGTGTGCAGATGGTCCTCCTGTACAATGTAAGGCACATTTAAACTTTTTCCACGCCTTTCTTCTGGTTAGGAGATCCACCGATTTGAGAGTAAGCGATTCTGACTTCATTTTATCAGTTGGAATTGTAAGATATCTACTTAGCCCACTGCTCTACTTGGAGTGGAATGCACGTAAATCCCCTAATTTCCCAGACAAATGCATTGGAAGTTTAAATTTCCCCCAAGAGGATTTCATCTGTCTAGCAAATTTAGAAAGTAAGCCTTATCAATGGAATAACCTGGCAAATTCAACCACCACGAAATTCGAGCTTGACTAAGTGGTTTTCGAAAGATGCCCACACCGCAAACCGACAAATCTGTCTAAAGGTTTTGGCATGCCAATTCCTTCCAATAGCTACGTAAATCAGAGGTCAATCTGTCGACTAAGCCCCTAATTGCATCTAGAAGGTAACACTTTCGAGGTTGGATGACGTCGCGAGAGGGTCAGCAGCTGTCGTGCAGAACGGTCAGTGGACGCTCCACTGTGCCACGAATCCGCCCATGGTGGGGCAAATATTAGCGTTATTTGGCTTAAGTGACTACATTCTTCAAAGTTACCTTCTAACTCGTACTTTTGGGCACAAGTCAACCAAGACCTAGACATGTTTGCATTTTGCAGGCGAGTAACTCACCCTAAGGGTCAACAACCACAATTCCATGCATAATTCATGATGAGGGGGCTTAGAGTAAAACAGTTGAACGCGCCATCCTCAGAGAATATTTCATTTTTGGGTTAGTCAAGCAAAGTAGTTGATTTTCGCCTTAAAAATATGCACATTTTAGATGAATACTGCATGTAATGTTGGCGAGGACATCAATAACTTAAAACTTGAGAGGCTGAGAGATTGTTCAAGTCTCAAAACCTCCACTTAAAAGTAGAAATTTGGTCAATGCAGTCTCTGTGGCGCACCTTTCATTTCTTAATGAGTTCTTCATAATCAAGTCTGATGGACATTTCAAGAAAAAGAAAAGCTCATTTGACGAAAATGTTGAGGGGTAAAAAGCAAACCTTTGCGCGGGCCTCGCGCGTCGCCTCGGCCTCGGCAGCCATCGCCCTCTGGAGTTGGACAGGAAGGCGCACGTCTTTTCTACAAACAAGTTGAAGTCTTTTCCACTAGATACGCGATAATATCACCCTGGAAACAGGCTATCCACTCGAAGTGGAAAAAATGAGGCTAAAATGAAGCATTTATTGTTGATAGCTACATCACAGACAGAATTAGAGCAGTTAAAACAGATCATTCTGAGAAAGCTATTTGCATTCTTAACTTCTCAGATATTTGGTGCTTATTTCCTCGTAAAAGGGGTAAGTTAAATGGTTAATTTTTGCCACTACTTCTGTTAAATAAACGCACCGTAAAACCCATTTCGAGGAACCATCCAATAAGAACCGTTTGCTTTTTATTTAATGACAAAAAGGTTTTCTCGATTAAGGAGAGTGCACCACTCGTGCGAATGAAGGGTTCATGAGGGGCTTTGCTGAACCGAGTTTTTGAAGCTACTCAAAAATAAATAACCATATTTTAGATTTAGCTTTAATTATTTATAAGTATACTTTTTGGAAAGGAGGGTGGTTTTTTCAGAGAGAGCACGAAATACTGTCTCGAAATTGTTTGAGAAATTTTATCGCTCCCAGATGCCTATTAAGATAAGAAAGTTTTATCAAGGGCATGACCCAGAGCACCGAGGAGAAGAGTAATAGATTGGAAAAATTGCAATAATTACTACTTTATGCATTTAAAATACGCTAGGAATACGGTGGATAGTCGACGGGTTGCATGAGGCAGACTGCTACAGGAGGATACTTGACCATAGCTGTTACGCAAATGAGACTGTGGACATTTCCTAATTAAGGGGTTGAAAGAATGGTGCCGCCTAAGAAGCAAACAACTTGGCTTTATGAAAAATAATGTTATGCAACCAGGTAAGACTATGTGGCGTCTGTGGGTGCTCTAAACTCTTAGCAGTTCGGGGTTTAGTGGGGCATTTCACAAAAGATGAGACTGCAATGCGTTGAGTGTTTCTTTAATCCCTCATTTTGGTTAATCGGGTTTGGTCACATGAAAGGTACTGTAATGACTTCCTCATTAAAAGGGTTGAGAATGGCGTCCATCCTCTGAACCGACTCCAGTCTCATGGCCTGCAGGAAAGGTGCTAGCAAATGGGGCCGTGGACGTGAGACATTTGGATGGAGTCGTTATGACACTGTCTACTTTAGTTGCGTGATGTCAGCTAAGTAAATAAACGGTACTTCCTACACCTCTCTACTAGGCGGTGAGAAACCAGGTGGATATGGCTGGGCAGCTCCGAGGTGGGAACAATGTGACAAGAAGGAACAGATGCAAAACTCTACCTTTACAAAGCTATGTTAAACAACGATCTGGGGACTATCGGATAACACATGCAATAGTCAACACATTTTCCATCTCTCAATACGGTTCAGATCCAGTGGAGCTGCCAGCAGGGGTTAGTGACATTGTAGCCACGTGTGGTCTCGGTTGCATACAATTTTAATGTCTGGCGCAGATGGTTGGTGGTGGGTGTCTTGCTAGCAGCAACGAATACGCCGTGATGGCCGGCGTGGCAACTCAAGGGAGAAAAGGAACTGTGTAATACTATGACTGTCTATTTTACTTTTTATTTTGGTTTCGTGAACGCTAAAGAGCACGGTCCGCATGACTCCATTTTAGCGTCTTCTATGCGTCATTAATTCATCTTGCCTCCAGTATTTTATGTTCTTTTGACTTCAAAGAAGTCTTAACTAGGTACACGACCAACTTTATCGCAGGCTTTGCAAACAAAAGATTGCAGTAAAAATGTTTAGGTGCATAAATGCCACTCTTGAAGGAAGGAAAATGGACCCGGCCAACGAGAGTTGGGAGATACACGTTTATCATACAAAGAAATGAGCTTAATAATTGAAACTTAGAATAATGAACCTCTTGAAAGACTGTTCTCCAAAAAGCGTTTTCGTTGCCAACGCCGAAAGGGGTTAAGTGACTTACATCTCCACTCTTTCCACTTTGATTCCCCAGGCTTCTGTAGCATCGTCCAATACACTCTAAAATAAATGCAACATTTATTTTATTTTTATAGGTGAGGTGTCTGCAGCACATCGGCGATGGGTTCGATCTGATCTTGCCAATCATTGGTTTTTTATTACCTACAACTCATGGACCTCAGCCCGAGATTCCGACACTCCTTTCACGCATTACTCATCGTGACATCAGTGAGCAATTTGGTGTTGATTCAAAAGGCTCCTGCACTTCAGTAGCTCAATTTATCGTTAACTTTCAATCCTGGTAGGCTCCTACCAGCTGCAAGTCTTCTTTGCCAGAAAATGGCTTATCATCGGATGAGGTTCTCTAAATAGTTAGGTTTTGGATGTCTTTAAAAATACGACCTCTCATGATTTTGAGTTTACAAATATAAACTCACCATTATTTTACAAATACCATCATCTTGGGTGTAGGGAATGCCCAACCAATTTTACGAAAAAAATTCGGCAAAAATACTGAAGAATGCTTGAGATGAACTGTCATTTTTCTGCTTCCTGAGGGTTCATTGATGCAGCCTGGAGCCTAAACTAATTAGTTCTTACTAATCACGTGTACAAGGGAGGGAGCGGATATGCCTTTCTTTCCTTCCACCCTATTCCCTTCATTTATTCCATAGCCCTCAGCAGTGGTAAGTCCCAGGCTCTGCACACCTCGTGTCCCTCCTGTTTTGAAGATTAATTACAACTATACCTGCATCGACGAGCTGATAACATCTCGCTCCGAGAGGATCTCGGAGAGTCGTTTCGTGCCGAGAACATTGCGCAGGGTGGTTTGAGCCAAAAGGCGGGTTGAGTGGTGCGCATTCTCCACATTGGCCACCGAGATCATCGCATCGAAGACTTTGTAGTAGATAACCGCATCCACCGAGACTGTCACTGAGTCTTTTGTGAGAATCTTTGCATCAAAATGCACACACAGTAAGTGAGCACGCAAGTAAGTCATGGCAGCCTCTTGGATGTATCGAATTTATGTTTCGTGTTTGGATGCAGTTGATAATAAATTCTCATCCTGATCGTACTTCTTGCCAAGATAGGCGATTGTGACTTCATCCTTTTTTTTCAAAACAAATCAAATCCTGGGAGATCCTTGCGCTAAATTTAACTTGTGTGAACATTTCCTGTAGATTTTATTTTGTGAAAAATATCCACATATGAAGTCTGCAAAAATTGAGGAAGGAATGCGGTCTAAAAGTACTGTACAGTTTGTAAATAATTTTTACCCTAATTCACTTAGAAGTCCTCTGACCCTTTTATAGTCACGGCTTCATTTTTGGTGAACCGAAGAAGAGTTGAATATGCTCAATTTATGAGTATCCTCTATCCAACTCGTGTGCTTTCTCCAGCACTTATGGTATATCTCACGGTTATTAAAGGAACCAGTCATATAAAAAAAACAAAGGCACTTTTATTGCAACTTATAGTAGAGTACGCTATGGTAAAACCAGCTGTTGTACCCTCTCGAGGCTATTAATTCTAATTAAGGGAAAAAAGTTCTGGTAACTCGTTGGCAATGCTTTGCTTTCAAACCCCCCCCCCCCCCAAACAGCCTCACCAGCATGGCTATAAGTGTCAATTCTGACTAATGAGACAAATCGCCCGCACCACTACAGAAGCGCTCTCTAGATGTCCCTAACTCCTGTAGTATTTTCTGAGCTTTAATTAAGAAAGCATGACCAATGCTGCAGCAGTAATTGCGGATCTTCAAACGGTTCCCTCTGCTTGTGATTTGTTAGCAGACACCTTTGCAGACTTTAAGAGTAACTTTTAATTAAAAATAATTACTTATCTACTAAGATGGAAATGGCTTCTTCATAGCTGTGTTGAAGACGCTAGCAGAAATGAGGACTTGAGCATTCTCTTTTCAAAAATGGAACGCCTTTAATAAAGCACCAATAATTTCGAGTGCTTTGGCGGATGAAGCATCTTATTTGAGGTGAATAGGTGTTTATTTCGCTCATGGTAACCAACACTACCAGGATCACCGGACTACAGTCGTAGTCAGCGCCTTTTTTGTCGGTGTTTCATTTTCGTCGCAACACTTGCGTCAGCTCACGGGGTGGAGGGCATTTCAATTGCCTGCCGGATATCTATAACACCCATTCACTCTTCTGGGTGGTTTAAAAGTGCCATTTTATAGCTTATAAATAGGCGACAATTGTTCACAAGGGTCATTTACCCTAGATCGCTCCAAGGGGTTGTAGGCATCAAGGCAATTTGAGATGGTGAAGAAATTCCATCCCCATTAGTCGCACATAAAAGACCGCCAAGAGCAGCGGGATATGGGCATGAATGCCCAAGTTTTATGATTAAAAGTGAATTCTCTGTCGTTTGATGTTGTGCGTAAGTATTTGCAGCCCATTCGACTATGCTTCATCAGGCTAGAGGTTTAAGCAGCCTACTTGGCGATGCTTTTGTGTTCAGTTGAATGGCACTTAAAAAGCGTCGAACTTACTTCTTGAGGTGGAATATCAAACGTGATTGTTCTCAGATCCACCATAAAGCACTCCTCCACGCAAGGCAGGCACAAAAATATCCCTAAATATTTAAAAAGGCAAAAAAAACATAAAACTGTGGAATTTTTAAGTAAATAATGCAGAACCACATACCACATTGCACACACGTACACAGAGTGTGTATTTGAGTAACATCAGATACCGAGAAACCACATTGTTTAAGCTGGACACTTCACTAGGGTTTCTCGCATGGGAAGAATTTTCCATTGCTGCGTGAATTTCAACATGCTACCAGCTTTCGCATTGTAAATATTCTGTATCACTTTGAGTAGTTCTACAACTCTTCGTTTTTCATATCGTGAGTACTTAGGCCTTCGCCTTGGTACTTCTGATGGACGACATGACCTCCTAGCCATGCCAGTAACTCGCGGTGCTACATATCTTATTTGGTTCGAGGTCACGACTGCCACTTTTGCCACCTAGCATTGGAAGGGTGCACTTTAAGAGAGGAAAATTATCGACCATTCGGAGGTATCTGTACACAACTGTGGGCTATTTGAAACGGTTACGATCTACGTTATCATAGTTGACACCTCTAATCTACAGAAAACGAAATTATAGGGGCAACTTTCTTTCCTCTGCTCTTTTACCATTTTGTTCACTGATGTCCGTTTAATTTGCCATAAATGGAACAAATAAACAAATCGAGATCCTTGCTTGGATATTTTTGTCGCTAATAAAAAACTCAAATATTTTCTGTACATTATGGCTAAAATGGGGCGAAAGGAGGGCAGTCTTGTGGCTCCGTCCTGCTATGAGGCTGTCGATTCGGCTGTATTTTCCATGTTCAATGGTCATTTCAACTCCTCCTCATCCATTCCCTTCGTTTGGAGCAGCTACCATAAGACTATAATTGATTAAGACCTTATTTGCAGCGCAATTTTTTTTCTTAGAGGTGCTGAAGTGCAAAGCCTCAAAAGCAAGTTGCCCGACTTCGGATTGTCGGTCTACAAATTTTGTGTAGCATGGAATTGTAAAAATTTAAAATCTCATGCAAACTAGTAGTACCCTGAGTAGTAGCTATTAAAATTATGCTTACTTTACTAATTTAATTAATTTTCTTTCCGAAAAAAATATTGCGGAATTTCGCTGTACTATTTGTTTCTTTTCGGAGTTCATTTGGTCTGGAGAGACTCCATCCCGCATAATTTATTTATTTAGCGAAGAAAGAAGTAAAGTTTTGGCTTGCAATAAATGTAATTCAAGACAGTCAGTAGTTAGTAAAAAAAATTGCTAAAGTCAGACTAAAATTTGCATCAACGGTAAAATCTAATTTTCAAGCCCCTTATCACTTTTACATCAGCACTTATATTTCTGGTTATTTTTTTTGGCAAATTCATTTTGCCAAGAGGGGAGTGAACTGCACAGACCTTTACTACCACTGCGATTTTAACCAGATCTGTGATAAAATGGTTGCATTTTATCAATGATTTTGCAAGGGCCATCGTGAAACTGCTTTTGTGGACCGCAAGAATGTTTAAAATGGGACGTTGAAAAAAATTATCAAGGCTTGAGCATACTTGTGTGAAGCTGTGGCACTATCAAAAAATGTAGGCCATAGGCTCTGCTATTTTCCGTAAAAAACTGAATCAGCGCGAGACAAATCAAATTTTCCGTTCAGCTTCTACCATACCTTGATTGATGATGGAAAAAGGTCTTAATATTAGTAGTATCTAGTCTTACTTCCCTTCGAATTATTTTCAAAAAATATCCCACCTTTTACAATTAAAAAATTTTCATTTTCACGTGTTGAAGAAGATTGAACTATACGAAAAGTGTTGTACCGGAGCGAAATCTGTTTGAGCTATTATGAATGAATCAATGGAATCACTAGGTGAGATTTTTTGTCATGAGGCAAAAAATGTTAGATGAAGAGGGGATAGGAAAGATATTTTATGCAAGTGATTTGGCCAAGTCCCGACTCACCCGGTCCCTTCATACTGCCAGGCATCACGCGACCCAGTCGAAAGATTACTGCGCGTTCATACTCCTGCACAACCTGCAAAGCAAGGGTAACAATCACCTCGGTGTACTAAATCACCTTTCTTCCTGTATCCGACCAGGAAGTAGAACTATCGCTTATGCTGAATACATTCTACCAAATCAGCGTATGTATAAAGTTCGCGAAGTTTTTATTATGATGCAAAATGCATCCACACCTAAGCTTTTTAGTAAATTATTTAATTCCACCATAAGCCTCTCCCATCCCCTACAAAGTGGTACATTATCCAACTCCTCTGATGTCTGTGCATTATCATTAGCGGTATTAATTATTTCAAAGTGTCTGCGTTTAGCTAGACTGAACAAAAGGTTTGTTAATGCCAGTGAATAAACTTATGCATGATTTATCAGTTCTCTGACCGCTTTATCGCGTAAGCGCAGGCAGTGGTGAGGCACTTTCATGTCTCGTATTCACATCTTTACACCGCAAAAGAGGTAAAAGTGGTACAACTTTTTAGCTTTGACTTTATGCCATATCACTAGCAATCCACTTCATAGTTGTGAATTGTTTGTCCTTTTGACTTATTTATTTTTTTCATTTGCCGGAATATATGATTGGAACATTTATTCGTCCGCTGCGTGTACGACATCGCACCGAGGCTGGAGCACGACCTGTCACCATGCCGTGCGGCTACTGAAATCGCTACCTCATTTATCATTCTACGAGAGGTTCGAAGGCATCTCCTTGTTTTTAATTATATTTTAAATGAGCAAGAGATCGGTTGTCTGTTTAATGCGATGAGGTTTTGGCACAAAGATGAATGGTAAAGTGACGTTGGAATGAAAGACGTGCTAAGTCAGGATTGAAGATGTTTTATTACGGATTTATAGCAAGATGTGTTAGTCTTCAGCCAACCGCTTTTTGCGCTGGGTGCATGCATTTTGATGTTTTAAGGCAGGGCTTACCTTTAGGCAGACGAAAACTGACACGGGGAGGAATAAAACGAAGACTGTGTAGGAGAGGAAGTATAGAATGTGTTCGCAGACTCCAGATAGTGCCCTGTTTCCGGTTGACATTTCCTGTGACAACACCAAAACACCTTGGATAGTTCGGACGAACCTTGCATTAAAAAACTTTAAAGTGTGGTTTCTTTGCATTTATTTGGCTATAAGCTAGTTCAACTTGTTATAAAACATAGAATAGGCTTCAGTAGCTGAATGGTGAAGATTGTTTTGCCCACATATATTTTGGGCATGACGCAGAAAGTGTGGGTTCAGGCTTAAAAGTGGCCTTAAGGAAATGGCCACGTCTGCCCCTCTCCGTAGCCACAATAAATGAACGCAGTATTCAGCTACAGACGAAGGCTGTCTTGATGATTGCTGCCACTTCGTGGACTTACCAGAGGAGTTGTGCCAAAGCAAAGCGAAACAATGCAACTTCTTCCATTGTTCAAGCTCCCTGCCTTTCCAGGCATTGCTACACGCACTCCTCTAACCGAAAACACTCCCCACACAATGGCAAGAAGCAAAACTTCTTTTCGGTAAAATCATTGAGCGTGAATAAAAGATGTGGAAGAAAGGAAACAATTTGTTCGTGTCCAATGCTCAGTTGCATTCCCCTTCCTAATCAAATGCTAGTCAACTGGAAGAGCTCCATGTAGAGCTGGCGAAGGGTTCAACATAGGCATCATATTTTTTTATACTTCGTAATTTTTTCCCCTTTATATACGCAGGCAAAAAAATAGTAGATGATTGGGTGCGTTAAATGTAAGCAAGGGCCTTGGACACCACCATTAGTTGATGGAGATAATGACCGGTCTTGGGCGAGTGGGTCTGCGGCACATCTGCGTCCACCTTTTATCCCTTTTTGCCCATAAAATATAGCTCTTTAAAAAACAGCACTAGGGAATAAACAAATCTCACAGATAATAACAAAGGAAATGCCTTTATTCTCCCACCTCAGAATGTTTGGTGTGTTGTATCTCGATTTTGGGCTGTGATTTATTGCTTTAGATTCAATCAGTAGAATAACCACAATCTGTTTATTTTGGTTGTAGATCTGGAATGGCAAATAAAATGTCTTAAAAAAAGTGAATAAAGAGCACTTATTTTTAAAACTCAACCACATCGTGTAGACACAAAGTCAGTGAGAATTAAGAGGCTAAGCAAAATTTCAACCACGATTTTAACTGTGAAGTGGGTGGTAAGCGTTTTTTAAAAAATGCTAAAAATGATTGCTGATCCCCATGATCTCAAAATTTTCACAAACTAACGCCATACGAAAACACTTAAACTTTGTTATTCCCTTACTTTTTATCGTGCCAACTTTTTTTTGGTGTTTGAATGCTTGATTCAGTCGTAGAAAGCATGTTAATAAGAGGTTCTCAAATGCCTCCTTTAAAAACAAAAAGATCCGCCTGGTCTAGTACACACTACATCAAAACTCATTTTCTTGTCAAATTTGTGAAGAAGTCAGTGAATGTTGTTCTTTCTCTCCGGTTGTAACATCAAAGTCAACGCAATGGGTCAGTTAAAGTAAACCGTGTCATTTTTTAATCATTTACTGTGGAATTGAAAAGGCAAAACACGAACTGTCAAGTGTGGAAAGTAAAATGTTGTTTCACAAAAAAGTGTCCATCTCGCACCTTAAATAATTGTGCCTAAAATGCGGGCATAGCCATGAATAATGCTGAAAGGCCTCTGTTGCAATGGGTTCGCATGCGGTCCGGAAATCCCTGTACAATTTATCACTACAATTTTTGCTTAATTTATTTTTTATGCTATAAAGTAATAACATCAATAAGGTAAAGATTTTCACGAAGAGAGTTGTTTAATGCATCAAGCAGCGAGAGGATGTCCACAGCCCAAGTCAAGGTGGTGGACGAAAATGTGTTCTACTTAATATAAATTAGTCTGAATTTTCGCCTAAAGAGGTGGAAGCTTTAAAATGAGAAAATTGTGTTAGTCGGGTTCACGTAACCGGGACCGTAAGTACGTCGGTTTAATTTCTTTTTTTAACCAATAAAGTGGCCTCGACGAGCGGGCTCCGGCGAGTCCCCCAAGGCAAAGCCCAAGTCACGAGCCTCTCATATTTACATTTCTTATTTTTCAACACTACGCAAATCATTTTACATGGAGGAAGTTATAAAATATGCAGAATTAGTGAATTAAAATAGAGGGTCAATCTATGTATTTTCAATTAAAAGTGTTACATTTATGCATCTTTTCCTTCACCATTCATTAAACCACCGACTTCTCTAATCAAGGCTCATCAACATTTAAAGGTAATTTTAAACCCAAAAGAGACGACAATGGATGGCGTGTTGACTACTCGAAAGAGAAGGTCTCTGATGAAATCGTTTATTGAGAATTTCTCAACAAAATAAGACTTTTATATGGTCTGACTGCTCAAGGTCACTTCTTGCATATGTTGGGGAGGAAAATGAGGAGCTTGACGGGCCCGTTCTGAATTAACATTAAAATTTTATTAATATAAACTTTCCAATCGTTGTGCCCCCTCAAAATTTCTCTACAAAGGGACAATTTGTGCATTATTTAACAACTTACGTTTTACCATAGAGAATAAATTAAATATTCCGTCCCGTGTGCACTTTGCCACGGCGGGAAATGCTGATTTATGTAACTGTCATGGAGTATGGTAATGCTGAATTAGGCCTTTGATCTGAGCGGTGGAAAGAGAAATGATATACAGCGTCTATTTCATATTTTATATGCATTATTTAATTTGTCTACAGGGGACTGCACTGTTTTTTTGACAAAAAAACGCAACAATAATTCAGGAGCAAGTTACCCGATTTTTTCCGCACTTAATTAAGTATTCACTCGACTTCAATCCAATCAAATATTTTGGGGTCATGGTGGTGATTTCTTCCCCTAAAGGAAACATGTTTGAGGAACCAGAGCTTGCTTCTGGTTGGCTGCTTTTAACCAATTTAATATATTTACGTTATTGTGAAATAAAATGTGCATTTAGAATTTTGTATCACACCCGGACAAATGCACCGACAGGTGGGTGTGAATAGGCAGTTGGATTTGAACAGAGTCTTTCAGTTTTCAATTTTATAAACGTCGACAATATTTTTCTTTCCTCATTTTATTCCAAATTTTGTGCTGTCAGTGTTTTACTTCGTGAAAGAATCAATCAAGCGTAACCATAACCATTCACTCATGCAATGAAGCATTCATCCCAGTCGGTGTCCCTGCATTCACAGTCAGAATGCGGAGTGTTCCTCCCTTTTTATGTGGCTCAACAGCGCAATGGCAAGTTACTTTTGTTATTGACACCAGCACTGCGGAAGTATCTGCCATGGGCTGAGTTAAAATATGCAAATGAGGAGCGACTTGAAGTGGTAGAAATGTTTACGGAGAGGCTTCTGAAATCCACATAGATTATTCTATTGTTTGTTTAATTGAAAAAGAAGGCAATTATGCACACAGCCGATGTCAAAGATAATTAATTCTTAAGGCCTCGAATAACCAGCCCACAAATTACCTTAAGTATCTCTGATTAGGCGGTATGACAAATGTTTACCTCCAAAATTGACAACCAAAAATGGTCGTTTCGATGTTTTTCTTTCTTCCAACGATAATTGACAAACGAACTTATTTATAAAGTAACAATATCAACAAAATGTATGCACACATGCTAAGGTCTAGCCATGTACAAATGGCACTTAACAAGCGTTCAAAAGCCGAGTGTCACTTTGTACGGCAGAAACAGTTTAGCTCCTGTCCGAAATGCATGTCCCGTGTGTGAAAGCATCTATGGACTGATGCCATTACTTTTCAAAAAGACATTGTCCCGAAATTAGAGTCCACAAATATGTTTACCAAAATATTTTCACAGTTTGTTGGAAACTTGTTCACTTGGATTGCTATGAACATCGTTCTGCATTCGGAAACTTCAACTTCAAATGAACATAAAGAGGTGTATTTTTCGAATCAATCCTATCTTTTACATTGAGTTGTGTGTGTGGTTTGTGAGAGAGAGAGAGAGCTTGGTAGAAGGTGTTTAAAAGTACTTTATGGTAAAAAGGCATAGCTTACATATGGCGGTCAGTGACTACAAAAGTTAAGTCGGAGGCTAGACTGCCTCAACTCGATGCGATTCTGCCCCTCCAACGTGAGACGCTAGCAATTAACTTCCCCATGCTAAATAAATTTCATGACTTCTGGAAGGGTTAATTTAACTGCTTACTCGACCATTGCAAAAATGCAAATTTTTTCAACGACATTATCCATTTTCTCCAGATGATTCTACGCCAATAAAAAAACAGTCTACTTAATGCACCCTCTTAACGTAAACTACCATCAAATCATCTACAATTTTTTTACGAACTATAAACTTTTAAGTGTTACTATAGCTGTGAAGTGAAATATTCCGCGTTGATAGTCCTAAGTCATGATTAGGAGTCGATACCGCATAAATTTTACTTGCCGTAGGAATGAGATGATGTGAAGTGATGCAAGCTTAAAAGGTCTTCAACGTACGTGGGAAGTTAGATGTAATTCCTGGTGTGACTTATTTCCATTATTAAGTTCTTTAGTCCGGTGTGGGATGATTGAGAAAGGGTTGTTCAGTTCCAGGCGTATTTCACTCCTCAGAGATCCAATCACCGCGGCCGAAGTCGCATGGGCTTTTTCAATTGGTCAATGTGAGTGGTTGCGTACATGAAGGGGTTAAGTGAATGATTTATTTATACAATGACTGATTTTTCCCTTCTCCTGCAAACCTCTCATCACTAAGCCTCGACTACTTTGAAAAACACTGTTCCACTTTCGGTGCACCCTTCGTGTTGGTTGGATTGGGAAAAGACAACGGGACATTACCATAAATAACTTCAGTGTAAACCTGTCGGAAGGGTTCCATGTAGATTACACTGCACATACTAATGGGTTGCAGAGAGCGAATAAGAACCTTTTTCACCAGCTATTTTTCTTCAATGAATTGCCTTCCATCTAAGTGAGCGAATTCCGCATGCATGTCCGACCCTTTTTTGGAATTTTTGCTGGTACCGATGCAGCGCTCTGAGATCACCCTTATTACGGAAGAAGGCTTATTAATCAGGCAGATGGACTTGGGGACTATTGGCCACTGGCCGAGGCACCAAGTGGTCTATTGCCCAAAGAGACAATTCGCTAAAGGACTAAAGTGTTGAAAACGCTTTCCCTAGCTTTTACTTTAAATTTAGAGAAAAAGGATGCTTAATCAGAATTAAGATGCTAAAAAAATTACCAGAAAAGGATTAAATGAAGAGGTTTAAATTCGATTTAATTATTTCGGTTTTAATCCAAACTTATAGGATTGTGTTAGAGTGTAATGGTATACTGTCTCACGTTTTTTTTTGTTTGATACTCTAAGACAATCCATTGAGCCTATAATTTTTATAGCAGTGCTTTCTAATGCAGTCCATTAATTATGGCTGAAGAGAGGTGGCATTAGTGTTAATGAATCAAGTCCAAAAAGAACCTTATGTCCATCTCATTTGCTGAGCAGGTAATAATTAGCGGTTGCGAAAGGCGTTTGACTTTGTTTTTCCTTTTTCTCTCTCACAAAATAAGGCCGCAAAATCACGAAGTCAGTTAGCATTCTATCAAAAGTGCAGCGCTTATTTTCCTCTCCTCTGCAAGAGCCTTGCTTGGAACTATTCTGACCGTCATACAAATGGGAATTTATGGCTTTATTCCCGTTCTTTTCCCACTAAGTAAATGCCACTTTAACAATCAAATCCTTACTGCAAACAGACATAAGTGAGAGCGCTGGACATCCAGCTTGTGGGGCCTCGTTTAAGGCAAGGATGCAAGGATTTTGATAATGCCACAGAGTAGGCGTTTTTCCTTCGAAATCCGGGTCTAGGATTTACAAACATTAAATAATCCATCGTGGCGGGGTCAATCCAACCTTTAGACGCTGATGAAGCAAATTAAGTACTATATCGCAAAAGTAGTGGTCAACGAATAATTCCAGCGCATTTAAGAGACACATCCTTTTGATGCCTGAACTATGCTTTTGGTTTTTTTTATATCCCGGTTTCTGTAACGGACCCCTGAGGCACTCCACTACTTTATCTCCTCCGAGCGGCCTGGCCTCCGGACTCGTGTCGGACAGTGCATACTACGCCTCAAGACGCTACAACACCAAATGTGCTTCTTTTGCGAACTGCGCGAAACTCACACCAGGTTTAGTCGTCAGATCTCATTTTGTAAAAGTTAAGAAGAACGGTTTCGATTGTACCAAACACCAAAAATAGCTCATCGTAGGGTAATTACCCATTTGCACTATGAGACTAAATGGGAACCACTGATTTTGATTGAACACGCGGCAGTTTGTTTGATCAATGTTGCTTTTTTAAAGGCCCAAAGCTCACTATGTTTATTGTAACAAATAAGGAACTTACAGTAAAAACAGGTAGAGGGGTGAGAGGCTACGCTAGAATTTGTTACAAAACCCAGGAACGTTGCTAGGCTTATTTTTATGTTAGTTCACTTTCATCCCTTAGTATGATCACGATTGAGAATAGAAAAGCGCTAAATGCGACCTACTATGCTTATTCTGCTTCCTCAAAGAACTACGAAAACAAGTCCGTATATTTTTATCATCACCACAGTGGTGGTCGCAACTCTTCCATTAAGGCTTCCATTTTATGAAACAGATGGAGGCTTTTTAATAAAAACAGCACTTAGAGGGAAAATACTCCCTATCTTGCTCTATATATTTCAGCATTTAGGTGTCCTAGACTAAATTAACCCAGTCAGTCAGAATTAGCCCTCGTGAAGATGACCACACATTTAAAAAATGATCACGACTATTCTCATCCTGGTTAACTTTGTCTCTATTATGAGATGCCTATGGAGTTCTTGAGCATTCGTCCAACGCGAACACAAAGATTCTGACACAATCCGTACTCGGATTTGCGAAATCAAGACCTGCGACTTTGCCTTTTCTAATGAATAAATTAAAAGACTTCACTTTACACTACAACTCAGGTACTGAAATCATGCTCTAAGAAAATGAACTTTATTAAGACTTTTAACACGATTTAGCGATTATACTGAAGTATTTCGCGCATCCTAAAACTTCCTTAAGGACGAAAGAAGGCCTAATGCTGGTGCAGAATATGTATTATTGACACGCAGTAGGACTGAGGGATTACCAGTACGGCTCGGGAACCAAACTGTCTGACAAGGGTACATTAAAGGACTCCCAAATTGGTCCGTTATCAACACATTGAGTTAAACAAGCAATTAACGTATTCTAACACGATTAATTCTTGAGTTATTTTTAGCATAGCATATTACAAGAGGAAATGAATGCGTTCATTCTACCACATAATTAATAAGTGGGTCCCAGGGCTAACATAAAATTTTCTTGATGAATTGCAAGTGAATGGTTATTTCCATTAGCATTGACCATCGTCATTTGCAATCCTGGCTTTGGCATGAAAAGCTTTGCAAATATTATTTTGTTTTCAAAAAGATAACCTTTGCAGGTGGCCATTCATCTCACTTTCTTCCCTCTCCTCACATTTTGTGAATTCTTCACAAATACGTCTAGATACTCACTTTTCTGCTTGAACACAAGCTGTGGTTGTGTTTATTTCAACTGAAAACTATGCAAACATTATAAGTGGAATTAGCAAATGCCATCCTATTATAGCGTTCGAGATTTTGGTGCATTCAATGACAAGTTTCTCACCTCCTTATTTTATAACAGAAACATTTGCCGCCTATTCAACTATTATCGTTTATCAGTGAAAGTGGGGCATAAAACTACTCGCCATTTCTACAACTTTTCACACTCCAGCGTTAAACTTATGACGAATAAATTGATGCAGAGGTAAAATATGGGTTGACTAATTTTGGGTGAATTTTCATTATCTATCATATGCAATAAGAATTATAAGCGATGGTTGCCAAATGGTATTTCGTTGAATTCGGTTCCTACCGTAATGCTGATTAGAGGTTTTAATCTCCAGAACAAATGAGCACAGTCCAAAAAACTTTCACATGCTCGAACTTTTGTCCGAGTGCTGTTTTAGTTCACCTTTAGGGTCATAGGTACTCCCTTTGATAGTACCCGTTCTCCAGGGTGTGTAACTCCAAAAGCTCAATAAAAGCTGATAGATTGCCTGCACGCCACTAATCCTGTATGCAACTTTGGATCTTGTGGGGGCCCTGCTTTCTGCAATTCCTTAAGTTGGTGACTTGCATCATTTATGATGCTACATTCTGGTTTTAAATTATATCGCTCCAAAGACTCTAACTGGTTTTTTGCACTTAATTATAGACTGGAGCACTTTTAGGCAACTGTAACCTTGGCATGATACTCATAAAATCTACGATTTTCTCCATATAACCCAGAATAACTGTGTGAATAATCATCTCCATTGAATGCTCTTAAACAAATTTCAACTCTTAAACTATTTTGATGTCACACATACACATTTTAGCTATTAATCAAAACTATGCTATTTGTCTTACTTTATTTTCTCTTTATCATCCACAATCAAAAGATAGATCTTACGTTATCCCAAATTCATTCCATAGATTCATCAGCTTTACCTTTAAAAAAGCTTTATATATATTCTAGAACTCAGCTGCCTTGTTTTAAGCTTTGTGTTGCTAAGTTCGGAAGGAAAGTTTCCAAAAGCGTCCGTTCTATTCAAATTGAATTTATGTGTGTTTGGGTTGTTTTGGAGCAAATTTTGGTGGAATTAATGTTAGTTTAATTCCATTTAATCACTCCATTAATCATCCTGACCACACATTAACAATCGGTCGGCATGAAAAGAACTAAAACTTCAAATGTTTGCAAAGCCATGTCCACAACCTTTTTTTAAGCAAGAGACCATTTTCGCTGCCTCCGTCAATGCTGTTTGTCTTTGTCTTTGAAATAGGCCGCTCGGCTACCTGACAACAACTTTTTAACGTCCGTTCTGGGGAAGTGTTGAAGGTGGTCCAAACAGTGTGCTTGGGGAATAGGATGAGTAACGATTCAAGGACAATTGGCAGTAATTGGTCTGAAAGACTTCCTAACTTAAAAAAACCTACCAAACGGGAAAAAAAACGTGAAAGATGCTGAATCCAACTAATTCCCAGTACTTTAAATACCAATATACTCCCCTTCTAAGCGTTGATAATAAGTGCATTTTAATGCAACTGGTGTTAAGGTCGTTTTTCGCCACTCGACTAGCTACATGGTTCTAGTCTTTGTGTACTAATTCGCCACTCATTCAGTACTTGGAAACGAGTTTGCATCCGAAGGCTAGGGAGTGATGCAGGTCTCGAGCTCGGCCACGCGTGTCCAGATGGGCGGAGGACGCATCGTCCCACCCGCATTCATCATTCCTTGGGGTGTAATTTGCGCGGTGAGTTAAATCAGGTCACGCGTCCGTCAACACGTTGGCCAGTGATTTGTGTCAATCTCCCAATCTTCGTCGAGCAAACATTTAGGCAAAAAAAAGATTTACCAAGATTCATCTAATCTTCTCTGTTGCTTCCACGACACCTAAAACATGCTTTTGCTTTTGGAAACGAGTCTTATAGTGGACGATTGACATTACTTATTTAGATGACTCCTGGGAGAGCTTGAGTTGTTTCTCCTCTGATTAAAGTACGGCTGAATCCTGACCAAAGTGTTGCATTCTTGGATGCGCTGGTTTTCTTGTGATACTGAAATATTTATCAGCTAACATCTAAGCAAACTTTTAACCTAACGGTATGATTTTTTAGGGAAGACCAAAAATTTCCTTACTATTTATCATTGTCAGAGAGTGAAGGTTGGACTATTCCACTCCTCACCACTCTTGAAGAGGCTTAGCAAAAGGCGTATACTTCATAGGCTACTCCCATACTTTGTTTTTCTCCAGGGCTCTAAAAAATTTGTTTGTGCAAAATTTATGCAATGAACCAGAAAATGCCAATCTAACAGGCTTTGGGTTTGTACAATTTACTCTCGTTCCGGACTGGCATGAGGAAATTGTCCATGGAAATGGGCCTAAGTGATAAAACACCAAAGTCGACTGATGACTTACGAGCTGGTGCAAAAAGTTTGCACGAGGTTTATTAACACATAAACGTTTGGTAGGATGAAAACAATTAGGCAAGCCCGTCTACGATATCTTTGTAAAGCTTTGATTGCTTGTTGCATAATTCAACATTTGAAACGCAAAGCTACTTTATGCCTGCTATAAAGAGACCTCTTTCCATTGAAGTGTCTTTTTACTTTCGCTATCCCAATAAATGCTGCGCTGATTAGTTCTGTAAGTCTAGAACCAAAGACTCCTCAGCGCGGATTTTAAATCGTCTTTTGAATTTTACTGCATCGCATTGTTACATGGACTTGATTGTGGCTTTTAAGGGAATGTGAAATAAGTACCCTTTGTTGGTTTCCATTGGTAAAGCGTGGTTGTTTAAAGGTGACGACCACCACCACTCCATTATTTGGACCCTGTGGCAATTTGTTAACTCCCTTTAAATCCTGCCTTTGGGACCTTGTGCACCTCAGTGGGCCATGAAGAGAGTTGCGTCAGCTTTCAATCAAGGATCCACTGTCATTGTCCAGAAGTCAAGCTGCCTACCGGAGCTTTAAGTGACCTTGACACCAAAGTAAAGACTTGAACGTCCAGTCTGCTTAACAATTCACTGTATTAGCATAAGATGCTGCATTAGTGTTTGTGTGAGGGCTAATAATGCACTCCTGTGTCCCACCTCACAGGAAATTTTTAATTACTGCTTCCCCAAGTACCGCGTACGACGGGAATTTATAACTCAAAAAATTAGTGACTGAGTACACGAATGTGATTGTGTTCTTGACGAATAATCTGGTAAAACAGACCTCCGAATCGTACTACCTCCAACTTGTAGCGTCTATGCTTGGGGAAAACAATCACCAGGAGGTAATTAAGGGCTGTGTCCTGTTTACCAGGTTTTAACTACTTATTCGTTAGTTGCGTGACACGTCCCGTTAACCTCTCCACACCTTTTGCTCACGTCGACTCCCTGCTCCCGATTCGCCGCGCTGCCGTTCACTTTTCTCAACCCTCCGAGATAAGGCAGTGCATTTGGAAGTGTGGAACGCGTGTTTTTTTCTGCAAGGGATACGCACACCTTGTAGATCGGACCGAAACACTGCCGCAGCGAATGCCGCTCCTCTTGGCAGAATAACGAGCAATAAATTCGTAGGCATCCTCTTTACCTAAGGCAATTTGTCCACTATTCCATATCGCATTTTTTAATGACTAAAATTGGCTGCCAACTGGACAATAACAATAACAATAAGTAATGTTATGCTAGGAAATGTAAATTACCAACTTTGGATTTCAAAAATGAATAATTTAAGGACATTTGTTCAGACAAGTTGCAAAGAAGTTCCGATTCTCCATCATTAAATATAGGCTTTTTCACGACCTTAAGGCAAAGTTGTAGACTTTGTGGAGTCATTTTAACAATTACAAATCTAACTTTTCACAGATAGCGAAAACTTGGGCTTGGGGGATGACATTTGAATTTGCTTTGCTCGTGTCTTTTGAATTACTTCTGCGGTTTCGAAGTAGGGAAGGACTGGAGAGGCTGCTGGCATGGTCCGCAGGCTCTCAGCGGCCCGTTACCAAGATGAAGAGTTGAACTAACAAATGCGGTACCGCATAACCCCATGAACTTCAAAGGTACTTCTTGATACAATTGAGGTATTTGAAAGGTATTCCTGAGCTTTGACCACTTTTACATCATCTTTTATGATTTTCACTTGGAGATAACTTGTTTAAAAATGCAAGCCTAAAAATCGGCCTTTTTTACAAGCCATGGTATTAAAAGTAGTGTCATCAGTTTGGCAATGTGTGTTTTGATGCAGCAAGGACTCAGGTTTTTTGTATCTTAGACAAATAAGCCCAATGTCACTCTACACTCGTCCCTATAAAGTTTGCCGTATCTAAAAGTGTTTTTGCACAGTCTTTATGGCCTGTCTGAAAGTGAGGCTCCACCTCTGTTTGTTTGTGATAGGAACTGCAAAAGAGGCAGCCATTCTCCATGAAAGGCGATTACTAGTTAATGGGAATACCACTATCCGCGACTTTAAATGGAAATTAATTTTACGAGTGAGATAAATCGCTTTGTGTAATCGTTGTAGAATGAGCGTGTGCTATCAATGAGTTGCCATGATTAGAACTGCCTCATCAAGGCGTGGTTGGGTTGGATTTTAATAAAATTAGGGGCTACCGAGGTAGCCTCTTAGAAAACCCAGACTGCCAACTTAGCAGTTACGTCTCATTGCTATGCTCAACCACCTCCAAAACCCATCAAAGAACAGGTTGAAGTTGTTGGCGCAATAACTTTATTTGACCATCAGGAAAGTACGCACTTGCATTACAATATTAATAATTTTATGCACTTATCAAAATTCATTCCCAAGTTCTCCTCGCATAAAAGGAACTTTTGGATTATTAACCTTTCTGGCTCCAGTGGGAAGCAAGCAGATAAAGATTAATTTGAAATAATTTATTCAATTTTGCGGCTAACAATCACCCCATTTTCGGGGGACACAATCGCAAGTTATTCACTTTTATTGGAAGTGTTTACTTGACGGGAAAGTTTAGTTAGCCCATTTAACTAATGGGAGCTGAAAGCTCCCCCTTTCCCTCCCTCTCACCGTGAATGAGGTGATCGTATGCGCAAAATTGTGGGATGAATGTGCTTTTTACGACATTTTGTGTATGCCAAAACTGTGGTGACATTTTCATAGGCGCAATTGTTGTACTTTTTGTGCAAAGTGTACAAAACGCCTTGGGTGCAACAGTATTTTCATTCCTTCCAAGGGAAAGAAGGGCAGAGGCAGCTGATTGTAGTTTGCTAATATATGCCTTAACCAACGCCTTCAAGACGCATTAAAATAGACTTTTAGTCGACTCAATTAGCTCCGCGTCATTCTAGAAAGCAAATCGCAGCCTTATGGAAGAATTGTGTGTGTATGAGCACTCAATGCATAATTCCGAACCGAACATTTAATCGGTGGCACTGCCTAGAACGGCTGTAACCTTCTGTACAAAGGTTTTTGGCTTTATCTGGTATTGATTTTGATAAAAATTTCGTCCCAATTTTTACTATAAAATTTCACCCTAAATTTTTTAACTTTTAATAAACTTTATTCCTATGATTGCCGGGAAGTAAATAGCATTGCTTAGCACATCATATCATTATTGCATCTAAAGTTTTATTCTGTTTTATTTGTAGAACTGGTCTCAGTTCCGATGTAATGAGGCATAAAAGGGAATCATTTGAAATCTGCACAGTTACCAGTGCAGCAATTTCTCAAACCTTTCGGCAATTTTCAAGAATCCGATAACGCCATTTGACTGCTTGTAACTTGGTGCTACTTTGTTGGGCATGTTTTGAGGGACTGGATTCTACCCCTACTACTGATATTCTTTGTCGTTTTTGCTTTGATACACAGTTGTTTAGTTGGAATGAATTTTAACTCTGTTTTAAAATTTGACTCTAACATTGCTACTTATCGTTTGTTAGTAGCACTTTCGGCTACAGCTGAACAAAGAGTCAAATGCTAATTCGGATGTGGCGTTTGCATTTGAAAAAAAAAATCAAAGCACTTGCGCCTATTTTAAGTTTGGGTAACACCGAAGGCTTCGAGTCTATACTTCATTGGGCAACGTGGTCTCTGAGCCATGCCAGTGGTCTTCCCACTCCTGTAGATCGGCAATGCATACCACGCTCCAGTATTGTAATTTCTTTCATCTTCATCCAATGAACCAGGTTTCTGCGGCATTGATTCCCCGGAACGCATCTCCGGAGTTGGTCTGCGACTATCGCAGCAACACACTTCGACAGATTCCAAGGTGCATGCGACTAGGCTAGCTCACCAACACAGCGTGTGTGCGACTCCTCCCATGGCCGCTGATCGACACCGATGGAGGGGAACACAATAGCGCTGCAAATTATGAATCACCCCTATTCAGTGCGACACATGCACCACTAGCGTCAACTGATAGTGTGCTCCTGAAAGGAAAGTGAACATGTGCTTACGCTCGATTATGACACCATTCACACACAAGTTCTTACAGTTTTTCCCCACTTTTGTACACTAAAGCACAGGAGCCAACTGATTAAAATAACGTAAGCAGCAGTGGAACTTCCATTTTGCCTCAAATCACAAACGACATTCACCAGCAGTGTCCAGCGTCACCTGCCGCCAGACCTCTTAGGTCATTTCAAACCCGAAAGTGAACTTTGTGAGCGCGTATTCCACCACACCAATTTCTTCACCCAATTGGCGTATTCGGGTTCTGGAGACGTGTTGCGAGGACTGGGTGCCCACAAAATATCCCACACCAAGGCTCACCCAACAGGCGCGCCTCCGACGCTGCACGTCCAGCTTCAGTAAATAAACAAGAAGCAGAGATTCAGCTTTAAAAACAGCCCAACAGTGGTGTAAACAAATAAGTCACGACGGCAGCTATGACCCGTGATACGCAAAACGTCTCGACGGGATTCGAGACTCGCTTTTGCGATTTCAACAAACCTGACAGAGGACCAGCCTCGCATCACCTGCCAAATTTGCATTCCTAAAACCAAGGTGCAAATGACAACAAAAATACCGCTTTAGGCAAAAAGCTTTATACAAAACAAGCACATTGATGAAACACCAGGAAAGCTTCTTAGTGTCCAGACGAATTACAGGATTGATTAGGCTTCACCGTTAACTTTCAACTTATCTTCCGCCGTGTGGGATATATTCTTAACTTTCGACTCCTCCTCCAAACTGACTGATGGAGAACGTGTGTCACCGGTACGACTCGCAGACGAGGCTGAGCGTACGCTGGATGACCTGGAGCGTCGACCGATCTTATCGACTAAATGCCTCGAGTGAGAGCGATGACCGCTCCTAACAGGAGAGGGATCGTCCTCTCTTGATTCAGTAGATCTTGATCTAGAGCTTCTATGAAGGCTTTGAGATTTCGGACGAGGACCGTTGTTCTCGGAAGGAGCGCGATCTGTTGAACGAACTGTTCCACCACGAGACATTAATTTACCATGATTCGCACTTGATTTGGAAGAGCGACTCGCAGATCGACTAGAAGATCTGGGAGCACGCTTCTTTTTACTCCTCGAGCGCGAGCGATCCGCTGATGGACTGGACTTCCTTGGTCGATCTCTGGCACCGTTTGCCACGGGTAAATGTACCGATGATCCGCTACGCGAGCCAGACCTTCGATGACGCCGATCTTTTGGTGTACGGGATCGACCCCGTGAGTGCTTACGTGAAGGGGATGATCGTGAACGGTGCTTGGGATACTTTCGTGAAGTACGAGACCGGGATCGGCGATGACTATCACCCGAATTCACTCGCCTTCGTTTACGTTCCACGACAGGTGAACGACGTGATTCCGATCTACTCCTGCGTGGGCGCTTTACATGTCGTTTCGCCGATCGATTGGAAGATGAACGGCTCTGGGATCTTGAACTGCTGTGGCGACGGTACCTACGATGCTTCCTTTTTCGGTCTCCAGAACTGACAGACCTGGACCTCTTGCGAGAATCCTTGACACTTCTGTTACTATGCTTCTCGGAACGACTACGCGAACGCCGACGAGCTCGACCCCTTGAGGAGGACCGGGAAAAAGAGGACGAAGTCCTCCTCCACCTGCGAATTGAGTGCTTGCGACCACTTTGACCGAATCCACCGATGGCCCTGGACAAATCTTCCAATTCGGATGGGATCTTCTGCTTCGCTTCTCTCAACACTTTAACCAGCTGCCGAGCCTATCAAATTAGATAAACTTCTTGGTTATATGCAATTGGCGCGTCAGTCAATTAAATGAAACGAAAAATACCGTTTTGGGGTTATCGTTGTTGAAGAAAGTATAAGCTGTCCCTTTCTTATCGCTTCTCCCAGTTCTCCCGATCCTGTGAACATAGTCCTCTGCGTGAGTGGGGTAGTCGTAGTTCACAATGTACCGAATGTCCGTTATATCTGAAAACGCGGAGACCGGATGAGTCGTGATCCGACAGCAACACAAAAGTACAAAGTGGTTTGCGAAAGGGTGATAGAGAAGTGCCCGAGATTTACCAACAGGGGCGATGGGTGCGTGGTAAGAACCACCGGACATGCACTTAATATTTCCCAACGACGTGCCAGTATGCAGGAAAGCCACCGAGGTGGCGGCTTAATCCGCAGTGCAGGAGACCCGATCGAGGCTTAACGGAAGGCCTCGAAAAAGGAAAAACAACACCCAATTCGAGGTGCAGGGAGCAGAATAGACAACCCCTGCACCATCCCCTTCGATCAAAGGCGCGAGGGAAATGAGAGCTCGAGCAGAGGAAGTCTGCTTATTTCCCTGTTTGGTGTTAAATTGTGCTCGCGTCGTGCGGGCTAGTGTGGTGTCTCAGGTACACCGCACACGCAACGGGGCATCTGCGGCTTTGGCGAGAGGCCAACGTCCACATAGCCCCGTATGCCAGTCTGAATGGCCTGTCAAGCATTTCAGAAAATATGCATTTGTAACGAACATAACAATGGTCAGAGTCGGACAATGTGATCAATCCCAGATAGCCAACTCACCAAGTCCTCTTGCGGCTATATCCGTGGCCACCAGAGTTGTAATTCTACTATTCCGAAAGTCTAAAGGGCTACTGGGCTAAAATAAGCGGCCTACCTCCTAAAATTGCCTCTCTTTCTCTCTGCTGCTTGTTTCCATGCATAGCAGCAACATTGAAACCTCGATCGCGCAAACGATACATCAATTCATCCGCTCTCCTTCTAGTTTCCACGAAGACAATTGCTTTCGATCTGCCGAAATCCTTCAGAAGCTCCACTAGACGACCATACTTCTCTGACTCCTTGATAACCTCCACATTTTGCTTGATATTGTGATTGGCATGCAAATCTTCAGAGCCAATATTTATCTGGATATATTTTCCAAGAAATTCTCTGGCAAGCGACCTCACTTCTTTCGGCCATGTTGCGGACCACATGAGTGTTTGACGATCTGGACGTACTTGAGAGACGATTCTACGCAGCGAGGGCTCAAAACCCATGTCTAACATTCGATCAGCTTCATCGACAACCAAGTACGTGGTACGACGCAGGTTAGTGTCACCAGTCTCCAGAAAATCGAGCAGTCTTCCTGGAGTTGCGATGACAACCTCAGGATAACGTTCGAGATCTCGCTGTTGAGGCTTTTTTGGAGCGCCACCATAGAGACATGCAACACGCAACCTGCAATTCGAGCAAAAATCGCGAGCGACCGACTCAACTTGCTGCGCTAACTCACGAGTAGTCACCAAAATGAGTGCAATGGGACCATCGTGGCGCTTCATCGCTGGCTGAGCTTTAATATGGACAATTGCTGGTAGAAGAAAGGCGGCTGTTTTCCCGGAGCCTGTCTGAGCGATCCCTACGACATTTCTGCCACTGAGAGCCAAGGGCCATCCCTGCGACTGGATTGGAGTTGGGGTCTTCCACTTATTCTCCTCAATTACTTCAATGACGCTATCAGGAAAACCCGCTTCGGAAAAAGAAAAGACCGGCCTTGGGACGTCCTTTCCATCAACTGTAATTCTCGCTTCCCTAAGAAACTTCTCAATTTCTCTAGAGCTCCGATTCTTAACAGTTGATGTCTCCTTATAAAAATCCTTTTCAAACTTAACAAGCTTTTCCCGTTTCCAATCGACGCTGCGCAGACGCTGTCCAGGCGAACCTCTTCCACGATTTCTAAAAGATAACCATGATAAATCTAACTACCGATCAGGCGATCTCGATCTTCGACTCATGACTGGCAAACTCAAACGTACATATGCGCTGAAAGCTGAACATCCAGTAAAACAGCACCTAGATAAATAGCAGAGAAAGTTTGAATTAAGTTTGCAAAGTCAAAATGAGAAAGAGTCTCATTTTGCAGCAACTTTTTTGTTGTCTCGTTGATCAAAATGCAAAAAGTTGTCTTCGGCGGACTTATGTTCCATCTAGAATTTTGACATCAAATTACATTTCAAAATGTATTACTGTTTAAGTAATTATGACAAAAAATTAAAAATTCTCTATAGGCATCGGCAAAGGAGATTAGAAAAAAACGTGCTATAAGAGAAGGAATTAAGCCCATATTCATTATACAGTATAGAACCATTTAGCATCCATTTATTAATGCTAGAAGCTGTGCAGCAGGAGTTTTTGTAGCAGAGTGAGTAAGAAATGAACCCGATGCGTCATTTTGGATTGCGTAAATTAATTGCCCCAAGTTTTTGTACACTGCCAAAAGTAACCCTTTAATGTACATATTTATTGCTCTGCTCTATGGGAGTGAGACACATTTTATATTACTTTGTATGGTTTTAATCCAAAATGCATCGTAGCGTCCTGAGGCTCCCTCGAAGGCAAAAGAAGGTAGAATGCTAGGGTAGAATATATATATATATATTCAACGGACAGAGGGAAATAGGCTGCTGGCATGGCCCGGAGGCCAGCCCACGCAGCTAGGGCAGTACGGCCACCTCTGTCCTTGACCATAACCGGTGGTTCCAACAAACAGAGTACTACATGCACTCTTAGACTAGTCTTACCAAACACCTCAAACGATGAGGCAACTTCTTGTTAGTCTAAAGCTTTTTTGTAGATAGTGAATGTGTCTAATTGCTTCTTAATTATACTTTTATTTTGTGCATTGAAATAGTGGGATCATTAAAAACTTCGAGGTCACGAACTTTGTCCAATCAAATTGTAGTCGGCGTTCCGCATTTGTCGAACCCAGTGCATATTTCAATGTGATTTGAAAATGTCTGAATTCTTTTTCTCTGATGATCCTCAAAGGCCCGAACCCTCTGAATTTTTGTGTGGGGTCGTAGAAGGTACCTTTTTGAGGCCTTTTTTGAGAATTTGCTTTCTTTTTAATTTATGCATAGGCTCCTGGAGAAGACGCTCCTAATTTGCCGCCAGGGCTATTTTCCAAGCCGTACTTGTAGAACATTGACTTATCGGAGTCGAATTTAGTGTGAATGATAGGCTTCCTTTTACAGTATATGCAAATTTGTGTTCTACAGAATGCCTATTCTCTGTTTTTGTAGGGTTCTATGGTCGTCCATGGACGTTTCCCCAACGTCGTGAGCTCTTTCGGCGGTGGGTTGCTCTAATTATTATTTGAGCTTTTTAGCACTCTGGTGCAATACGCAGTTTCCTGCTTACTTGGCTGGATTTTTGAGTGCATTCCTAGATGATTGTTATATTACAAACCTTTTAGGACGATCTAGACTTGAAATAACAGTCAAAAGATGTGCTGCATATATTTTGTTCGAGTATCGAGTGCTAAAGCGTGACTTTCACCAGACGGTGAATATTCTTGGAAGACTCGTGGTTGTCAGTTAACAAGATTGCGCTATGACTTGTTTGTCTTTCAGCATGCAGTCAATGGGGATGAACGCTTACCTGTACGCTCCTAAGGATGATCTAAAGCACCGACTCTCATGGCGTGAGCTATATACAGACAAGGAAGCGGAAAATATGCGTTCGCTTATTGCTGCTGCTGATGACCACAACATCTGCTTCATCTTTGCAATTTCTCCCGGCAGTGATGTTGTCTACTCCGATGAAGGAGATGCTGCTGCCTTGAAGGCACGTCTCGAACAGGTCTGTGGTCCTTGCGTTTTTTATCCTATTAAAGCTTCATACATCCCATTGTTGGTTTAATATTCTGATTCACGGAAGCTATGTTTTTAATGCTAAACCCCTCCGTTTGCTATCAATTGAGTACTGCGGTAAATAAATGAATTGTAGTCTTTTCTTTTATTCTTACTCTGCTCTATTGTCCTAAACTGTTGAGTTATTTCCAGTGGTAGCTTGCTGGTACCAACAAAGCATGTTTATGTAGAAATTAAGTAGGGTACACCTCAGCAAATTTTGGTAAAACTAGAATGCCTTCGTCTTGAGTCGCGCAATCTTTACTGGTTCCTTGTTCTTAGAACTCTTATTCCCAAGGTGAGTTTGTGGCACGCATTCTCACATTCAACCTCTTTCGATTGCGTGATGTTGCGCTTCATAATTATCTCGATGAGGACGATAACTCGGTTTTATGGAACTTAGGCTCTGAACTTGGGCTGTCACGCATTCGCCCTGCTCTTTGACGACATTGATACGCGTCTATGTCCGGCGGATCAGGAGGTCTTTGTCTCGTCAGGTCGCGCCCAAGTGGCGCTCACTAACAAGGTCTACGAGGCTCTCAACCATCCGGATACCTTCCTCTTCTGTCCCACCGAATATTGCGCCAGTCGAGCCGTCCCCAACGTCAATCACTCCACCTATCTCGCCACCCTAGGAAGTGATCTGGCTGAAGGTGTCCTGCTTTTTCTTCCAATGTTGATTCACAGCTTCACAGGTGGCACTAGGAAATCAATCAGAGCTGCTTGCATCATTTTCCAAGCCTCTTACACCCTATAGGCGACTGCAGAACATTTCAATTAATAAGGACGTGTTATGTATGGAGTGAGCGTATGACGCGCTTATAAGAATGACGAGCTCGTCTGGACTATTCCTTTAAATGATTCCACCAGTGCATAATTCTTAGGAATTGTTTGTATCCGACAGAGATTCTCTTTTTTGCACACCCGAAACGCACACTAGGATGATGAATGCTATGCTATGTGCAAAGTGATCATTGCTTAACGAGAGAGGGACATGCTTAAGGAAAGGAAAACTGATTTCCCTCTGTGCTTTAATAACATACAGTCATCGCTTGGACAAATGAATAGATTTCGGGAGATATTTTTTGAGCTTTGTGCATGTTTTCATGAGGTCGCATTGTTGAGGCTGGATGCCAAGTGTAAACCAAAGCATTGTAAGCTCGTTCTGAAGTTATTCACTATCCTAATTCCGTATTTGCAATAGTAGCATCGTACGATTTACTGTTGATGGGTAGATGCGATTTTTACACTTTATTGTCCTTTCCACACCAACCAAATATTCTTATTTGACTTTCTATTAGGTGTCCTTTTTTTGCATTCGGAATCGAATATGTCTGGTGTGCTCCGTTAATGTTGTTTTTGTCCGTTTTAGGTTATCGCTGCTAGTATATTAAACAGTGCAAAAAAAGACTTAAATAGAAAGCCCTTCCAAAAACACTTTCTCCCATGTTTCTCGTGTTTATAGACTGCTTTTTTAACCACTGGATTCTGGGATTTCATGTTTTTGATAGGTCATCGCTAGTTGTTCTGTAATCTTGTTTCTTGGCTACTTAACAAATTGCTTCTTGTCAAACGTCTGTTTTTCTCAACACTGTTGCTTTAACCACTGCGCTTCTCTTGTGTTTTTAACAGCCGAATAATCATGCAGTAATTTATGTGGTAGTTTTGGCGACTATCTGTGTCCTCGACCGATAAATAGGTTTGTAGGCTCCGATAACCAAAAGGTTCATAATCTTGAGATTATTATCATTTCTACGTGACTATTGTAATTACGGTATATAAGAATACAAATGGTTTTGCAGGTCCAATATGAATCACTGCTTTAATTTTCTCAGTATCCATGGGAAGTGTTTGAATCCTCCAATCCTTTAAGGATCCTAATCTGATCGAAAAATTCCCAAATCTGCTCATTATTTTTCTTGTCCACTCCTTAGTAGCCACTCCACTTCTTTTGTTTTGTGCTGCTTACAACAGACCTCCAGAATTTGCATTAATTTCTTTTGAAATTTCCGTGTCAGGTTATTACAGGGCTTGCGGAGTCCTCTGCTAAGAAAAAGCTCTTGTAGGAGTACGAGGTGAAAGTTGAAAAGTGTTTCGTGCTTAAGCAAAAACATATTCGTAGCCAGAAAGGAAGCACTGCTAGGTATCTACGAAACATGACTCGACCTTGGTATTTTTTGCCCAATAGCGTGAACTAATGGAAACAGCGTTAAAGCTTATCCCTTAGTTATGAAATGTGGTGAAATAACGTTTGGTGATGTTTTTGATGTGGCTCACAATTCGGCTGCTAGTGTTTAAAATTTGCAATGCAAGCAGCAAACGTTACACCTTTTTTTGCGTCACCTCAAGGAATAAAAGTGATGTGGACAGGGCCCCTGGTTGTCAGTAAGCGCATTCCCACCCTGGGCATTCGCGATCTCTCGCGTCTGCTGAAGCGACCGATTGTGCTGTGGGACAATCTGCACGCCAACGATTACGACCAGCGTCGCGTCTTCCTCGGTCCCTACGCGGGCCGACCGCTGGCTCTGCGCCGCCGCCGCCTAATTCATGGCGTTCTCACCAACCCCAATTGCGAGTTCGAGGCCAACTACGTTGCTATTCATACTCTCGCTCAGTGGATTCGGTGCGCTCTCCCATCACCTTGGTAGCCGATTTTTTGCCCTTTCCAAGTGCAGCAGGGACCAGAATATCTGGGAAGGTGCACATTCAGCTGGGTCGTGTACCTGGATTCATACATCTTCCCCCCCCCCCCCCCCCCCCCATGTGCTTCTTTCACTTACTCCGGTTTTATTTAATGTTCGGATCGAGAGTGCCGACTTGAGTGCAGCTTTCAATGCTATTGATAGGTTTGGGTTTGAAAGCGTCAGTACCTATACTACATGTTACCCTCTCCCCGATAGGCTCTTTTGTGGTTTTGCTCATGTTGATGCAACAGGGGCTATGGTTTAGGGGAATTGGTAACTACTATTAGGTCACCAAAACCGTATTTCTGTGCTTATTCAGTCTCATGAACAGTTTTTTTTTCGTTTATTTCTTTGAATTGCCAATGATCGATGGATGAGGTCATTCAATCGGCGTCCACATTGCTGACATTGCTAGCGGCTTTAGTGTTGTAAGGCACCCCTAAATCCGTAATAAAGCACACAATTGTGGAAGAACTGCTATTTTTTTATTTGCCAAAGTATTTGGTGCTAAAATTTGACGTCGCTTCAACCCTTCTGCAGGTAGTCCACAGATTTAACCACCCACAATGACTTATTCTTTTGGATCTGACTTGCTTGCATCTGTCACCATGCTAGCATCTCGAGTTATCCTTGATGAACTAATAGGGTCCACTGCCATCTGTAAATGGTTTGTTGTTAGAGCACAGGAGGCGTGGTCTGGAGACTGGAGGAATCGTGTTAATAAATCTGTTGTTAAAATGGATAATTTTCACTGCATAGCATTGGGAACCCCTCTCATGCGGACCAAGTGGCCGCGTCAGCGGACCTGGCCGATGTAGGCGACGACTTGGAGCATGAGGAGGAGGGAGGCCAGGAGGGTGGTGCGCAGTCCTCTCCGATCTATCGACCACGTGAGGCCCTCCATAATGCTCTCAGGGATTGGTTGGCCCTTATACTTCAGGTAAGTTGCTGTTATTTGTGCACATATCTCTACAAGTTTTCTCTCATACTTGAATACGTTAGGTGGGGCACATGTATCCACACTTTTGATCACTCTGCACACGCAATTGGAACACATTATTGGCTATCATCGCTCCACTTGTTGACTTAAAATCAACGTTCTCTTCTATGTTGGCTTTAATTATAGCCTTTGTCACAAGTACTGTTTCATTTCGATCATTTTGAACAGCGGTTCGGCATTACTGGCCCCATGTCAGTAAACGGGTGTCATCATTACACTACCTTTAATTGTATTTAAGGATAAATAAATTTGCTGCTTACCTGGTATCTAAGCCACATCGTCGACAGTTCTTTTTGGCTTATCGTCCACAGGACCAAGGGTCGAACTCCGTGTTGGCAAAGCGAAACCTTTCGCATCCGGCAACTCCAACACCCATGGAAACAGACTCCACAGATGCTCAAGAGGTCCCCATGCAGGTGAGATTAAGTTCAACGCGGTTTTGCAACGAGTTGTGGTTGTGGTTTGCGCAGGCTTTACCCGAGTGTCCTTTTTCCTCTAGATTGAAACCAATGAAAGCACCAGTACTAAAATTGGATCTGATGTCAACATGGGTTCAGGTAGGTGCTTCTGAATTCGGTTGCTCACTACTTCTTCGCGCCTGGCAGAGTCTACCAATGCTGTTCCATCACTCGGAATCAGTTTGGAGGACCTTGAACTACTCTCCGACTTTTTCTACCTCCCTTTTTCTCACGGACCGACTGCGATGAAGGCGCTTGAATTGGGTCACTGGCTTCGTGAGAACTCCCATCTTGTTCCTGCAGCCACGAGCACAGACGTGGAGGTGGGCTTAAACAATGAACGGCTTACTTATTAGTATATAAGTAGGATGTGTGGTTGACATCTACTTTTGCGGGTTTCAGCACAATAAGTGGTGTAAAAAATTTGCCGAATTCATTAAAATAATCACTAACGTGAGTCAACTGAGGGAGAAGATCCAACGCCTTCCCCATCCTGGTGTTGTATATGATCTCGCACCCTATCTCACTGGCATTACCTCTGTCTTTGCTATGCTACTTGACTATTTCCGATGGCTTGGTACGTTCGTATTTTCTTAGCGCTAACTGTACGGGACACTCCTGAATTTTGTGCGATTTTCATAGTTTTCGATGTCTTTACGTTGTTTTTTTGGGCCTACTTATTTGCATGCCTTTGGTCTCATTGATAAAGATACACTTTAAAATTTTTCCATCTTTGTGTCATTAAATGCAATAGGTATAACAAGGCCCAAGCATGCCCGTTTTGTATGTTTAGCAAATATGTCCCACTTTTTGCTATTCGAAAGGAACGCTTTTGCTCGCTTTTCGATCCAGAAAACGGCGTTATGGCGAACCGATGTCAGACTCACTTGAAACGCCTTCTCACCTGTTAGTTCTTCGTCATACACGAATTGCCCTTCCTATGTCACTTTTACTGATAAGGGTTTTTGTCACTTCCTCTAGGGTCTTCTCCAGGCTACAGTGAAATGACAATGTCGGGCGATCATGAACCTTGGATGTTTCGAGGTGGTCTTATTGCTGAACTTCAGGTTAGCATCTCCTTTTTTTGGCTCGTGCTATTTCTCTTCTTTGATGCAGTCTGTTATTGGACAACTCACCAAATGGAAACTCAGGTTTTGGTTCGGATCACCACTTTAGCTTGATTTCAGTTTTTCAGTTCATGGTCATTGCCAACCTACCCTATGTTTTGCGTCAGCTATAGCAACTGCTGAATAACTGAAAATTTGTCCGAGCAATGAATTGAGGCATTGTTTTGCCATTGCCATGCTCAACTATTGAGTGGGTTTGAAGTTGAAGTCAGTCAAGTGGTGAGCTGCTGTAAATGTTGTAGTGGTGCCAAAGTTTCACTATTCAAAAGTGGACTTAAACTCTTGGAGGTCATGGGGGTTATTTTTTTTGTAAGCTATACAGGGGCATATTTAGACAGGTTTTTTGTTTCTCAAGTCTTAGGATTATAAATTAGTTGCCAGTTGTCAATTTACCGGTTTTAGACGATTCTCCTTCTTATCGAACTACTTTGCTTGAAAACCTAGGGAATGTTTCACTGTCAAGTCCCATCTTTGAATGAGCAATCTAAACAATTTTCCAGGTCCAGATGTTCTTGATATTCTTCCTCGGCTATTTATTACATTATGTACAAATCATCGCCACCTGAGGTTGTTTGATCGCTGCATCTTAATAGTCTGTAAAGTATGTTCTTAGTCAGTAAAATTGTTAAAAATTATTTTTAGCAAATAAGTACCGCGGCGCTGCTTTAAGCTCTATTTTGTAAGGGATTAACAAACTCCCCTCACTTCATTTTAATGGCACAGCTATCATATTCCTCTCAACCAACAAAACCAAGCATAATTTATAGGGCCCTCGTTCGCCCCTTTCAGCGGGTTCTTCCTCTCGAATCAGCACAGGATCTATTCCCTGCGCCCAGTCGCTTGGGCTCCACAATGACCACAACGCCCCCTGACACGCTGTCCGCTGACGACCTCTCCCCGTATGAACAAGTCCCCTCTCTCCTTGCGTCAGACAGATTGAGCGCCACAAAAGTGGGCTTCCAACCACGCCGACCCTACCTCCTGCGGCCTTACAGACTCGAAGACAAACCAAAAATCTACGATCTTTGGCGGCGTATACTCCTGCACAGGCTTGGCCTCCCGAAAGATGCCTTGCCCGAGAGGTACAAGGATCTTCCCGGTGATCGGTAGGGCTGGCAGCGTCTTTGGTCCAATCATACATCTGTCTCATAAGTCACTTCTGATGTTCAAATGAATTTAAGTGTTCCATTTCCATCCTACATTAGGTCTGCATTTTGCGGAGTGGTGTTTTATTGTGTTCATAACTCTGTTTTTGTTCCTAATTACTAAGAATTGAAGTTGAGGGTATTTGATTGAAGTTATGAAACATGAATGCGTTACTATGTTGTGTTTATTTTCGTCGAAATTTGTTTGCAAAAGCCGCACAACCTACTTTTGCACTCTCATCGAGAGGAAAAGTTCTATGCCAAAAATGGAACTTTCGAGGTGTGATTTGAAAATCTTAAAACGTCCATGGCTGCAAAGAAAATGTGATTAAAATAAATTGTGTTGTGAAGCAGCCCGTTAAGTCAATTCCATAGACATTTGCTGCATATTCTGCCCCTCTGTCTCCGACATCTTCGGGGTGGTTTTGTCGCAGATTAACTCAGTTTGCATTGTTCGGTACCCAATCAAGAGGTAAGGAGACGATCATTTGCTAGGGATTGCTTGTGGAAACTTATTTATTGAGTGGTTTACTTCTTGGCATTCACGTTGGAAAGAGCTCCCTTTAACTTATCTGTCCGTAGCTCATGCTACTTAGGAAATTCACTTGCTTTCGTTATATACGATCTCGCCTAGGTTATTTTCTTTACAGACTGCTTCCTCGAAATCTAGATCATGTCTGTCAAAATCTGCATCCATAATCACTTTCGTTTTGGGGAATAGAAGGGATACTTTTAACAGAGTTGAGAATGTGATTGCGTTTGAGCAAATGTATTATCTGTTACCCATCTGCCGGGTAACATTCAAATCACGTCAGGACCTACTATTTTGCTTCCATGGAAAACCGTTACTGTGTTATTGGTCGCAGTAGCAAGTGGCAAGTATGTCCGATGGAATGTGGTTGACTCTGTGCAAGGAACGATGCTTGGTTGTGGGCGAAGTTTCTTCCCTTGGGTAAATGCTCATACAGAAGACTGACACAAGGAGTAGATGTTCCGTTGCCTCAAAAATGCCCACATTTCTGCCAAACGTTTGCGGTTTCGAATATTTAATGTAGGTTGAATATCGAGACGAGTTTCACCCCTTGGTCATCGCGGAACAGTTAGACGCATCGCTGGAATGAAGGAGTGCCTTGTGTACGGACCACATCTCCTGGACCCTGCTTTGAGTGATATCCACTCCTCTGGATGTCCAATGGGGTACCTCGGTGACCGGCATTTTACCACCTACACCAGGGCTTTCCAGGCGTTAATTTAACGGCGACCTATGGAAGTGTGGTAGAGGGTTACGAGAAATAAATCCTCTTGGAATGTACCTGAATTACATCCGTAGAATTTGCTAGTTCACTGTGTTGATCTCTAATCTATTTACTTAACTCTCAAAGGTACTTCGCTGCCTACTTGGAGCGTTTTCCACAGCACTGTCTTGTGGTGGAGGGCCCACCACTCTTCTTCGACGCTGCTTTAGAGACGCCGTCAGCGTCGGGTTGTGTGGACCGCAGTTCGTCTTCTACCGCCACCCCGTCGTGGGATATCGTGGCGTTCGCCTGTGCAGCGCCCGACATTGGCGCGCTGACCCGCGTGTGGGACGACCTGCGGTGCGGTCAGTTGCGTGCCAAGTATCCCAAGGATGAGGCTCTGTATAGTAGTGGAAATCCCTCAATACCTCGCAAACCTTCCATAAACAACAACACTCTACCTCAACTCTCTGTTGAGGACTTTATTCGTGTAGGCTTACTCCCATTATTTCATAAGCAATGAAAGACTGTTACTCCTTCGGAAAGGGCACTACCAATGTAGGCCTTAGCACCAGCGAATCGGAGTTGATATGCTTTATAGTTGATATTAAATGATTTACTAGAAAAGTATATTTGGCCATTTTTATGGGATCCGGTATTTTCTGTACTATTGAGGTGCTCGATGTGTAGAGATAGTAGGGGACGTTTGGTCATTTTGTCCTTCCATACAATTACAGTACGTTGAACAGTAGCGAAATTGTTTGCCCCTGATGTTGTTTTGGGGCATTTATTTCACCTTCCCAATGTCCGGTTGTTGCTATTGTTTAATAATAGTTGTTACACATGAAAACGATTATTGGACATTAAAAACGCTCCTTGTTTAGCTTGGGATTTGGTTTGTCTCTTACTTTGTTCAACTTCCCTAAATTACTATTTTATGGAAGGGTAAGATACTCAAATTGCATATTCCTGGCTCTCTTCTTGTTTTTTAGTGGTTTGATATTGTTTAGCCGATCCGTTTTCTATCATATTGTTGACTATAACCGAAAATTTCAGCTTGTAGGTTAGGTTAAGTGAATTTGTTTTTGCTTTTGTAACTATGACATTAGTAGGATTTAACACCCACGTTACCCTCTGATAGCTTTAATTGCATTAATTTGGCTACTTTGGAGTTGAGTCTTCTTCTATTTACTGCTTTCACATTTTCTACATTGATCCAGATATCGCTGGACTGGATCCACGACGAACACATAACCACGGTGTCTTCAAGCATCATTGCCGAGGCCGCTGTCACTGAGGCACCACCGCCCGAGCCGTCGGGTGCCGATATCTCCGAGCAACAACAACATCAGCAGCAGCAACAACCGATGGCAGTGGAGATGTGTGGGCAGGAGGAAAAGCCCACCGAAAAACCAGCCACTGCAGAGCAGACACAGACGAGTGTGGACGTGGTGGAAGCGGAATACGCGGAGAGTAGCAGCGAGGAGCAACAGAGGATGCGAGTGAAAGACGGGGATGAAAGTGTCGCCACTGCCAGCACCATGAAAGTGGATCAGGGTCTAAAGAAAATGGATGAGGAGGAGGAGGTTGGCATATTTTGTCTTGTGGTGTATTTTTTACTCCCCTTTGCAATAAATTCATGATGACGTTGATCTACGTTTTTGCAGACCAAATCGGGCGCACGTACAGTGGAGGCTATCCACCCGCCGATGATAGCGCACCCGGCGAGCATCTTCGTGGAGTTAGACGACTGCAATTTCGCTGGCGCCTCTGGTGGAGTTGCTGGGCTCCCCATGAACCCCTTGACCATGATGAATCACCACCTCGGAGTGGGCTTCGATCCGCCAGAGTTGGTGCTTGACGAAGTCGCCAGGCGTCTCTTTGTCTGCCTTCTGGCTGGACTCAAAACCTGTGCTTCACACGTAAGCCCAAAACTCTGCAGCTAATTCAGTGTAGCTTTGCTTGGCAGTACGACCTCTTGGCAGAATCGTTGTGCTGACTCGTTGCTCATTTCATTAGGGAGTTCATGTGGAGTTGGACGCGATAAACGAAACACGGGCTGACCTCTACCGCCGTTTCGGATTCTATCCAGTTACCACTGCCTCCACCGATTTTGTCACGGTCTTCGGACGCCTTATTTGACTCCTCTCCCGGTTACCCTACTCCACACTCAATTATTTAATTACGATCTGATTGATTTGCAAATAAAGTAGCCAAAGTTGACACATTGTGCTTATTTGCCTCTAATTTTTAAATCCACGGGCTACTTTTTGTATTATTTCCACCTCCAAGCGTACTTTATAAAAGTAGGTTCATCGCATTTCAACACCATTCTTAAAATATTGTTTAATCTAACCTTTAGAATAAGAATGTGAAGTTTTCATGCTTGCAGTGAATGCGTGTGGGTAGTATAGCGTAAGAAAACAATAAGGAGGTGAGTGGGGCCGCTTTTTGAAGTCAATATGTACAGAACTGGAGCATGTGACTCCTGAAAGAGTCAGGAACTATATTGATGTTCGTTCTGTGCATATTCGTAACTATAAAAGTGAGACCGCGGCGTAGGTCAAAGGAATGTGTGGAAATGGATTACAGTTACACTGGGGACGCATCACAGCCTCTCAATGAGATTGGCGAAACCCATATAGTGGGTCGTTTCTGTTTTATACATGTGATGTGGTCAATTCACATGAGACACGGTTGGAACTTACGTTTCCTCTCAGAAGCCTGAATCATCCCTTGTCTGAAGACGCGCTGCTACAGCCCAGAAATTACTCTAGTGAATGGCAGGACGACAGCAACGCCTTAGCAACAGGTGGTGACTACTATCTTTTACCGAATTATTTACAAGAGCCACGTTACGTCTCACTTTAAATATGCATGAGCGTTTGCATTGATGATTAATGTCTTAAAAAAGCTAATTCGGTGCGTCCGGTGTTCTTTACGTTGGCTTCTCATCGGTCCAACTCAATATCGTATGGTACTCTGGGAGAACTTTTTATGCCTATAATTCCGCTCTCCTTTCCTTAACTACATTTGTTTGTCGATTGGCTGCTTCCAGGGTTTTTGTGGACGCGAAAAAATTGTGCGACGACAACAGCCATGGCCAGAGTGGTTGGATGGGTTTCATACATGCCGCGACTGGACGGTGTTTTCTCACTTTTCTCATAGGCTTTGTGAGTCCTCACACACACACACCGGTGGTGACAGGGGCGTGGTACACAAAGCAGGTGCTACAGCACATCAACGTGCTCAAGTCAGAGGCTTTGTCTTACCACTCAAACATCTTTAAACTGTTGCACATCATATGGGCGTGATAAATTGCATATTTGCGTCTATTAAAACAGGAAGTCCTTTCACTGCTAATGGATTTATTATTCTCTTGATTACTGCGGTCACTTAATGCGCTAAAATTCACATTTAAAGTTTCTTTTGTGTTGCATAGCTCTGGCTTCATTCAGTCATCGCTTAATGCAACCATCTGCATCAGTCTGGTCTATTGTCAAATTAAATTTCTTACCAAATACCTACTGATTTGTTTTCAAGACGTTTGATGATGGGACTACTTTGACGACCTGAAACCACGGCTACCGTTATTATAGCGTTCGAATTACACTCACCGTCGGTCTCGTCACTTTGCAATCAAATTCCTCCAGACGATAGTTTCGCGAGGGTATAGAAAGATAGAGTAGGGGATCGCGGATAGCAGTAGACAAACAGCAAATGCTCTGACGTGGGAGTTGCTGATGGGCGCCAGCATTCCTGCGCTGTGACTTTGTAAGCAACTTCCCGTTCTGCTTGCCACAGGCTGGTACGATAGTCAAAATGTTGGGCAGGCAAGAGAAGAGCAAAAACGTTAGTGTTTCCTGTTTCATTTTGACGCGTGAATAGAGCTTAATTGAAACGGGCGTATTGCCAGTAGTAACCGAGACAGTAAGCATGATGTTTTGTTTCTTTTTTTATGCAACGATGTATCGTAACGTTGAAGGAATTGACTGCTTAAATTTCATCTTATCATTCCAGATCGGTACTCCTGTGCTCGCTCAGTCTTCTTATGGTCCTTGCTTTTAGCGTAAACTTGATTAAGCAATGCTGGTGCATACTGGGGAAGTTAGAAGGAATTGACACAAAATCGCATGTTTTTTGGTTAGCTTTATAATCAAAGTCATTTAGAGCAAAAAAGACCAACAATAGAGGCTAATAACCGCTCAAAGAGCTCAAAATGACCCTGCAGTGGAGAAAAGTCGGAATGAGGAGCTTCGCATGCGACTGCCATTCTGAAACTAAAATGCTCTACACGTCCCAGGGTCCGGTGAACGTGAATAGGTGGGTAGAGCAGACAAAAAATCGACGTGAAATGTGGCCGGAGTACCGGCATACCCCCTCAGTGAGTGAAAGATGAATTACCTCGCGCCACTTGGGAGTCCCAAGCCGACAGGCATTGAATGCCGTTAAGGCAAATTTACCAGGGCGAGTTAACTGGACGATTGTCAGGCGTGGACCAGCCACGAGGGTTGCGTTTTCACCAAAGTCGATTTCGCCTTGCAGCCTTTGGTGTGACTGTTTCAAGGAGTTGGGATATTTCTTTTTCACAACTTAAATTGAGTCTCAGAAGTAGTTACTTTGATCCTTCCCTATTTGAAGTGCCGCCGTTAGCATTTTTCAGTCATTGAAATTCATGAAGTTTGCTGAAGCTCCATGCCACAGGTTAATTGAGAATTGCCTGTTTTCTCAACCTAAACAATCACCTCAAGTCGATTATTTCGCTACTCTTTATTGCAGTTAATCATTTTACCTCATGATATCTCTTATAAGCCCTCAAATTAAAGTCGTTGCTCTTTACGTACTTTAACTTATTTAAATGCCCTAGCCGTGACAAACCCCGTGTCAATACCCAAGGTTAGTTGTCGAGGTTTAGGTCACATAAATGGAACCTTTCCCAAGGCAAAGTGGGCCACAAATCTGAAGTCAGTGAAGATTTCCTATTCGCTCATTTGGTATGCTTAACTTACAGAAGAAAACAGAAGTCGGATAATCTTAGTTGACCCACCTCCTCGAATAGAAAGGCTTGTCTTGCTCATTGTATGTCAAAGTTAGCTGCCGACCTTGGGGATGGGCATGCAGCAATCTCACATGCACTGCATTTGTCATTTCAGTTGTAAACGTCAGAGTGTTGTAGCTGAGTGAATAAAATATGGTTAGGTGCTAGTAAATACCTTGACTTCAGCCTGTACACGCCCACTTACAGTCCCGACCACACCATACGGATAAAGTTACTCTTCCTAGTAGCATCTATCCCCGAAAACCATAACACTGCTGTAGAGCCTAAGGCTACCCTGAAGACAAAAGCAGATCCAATAACTGGACGGTATATACATTGCCAAAGTGGAGAATCGTCGGGAGTTGCTGACATGGCATGGAGGAGGGCATGTCGCCAATTGGAATTTCAGTGGCGGCGCCACAAGTACCCGCGTAACAAAAACGGAGGAGTTAAACAGACAATGAGTCGCTGGGTGTTTCTCGTTGATTACAATGACGTCGGGAATGTTAAGTGCTTCACCCCAGTGTAATCGCAGCCTGTTTGCTCACCTCAAACAAGGGTAGGCCAAAGTTCTCAACTAAGGTTCAGACTTTAAATTTTGACTTTTGCACGGGCCACTTTTGATTATCATGACTATATCTCTCAAGCGCATTTATATGTTTGCTGTTTTGAACAACCAAACATTCAAATCTAATAAAGCTCTTTCAGAAAATAACTGATACATAAGAATCATTAATCCCGATTCAGTTTTTTATGCCAAGCATCAGGTACCTATCAGAATAAGTCTGTTAGGTGGAAGAGTTATGATTTACACATCATGCTATCAATCACATAAAGTGCATTAATTTATAGTAGCTGAGTTTTTTGGATTCATTCCTCCCGCCGGGAGAGCGGAAACTGTACAGGTGCGGGCGACGAATGTGCGTATATGCATTAAAAGCACTTAATCGAGACTACTCAAAAAATGAAATCTGAAACGCCCCTCGAGAAAAAGAAATGCACAGAACAGGGTAGAATACCCACTAAGCAGGGCGCCTTCTGGTTGCCGCGTTTAGTGCGACTGATTAGTGTCTGCCACTTGATGAGCACGTGCTTAGGGTAGGTTGTACAGTGAGGACCTGTTGAAACTCGTCAGGGCACAGGGGTAAGTCATTGCGGTGGTGGCTTTCTTCAACTGCCAGTATGAGACATCGCTGAGTAGACTTGTCCAAACATGGCTGACCTTATACATCAAGCACTACTTACATCACTACCCGTTACTGGGAGCCCGAAAGCCTTTTACAACTGCAGGCAATGCATGCAAGAGGGAATTGAAAAGCTATTATGGTCAATGCTCCACTTATGTACTCGAGTTCCTACGGTATGGAAGTGGTGGAATAGAATAGACTATTCCAAAAGAAGTAGAATTGCTACCCACTGCAAGACTTGGACAATGCCAAAAATCACTTAATCATCCTTCCAGAAGTGTGTGGGTCCTGGTGCTCCCCCATCTTATCGCTCCGCCCCGTAAATATGGTCGTAGGACAATTAAAAGGAGGATATGAAGCACCCAGCAATCACATCCATCGCTTCCTATCCCATTTTCGTGGCAAGCACCAGGGAATCTCTTTGATGTCGAAGCCTGTTAATGCCAAGAGTAATTTAGTAACCAAAAGGAATTCAAATCCTCACTCACTCCTCAGATTAAAGAGCAGTTGTTAAGGGAACGGAGAAACGAACACTAGGCCCCTCTAATACAGTAGAAGAAGAGCATTGGCTAAAGCTGCGGGACGGGGTATACGACTTTAGAAGAGGGCTTGATCTGTACCGGTGTTCACGTAGATTCTATGCCCAACAAAGAACGTCCAAAAATAAGATCGCCACAGATGGTCTCTTCCTTCGTGCGACCGCCTCGGTTGCCGACGTACTCTCTTCACTGTCTGGGAAGAATGCTAGAACTAGTCGACTAGGGGAGCATAAAAGGTGGAAAATAGCTCCACTTATTAACCATGCTAACGGTATAGGAATTATCAGGTCAAACCGCTCTTCTATCAATGAAGGAAGCAGTTAAGATGGGCGTGAAATAGGAGGATTAAGAACTTCCCTACAAGAAAAGAATCAAAGCTATTATCCGGTGAGGTACTGATCAGCACAATCTGCAAACAATTGAAAACAGGTTTTTTGCTGAAATTACTTCACATGGCAGATTCATACTGATAAAAAATGGTCAGAATCTCGATCTCCGATTAGCTACTGGTCCTCCCTTTCACAGGACATACTGACACCTAACTTCACATTGGGTCGGTCGTGGTTAGCCTTTACGAGATGCAATTGGCTGGAGGATTATGGAATATAACATTCTACCATCAATGTGCATAAAAAGGGGGAAGTGGGAATCATCGTCAAAACGAATCCTCGAAATGTGAAGAAACCAAGAGCTCAAAAAATCCAAAAATGTAATAAAAGTCACATGAATAATTTTTGTGTAAAACTGTCAGTTCTAAATGCATCTATAACTGCACATCTGTTAAGTTTGCCGTGCTAATGGGCCACTGCCAATTTCCTGACCAAAAACCACATGTCACACAGACTAACCTAGCAACTCAACCTCCTCCACTTTTTGCTCCTGTCCGAGCCTGCTCACATTGGGCGGAAGGACGTCTCTAATTGGTCTGTTTGGTGTGACCAATTGGATAAGCGTCTCCGGTGCGTGCACACACACGTGTGCAGCATGCAGAGGACACACACGCACCCTCACCGTCACGGCCGTGCACGCATCCGGGAAACACACTACTACTCATACGAAGGCCTTGTTACTCACACTTCGCACCGCGCAATGGCTGCCTTGTTTTCTAGGGCGATCAACTGCGACAACCTCTGGCGACCCTGGTACATCATCTTCGTGACCTGTCTGCAAATTTTTATGCTCTACTCTGGCATAGCTCGCTACATCGCCTTCAAGGAGCACTTTTTCGATCCCAAGTATGGTGGCAATTGGAACCCCGCGGGCATGAATTTCTACCTGGCGATGCTCATCATTGCCACCTTTTTTGTCTGCCTCTTCTTCTACTCCAGTCTGGTTCGTGGATCAAATCTTGCTGGTGAGGGAGTCGCACTTGGACAGGAGTTGGTTCTCTACCACCCTGGTCTGTTTCATTGGCCTCAGCAGAGCCAGTCCCAGCAAGACGGAAGTAATGCAGGTCTCTATGCTACTGCGAATGGGGTTTTGGAGAGGGGTAACCTCAGTGCTGGGTTGGGAGCCGTGGGAGAGGAGGAGGGAGTGCCACCATTTGACACCTGGTCTGCCCGCAGTGCTGCTCATGTACCACCCAGTGATTTTGCCACCTATCCGGGACTGCCGACTATGTTTCGATCAATGGTTTCGACGGGAGGAACGAACGTAACGGGAGAGAAGGAGCGCTGGTTGTCATTGTATGCCCTTTGGAGGCGTTTTCAACGGCGTTTTATTCCCACCTCGAGTCTCATGCACATCATCTCTGCCCATGCCTTTTTGCTACCTTTACCTGTTCTCGAAGCCCAGCTTATTTTTCACCACGCCATACCCTTAGGTGAGTTGGATTAACTTTTTCGGCTCTGCGGATCCATTGGTAGCGAGGAAGTAAACCACAACACCCTTACCATTACTTGCATCTTTCTCAATGCGTTAAATAAGTGTTAGCTAGTGAACAATTTTTCTGTACATCATCATTGACCGAATTGGCTGGTAGCTCATGTATCACGTGCCACGTGTAATTCCACCAACATATGAAGATGGTGAAGGGCCTGTTCCATTAATCCTTCTCTCTGCTTTTAACCAGGCAAAAGCGCAAAACACTGGTGTTAGAGATCAAAACCATTTCGCGATGCGTACCTCGGAGGGAGCCTATCATTGTTTCATGCGAGCAATGTAATTAATGTGAGCGTGCGTGTCTGTCTGCATTGTTTGTCTGGTAGACCTACCTGATATTCATGGTGCTGCACCCTACTCCCCAAGTGGGTAAACATCGGCTTCCCCCCTTGAGGGTGGATGAATAGATAAGCGTTGTTGGAGTAGCTCCACTGTCTGCCTACCGCACACAGTCTGGGAAGTGCGTATTAACTTTTAGAATGAATGCTTCGAGCGTGTTGGACAGCGTAATCTCTTCCACTAGTTTAAAAAGACGTTTCGCCCGTGGTAGTCATTTTTTTTGCCCACTAAGTGTGTGCAATTTCCCCACGACCCATGCATCATGCCATACGCGCATCCTGGATGAATTCCATCGGTAGTTCACCTCTGAGAAGGGACTATCCATGCTTACCACTTTTTTCTCAGTTACTGTGACCTTTGGTCTCTGTTTCAACATATTACTTGTCCAGTCAAATATTTATCACAAAATCCGTTGCCAACGCTTTACATCATGCCTTCATTTTCCTCTCATTTCTTTTTTGCACAAATCGACCTTGATAAATCATTGCTCATATCCTAGAAATTGACCCTCTCCAAAACTGGATCCATCTAAGTGTACTTAAAGGTGGGTTTTGCAGGAGGGGATCTCGCTTATTCGAGAGCCAACGTATGCGGCAACATTTCCTTTTCAAAATGATTAATTCACAGGTCGGAGATGAGAAGAAACTACCATGATGATTTATCAGAGGGAGTTTACCCTACGGCACTAATTGTTTGCTCTTCCTATCTTGAATCCGCGGGTTAGTAATCGCATATTTTGCCCATAATCAAGACCTTATCAACTAACCCCAGTTGTACATTCTATCCGTCCGTACCGCTGTTAGTCGCCTTACAATCGTGGTACTGTTCTCGTGAAGAGCATATCAAAACACCGTTACAAGAATTCCATGCTGCTCACTCGGGTTGGGCATAGTTGTTGGTGAGAGTAGCAACTCAAAGTGGGCGTAGAAGGAACTTTCTGGTTTCTGCTTGCGGCTCTCACCGCCACGAGAGCCTACTTGTCGTTTTTTTCGCACAGGCAGAAGTGTATGCCTCGGTAATGTTGGCGTTGCTTTCTGTTGGAGAAATAAACAATGTTCCCTACCACTGGAGGTATAAAGTGCAAATGCGAACCTGCGTACATGCATACTTCGGTGGTTTCTTTAAGGTTACTTGAAATGCCCTTAAAGCTGATGCATAAACACCCAGGTTCATCACTACGTTTACTCTGTGGTTCTGTGACACCAAAAAGGGAAGGGGAGACTAAGGCGCTTTTGCCTACTCATTTGTGCTTCCTTGCAAGAGAAGCTCGACTCAGATAACGAAGACCTTTATGGGCCAGTGTCGACAGTCCTGTTTTAATGTCAGGTTTCGTGAGTCATGTTTTACCCTCAAGTCAAAGCCATTTACCTTTGGGAAGCATGAAGGTGAGTGAGTGCATCGACTCAAGTAGTAACAGACAAAATTGCATGGAAACAATTGAATGCGTGCCTATCTCGCTAATTTGAAGATACAATGGCACTGATAGTTAAAGGCAATAGACCTGCGTGCGGACCGCTATTTAGTGCAAATATACTGTCAGCCAGAGAAGGTAGCACATTTTTAACACTAATGAGGTCTCATTTGCACATTTATTCCAATATCTCGCCAGCATTCCTTCCACAGTCAATCCTAATTTCGTCCAAATGAGTGGGGATTTAATACGGGCGCTTCCTGTCCAATATCGCGGACGCCTATAGCTCCAGCACTGGTCCTGCCAGCATCCCTCAAGCTAACGTGCTTCCTTAAAATGTGTACCAGTGGTAATATTCACCATGGGACAGGAACGGCCTACTCTCATCGGCTCACGTGCCATAACCTCCCACTTTTTGGGCTTTCATCAATTTCCTCACTATTTAAGGAGTGTGTTCTCCCACAAACAATTCCTTCCAAAATCGCTGTTTTAAGGATTGTGGAAATGAAGCTAACTTAATTTTTATTCCGTTATAAGCCTAAGCTTCGGTACAAATGAGAGGAGTAGTAGGTTCCGTAGTGAGGTGTATAACAGTGGTTAAATTTCGCTTCCAGTTGCATGTGTGCCTACTGTGAACCATTTGCATTTATCCCGTCTATTCGTTGCAGAAAACGTGTGGAAAAGCAATCTAAATTCAGTTCTGCGCTCATCGTCTTCCAATGCAATGTCAGTGGAGTTCTTCAATCTCCTCTTCGCGTTCGCAGCGTTAGCCCTCCGTTATCCGTCCGTCTTTTGGCGAACCAGCCATGCCTTCGCTTTTACCTTCTCTCTCCTGCTTGTTGTTCTCGGTGTGCACGGGCTTCTGGAGATGAACTCCGCCGAAATTATCGTCAAACTTTGCTGGAATGACAAGAATTTTGCTTCTTCACAGGCAGGGTTGTGTCAGGCAGCTGTTGTAGGAACATCTGCTGCTCGTGACAAAGTGGATTTCCTAGAGCCAGCAGTCTTTGAAATACCCACAGAAGATCCAGAGGGCCTACAAAATGCTACCGCACTCTTCCTTTCTGCGTTCGGAACCATCACAACACTACTTCTCACCTCTTGCGTGTTTGACTACGGTGTTGATCAGTTCGTGGACAGACTCACAGCTATGAGAAGAAGCGCTATTTTTGGACCAGCTTCACAGGATGTCGTTCCCTCCGACACGGCATCTATTCAGGTTGGAGGCGTCGGTGGCGTCTGTGGCCTTAAGTCAGAAGGACAGCGACGTAGACAAAGGGGGGTGGTCTGGCGACGCCTTGTAGCGGTAGTGGGAGCCCTCTGCGTTCTCGCCATCAAAATGCCCATCCTTATAGCCTGTGGTCACGCCTTTGCGACGAGTGGAAGCCCACTACTTTTAGCCAACATTGTCGCCACGGTCTTCTTCTTCTGTGTCTGGTTCATTGTCTGGTTCGCCTTCTGCCTCAAACCCGAATGGAAATTCAAGGTATTTGGCACTGATTTCAATGGCTAACTAAGTTTATATTTAGTTTGTCACATCATTAAATTCTAAAGACATTGGTTTATTTCGTTTTTTCCTTCCATGGCATTCACATAATTAAGCATTAACCGCGAAACGGAGGTCTCATTAAGGAATCAACACTTTCATTTGAACACTTTTTTGGTCAGCAAAGGAGAGGAATTGTTTACAAAATGCAGGGACCTGTTGACTCACAAACGGAAACTATTAGATGACGATGGAAGTAGGGCATCACGCACGCCCAACTCAAATAAACATTGTCTGTGTTTTTTTATCACCGTAATGCATATTGATACAGGGTGAAGAAATTCGCCTGCATTGCATGGTGAAACCAGAACGTCGTCCGTCACTTTTTTTACCATCTTGATTTGGATGTTTCATACGTCGTCCGCACTGCCTCATGAATCAACACGCTGTTGGACGGTCGATGGCTGACCTGCGATGTCTGTGGACGCGTCCTGAAAGGCTATTCTAAATGTTAAGCTAAAGTGTACTCACTCTACCCTAATTCTTTTGCTTTATGTGTCAACCCGCATCTCTATTTAGTCATTTAGCCGACTGAGGGGTTTTATGTGTACACTTATGCGCAAACAAGACACTGGAACTGGGGTTATAGAGGCGTGAAAATTCGATGCGTGAAGCTGCATGCTGTGGTAGAACTTACACATTCCATTGTTTTTAATGTAACTTCAGGTGTTTCGGACGAAGAGAAATTATTTCTTGGCAATCGGTATCGCTGGCACCATGGATGCTTTACGCAATGCATAAGTTTTGAAGAACTTAGGAATTTATTAACCCCGTGGAATGCATGGCTTAACGAATGGTGACAAAAGTATGCACGGAAGCCTAGCCCATCCATTTGCGATTGTACGGAGTTCAACGAACCCTTGATAAGGGACCATGAAAATCTCTGATCAGGTTACCCGTGCAAACGACGGCTCATCATCTCTATTCTCTTAACCTTAGACGTTTGTCTTCGCCCAAGAGCATATCCGGTCTTGCTTTATCATTGGACGATTTTTTTACGTTTTAGTTTTAAAGGCCTATTGTTCTTTGTCGCCCCTCTCTGGGCAGAACATTGTGTAAGTTGAATGCGTGGTGGACCTACACTTCTGTTGTACTATCAGAGTTTCGCACCATGAGGTTCTAATTAGTGGAAATAGAACCAGGTTCTCCATTTCGTCATCCCATAGTTACTTTTGATTGCCAAAACTCCACTGTTTACGTTTTAGAGGGCGAAAATTGTGTGTAGTTCATGAGGGAAGGCATAAATAGCCTAACTTTGAGTGAATGATGAACCTTTGCCTTAGTGTAAAACATGAACGGTGTCTATAGCCCGAGACCGACCGTTTCAAATATGCAAGACGGTCGTCTTCAAGATTTAACATACGTTGGAAGCTGGACGATATTACAGTGCGCTACTGGGGCTCACTATCAACCACTTAAACGGTGTCGAAGACTTTCGATTAGTAGTCCAGGGATGTGTAAGAGTTTCAGTAGAATATGGCATAGGAACAAAATCACACCAGACTCTCGATTCTGAAGTTTACTGACGAACGATATTTTTGCCATGTCTCCTGGTCTTCCCGATCCTAACTCATTATTCCTCGAGATCAAACTTGCATATTGTCACACTCCACTTTTCTAGAGTTGACTTTCTATTCGATCAAAAATATGTTAACAGTTCTCCGTTTATAAGCAACCAGCTTGAGTTTTGGAATGCTTTGAGACTGCTTTTCTGATCCAGAAATGCCCTCATTATTTGGGCGGATATTCGAAATTCCCCGTTCTGTGATTTTTTTAGCGGATATTATTTAGCTTGCCATCATATCTGAACACTGTCCACTACCAGTGCCCTCCACTGGAGGTCGAGCCGTTCCTATAGAGCTAAAATTAAGGCAGCGTTGGTGACAACCATGCACCCTTTTTCCATTGCTTATAGCAAGTGTTCACTTTTCTTTTTCTCCATTTTGGCAGTAAGCATTCATCAAGGCTACTGCGGTCACTCATCACCTGGAGAGTGGAGTATAAGGGTGCGTAAGCACGACCACTTGAGGGAGAGAGGTGGAAATCTATCGCTTGATCGCCTGTCAATTGGCCACGCCTTTGAAGTGCGCGCCGACTCGTGTAGTGTGACGGGTGTTCGTGCCTGCGTGCCACATCGCGTGAGCACAATTGCACACACACATACACCCACAAAGCACACCGGTCTGTGCAGGTGGGGTGGCACGTTGGAACCTCGTTTACATTATGGTCTTCACCTGCCCCCTCCCCCATCCACTTGCCGTCCATGATGGCATGTATTTGTGTGCGTGAGAAAATTAGCATAGCTGCCAAGTCCAATGAACAGCGGCTATGGGGTTTGTAGTTCTGAGGTAGCGCTCATTTGCATTGATTCATTGTGTTGTTGATCGGAGTGACGACGTAGAAGATCAGTGAAAAAAGTGCCTGCGGGTGGAAATAGACGGATATGAACTGTAAGCAGTGGAGGGTCTTTGGAACCGCAATTCTCAGCTAATCCATTTGGGAAACACACTGGAGGGAGTGGCTTAAATTAGGCACAAAAGTCGAGCCTGTCTGTTTTATGGTGATAAAAGTCTAGGAGGAAGCTGATCTTCGGCTGATGGCGTGTTCGGAATATGGGGTTAACAATTAGTTCATTTCAAACACAATTTATCGCCAGATATGTCTATAAGCTCTTTAGGCGTCCTCGTTTCGACTAGAACCCCTCGCCCCTGTTGAATAGGCTAATAATTACCATCATTAAGGCACCGCAACTTTGCGACAAGGGGACCACTCTGTGTCTTTGGCAGTCAGTCAACGGGGATGCACGTATGCGTCGTATCCCCATCTTACTCATAAAGTTCGCCGAATAAAGACATCCTTGTTGAAGCCTTTGTCTCCTAATTACTCGGTGGGACCCAAGCTCTCACGCACGCAAATACCCGTTTATGGCGGTCATGTGCCGTATTTACGCACTCTTGAAGTGGGCCTCGAACACTGTTTCTCCGCACACCCTTTGTCGTGTCGTACTGAATGTATCGTGACAAAAAAAATTTGAAGCCCTTTTTCAATGCAATGTTTTAATTGCACAGAAAGTCCTATTTTGCATATACACTCGGTCAAATTTGGTTGTGTGGGATCTGGCACACTTTAACAGTTGTTTTTAACAATCATTCAATTATTTTTGAGAATGCCAATCGCTGTACTTGGGGTACATCGTTTTCCAGACTGAATACACATTTTCAATACAACGAAGAAAGGTGCCTCCTTATTTCTGCCCCTTAAATGGTTAGTCTCCGTCATCACCACCATCCCATTATTCGACCATATAGAGCGGTTGGTATAAGAACTATTTCTTGAGTTCATTCCATTAGTCAGTTAATCAGGTTTAACGTTTCTCGAAAACGAATCTATTTTCAAAGAAGGTTACATTGCCACTTACCTTGTCACCTTCCAGGCTCACTGGTTCGTGTCGAACCCTCCTCGTCAAAGTTGAGGGGAGGGTGACGTTATATTGTGTTTACTTTTCTCATTGATAGTGGTTTGCTCATGCGATCGCACTAACAGTCCAGTACTGTTACTAGTCCTTCACTGAATGCTTGTAAACACTTGTAAATCTGCCTGGCATGGGCAATTTCGTGGACTGGTACAGTTGTTTGCGTTAGCGAACGACACTGCGATTGTCGATCGGTCACGCCTTACTGCTTGCCCGAGGACATGCTAGTTGAGGCGGTTTTGCGAAGCATTTCCGAGTTTGCTTTATTGCTTTAGCTTGGAAGAAATTTGGTTCTTTCGCATGCATGGGTTAAATTTGAAAGGAGCTTTTGCTTTTTTTCATTTAATTTTTCTTCACCTTTAATCCCCATTCTAGCTGATAAGTTTATTTTGCGTACTGAATTTACTGACTGTCTTAATAGAGCCAGATGAGTGTAATTTAAAGCATTTTTTTGTTCCTCTTATTATCAAATTCACCTTCAATTTAACTGGTTGTTATTTCGAATTATATTTACGTTGATGAATTTATCGAATGATAAATTATCCTCTATTATCGTCCATTTCAGGTGACCTATACATCTCCATCCCATTTACCAATATCTCATCCCCTCGCGGCACAGTATCTCTCGCACTCTGCCGCAACTCTCACTCGCCTGGGAAGCAATGGTGGGGGCCCAGGTGGCCCTACCGGCACCCTCCTGGCCACTGTCCCCGGTGCAGCTCCACAGCGTGTGCCACAAGACGGTATGAGGTGCGTCGGCGGTGTTGCCGGCGGTGGTGGCGCTGCTGGTGGCGGTGGTGGAGGTCTACGCCTGACCTCCGGCAGCCCTCCCCTCTACGCCTGTCTCCACGATGGCGGCCCTGCAACGGGAATGTGTCGCCTTGCTGGAGTGGTGTCGTCACCTCCTCCTGGGAGCCAGGTACCCATTGGTCAATCGAACAGAGCAGCCGCGAGTGCTTTGCAGAACACGGACTGTTATAGCGTGGATACCGAGGGCAGTAGTCGGCAAAGTGGTGAGTATCTTCAAATTATTTATCCCAGAAACTAGACTCATCCGCAAAGTTATTTTGAATGGTAGTATTAAATCTCCTGGCTAGAGGATTGACTCATAAAAAGTGCATCGATGCGTTTTTAAGGATGTGAAGCGTACCTTTCCTTCGCCACGATGTCCTCTTATATAAAACTTAAGCCACTGTGCCTCCCGAACGTATAATGATGGGCTGGGTGCATAAGGTTGAGTTCCTAAATCATTCCGCATATCACCATAGGCACCAACAACTATGTATGCCTTCAAAGCTCCTTGAATACTACTAACGCACTTGGAATGAATGCATCGTCCCAACCACAGGCCTTTGGAAACGCTGTGCAGACGAACACATCATTTGATCAGCAGATCCCAAGGTCATCGTCTCAAGAAACTGATGATCCTCTCAGTAAGTTTACATTCCTATCGCATAGTTGTTAATTTTCACTGCCAGCCATTAGGAAGCGTGATTTGTGCCTGACTAATTGACAAGTGGGCAAAGTTCAGCTCATACAATGCTTTTTACTAGATGAGATAGTCACTGAAAGCCAAGTACAGGATAACAAAATGCGAGTTTTTGTAAGGCACGAGAGTGCGTGAAGCCCATCATTTATCTGAAGTACATTTATTCGGTAGATGGCGAGAATACGCTAGCCATAATTATCACAGCACATAAATTTTTTCAGCGTCATTCATGGATCATTTGAGTTTTGGGAAATTTGTAGGTGCCTTGCGGTATGCTTTGCGTCCTAGTGAAATTTTGTCGCCAGGAAGCCTTCGTTTTATAAACGGCACACCGTTTGCTGCACAAGGATCTGGTGAGGCCGATGCAGGCCATCTTCTAGTGGAGAGTGTCCAGGAGACGCATACTTTTCTCCCTCAGTCATCCGCACCAACTGCTGCTGCCACCGCTACCGCCACCTCCGCAGTTCCTAGCACAAAAATTGATGAGTCAAAACAGCCACAACCGCGCGTCACCTTCAAGGATTTGACCAAAACCATGAAAAACTCTCCCAGCACCAGTGAAGCCAGTTCGTCCCCAAATCCTAACTCATCCAGTGATAGTGGAATTGACAATCACGGCCTTCCAGCGACCACCACCACAACCACAACGATCAGTGGCTCCCTGTTTGCCACTCTCCCTTGCGTGTCCAGAACAAGCCTTAACCTCTCATTCAACGGCACTGCGAAAAATAGAACAACTGAACCAACTTATTGCAATCAGGAGCAAATGTCTTCGTCATCAACGTCTACCGCTGGAGTTTTTGAGTGTCCAAGCATGCCACCGTTGAATCTCCCACAAAACGAAGCTGGAGAGGTTTCTTTTGCTAGCTTGTCACGCAGGTTTAATCTAAGGGCTACATCATTCGAGCCGCCCTCGCCGTCGCCAGCCTCTGTTGAAGCTCCAGCGGTGGAAAATGAGTCGCTAATGAGCCAGTCAGCCATCATAAGGCGAGAAGAGAGATCGACTAAGGGACGGCTATGCAGTCAAGTCTAAACAAGACTGCTGATACTTTTACCTTACTTTGACTCCCAATAACCCTTGCATTTTATGTGTCCACACATTCTGTACATTTTAAAGCGACGGACAAATCTCCCCGAAGTTGTCGTATGCTTTGCGAACGTAATACCTTTATTTTCATCCACACATGAATTTTTACCATTGTAGAATAAATTGTCCAGTGTTCATTGAACGATCCCAAAACGGCGGAGTGGTGTGCTCACTTCACGTGGCGGTTCTGCGTCTGCATTAGCCGCGGTGATAAACGGCGATGTGGTGCTCTTTTGTCTGTTCGACTCTTGGTTTCGATTACGATGGCTCGAGCGGCTCTGTTGCCCTCGCCAAGTTAGCCGGTCTTCAGGGAAGTCTAAGGGTGCTACAGATGAGGCACATGGGTGTGGAAACGGCGAAAGTGTAGTATTTAATAGTACCGATGAAGGTATGAGTTGTGGCAATCGAATAATGAGGCTGGTAGTAGTCTCAAATGTTACTGATTCTGCGTGGGTTCAAATATACTCTCCATCGAAAGCCTACATCGATACCAAATTGGAAAGTAGTGCAACAAGGGCAGTGTAGTGCTTTGTTTGTTTGACTGCCTATTTAAGTTATGGCCACCTACGTGGGCATATTGCCCTACCGGTTCCTCCGTTTGCAGGATATATGTGTAGTACTTTGTTTGAACTAACGGTTTCGGTCAGGGTCACAGAGGCGGCCGTATTGCCCTAGCTGCGTAGGCTGGCCTCCGGACTATGCCAGCAGCCTATTTCCTTCTATCCGTTGAATATATATATTGTACCCTAGTATTCTGCCTTTTTTGCCTTCGAGGGAGCCTCGGGACTCTACAACATTCATTCCGTCCCAGTGTGGTGCGCATATTTGCCTTGAAGGAAGTCTCTAGACGCTGAATATACCTTAACTGTTGACATGTCCCGTGGTTTCTAGAGCTAATGAAAAATTCTATGGGCATAAAACCACAATCTCGTATGAGCTGGAATATTGCTTAAATTGTATGCCAAAGATTAGGGCACTATTTAGTGTAATTTTACTTTTGCTTAAGCAAAACAAAAACATATGCTATTTTGACTAAAGAAATATACTTGCTTTTGGTGCTTAATGACATTTAATGGTATTCCTGCATTGTAAGACACCCGTCGCTTGTTTTAGTCGCCGGAGGTACGCGCTCACATTGATCGTGTCGGCAGATGGGATTACCTTTGAGTTTTTTAAAGTAGCATGGCTTCACCGCCTTATTTATCATTGTCATTCACAGAAGAAGAGGCTACCAATCTTGTTGAACTCGATAGGTAGGCTCTAAGTGTCTGTAATTGAATCGGGTGCTTCGTTTATAAATGGTATTATTTGCTTAGTGATAATTTGAGTGAACAGTACTAAATTTTTCCCTTAATGTTGGTTAGCCAGAAAACTTGAGTATTCTTTGGAAAACACTTTCTTGTTTCTGGTGCAGTGGCTTATGGTCGTGTCGTTCCCTCTTAAAATACGGTTACCTTGGATTTATATTTCTTTTGCCATGGCTCGCTGATAAGGTATGTAGATTTGCTTCTTATGTAACCACCAGCTCCATTTGCTTTGCGAACTGTCATGGCCCTGGCCCTGGATGTTCAGTACTGAGTGTTGCTGGTTGTACGTCGGTGGTATCGATTTTAAGCGTGTTAATTAAACGGATTCAGATGCCTTCATTTAAATTTTGTAGAACAGTTGATACCATTTTATTAGGTTCTTATTATATTTGCATTGTAGTTTAGAATTCGGTTTTTTTCGAATCGATGCTAGCGATAATCGCAAGCTATTAGAGAGGGCCGTTTTCTACTTGGATGGGATTATTGCAAGGAAAGTATACGAGCTTGAAGAGGCCAGAGCAAAGGAGGAACAGGAAGAGCTTCGAGTTCTTGATGAAACGCAGAACTCAGTGCAATCTTCTACGAACATTCGGGTCAATATTTATTTAAAATATTCTAAAATGCAAGATAAAAGTATTCCACCAGTTATCTATCTCCTACTTGGACATTATCAACTCCTACTTAATCTTTATGATGACGCTTTCTCGGCTTATTCGAAATATGAATCACTAGTTGATGAAAAGGGTCGTCGAAATCTGTCTTTCCTCTATGGTCTTGCATTGTGTTGCTTTCATTTTGGTGCTTTCAATCGGTAGGTCTTTTATTCCACCTGAATCTGTCACCCTTGATTATGAAGCTCTCTCCTCTTGTTCCAACAAATCCTCTATCTACAACCATCTTTTCCACGACGCAAAGAAATTCACATTCGCCTTGGTTACATCTACAAACTAAGGAAAGACCTGGATAAGAGTCACAGACACTTTCGTCAGGCTCTTCACGACGAAAGCCCCAGCACATGGGGCCCCATTGAGAGTACGTTCTTGATTTCCCTGCTAGGCTTGACCTTAGTTCAATTCCAGATAGGTCACCTATTAGAAGTCTGTGGTCGTATCAAACAGGCGAAAGCAACCTACGAACAGATACTTGAAAGCGTTCAACCAGACACGGCCACCCATGTCCAACATCTCTGCCTGCGCCAGCTGGGTAATTTAGCCACTATTCCTCATGAATTGCTTCGCATTAGCCTGGCTTTACCAAACGGGTGGAGGCGGTCAGATTGGGGGAAAAGGTGAGCCCGGTGTGGTCTCTCTAGCACACAAAGAGTTGGCTATTCAACTTCTACAAAAAGCTGTTGATTTGGACAGTTCAAATGGGAAGACCTGGTATCTGCTGGGTCGCTGTCAAGCTGCTGTTAATCGAGTACAGGACGCTTTTCGGGCCTACCGTAGTTCCATTGATAAGACAGAAGCGAGTGCAGATACTTGGTGCGTTGTTTACACCGTGGTGTTGATTGTGCCACTTTGATTTTTAGGTTTTATTTAATGCATTAATATTCTACAGGTGCTCGATTGGCGTGTTGTATCAGGAGCAAAATCAGCCTATGGATGCTCTGCAGGCGTATTTTTGTGCAGTGCAACTAGACAAGTGTCACGTTACTGCATGGGTCAACTTGGGCACCCTGTACGAGAGTATGCATCAATTCAAGGAGGCGCTAAAGTGCTATACCAACGCAGCGAATGCGGACAAGCGCGATATGGTATGTGCGTGTTTGCGAGGAGAGGATATGATCTTCCATCGACTCAAAATCGGGAGAAGATAACCTGCTTTTTTCTCGGTTTAGATCAAGCCGCCAGTGAAGGCTCGCATTGCGACTCTACAGCAGCTGCTACCCCGCCTTGCCGATAAGGTGATGGTGGGCTGTGGCAGTGTCGGCGTGGATGTGAGTCTGGTGAACGCGGCTGGAGGCGCCATTTCTTCCTCCGCCCTCTCGACCACCCCTCTAGCCAAACTACCTACCGTAGACGCCGCCTGGGACCTGCCAATCCCCGCCGAACTCACTCAACGACAGGTGCAGCTTATGCTTCAGGAAGCTAATCGGTCGCAGTGTTCAGCTTTTTCTAACAGCGGCTCCCACTGGGCTGCTCTCCTCAGCAGTAATGCTATCAAATTAGAAGAGGAAGAGGAGGAGGGAGAAAAGGCGATAAAGGAAAGCAAGGGTGATTCTAGGAGTGGTGCGTACCTCTTTTCTTTGTTATTTTGGCTGTTTTGCGCCTTGTATTGGTCGAAAATTTTCGCTGCCTTTGTTCTTATATATCTTTTAGAAAGATTACGAATTGATTATTTCTAGGTATAGCAAACGAAATATTAGTAAAGCACCTTCTGGTAAATTCTCTCCTTATAATAAATCGTCCGACTAATTGTCATTGGCTAAACTATCCATATGATTCACTTTTGGTTAAGGCATAACGAAAATTGAATTTATCTGCTACGCTCTATAGGCATCCAAAAGCAGAATGATGAACTGCCAAGACCGTTTAAAAGGCTTAAGGTGGAAGAGGAAGAGGAAGAAGTGGAAGGGGACAGGAAAAGGGATTTCAAAGAGCTTTCATTTCTTCCGGACCCACCTCCTTCCGTGGACGAAGTTAGCACGCTATACAGCCTCCTCGTAAATCAAGTCCACTTTTATAAGAATGTGCATTGTTTGTTTCGCCCTGTAATGCTATTATTTTAGAAAATTGCATTCATCTCGAATCTGTTCTATAAATTGATTGATTTCTTCGTATAGTTACTTGACCTTTATGCGTAATGAAGTCATTGGACAAATGTCCTTCAACTCCACCTTGATGGTGGTGGTTCTGTTGTGAATTGGTTTTTTTTTTCAACCGGCATAACTACTAATAATTTCATCCATTTGGCAATTACACTCGCTTCTTCGTAGTTGTTATAATTATTTCCTAGCGTTCATAGTAAGTGCGTGAAATGTGCAATTAGAGGTTACCCTTTACCCCATCTCAATGCCACATTGCACCGGTAACTGGCTAGTGTCAAGGGAACGGCCAGTCAGCCAGGCAACGCCACCAGTTTCAACGCATTTACACAAAAGCCTTCAATTACCTGCTCTACAAGAAAAGCCACCCAGAGGCAGCTTCAGCTCTGATCGAGGATCCGTTTGCTTGTGCAAATCGACGTATTTTTAAGCGTCAAGTGAGTAAAAACTCCGCCTCAGAGGGATCCGAAGGGACTGCGGTCACGGCAACTGCCTCTAGTGCCAAGGTCAGCACCTCTGCACCGCCTGCCTGTGAAACCTCATCGAATGATGATGTTGAAAAGGCGGGTCAGCGCCAACAGCAACAGGTGGATGCCACAGTGGCTGAACTGCTCTCAGTGGCTGCCAATGACGACACTCTGGGCGCCGACCAACTACCCGATGATTTTGCTCTTCTTACCGACGACCTCTTTGCTCAGGTTAGCTATTGTACTCAGGCTTGTGAATTGGGAGTCCTTCGGATGTGAACAGATTTTTGCGCTAAAGCATTGATGTGCCAGTTTTGGATGTCTCCAGGATGCATATATTTTGCGAATTGGCAATATATTTTGTGATGCTCCAAAAGATATACTATACTCCTTTTCAAGACAGAGGTGACGCTATTGTATTAGGTATGTGAAGGAAATAGATCAAAATCTTTGGTGCGAATCGAAGGTGAGAATATGGAGTTTGATTCGAAAAATAAGTAGCCTTATTAGCTTCTGATGTTTGAATGGATATGATGTTCGCTCAGATGAACCATCTTCTTGAATATTTCAGTATTCGTCAGGTATTGCCATCTAGCTTGTGTGCGTTTACGGACGCTACATTATGCTCTACCTGTAATGTATATACCAGTAGTTCATTATGGGTTTGATTTATTTTAATAAAACAGTATAATTTTGAATGCAGTCTGAGTTCTTATTTTTAAATCATTTTTTTGAACGGTAAAGTCTTCATCAGTGTTCTCCTATGATGGTTTATATGCCATCTGAGTTGCATTTGAGGATCATTGCGGCGGACAAAGGATGAAGAATCATGCAAATCCTGCATAAAGATTGCGAGGCAGTAGGATAGATTTACTACCTAGCACTTCCTGTAGTTAAACTGATACTCAGGGGGTAAAGTAATGCATTGTAGCTCAATACTACAGCCGATGACTTGGTGGATATCACTCTCTTTCAAAACCCTCCGAGTTCAACCAATGGCGGGGGTGATGGTGATTGTACCGGAGCCGCCGCCGGCACTTCCACTTCGGTCACTGCTACCGAGCAAGGTGCACTCTCCACCGCGGCAGATGTGAAGTCCACAGAAGGAGAAGCACAGCAATGTTCCTCTACACAACCGAAACGGGAGAATATTACCCCGTCGTCACAGAAAGACAGTGGTGCAGCTGCTCCGTCCAACACCTCTGAAGTACCACCGAAATCCTCCACTCCACCAAAACTCGTGCGAAACTTGGGCGCTTTTTTAACCAGACCGGTGATGCAGCTTAAGAGCCCCACCGCCGATTTGAATGTCTCTATGACCGCTAAACAGGTGTGTTTGTGTGCATGTTTAGTAATAAGCATTACCCTTTATTAATGGTAGAACTAAGTGTGTTTTTCCCAACTCCAGATTATCGATGCTGTTTCCGGACTCGGTCAGTTAGGTGGGCCGTGGTGGAACAGCCTACTGCCCGAAGATAGTCCTCTGCCTTCACCTCCCGAGAAGCCTCTTCCTGCCTGTCCGGCAGACAGACTGCTACCTCCGACGCCCTGTGTTTATTTGGACAAGCGAAAGGACGCCATTTCTCCGGAATTGGCTCGATTTTGCCTCTCCCAACCCGTTGTGGCAGTGCGAGGTCTGGCTGCTGCTCTACGAATGGATCTGGGACTCTTTTCCACTAAATCTCTTGTTGAAGCTAATCCCAACCAGCGAATTGAGGTACCAGACACACGTTCTTTTTTCTTTACAGTCAAGCTCATCATGTGAACTTTTTCGGGTCATTTTCTTGCACGACACCAATCGGTTAAAAGTATCCGCACTAAGACTCAGTAGTTAATCCATTCTAGAGCGGTTAGAAGTGGATACCAATGCTAATCGAACCGTATTTTGCTAAATTAGTTAAAGTAAAGTGAAAATGCATTACTTAAGCTTTTTTGATCATGGCTATCGAAAGATTGCTCATTTACTGTTTGGTCAAGTGGAATAGGTTCAATTTATACCACACCTTAGCTTGCAAACGTCGGTAGAAGTAAAAACTGAAACACTGAAAACCTAGGCCAATAAATGATTGAAGTATTACAATAAGTGTTGCGATCCTTTGAAAAAAAAGACAAACAATTGTGTTATGTTTGGAGAAATTACTCTAAGCTAGAAGACGTAATCTTGGATGGTCAGTTCAACTGGGTAACTCTCGATATTTTTCTATCATGGCTTTACCGCACACAGCGGGCACCAAGATGAGAAAGTCAAAGCAGAAAGCCTATTCAACCGAATAACCAATCAAACTCGCTCGTTTTAGATTCGTACACAATCAGTGAATGGTGCGGATAAGACCCGATCAGCAACTTTGTCCCCGACGCCTCTGGGTGAACAGAGTTCTTGGTTCCTAGAGTCACCGCGTTCCCAAACAACCATTGCACGGTACGCCAACTACCAGGCCGCCTCTTTTAAAGAGGCTCTGAGGGAGGAGAAACAAGGTCCCGTACATCAGATCACCTCCGATTCCACATCGACAGGTATGGTATTATTGACCCTTGAACTCGATTAACTTAGCGTCATCCTTACACTGTTTCTTTTCTTTCACCAGTTGAAAGAGACTCCGGCACATTCGCTAAAGGGTGAGTCGATCAGATCGGAACTTGACTTGGGCTTGGTAGTGCCTCTGTTCATAATTAGAGCAAAGTGAAAACAAGCTTGTTCTTCCTACTTCAAAAAAGTGCAAGCAGTAGATAGTTTATGAAACAGACCTGATTCCAAAGTATTTATTCCTAACCAAAAGTCGTGCAGCGGCAGCCTAGATTTTACTCTACTGTGGTTGAGCCAGGCTTGTTTTATACAGCGTTGTGAATTTTATTTGTTTTCAGAAGAACATTAAGAAAGCTTTATATCAGTGAGAATGGTTTACATAGCCTTTGACCGTTCGAACTGTGTGTAAAATAGAGGCTAGTCTGCTGCCGAAATGGTAAATTTCTTATTGTTCCAGAACATCATATTGCGGCGATCCAATGCAAAGGGCACCGAAGGTGTCACCGGGCGGGAAGTCCGCTGCTGGTTCTGCCGTTTCGACACCACCGCGGAGCAAGCTGATCCGGTTTGGGATTATCTGCGATCTCTTGGATGAGGAAAAATGGCTGCCGCAACTCCACGAATTGAACAAACTTCCCACCACTTTCAGGGTTACCTCTGCTGTTAACATGCTCTCTCACATTGGCTACCCTCTCATTGGGGTGAACACTGTACAGCTTTACATGAAGGCGAGTTATTTGTCACTTTCTATGGATATGGGAGGAAATTAATTACCTCTTGGGAGTCCTTACCTTTCAAACGGACATTTAAGATTAGTGGCTTTGGCTCGGTTACAGACCCTGCTTCAATAAACATGATGAGTTAACGCGAGTCCCACAACTTCTACATTATCTTCGAATGTGCTACCCAAATCCACTTATTGGCCTGATAATAAATCTAGTTCTTCGGTTGAAGAACTTCAGGATTTGGTGACGAGCAGAATGAAATCTAGGCAACGAATCTGTTGTTTTATTAATGCATCGTTGCATCTTGCCGTCATTCTTCAGTGCTGTGTGAGTTCAGTGAGTTTGGCCACCCTTAATGCACTTAAAAACGAAATGATGGCTATGTAGGTTTTGCTTGTGAATCATTTGTTTAATTAAATAGTTTCTTGAAAAAGTAATCCTTCAGATGATATTTTTTGTGTGAACATGGTTCCGACACGTACCACCACGATAGAGGCATTATAACCGATTGTGATTTCAATGTGGCGTCTCTTGATGCATCATAGATCCCTGGTTCGAAGACGCCAGGCCACCAGGAGTGCAACAACACTTGCGCTGTGAACATCAACGTGGGTCCAGGCGACTGCGAGTGGTTTGCAGTCCCCGAGCAGTACTGGGGTGTGCTGCACCAACTGACGGAGCGTCAGGGTCTAGACTTCCTCACGGGAACCTGGTGGCCAGATGTGGAGGAGTTACGACAGGAGGGCGTTCCGCTCTACCGATTCCTACAGAAGCCTGGTGACCTCGTCTGGCTGAATGCCGGCACGGTCTACTGGGTGCAGGCCCTGGGCTGGTGCAACAACATTGCCTGGAACATCGGTCCTCTGACAGCCAGGCAGTATCAACTGGCCGTTGAGAGGTTCGAATACAACCGTCTGAGGAATGTCAAGTCTCCTGTCCCCATGATTCACCTATCCTGGCAACTAGCCAAAAATATCCGTGTGGGGGATGTACAGCTCTACGAGCTCATACGGTGAACCTCAGCACAATTTGTCTTCTTTACGTTTTTAAAAACACTTTCATGTGTTACACTGGCGTGAAATTCCTTTGTGGTTTCCACTGGCTTGATAATTGGAGCCACTTTTAGTAATTTTCAGCATAGATTCTCTAGTGGCTCAATATGTTGACCCCTTCCACTGGGTGTACAAGTCGATTGCTGGCTGACCACTGACCACTAACCACTTTTGTTAGAGAGTGGAGATCTTATTTATCACTGTGCAGGCACACTCTTCTTCGCACTATGGTGGATTCACAACTGATTTTGGACTTCTTGGACCAGCTTGAAATTCAAGTTAAACGACATGGCAAGAAACCGGACGACATTGCACATTCCTGTCAAGACTGCGAGGTAAGTAGGGCATTTATACCATTACACGACTTGATCATGTGAGTTCTTAAATTGTTTCAGCTCTAATGTCGCAATTGGCAGCATAAAAGGAGAGCTAAAAATCCTATCTAAAAATTATATCAGCCTAAAAGCTCGTTCCAAACGGATGCAATTTAATCCAAAGTGGGGTTAGAAATCGTAGCACAACCGTAATAATTGGAGTGAGCCCTAAGTAGTAACTGGACCATCTGATGGCCGCAACGTTAAGTTCGTATTGTGGTTTAAGTAACAGAAAACGCCAGTTATATGTCACTTCTGACCGTTTTTGGTAGGCAGTAGGCGAGAAAGTGGGTTGAAGGGCGCTGAGTGGATCTGCCAATTTCAGTCACATTATTACCCGATTTATCGAATCATATCGCCAATGCGAAACGGGAAGCGTTAGTCCTATTAGATCTAATGTTCCGGTGTCATTTTTAAAGCCGTTAATGCAAAGCGTGAAAGTATTCACGTGAGCCCTGATTTTCAGATCGAGGTCTTCAACCTGCTCTTCGTGACGACACAAGAAAAGAAAACGGAGGTACGGTGTTTTGCGTGTGCACGCCGAAGTGATCCAAGTCTGCGCTCATTTAGCGTCCTCTCCGAGTACTATATGCAGGAGTTAGCCGCCATCTACGACAATTTCCAATTTCAGGTGGTGAGTTCATTCTACTTGACCATTTCCGAATCGAAATGCCGCCATTCAACATCTGTAGTCCGTACTATGTGTGATTATTCATTTTGAGGCCAGTGCTGGTTCGATGTCTACGGGTCTCTTGTCCAATTCACATCAACAATGCGAAAAATGTTCAGCATTGATTATAAGCGTCTCATTTTCTCGTACATTCGCCTTGTTTTCAATTCGGGGAGGTCAACCGTTTAGCCTTCAAAAGCTTGGTCTGAAGTGACCTATCAAGCAACTTCATACTCTCCTAAGTCCGCTAAATTTGTTAAGTCTTATCTTGAAGACAAGATACGTTCTAGATCCTTAACTAAGGGACCTCACTGCTTTTGAAGCTGTTATCACTAAATCTGGCAAGGGTACTATTCCATCCCTCCATTTGAGGTCTGCTGATAGCTCATAGCTGCGGTAACTTCGTGCCATCAAACAGATTTACACTTTATTAAATAATATCCCTTCCAGTTCACGACTTCAACTACGCTAGTAGAATAACAAGTCACTTCACCTTCCTTCATGATTTTTTCAGCACCCTGTGACAGCTTATTCAGTGGTCAAATAATCGCCTGGTATGCCATTCTCTCGACTTTTAAAATTTGCACGCCTCCCGTAAAGAAAAACACCAGTGTAATGATATCTCCCTCTGTATCTTCGCCAAACATTCGCTACTCTTGAATTTGTATTGTCCTTAAATATATACTTTGTTCGTACCATCGCGAGTCTTTGATTACTTCGTGACACAATGAAATCAGTACTTCTCAATTGTAATGGAAGAATAGGCTTAGCTTGTTTTTTTAATCAGAAGGAATGCAAGTAACGGTTACGAGCCACGTCAATCTAGGGTTTTCCCCAGTAGCTTCTCACAGGTGGGCAAGACGGTGCTGAGCCAGTGAGTGTGCCAATCCCTGTCTGGGAATTGTTTGAGCTCATGTAGGTTACGTCGGCAGCGGACGAGGTCGGGAGCATCTCCGACTCCCTCGAAGTCCTCCTTCGGCATCAGGAGGCGCGTCAATTGGTTGGTCAGAGCCTCTGCCGTGGAAAAGTGATACCCCAACTGACCGTTTGGAAGTAGTTCTGAGAGGGCTGGGTAGGCCAGTGCGAGAACCGGTACTTCGGCTCCTATTAAGTCCACGATCTGGTTTGTGAAAAACCGACAGAGTCAAAGGATAAACTCCAAGTGTTAGCGTTATACAAATCTAGAAGATACGAAACGGCGTGTCCGACACATTGAGTTCTGCTCTACTGGATATGATTAGGCTGTATTCCACACACGCGCACGTATGCTTCACTACAGATGCTTGCAGGTGCACAAATTTTAAGTACAGAGCCAATTACATAGGCAATACGCCTACCTTCATGGGAAGATCGAGCTTCGAGGTACTGCGATGCAGACTGACGCCCAAGTCGGCAGATCCCAGAAGTAGTGGGTAGTCATCCCATTCGAGCCAAGGGGTCAGAACTTCCACATGCTTCCAGTTACGTTTCGCTATTATTGCCTGAAAGTGCGACTTCAATGGTCCGCGGCCTAGGAGAGCAAAATGGTTGTCAATTCTCATAATTCAATGTAATGCCGGCAAAGGAGGTCTGCTCATTTAATAGTAGGGCTGCCCGGATTCACTAATAATGCAAAACGAATGGAGACGTGAAATCACGAGGCGCTGAGAGCTTCTGGAAATTACGGTCTTAATTCATGGGGCATAGCAATTTAGTGTAGTAACGTTTTAAATGGAATATGAATCCTGAAGAGTTACAGGAGGGCAGCACCAAGCATTTGTTACATCAACTCACAGCTAAAAGCACAATAAGCTAGCCCATGTGGCCTAAGCAAACCTCACTCACCAGTGACAATACAAATGAGCTTGTGAAAGTAAATATTAGGTGAGGAGGTGACAGTGGCATTATAGCCATCCAAGGCCTCCAGCATGATGGTAAAGTCGTCATCGGGGGTCCAAGAACAGCTGCTGACAAGAAGAGCCGGTCGATCGACACGCCATCTACATGTGCCGGAGGATGGATCGACAAACTCAGTAAAAGCTGTGCTTTGAGTAGATCCCTCTGGACCCCTTAGTTGCGGATAATCGTGAGACAGCCTAAAACAAATCAATCAGTCCCCAAATGATCATGTTGCATTTGGCATTGAACATGTTAACTGTGTCGCACAAGATTAAGTGGGCCCAACTCCGCCTAAAGATTTACCTGTTGAACTACAAATGAGATTAAGTTTGTTCATTTGTAAAAAAATCCAAATTGGTTAACATAGAGACGAATTAGTTAAACATAGACTCCCCTTAAAGAAAATCTACTCCTGTCAGACACCGATAGCTCCTTAATAATACATTTTCAAAAGTCTTGAAAAAAAAACTAACCGACAAAAGAGTTGGTGTGCATCCTCAACTGCGGTAGGTTTAAAGTCCTTGGTCGGTCTGTCATAAACGACTACCGCATCAATACCCGTTCGATCGCGTAAAGCGGCTCGAAGAGCCTTAGCAACTGCAAAATGACGAGTCTTCACAAACGCATTCGAGTTAAGAAACCAGGACGCAAATGTCAGTTCCATGAGCTTATATATTCTAAGGCAAGTGGAGGTTACAATAACGTGATGAATAATACCTTGAGGCAATACTCCTCCGGCCAGAGGGAGCTTCCAATATTGTATAGCCGTAATTGTGCCAATCGATGCAAACCGGACACCGCTTCAGTAATGCAAAAAAGTACACAACCGAAAGAGTGGGCACCGCAGGAGGTGATTGAACGAATAGCAAGTCCTCTTTCATGTGCATAGCCAAGTAGACGAAAAGACAGAACGATAAGAAAATGGTCTAAATCTGTTTTAGATTGAGCAAAAGGAAAGAATTGCATACCTTGAAGATAAGAGCGATAAATCGCGGAAGACAGAGGTCAATGAATGCGGGCGATTGAGAGAGATAGCAGCAGGTAATGTCATCGTCTGAAAGCGAATCCACACCCCGATAGCCAGTGAATTTAACACGCCAGCCCTCCCTGGCAAAAGACTTTGCATGATTTTTTATGCGAGGCGATCTTGTGACATCACCCAATACCAAAACATGAACCGAAGGCTTGACATTCATATCAGCATTCTAGAACGAGGACGTTGCTCAACAAAGTAGCATTAAACTGCAGAGTTCAATAATAGCGCATCAACAATTAAAGAACGTAAAATTATGACTGCAAATCTTTCCATATATGTGAAACAAAAAATAAGGTAAAGTAAGAAAATCCGGTGAATAAAATAACATTTTACCAGGAGTAATGTAAGCATGGATCAAATAAGGCTTAGCGAAAAGAAAACAAATTAGTGTAAAATCATAGGCCAAATGAAAAAAAATACGCTGCAGTAGCGTGCAGACTCATTGTTCGCCTGTTGCTTAGAAGTTGAATCTACGTAAATATGATTACGGTTAAGGCTTTAATAAATATAATCACAGTGGATTGAAATAAAGTCAACAAGTACACGGGAAGCCAGCGAATAAATACGAATGAGCGTGAAAAGGAAGTTACGAGTAACAACAACACCTATCGAGTAGAGACCAACTTTACTATGTCCTGGAAAATCTGAACTCGATCCCATAAAACCCGCTTTGAATCGCGCACTGTTTCGGAAAAGAAAGAAAAAGATGACTGATTACAAAATGTACTGAAACAACGAGACGCAAACTAGGTAATAAACTTGGTCAGAGTAGTGTACCGAATTTTGAACTAAATCAAGACTTGTAAAATATTACCAAAATTAGAACACAAAAAGTGCAGGTAAGCATATAAAAATCAATTCAAAGGTTATAAAATGTAGTCTCGCTCAGAGTAATCCTATTTGGCAATCATTATTACTAGTCACTTCTGCAAAGATACTATAAAGGCATAAGTCTTATAAAGATATATAAAAAAGGACGTGAGGCAACAAAGTTCATTAATAAAATTCAAAAATTCCGCAAATAAAACCCCATATTAAATTCAAGCTGTTAGATTAATATTAATAAAGGGGTTAAAATAATTACCGAAAACAGGGAGATAGACGGATAAGCTCGCCTTCCCCTTACTCCGAAGGGGAAAGCGATTTCGGTTAAAAAGGAGGGTTATTTAAGGGATTGACATAGCCACAAAAAGCGTTGATAGAACTCAAAAAAGATTGCCTTATACATATTTACAAATAAAGTGCCATTAATTTACGACTGCCTTTTTGTGTTAAATCTACGTCATTCACATCAATACCACTACGCTAAATAGACAGGCGATTGCAAACATTCTCACTCTTCCCACAGATGCTGCAACATCGCCAGCACATCCAAACGTGACCCTCGTTTGGTGTATCTCTGGCCAACTACATGGATGCGGGTTCACGTGACAACACACACAGGACGGGGATACATCCGTGCATTTTTGTCTTTCAATTTGAAAAAAAAAAAAAAACAAAAAAAAACACTGCATGATGACATCTGGCGTGCGATGCGACAAGCCCACAAACCATTCGGTCCGTTGATTGATCCAGTGCGACCTGCTTCTACTTCTACCAATTCTACTCATGATGGAATGCATTCCATCCTCACTACCGATCCGGCTAAGTGCATTGGCAGTCAAGTCAGAACTGAAGCGAACAGACCACCCTCCATTGTTTACAACCGTTTCACAGCCAAAACAGCTGTCACGACAATTCGAAGTGCATTGCATGCTCGTCAATGGTGCTGCATACACACGCACAAACCATTCTGCAACATGATGATGGATTTATGTGAGGAAAAGCACTCCACTTACTCCACTTCTGTATCCACACACTCTAAAGTCCTCTCCTCGGACACGACTTCTCCTGCTACTGAAACACTCACCCACTGGAGATGCTGTACGACTTCGTCAGTGGTCACACATCCCTTCACCTTCCTCCTCTCACTCACTCACACACTCCCTCCCTCACCCGACGGTCCCTCGCATTTGAGAATACATCAACCAGTCCTCATGCCAACCAGCCAGCTAACTACCACGACAACCACTATCTCCTCCAAACCCATCGGTGGCTTCCTCCTCTACCTCACCTCCTGACAAGTGAAACACCTCAATGCCTACTCAATTTAGGCCCTCCTCCCTCCATCGGATTATTTCAATATCCATCAACACATCGAGGAAATCAGCGCCCATGTCATCTGTGTTGTCGATCTCGGCATCTTCTTCCACAATTTAAACTTTGTGAAGGAAAACCTGGTTGAACTGTTCCCACTAACATCATTGCTTAACATCTGTTTCCGTGATTGGAGCAAATTTCAGGACCGTGAGGGACACCTTTGAGATGCTAGCAAATGATCTGCCCGAGTTCCTACTGTTGAGGTTCAAACCATTACTCGCACCCAACTTGCCGTAGTCTCTGCTTCAGGTAAAGATCAGTCGACATTGTCAGTGTTGGCAAGACTTCATTCCGTCCTCACGTTAATCACCCACTTGAAACCTTTGGAACATTGTGGTTTGGATGGAAGAATAGTGCTATTGCGGAAGTGGTTCGTTGGTAATTGGGTGGGATTAATGTCTTTCACCTGTTCAGTGTATTTTTCACAGGAGATGAAGGAGGTCAGTTTTCAGTTAAGGCACAAGGTTTGCCCAACTGACCTCTACATAACCCAAAAGGTGCGCCAGAATGACACGTATTGCATAATGAAACTTTTATTGTATCGTGCGTTTTGTTAATTGGTAACTTGAAGCACGGCTAAACGCTTTCAAGTCTATAACGTCGAATAGATAGATTTCCGAGTATCTATTAACCAGTAAACACTGGATGAATCCGGCTCTAATTCAAACCGCAGGTATGCGGAGCACTATCGCCTTTTACAAGTCCTCTTTTTTTCACACACAAAGGCGGTTAATAAATACCAATTTGGGAAGTAATTTTAAACACTTCTCCAAAACCGTTTACACGCTGCTTTGACGAGCTATTTCGGCATCAAATGATTCCTTGCGCGAGGGGACGGTATTTACGACAACTGCTTTTTGGCCCACGTTAAAGTCGTACTTTTTCGCCCATGCATGGTTTTTCTCACCATAAATACCCACTTTCTTTTAGTAGGATAGTCTTTGCCCATAGCTGCATCAATGTATCATGCCAACTGCAGTCGCATTGTTTAGTCTCACCCACGTAAGGGTCGTCTTTGATGTTCTAAGGCGTAGAAACATTTAAAAAATGGAAGAATAATTTACAGCTTTTTCCAACGTACCTTTTGTTCGGGTAGGTATGAAGTTAACCACCGTTTCGTGAGCTCGCAATGCATCATAGCGTACTCCTACAACCCGCTAAGTTTTTCTAATCAAATTCCTCCATGACTGCAACATTGTGTATAATGATGTGTAGGTTAAAAGGGAGTTGGCGGGTGATTTTAGGAAAAAACTTCGCAATGTTTATGTTACTTTGATTGTGACGACGACTTGCTTTGAGAAAGGCATTCCAAAGCTTACGCTAAGAGCTACTGTATGATGAGACATTTGTTTATTACATTTAAAGTAAATTTCGCAAAAAAAAATGAGAACTACACATTTTTAATGCTTTGTAGTACCGACCGGTTATTTATGTTCCAAATTCCAACTGAACAATGCAAACTTGTAATAAAATTGCAGAAACCTAATGAAACCCTTCTTCAAAATTTGTTTATCTTATTTGCTATAGTGCTGCTGCTTTAAGAAGGCATGGTGAGGTCGTGTAAATCCTACCATTTCCTGATGCGCTTAGCAGCATCTTGATGATACACGAACACTGAATGTTTGTAAAGCGTTGCCCTTCTTCGAAACTAGCCAATGCCAAAAGCAGCTATGATTGAACTCTGACATGAATGTTCAGTAATTTTTGCTAAATATTTTGACATTTCAATTCCTCCCATGTCTGATTTACATAACTACTTATAACCTCTAAACATATTAAGAATGCGTTGCCTACCGTTGTTGTTGTTGTTTTCTAAAATTGTCATCAGTTAAAACACTATTGTAGCGCCAAATTTTTTTCTCCTTAGATGCGTAGAATGCTTGTTTAACTCTTTGTTTTGGTTTGGCGACCAATGAAGAATCCGCCTTCGCGATTTGCCTGGACGACAACGGTCTGCGAGGCGGCCCACCAACCATTTGTGCCTCCTGAGCATTAACTCGGGATGCTACAGTATGCCATAGATATTCATGCATTGTAGATATGTGCCACCGAAGTGTTTTATTAATAAGAGCGGTAGTCATGGTGTAATGTTTTGATATGTCGGCAAACTAGCGGTTCAATTACGTGGGCACCTGCACTTCCACTCTGCGGCATGGCCCTCACAGGACATGCAAACAGCCCCGTACTAATGCATGTTCTTTCAAAGTACTTGTGCCTATTACGATATTAGGGCTGGTTCCGGGTGTCACGATGGCAACTGTAACGATTCTACGAATTCGCTTATAAGCAAAAGTATTATGGAAGTTTTTACACTACTGGGGGACACGGGGAAGGGGGGGTTCGGGAGTTCATCAGCAGGACCCCAAGGCCATGTCGCAGATTGGAGGTACTAGCTGCGGAGACGCAAGTGCCCGCGTAACTAAGTAACAGCGGGTAACAAGGCAAACAAAACGCCTATTAATAATTTCGACCACATTATAGACAAAAAAGCAAGTCCATAAAAACTAAATTACCGACGGATTTATACAAAGCAGAATTCATGGTTATTATTTTATTGCTAAAAGACACTTTGAAGTTTTTAAGGCCGAATATTTGAAATGCATGATAAACCAAAAGGTTCTCGAGGGAATTAGTAATTTCGAAGGGCTATTTCATTCTGGCGCGCCTTTTGGGTTATGTAGGGGTCAGTTGGGCAAACCTTGTGCCTTAACTGAAAACTGACCTCCTTCATCTCCTGTGAAAAATACACTGAACAGGTGAAAGACATTAATCCCACCCAATTACCAACGAACCACTTCCGCAATAGCACTATTCTTCCATCCAAACCACAATGTTCCAAAGGTTTCAAGTGGGTGATTAACGTGAGGACGGAATGAAGTCTTGCCAACACTGACAATGTCGACTGATCTTTACCTGAAGCAGAGACTACGGCAAGTTGGGTGCGAGTAATGGTTTGAACCTCAACAGTAGGAACTCGGGCAGATCATTTGCTAGCATCTCAAAGGTGTCCCTCACGGTCCTGAAATTTGCTCCAATCACGGAAACAGATGTTAAGCAATGATGTTAGTGGGAACAGTTCAACCAGGTTTTCCTTCACAAAGTTTAAATTGTGGAAGAAGATGCCGAGATCGACAACACAGATGACATGGGCGCTGATTTCCTCGATGTGTTGATGGATATTGAAATAATCCGATGGAGGGAGGAGGGCCTAAATTGAGTAGGCATTGAGGTGTTTCACTTGTCAGGAGGTGAGGTAGAGGAGGAAGCCACCGATGGGTTTGGAGGAGATAGTGGTTGTCGTGGTAGTTAGCTGGCTGGTTGGCATGAGGACTGGTTGATGTATTCTCAAATGCGAGGGACCGTCGGGTGAGGGAGGGAGTGTGTGAGTGAGTGAGAGGAGGAAGGTGAAGGGATGTGTGACCACTGACGAAGTCGTACAGCATCTCCAGTGGGTGAGTGTTTTAGTAGCAGGAGAAGTCGTGTCCGAGGAGGGGACTTAGAGTGTGTGGATACAGAAGTGGAGTAAGTGGAGTGCTTTTCCTCACATAAATCCATCATCATGTTGCAGAATGGTTTGTGCGTGTGTATGCAGCACCATTGACGAGCATGCAATGCACTTCGAATTGTCGTGACAGCTGCTTTGGCTGTGAAACGGTTGTAAACAATGGAGGGTGGTCTGTTCGCTTCAGTTCTGACTTGACTGCCAATGCACTTAGCCGGATCGGTAGTGAGGATGGAATGCATTCCATCATGAGTAGAATTGGTAGAAGTAGAAGCAGGTCGCACTGGATCAATCAACGGACCGAATGGTTTGTGGGCTTGTCGCATCGCACGCCAGATGTCATCATGCAGTGTTTTTTTTTTGTTTTTTTTTTTTTTTCAAATTGAAAGACAAAAATGCACGGATGTATCCCCGTCCTGTGTGTGTTGTCACGTGAACCCGCATCCATGTAGTTGGCCAGAGATACACCAAACGAGGGTCACATTTGGATGTGCTGGCGATGTTGCAGCATCTGTGGGAAGAGTGAGAATGTTTGCAACCGTCTGTCTGTTTAGCATAGTGGTGTTAGTGAAGCGCTGGGATTGAACATGAAACCGTAGTAGTGAATTAAGGCATGCTGCTCATGGATACGGTCATAGCTCACTTATTTGTGGTTGTGATGCAGAATGTTGCATTATATTTTTTGATTTCCTCGCGGACTCTGGGTGGCCAGATGGGCCCTCTTCGAGGAGGGAAATGGTCAGCTTAGCTCTTCATGGTCCCCTTATCCAGTACACTTTCCTGCATTACTGCGACGTCACCACCGAGCATTTTGATTTAGCTGTTCCAACGATGTTTTATGAACTCTTTGATGTTTGGACACAAAGATGATTTGGTAAAACGAGTCACTTTTCAAGTAAATGACATCATATTTCTTTAGCACCACCTTTTAGCTTATCTTTGCTGATTTACCTGCCCAACTGTCAAAATAATTATTCATTCCAATTTTGGCAACAAGTTCGCAGTCGCTGCTGCAATGAACCGCACTTAGGTGATCACAAACAAAGGGCAATTAAAGTGAAAGCCTTGAATTTAGCGCGTTTGCTTCCTTTCTTTTCAAGTCCTTGACCGTCACTGCATGCGTAGTTAAGAAGCATCGAGGCACCTGCCGGAGTTGAGTGATGCCTGCACGAGGCGCCTGAATTCCAGACTTTCCATCCTCCTAATTCTGATGCAAAATCGAGACCTCACTTTCTTCTCCTTTCATGTCTGCCGAATCCATAAAGCTGAACATTTGCCTGAAATCAGTTGCCGATCTCTAAAAAGAATGTAGACAAGTGAGATACGCCGTAGAGACCGTGTAAGGCAAGTACATAACTAGAGTTGACGTTTAAAAGTTGTTTATGTTAATGTTAAGTTTACCATTTATAACTATAAATTTGACCCCTGATAACTGTCACGAATAAGATGAGTGCTTAAAAAAATTCCAAAATCATGTAAACCAGACATCACTTTGTCATTTGCTTTCACACACACAAACAGATTACCTAAGAAACACAAATGCCACAGATTCATGTGTGGAGTGGTGCTTTGGCATAAACACTTCCCGGGTGTTATTCACTGTCATCGAAGTTGAACACTCGGCGACTCTACGAACCCGCAGGCGATTTGCACAGTAGAGACAACTGGTACTTAATGAAATGCTTCCACTAGCCTAAACCTTCATCGCTCATTAATGAGTGTGCAGGCCTTTCTTTATGGCACCTTTGGGCGATTGTAATGAATGAATTATGCAGATGTTTAAACTCATCAGTGAATACAAGTTACCACAAGACTGGTTTTTAGTTTGGTGAGGCATTAAAACCTGTTAAGGAGAAGTAAGTGTGTTTAAGCCTAAAATAAAAAGGGTTGAAGGGAGCGGAGAGGAGGTGAAGTTGGGACCACACTTGCGCACAACATCAACATTGATGCACGTCGAAGACACGAGGTGACACCAGGCAAGGGGTTGAACTTTTTGCCCTCTTAAAAAGATGTCACGTACAATAAATCCAAGCTTGGCCCTCAACACACTTGATTGAGGAACAGCGGACAATTCATAACTCTTGGACAAGAGTTTTTTTGCCTATTTTCTTTCGAATATTTCATACGTTAATCCAACCCGTTTGTCATGATTTTTCATATCGCCTAGTAGAAGGTAACTTGGTAATTGTTCCAAGAAAATATTGCATGAAAACTTAAATGCGAATCAAAGCGTTGCAGCTGGAATTTAGCATTGCCATAAACACGCATTTGAAAGCGTTTTAAACTTTATCGTGAGACAGGATGACAAACTATTTGATTGTTTAGTTGTATCATTAGAAACCGGAGACATCCCTGAGGACGAAGGCATAATACTTGTTTTTGGTTTACCGACCTGATCTCCTAGGAGGCCTCTCATCAAAACCGAGAGTTAAGCTATTAAAACACTGCTGCAAGTGCTTTTATCACTAGTCTTGGAGAGAAAAAGTGTTCTGGGACAGATTTCAGACAGTTTCTTTCGGAAGTCTAACGAATGTAAGGGTGCTAAAGCTAAATTATGTAAGAAATTCGGATAACAAGGAAGACGCATTTATCCTATTATTATCCTTTCCTCCATTTTTATGAGCGATGCCTGGCTTGCACCTTCCCGTTCGACCTTCTGCTGGGTGAATTTGCAATAAGGCTGTACACAAACAATAGAAGGGTTGAAAATGGGCTCTTCGAATGCATAAATTAACTCGATGGATGAGGGGCTGGTTGTTTACCGTCGCAGAGAGCAAAGCACTTCCGGTACGGAGTCATTACATGCTTGTTAATAGTACGAAAGGGTTGACTGGGTTAGGGTGACTCTCCGAATGCCAATAACACGTGAAACAAATGGGTGAAATTAATAAAAAGGCAGTTAAAAGGTAGACGAAGATTTGCTTCATTAAACAAATGTTAACGCTGGATGGAGGAATTTTTGAATGAGGATGACTTTCCAGTCAATGGAATCCAGAGAAATCGCCCAAGTTCCATAGTCGGACATTGGTACTGGTATACTCGGCTTGAACTGTGCATCTATGAGGTTGTAGTTAAAATTCGAATGTGAGCAAAGTAGTTGTGGTTTTACGGAAACACAGGATTGGGGCAATGGAACAATAAAACTACGAATCAACAAGGATTTAATTGATGTGGAATTCCAACATTGTATCTCCATTAGGTGGGTTGGCCTTCGGGCTGCGCCAGTAGTCCCGATGTCTTCTGCATCGCTGAAATACATATTCTCTCGTCCCTAGGGAAGTCTCAAGACGCCACGTTGGTGGCAGCAGAAAGTGAACCCGAACCTAAACGACTATCAACCTTATTTCTACTGTTGGATGATAGACCTTAGCGAGGCGGACGAAGAGCATTTGCTGTAGATAGGAGGGTAGGTGACGACCATCAACGTAAATTCAAAAAATGACATCTGCTTTGGGTAACCACCCTAGCTTCGTGATCTGCAGAAAAGCTGTTCGCAACTGAAGCGATACTGGCCGAAAACAAGCTTGTAATTTTTCGTTACTGAGCTGCTTTCCGTACTTGTATGAAAGACATCAAATGTGTAGGAATACAACACCTTCGCTACTTCCCTGCCAACTGAACAGAACCCAAATAGGCACGCCTAGGCAGCTGTAGGTTGAGAATAACGTGACATGGATTAACAAACACAAAACTCCACCTCCACAAAACTATGTTAAACCCCGTTCTTTGTTATATGCCTTTGGCTTAAGGTCAGTGTTTCTGCGAATAGTTGTGGATACGCATGATGGCTAGCGCAAAAACCCAGATTCATTTTCAATGACTTTGCGGTCAAGTATCCCCTCAGTAGAGGGAGGATTCAACGACTAGCATATTCGACTTTGGGGAAATCCCAATGCGTCACAATGATGGCCAACTATAATCATTAGTTTGGGGGTTTTCCTAGTTTGACCAATCACAAAAAACTCTGAAAAGTGCGGAAAATGTAGGTCGAAGTTAAAATATGCCTTTTACCATCCACTAATTCCAAGGTGTGAACGTAATGCAAGTGTGAGGTGGAAAAGAAGCCTTGTTTCTATTTGCACGGAATAATTCTTTCCATGACGTGCATGGACGTGATTCCGTCAGTGCTGACCTCAGGTCAACTGCTAGTGCATTGCGCGAGGATACGCCTCTGAGGGTCGCTAATGCAAATCCGCACTTTACTCTCCTCTGTTCTGGAGAACCCCTGATACCCATCTAGCTTGTGCCTTTCAGAAAACTGTGCATTTAGTGCACAACACGTGGTAAAAAAAATAACAATTCCAATTATCAGAATGAGCGAAAGACAGTAATCTTGTCTCGCAATATTTCGCATTTAGGAAGCCCCAGACGAGGCAAGAAAAACATCAGACGCTATTTTTTTCTTACCGGGGAGAGATTTGAAAATGCGTTAGCTAATTCTCTAGGCAAGTAATCAGTTATGTGAAACTAATGAAAGCCTTCATTAACGTTTTTGTGATCAGTTTCGCTCAGGTAGAAAAAAATTAAATGCAAGGCCTTGGGAGGTGATGGCGGACTTAAATGGCACAATATCCAGAGTCACTACAATTTAAGCATCAAATAAATGCTCGCAATGAGAAATTCAATATTTTGGGACTAGAATGGCATTAACTGAAGAAAGTTTTAGCTTTTCTGTGACAAAAAAAACAAGAAGTTTAAGTCCAAAGGGGAATTTGTGCAATCCACTCCTTGAAGGGGGAATTAATTGATTCCCGAGCACCGTGAATAGCCGGAACACTTTCTGCAGATTCATCAGTCCATCAAAGTAATGAGGGAATGCTACTATGGAAGGGAGTTTCACAAATTATTCGTAATGTTTATGCAAATTGATGGCCAATGCACTGGTCACCCAACCTGGATGAGGACTTTGGCCCGAATGTACCCTTTTAGGTGGCCGGTCGATGGGTTGGAATTTTTAAAGTTATGAACTTTAAAGTTTGCATTTTGGGAAACGATAACCTTACTGAGGTTGGGATAAATGTTATTTAATTGCAGGCTTCATCAGACCGTTTCCCATGCCTTGTTCGTGGTATGAAAATCATAAATAGGTAGAATGGTAAAACAAAATTCAAAAATTTACCTACCACGTTGTGCAACGAATTCTTCATATTCGAATCAACAAATCTGATAAATCAACGTGTATCTTAGAAGGTTTGTTGACAGGCACAACTGGAACTCTGCATTACCATGATGCGGGTGCGGAGCAAATGGGAGTGGAAGAAGGACTTGGAAATTGGACTGATCCATTAGTAAATGAGTAAGTGCTTTTATCTCACAATTAACATATCAAGCTGTATGAGTGAAACGTCCCAGCCAAGCTTGAAAAGATGCACAGACTACAATAATCTTTCCTGCTTTTGGATGGTTAGCCTTTCGTAAGAAGCGAATTTTGTGATTTATGCTTGGTCCAGCGCCAGACAAGGACTTGGGAATTTGGTTAGGGTTTTGCAGGAAAGGGCCTAATTTTTGCACCACATAAAGATAAAGTACAGTTGGGGTTATCAAAGCCTTTCCTACTGTAGCATCTCTTGCCACTGGCATGCCAACTTTCAACAAGTGGCCAATTCAAATCAAGATGTTGAAGGTGAGAAAAATAAATGTTAATTAAACTATAAAACGATCTTCTGTACTTTGAAAGAAATGAATAATACATATTTTAGGTCAGCAACTAAGTAAGTATTTCTGCATGCTACTAGATTGCATACCCTACATTGGCCTCAATAGAGAAAATAGGCGAAGTGTTAAACTTACCTATTTTCCCGCTTGGATGTGAAGTGTTCGCCAGTAAAGCGCAAAAAACCTGTCAAAAGGTTGCTAGGTGCACTGACGGATGGCGTTCGGAGATCACATGACAAGGAGGTTTGGATGGTGCAGCAAAACGTGGACACTTGCCATCGTGGATCAAGCCCACCACGACAATATCCCTTTCTGTCTTTGTCAAAGCCAATTTCCATTAACTGGATCCCTCTTTTGAACTAATTCAGTTATGCACCTTCACTTGGTAACTAGGAGTGTAAAGATCAAGTGAAAAGGCAACACTTTTGCCTTTTATAGGCAATAAAGAGATGGAATTCCACCTACTTCGGATTTTATTTTTGAATTGCAGTCCAGACGAATGAAAATAGCACGATTAGTGTGTTTCTAACAACTTGACATAAATTTTTACAAGCCGTAGTACAACAGTAGATGACAAAAGCTACTTATTGCTCTTAAAGTGGTTCACATCCGCGCTAGCACCCAAGTTTTCGGTTGGTTTGCATGACATTGAGACTGTTTATATGTGGCCGACAAAAGTCTGAAGTAACTACAACCCCTAATTTAATGTTTCCTTGCCAATTCCGTTTTACTGCCTTCGGAATGAATAATCGCTATGGGGTGAGAAAAGGAATTTCATGGGAAAGAAATTAGTGGAGATAATCTATGATTCTGTGGTCACTGAACGATACATACTATTTTTGTCAATGAATGTCGAATGCCATCCATACTTGGTAGAACTGTGGAATTTTAACGCCCCTTTTTGCCGCAATTTTGTACAGTTTAGGTGGCACAGTTTAGCAAATAGGTAAGTTGCGATGGCGACAAGTGTACAAGAATAACATTACTTAGGGGTAAAAATTTGACACATTTTTAGAAAAAAATGCGAACAATTTGGCTGAGATGTTTCATTAGCACTTTTAATGCACATTCGTGATAGAATTCGAGGTAAAATGACTTGAGGAAACACCGAGAAAATGTGGGTGAAGGCTAAGGAACGACGGAGTGGCGGGTTCATAATCAGTAAGTTAGTGGATGAATTGATGCTGCTGCTTACGGGATGGTTAAGGTTGTGTCTCCAAAAGTCAATGTGCTCCTTCGAAAGTTCAAAACATAGGTAACATCACCAGGTAGATGTGGATGGAGAATGAAGGCGACATAAGTAATGTGTGGTGCAGGAAAAAGCCTCTCGACATGGAAACACCATGATGCGCCAAGTGAGTGGACTGGACAACTTTGACAGCGAAATGGACAAGTTATAGCGGATTGTGTTAAAGCTCTTTGGAAATGTTAATCTAAGAGGGTTTTTTAGGAGCTTTCCGGATTCATTTCTTCAAAAGGTTAATAGCAAAATCCATTTCACAGTCACTTGTGCTCACAGTAACTACATAAATGGAAGGAAATGGTATTCAGTCGGTAAGTAATGAGCAAATAAAAGGTTTTCTCCGCAATTTTGCCGACTCTTTCCCTTTAGCGGACAAGAGCATTGTAAAATAAACCCCTTTTGATTAATGGGTAACAAAATCTGACAACATCTAAAGCACTTTATGTGGATCCCAATCCTTCGCGTAGGCAGAATTACAGGTTTGGTTGGAGTGAAACTCCAATTTAGCTCTTTTTCCAAAAGTTCTTGTGAAAAAAAGCGAGTAAATCACACAAAGAATGTCTAGATAGGGATTTCTTGCACACCGAAATAGGGGAAGAGTCATCGTCCCCACAGCATCATCCCTATCCATTGTGGAGATGTGCTTTAGTTACAAGAGGCGACGTGACCCTTGAAAATTGACGTCCGATGAATCACTGAGGTTGCTGCTGCTATTGCTGTTGCTGCTGGTACAGTGTCAGGACAACGCAGGCATGTGCGGTGGACGAATAAACCGGAGGCGCAGTGACCTCAGACATGCAGCTGTATGCAGTAGCGTACACCACACGGCCTCTGCTGCATCAGAGATGACTGGAATAATAGGGAGATGAAGTTGACCCCTGCGTTTATTAAATTTGTTGGCCAATTTAGCTTTGATCTTGTTTACAGGGCAGCATAATAATTCTGACTACATTACCATGACTGGGGCCTCCCTTTGGCATCTGTGCCCGAACCCATTGGCCCGATGAAACGGGTTTCCAAACGGATATTGGAAATGTGGAATTCACTATGTTGTAATGTAAGCGAAAGGCTTTTAAGCTATAGGGAATGAGGTGATGCCGGCTGAGTTAGGATTGGTAACCAAGTTTGAGAATTGTTAGGGGGACTCTTTGCCGGCTGGATGTGGGCGAACACATTCGCCTTTTCTACTCGAAAAATGCCCTTCAGGCGGTGCCATTCCGCACTAACCACAACGATGGTTTGTGAGAACGTGTTCTGAGCAGGAATTTCGAACTACCGTGGAACGAGGAGGCATTGCCGGGTCCATCGATGTTTTCGGTAACCAATATAAGTTAAGAAGGGCTCCTGTGAGTTTTAACAATGTGCGACGACTCCTCTATTCATAACTTCCTATCCAGTGTCTTCCATAACGACCATAACACACTTCACTAATTCTTTTTACAATGTCACTCGAACATAAATGATTTCCCAGGTGAGATCAAAAACATGCTCATTAAAGTTTCTTTCTTAAGGATCAAAATGGCTAAAAGTGATTGATGGAAGGAGGGTGTGCAGTTACCCTCCTGCATAATTGATTCATTAACCGAACTCGAACTCCCACCGTCAGTCGAAAATACTGCTTTGATCAGTGTGCCAGTTGACCTGTCAGATGACCTCCCAATAAAGTAGTGCGATAATATGCTTGCACTTTTGGCGAGGAGAATGAATAAATTTTACAACCAATCTCAGTATCTATCGCTTGTAAAATCAAAATTCACAATTAAGTGGACGCAACCACCGAAATAAACAATTTTCTCACTGCTATAAATCGCAAGTAAAGGCGTTATATGTGCAAAGGTGACAGAAAGCGAACATTTATCCAAAAACATTTTCTGACATTTTCGACCGAAAACACGATTTTGATCTTTGACAAATCAGACAACGTGCTATCGGGTCGCATCTCCTGTACCCACGTGCCCATCGATCGGCAGGCGAGGTAAAGATCGGAGAAGGAGGAAACCAATGGAAGGAGGCCGAGGGGGCGCTAATCCCTTTCGCGCACCGCTTTTCCCTCACCAGTGGTTTCAGCGCGATTCGCCCTCGTGTACATAGGTACGCACGCACGCGCATACACATCTAGTCGCCCAGACAGTGAACGGAGTGGGGGATCTCGCAGTGTGGACGTAGGTCTGGTTAGTTCACCAAAGCGAGTGTTTTTGCGAGCCCAACACCAGCTCATACTGCAGTAGTAGGTGTGAAGAATGAAAGTATGCTAAAGAGAGATCGACACGTTCGTGCTGATGCAAATTCACATTGCTAGAAGACGGCACCAGGACTAAGTCCGGAATCCGTGTTCACAACTGGAAGCCGATCTGGGATCCCCAATAAGCAGGGCTGATTGCTTTCGTTTAAAATTACAACCAAATCTGCGGTCACTTTAATTATGCTGATAAAAACCGGCGCTTGTTAGATACTGGAGCCAACTCTTCCACAGACCTCATCGCTGGAGCCCATGGGGTATTGTCATGGATAAAAATATGCAGCGAGATGAAGTAGAACAGATATTCGGTGTAGAGACCCCAAGTTTTAGGCATTGTAAAGTGCTTTACGAAAGATGAGAATCGGGAGCTATTTTTAATCCACCCCTGCACTCATGCTTGCCAAACCGTTATAAAGGTTTCAGTGGTCGCAAAACTCATATAAAGGTAGCGAATTTCACGAAATTACCACGAGATTGACACCAAGATATGAAAGTGAGACTTGCAATGAATGGTATGGTAACAGAGCATAATGAATGCGAAAAATTGTCTAGAGGAAACTAAAATATAAGTACCACCTCGAGCAGACTTGGACGGACGTTCCCAAGTTGAATGCAAGCAAAAAGAATGAAAGGCTACCGATTTATGAAGCTTTATATTGCAATATGACAAGAAGTTTTGACAGCCAGCACCATTAGGATTGCCTTATGAATGCACGAAAATTGTCGAGTTTCGCGTAATCTTGCCATGATACAAAGTGGTTTAAAGAAAAGACAAGAAGCAGAGAAAACAGGAAGAAGTAAGGCAAGATGGATTGAAGGGTGCGAAGAGAAAGACTAACAAAACCAGATTGCGGAAGGACGTGTGCTAAAAGGTGGGTAAGGGACTAGCGTGATCAACGAGCGCAGTATCGGTAGAATACAAATCGGTGATAATCTACTGAGGCCAAGTGGATGTCGGAAGGTCTTCACTGGCCCAGACGTTTGTCAAGAGCAGCCTGAATATTCGAGAATCGATCAGCACCAGTGTAGTCGATCACACCGCGCTCCCAGCTGCCCTGACGATCCATGGAAGACGAAGCCAGTGGCTGTTCACGCAGAATTGGACCCTCACTCACATCAAGAGTCGCCAGATGCCCAACCAAACCACCCTGTAACGAAAACGAGGGCGTATTCAAAAGCGGTCACCCTGCTGATAAAATACCGCCACCTAACTATTCACCTCTAAACACGTACTCACACATGCACGGCAAATGAAAAGTAGAATGACTTCTGCGCTACTACTTGATTAGGACTAGGTCTTGAGTGGTTAGAAAGCAGCCCAACACCCACTTCAAAAACGCACACAAATGACTGGGAAAATTGGTGCTCCCTGCAACGGTCATAGCAAACGTTTACCGGCATCACTATGAATCACAAATTATTTACAAACGTGAATGAGATGAGCTCGTCGAGCTGGCTTCAACCCAGTTCAAACAGGAGTTATGCCCCCATTTGAACTGGAAATGGAAGTCAACTCCTACAAGCATGCACACTCACTCGTGCTGAACGGTTATAGCTAGGGCATGCAAAAATACTAGTACTTACCATGTTCTACAACATGAAATGAAGACAAAATTACAATTACATGAACAAAAGCAAGCACAAGCATAGAAGATCGACATCGGTATTAATGCAAGGAGCGTCACTTTTAATAAACTGTTTTAATTATGAAACCTAACAGTGGTTTTACGGCAAAGGAATAACAATAACAACAACCAGGATGAAGCGATAGATGACCATACGACACAACGAGTGAACTTCTTTCCTTTAATAATACTCACTTTGGCAGGTCGCGAGTGATCCTAGCATGGAGCAAACGCACAATCCGCGTTAAAATAAAATAAGTGACGTGCTGAAAAAGGGCTAAACAAGCTAGTGTGAAACTTCGTAGTTTACATGTATTTACCATAAACACAACCATCACCATCGCAAACTTAATTTCGGAGTATTCAGTTCTGTCTAGACGCACGATCAATGACAAACGAACCCGAGAATGGTAAATGTTGGTGTAGAATTGGATAAGAACTAAAATGCATACAAAGTTGATGCAGTTGGAGCGCAAAAGCATTTCAAGCTCTATTGCAAAGGTAGTGCGCAGACAAGAAGGAAAATGGCCTTACAACAGAAGGGCTGATCTTTGGCTTGATGTCGGTGAGGAAGAGATGCCACCAGAAATTGAGAAACCGCAAGGACTGTGCACTGATCTCGTCACAAGGCGTAAGACTGCCGGTCTCGGGGTTGACCTGCTGGTGCCAAGGCTTCGCAGGGCCAATGAAGTGGACAACACGGATTTGCGAGCCAAATCGCTTCATAGCAGGCGGGTAGGAATAGAAAGCCTGAGCAATGCAGTTGTAAGTAAAGGGAAGGTGACGGCGAATGTCCTTGGTGGACCAGTCTGAGAAGAAGAGGTTCAGAAGGCCCTGCAAAGTGCCACAGAAGGAGCAAATCAATATCCGACTTACATCGCTGATCGATGTTATTTTGTTGCTTGCCATAAAACTGCCATGCATTATAGAGAATAAACACATTGAACTCTAAACTGAACTGACAAACTAAAAAGACCTCCCGATAAGTAAGGCAGTCCACTTATTGTTCAGCGAATCAATCAAAGATGTCTAGCTTAAGGAATATAAATCCAAATAACACAAAATTTAAACAGTCAAGGGCACGAAAATGATTACCTGGTCACCACCATCAAAACTGCCTTCCAAGAGAGCAAAGTCAAGGAGAGCTCGATAAGTGTCAAGGCTAGGAGTGTACACAAAAACACCGGAATTGAAGCAATCCGGCCACCCCGGATCCGGAGCGGCACTCAATTCCTCTCGTTCAAAAAGATCATCAATGTTTTGCAGAACCTGTTGAGGAAACAAGGCACTAAGAGGAACGTTTAATTACAAGAAGTTTTGTTCAACAAAATCACACGATACTCACAAATTAATAAAAAAGGCAAAAACAGGCGCATTTGCAAGAAAGATGAAACAGTGGAATTGCAAAACGAATAAAAATACTGATAATCAAAATAGCATACTAGAGTATCTGCATCCATAAACACGCATTTAGAGTACTGTGTGAGCCGCCAGCAATGAAGCTTCGTAAAGGTAACACCAAGATCAGGCCTTGAAAGAAGCTTTAGATTTTCCGAATCGCTGCTATCCAGGACATCAACCAACTCAATATGATCAAAAAATTCTTCAAGAGCCGTCCTAATAAACGCTAAGCGATACAGCAAAAAACAACCTCATCTTATCCGAAACAGAGCTAGTAACCATGCAGACGAGTTTTTTGGTAGTGCCCACTTTCCGGAGAGAGTCCGCCAAGACCAGGGCACCACAACAATACTCATCATTAGTAGCAAGTGTTACGTACGCCTCAGCCACTAAAATATAAAATCCAAATAAACACTAAGAGAAAGAAAAACACTGCGCATAGTTTCCACAGAACACACTTCGTGCACAAACGTCGACTGGAAGGCTTAGAGTGACCGGCACCGCAACTCCGCGTATTTAGATGAGTGTTGGTTAATATAAACAAATTAGTAAGCCAGGTGACTTAACTGAAATGGTAAAACACATGTTCTCCAGGTCAAACGCATTGTTGTATGCCTGGGTTGCACCTAAAAGTAGAAAAGTTCTGATGCATAATAATATCTTAACGAATTAAAATACCAAATTTCGGTAAGCCAGTGATTTTGCCTTGATTCACTTGGATCATTGTATCTTTGAAAGAGTTTTGCTTAATTGCCGAATAGCAAGCGAAAAGTGCAGGGAGAATTCAAAAGTTACTTATTGGCATATCATATTGGTGATTTCGAATTTTGTTCACACGGGTGAGTACTGAGGTCTGCAGGCTGCAGTTCCGCTCTGTGGCATACCTTCAGACATCGTGCTATTGGCATCCCAGCCCTTCTAAACGCAATTAATTTATGTTCTTTCATACCACTTTGGCTTGGCACGACTTCACTGAAGACTTGGGTCGCTACATTAGTGACATTTCCCTAAAGGATAATAGACCTTTACCTAATCATTAGGCTTATTCGGGCACACTCAGCCGAAGTTTAGGCCGTCAAAAAAGTATAAGAAGGTGCGATTTTGTATCTGGCGTAAATTAAGGCATTACAATATCAGGACAAAATTCGTTTAAAACTAAAGCACCATATATTTTGGCATTGTATATGCTCGCCAACAAACCAGCATCACCTTGTATACGTGACCAAGGGAAGCATGTTTTTTAATGTGATGGATTTTACGTTTTTCTCCTCGACTTCTAGTTTCTCACCTTTGAAACAAGAAGAGTGTGTGGGAGATGGCATCTTCATTTGAGCAGTGGTACAGAGGTCCACAGGTTGTCATGATTTGGAGGGTATCGGGGTTCGTTCTCCCCTAAGGAATTGTGAGCTTTGCTCCGTTACATGATTGGCGTAATCTGGCCGATTCTACCTGAAAAAGCCTATTCCAACAAGCATGTATTACAATGGAGCAAATTAAATAAAGACGACTTTTTATTCTCACGCCTGCCACACAAAAAAGTTGTCCATTTTTGTCCTCCTCTTAATTTACACGCGCGTTTAAAGAAAGTTAGTTATAACAAAGGCAATGAAGTAGTTCGTTTATGAAAAGCAGTTATGTGGTTCCTGTCTTTTATACATTAAGTAACAAATTCACAAGTAAATAATCTTTGTAAAGTGTTTTGACACTTTTTAATATTAAAATGGGCGTTTGAAATTATCATAACCTTGAAAGCACCAAATACAATGAACGTGACCTGATTCCCCCCTTCCGATTAGAGTTGAGCCATGGACTGTGGCTCCTTGAGACGATTAATTAAAGCCACCCATTTATGAGTCGGTTTAAATTTTTACTCTGAAGCAATGCTTACCCATTGCAAGCATACTGTCATACTATCATGCAAAATAAACCCAAAGTGAATTCACAGCGTTGGAGGAGCGAATCACCTTATGTGAAGCACGAATGGGTTGACATTTTAGTTCTCCTCTCGTTATCATAAATTCCGCACAATTTTTGTCGGGGTGGATTCTACCAGGCAACGAGAGGTAGTTTTGGTAGGCGTATCGTTTTTACGGATCTAATGTACATCCGGCAAGGTGAAAATGTCACATAAATGATCATCACTTAATGGTCCCTCAAGCGCGCACGCATAAGCTCAAGCGATCCAGAAGCCATTGCAACTCCTAGCACACATCAGAGAAGATGGCGTTTTGGACATGTGATGCGCAAAAATTTGGAATTTAATTGAACAGCATATTCCATATCTGATCCACATGTTTTAGAGCATTTAGAGAAACTTTGCCATAAATTTTCATGGTGTTACCGCTGTTTTGTACTGCTAGGTCGGACACAAGCGGAACAACAACGTCTCATAAAGCGTGGTTGAGCAAAACACCACTTTACTGACTCTAAAGATTTTTTCCCGCGGGGCAAATTCTACCCACACAAGACCATAATTCAGACTTTTCAAGGGAGCCATAAAAGAAAAAGGCATGCGACGCTTGGACAGTTTGCTCAAAGCTGTGTTAGATTACATGGGCAATTGAGTCTCCGCAGATTGTACTTCTGCACTACTCCAGTACCCTTTTATCCCTTCTGTACACTAAGAGCAGAAGGTTCTATGACACAAGTCAAACAATTTCGAAACAAGGCTACTTGGCTGTTGATAAGGTGGCTATGATATGAAGAAAAGGAGTAAGATTATCATAAAAGTAGGAGAGGAAATGGTTTATTTGCATTAAAACACAATTTTATGATGCCAGTTTGGGCAGAATCAAGCTCTCAGATCAAAAATAGCGCCAACGCGTGTACCATAAAGGCAGGCAAATTATTGCTTGCTCAAATTTATCGTTCACTGCGCCTCTGATGAGCGCTTATGACATGGAGTAGATTTTATCCCTAGTGCATATTAGGTAGCTAATCAAAAACAACAAATGGTGGCGCATCTTTATTTTCGCCTTATTAGGGTAACAGAATTACTTGGATGGGAGAGGATTATTAAAACAAATGGTCTGCCACGAGAAGTGTTATGCAAGGCTTTGGCTCAACGAACACAGGGCGAAATTTGTTTTGTTACGCTTAAAGCCTTCCGTGAAGACAAGGAAGGACACAATTCTAGGGCAGAATATGGATTGCAGACGCGAAGGAGAGCTGAGTAGACACCGCCGAGTGGAAGGACAAAGGCCTGGCCATCCGATGACCGCGAAACCAAACCGAAGAGTGAAACGAGTAAACAAAGCGTTGTAGTTTATGTATGGTCTCATATGATTTCACCAAAAAGCAAGAGTTCGTAGTATTATCGTATGAAATTGCTCTAACCGTAAACTGTTCTTCCTTTTACTCCCCCTCCCTTTATCACCCTCGATAAGGGAAGATTGGATGATTTTTGGCGTCTTTATTAACAATAACTGAGTTGCTGCTTGGAGGACAGCCTCTCTACAGCTGGAAAACGATCTTGCTCTCCCACGACCATACTCAAATTATCCTCCCGCCTCGCACTTACGAGGTCATTTTTAAATGACTTAAGTATTACACTGATTGCTTGGATCTTTGCTCCTCGGAAGTGTGGGGTCACAGACAAAATAAAATTGAAATAACGCTTAAAAACCCTAATCCTTTGATAAAAATATATAAGGAGCAGAAAACTAAGGTTGAACACTGTTAAATGATGGTAACATCGTTTTACTTTCGTTTGTTCCTCCCCTCCAGTAGTCTGATGCAAAAATTGAGTGTATTTTATTGTATTCAAGGTTCGAGACCAACAAGCACCAAAAGGAAATGCAATTCAGTTAATGTTCAAACAACTTTTAACATTTATACGAACTAAAGCATGCTGTGTTCTTAAAATCATCCTCGAGCGCATTCTGATTTGAGGTTTGCAATGGGAGATTGTTTAAAAAACGTCATGAAAGATAAAGTGGGAAAGTTGTTCAAACATTGCCGCAATCTGAGAACAAATAATCCTCCCAGCAGTAAACAAATTTTATTTCCTCCAAATGATTGATGACACGCCTTATATTGGTAACCTGGATTAGTAGGAACCCGAACTTTGTGGGGTGGGATCTTGGTAAACTCCAAAGTACATTGAAAGAAAAAAATCTTTTTTAGAAGCAGCTTTTTAAAGATTATTCAAAGGCAGTTCACTTGATATTAATGCCACCATTTGGCACGTCTTTTCACAATGGTAATGGGAAATGCTTGCATTATCTCTCTCTCAAATCTGTGCCTCCCTTAATGGCTACAATCGCAGCAAATAAGAGGCTCAAGATCCTCGCATTGTTCCCACAAAGTGTGCCTCAGTCAATTGAATGCGATTTTTGGGTCCAAATTGGCGTATTTAAGCTGGAAGATTAGAAGGTACAGGGCTTCGCGAAGATGAGAACTTCCGGCAGGAGTGAATGTGGATAGGAGACTACAATTAAATTTGAGTACAACGGTGTCTAATGTGCGAAATTATCTTTTACCATTGAACAGATGGCTAAATTATAGAGAAGTACAGAAGAAAAGCACCCTTTTGAGGATTATTTCTATGAACAGGTATGGATTTTCGGGTGAGCGGGGAACGACCTACTCAGGTCTTTAGTGCTGATGCAGCAAAGGATATGCATGCTTGCCTAATTCATGGTTCCAAAAGTTCCTTAAAGTCAGCACACATGCTGATTGCACAGTGCAGTGTGATAGAGCTCCGAGTCTTCCCTGAGTTGGAACCAGATATTATGCCAACACGAAGAGCGTCCTCACCGGCGGTCCTCTTGGTTCACAGCCCACGTCGGTCACCAATAACATCGATCAACCGTGCCAGTGGTCGAATTCGCGTGCAACTGAGAAGAGGCCTGACTGCAACGTCGTTGATCCCTCTTGTCGATTCCAGTAGATCTGGCTAACTTGCATCTCCATCGCTAGTCGCCAGAATATTGGCTTCGGCAATATCTTTATGTCGATGCGTTCTGGACATGCACCTACCTTGGTTGTACGCAGTTGGCATCACGTGTTCATTTAGTTGACATTTGCATACAGGTAACTTAGACAAGTCTGTAAGGAACATCTCTAGATGATTTACGGTTGCAAGTAGTGTCGCTTTAGTCGTTAATAGCTATCCTGCAGACCCCAAGACTAAGGTAGTAGCCAAAGGTGGACTTTATTTACCGCCATCGCGAATTCTCCCATCCACAGTAATATGCACTTCTTCCATAGCGTTAAGGTCAAGCATTTAGTAATAAAAATCGTGGCATTTGCTCTCTAGCATCAAGTTCGCTAATCGCTGCTGTTAGTGAAGCGCCCCGAGGCTTCCTTAAAGTTGAAGAAAAGAAATACAAGGGCAGAATACGTAGTTCCCACGCACAGAAGCGATGAGAAGGCACCGCTAGCATGATTTGGAGGCCACGGAGTCCAGGTGAAGTACAATGTCAAGATCATCATTGTGAACAATTTTAACATAATGCATCGGAGAAGCTGAAAAAGGTGACAACCGTGGCATATGAAAATCACCTCTACTTGTGTACATTGTTTTAACTCCTTTCACAAATTTCTATAAGCATTTACACGATTTTTAACCCAAAACCAATGTAATTATAACCACTGGTTTCAACTCTAATTTGCACACTTAGACCGAATTTTTGGGGCACTAGATAATGCGATTGAAGGGAGCAGAATTTTGCCCTTTGCCTGAATTAAAAAGCCCACTGCAAATCTGCGAATTTGTGAAAGTGGATGCAACGTTTTCTTTCTCCTTAAGCCGCCTCAAAGCCCCGACTAGACGGCCTTCTTTGCCTTTACCGCCTATAAATGCGAATTCCATAAATGAGAATCAAGTCTCTCCCCTCGTGCACTCTTAAAAAAAAATGGGATGGAGGCAAAGCTGCTGGGTAAGTTTTTTTTCATCACTGGATTTATCCTTTGACTCTATCACCATTAAGCTTTGCATGGCCCCAAAAACACAGAGTTTGTGCAAACTGCGGGTTTAGTTTGTTTTTCTTGCACTATTACGACGTTATCTGGGTTTGTTTATCTTTCCGCGAACTCGTATTTCTAACATCCTGCACATTTCTATCCGTACCGCTATGCAGAATGCAGACAGTCGTATTTTAAGGAAGGAACAGCTACATCCGACTGAAAGCGGCCATTGAGGTGGTGATTAAGGCGCGACATTCTACAATGCAGCCCTTAAGGATTGAGGGCCCGCGGCTGTCCAAAACATATCTTAAAACAGCATTGCTGTAGTAACAAACAAAGTTTGAGTAAGCAATTAGAAATCATGGGGAAGAAGTTGAAGGAACCCAGCTGGGATGGACTTAAAAACGCCCTTTTGTATAGGAGAGAAGTTTTTTAATTTGACCAACTTCCCGCCACAATATAATACTTTTAAATCCCCTCCTCATGAGTATGTGAACAAAGAAATTAAGTTTATTGGCATTAATTCACTGTCGGTTATGAAAATAGTTGTATAAAGAGAGCAAATTGACTAGCCCACAGCAAATTGATCGGTCTATTAAAATGGGGTCAAATATAAGTGACATAAAGCATTCAAGATATACAACTTTAGTTTTATTTTGAATTAAAGATTATTATAAACCATTTCATGGCTAAATTGTTAGTCAACCGCTAAACCCAAATCAACCTCTTTTAATCGCCTCTCAAAGTGAAGTTCTCTTTGCTATAAACACTTTTCCTTTTAGCATAGGGAGTTTCTGTTTCGTCCACTAAGGGAGCACCTTAACCATTGACGTACTTACGTTTAGGCCCGCACAGGGCGCAACACAAACCGAATTTGTTGATGTAATGGGTGTACTTAGAAGCTGACAGCCTTTAGGCGTAATCACTTATACTCTTCTGTTAATGGCAAATAAGATTGGGGACCTTTTCTTCCTTATTCGAGGTCGTAGCTACAATTGAAATTCAGTGCAGCTATCCAGACCACACAAGAATGGGCATTTTTAAACCTTTCAATGTATTCACATGTAAATTATACGCAAAAAACTTTGTTTACACTTTTTAGGGACATCGACCATATGGCAGAGAGTACCTGGAATATAACCCCTCAAGGAAGACGGGTTGATTAATAGAATCATTCTTAAATAAATGAATTAAGCACCAAGAACAGCTTAGTATCTTTCACACATTCTTTGAAAATATAACAAAATTTACGCACTCCCTGGAATCAGTAGCCAATGTTGTAGTACCTCATCGTTTCCCCCAGTAATATTTAATGTTCTCTCAAAGAAGCGTTGCACTCTACACAGTTTCCGGGTCCAAAACACTTCTACGGTGTTGCTTGATAGTGGAACTAAGCAAACCTTTAGTAGTAGCTGCTCATGGCTCATTGCACCAGCAGAATAATTTCCTTAATGACATTAATTATTTGATCTATAAAGTACAAACTCTGATCACGAAGGGACCGATTGGTCAAACAAGTTTGTTGGTTGCTTAGATCCCGGTTTTGGTAATGGGGACTTGGTTGGCCACTTTCGTCTCCTCCAGAGGGGACTAGCTTCCGGGCCATGTCAGCAGTCTTAACCCCTTCTATAAGACGAATAGATATATTCTGCTTAATTAATATGGCTCTTTTTGCTTCCAGGGAAGTCTGGAGGCACAACAGATGGCATAGAAATGTTCTTAAGCATCATTGTTGATGACTTTTGCTTGTTCAACTGGCATTGTATATCTTCTAAATAGTCGATTTGGAGGAGTTTTAGTGTTGTGTACAAGCAGAATGAAATATTGAAGAAACAAATAATAGTAAAATTGGAAACATCGAAATTTAAACAAAGGCCATGTGGTTACGCCGCTCTTTGCTTTGATATGCAAGCACAAAATTCTCGAAGTATTTTGAAAAAGGCTTACAATTACTTAAACATAAACATATTTTAGCATATCAAACAGAACTAAAAATGCATTGCAATGTCCACTTTTGACTGATCAGCCAGTTTTCTTCAAGCAACAACAGCATAACGACTTTCTTTGGCTCTAATAATCAGAAAATTCGTTGTTTGCGTCTAAAATAGTAATAAATCAGTTTCGGTGTTAAAATTTGAGCCTTTACGGTGCAAAACCACGTTCCTCACCTGGACGTTTATTTTACCTACGAACAACGCCAATGTGCTTTTGAATTTGTCACCAACTCAAAATCAAGAACTTCGGTCTACTTTAAATATTATTAAGATAATTTTGCGCGGACTTGAATAATTTCCAACGTATGAAAAAGACTCACTGACGGTATTCAAGATGGCATGGGCGATTCCCTATCTTATATGAGTGCAACTTCGATGACGAGTGTAAATAGCGATTCCTGTGGCCATTTCCTCCGTAGATCTATAGCGCTGATTCTAATTTGTACAATAATTTGGTGAAGAATGGGATTTAATCATAAATATTCACAGTTATATGCTTGGAAAGTCAAGGTTTTACACATGTAGGAAAGACTTTAGGGCTCGAGACAAGTTGCCACATAAACCACAGTAAAGGAGGAAGTACAGATCCCCTTTTAGCATCAGGAAGATAACAGATAGGGCTCGAATGTAAGCTAGGATATTTAGCTCCGTGGCAATGATTGTTGAGGCGGCGGATACCATTGCTGTTGTTGATGATGTTAGGGCTGAGTGAAGTGTTTGATTTAAAAAATCTTCATTACACAAAAATGTTTTGTGAGGGAAGGTAAGATTGGCGCTGTGAAAGGCGCCATTATCCCCGTCAGACTCGTACAGCTTAAAGGCTACTGATAGGAAAATGAAGGGGAATTGACAGAGGAAGAATGCAGCGATCAAGCAGGTAAGATTGATTATTATTGCTCTTTCTTCTCGCGATGCATGCTGGCCTACCTCACGTGCAAGTGACCCATTCACTGTGAAGGGCACTGTTAGTCGCGTTGCCCTCGCGTTGTTGGACTTGCAGTCGGAGGTGCTACATTCATTGCGCGGGAAGTCTAGCGCTGATGGGGCGAAAGTGTAATGCTTGAGAATGAAGGATGACCGTATTGTCTGGATCAGACGCACGTTCACGCATATTAGAATTGTGCAGGGAAATATTAGGAGAACCAAAACTCGAGTGAACCAGAGATTGAAATAAGATAATGCAATCGACAGGGAATCCAACACAGACCAGTATTTGGCGAGCGAAGGAAGCTGAAGAATGGTTGCTGTAAAGATTATGCACAAGACAATTCGCTTCCGCACGCGATGCGATAGACAGCGTACGTACAGAGGATAGCATATGGCAAGGTACCGCTCCACAGCGACAGCTACTGTCAACCAGTTTGATATAAGCAGCAGAATGTCAACCAATTCACCGAATAAATCCTCAACTAAACTGTAAGTAGAGTGTGCTTTATCGTTGGACATGAACTGGAGAAGAAAGTGATCTAATGAGAGGAACATTAACAGAAATCCTGTGTTTAAATCCACAATTGCCATTGTCACCAAGTAGGCGGCAATCGGTCGACAAAGCCCACTTCTCCAAAAAATATAGATTGACGGAATTACACAAAGGCAACTGGAAATGCATAAAATTACGGGGAGGTAGTGTTTGAGAACAATGTAAACCAACATCTTTGGGGGGCAATGAGAAGGAAATCCAGGTAATAAATATAATCGAAGGGATGTATGATTGAGACACAATTTGGAATGCATTGATTGGTTCCTCGCAGTAGACCAATCATTTCTCTAAACACCATGACATGGTGATCCTGCTTCCCCCTGACGTTCCTAGGTGTTCTGTCAACAGCATCGCTATATTCCTCATCCACCCATTCCCCATTCTATGCAAATAACATTTAACTTCATTTTGCTCCCGATAGAGTGCTTTTCTCCTCTTTTTTTTCAACAATTTTCTTTAAAATATGGAGACTAACATTTTGATTTTGAATGGGCCTTAGTCTTGGAAAGTAGAATACAACTTTGAGAAAGGCTCATTATTAACGAGCATTTAACTTTTCCCCCTACTATATTATACTATACTATTATCATGCCTACGAGCCTTTCATTAAAAACCATTCACTTTTGAATAATCAAAATTAACCTCAAATGGAAGATATAATGCCCTGTAGCGCTCTGAGACTTCTCTGAAGCCGAATATGCATTGACAACGGGCTACTGGTATAGCGCAGAGACAAACCCATCTGGCAAAGGTGCCCCCTTGGTCAACCCCCTACGTCAGCCTTCACAACGCAATCAGCGGTGAAGGAAAACACCCACGAGTCAACCGTTCTAGCTTTCAAATTTCTACGCATGTGGGAAGCCAACTAATTGCATCGCCACTTGCCTCTTGGGAAAATAACTGAATCTGAATTTGCGTCCTGTATGGGGATTTTGTGCCGGTCATCATGCGCCTCCACAACTAGTCGTAGGAACATTGGTCTAAAAGCAGAGTCACCTAAAATAGGATTTCGCGTCTGTACCTCCTTGCTACTTCGCTCTTATTTTATAGCTACCAAGCAACGTCTGTCTGGCTTCTATCCAGTCAGTAGAGAAGCAGCAAAGGTGTCAAGTTCTCCTACGCATTTGATGTCTTCATGCAAGCACAATTAGCAGGTCCGTATCGTTTCCGATGTTAATAGCTGTTCTACAGACCACGGAGCTGGGGCAGCTGCCTAGAGCAGACGCTATTTTAAGGCTTTATGTTAGGGGCCGTCACCTATTCTCTCATTCACATCATACGCACTTCTTCTGCCCCGCTAAGGTTTATCACCTAAAAATAGAAGCCTGGATGAATGTCGTTTAGGATTGTGTTCGCTTTTGTTTGCACTAATGTAGCGCCTAGAAGGAAGCTATATTGCTAGGACAGATGGCCTCCCTACCGAAGCCGAGAGTTAAATAAACAGCAAAGGCATTACACTTCCTACACACCACTGTTTCTTCAACTGTTAAAATCCATTGTACTATGCATGTAAGCGATCCTACATGATTACTTTTTTTAAATTATGCACACCCACTGTACCGTAATAATACAGGCAGGTGGTAGACCAAGACTTGAATCGACTTTAACAAATCACAACGGAAAAAAATGTCAGCAAATCTTTCAGCATTTAACATAAGCTGTGGAAAATGGTTGCATCATTGGCCCAAATGGTGATTCTCATGGACTCTGAGACACCCTGAAACAGTGGTGGCATCGTAGCCTCCACTCCTCAATGCCGCGGTCCATAAACGTCACTGGTGTTACTGCTACGCACAAGTTCTTCTAGTGAGTAAAAAAAGAATTAAAATCCAGAGAAACGGTCTCATTTGCATTGACAGAGGGGCCATAATCATTATGCCTTGACTTTAATATTGCCTAAAATGTGGGATGCGGATTTTGAATTGTAAACTACCACTTTTTGTCCAAAATGCAGGTTTCTGTTATACTACTGGTGCCTTTTTTGTTTTAAAGAAAATTACCAGCAAAATTAAAATTATTCACACATGAAATATTACTTAAGATTGACCCGCGTGTGCATTGAGTCGCCGAGGCCAAGGGAGCAAAAAACATCGCCATTTTTCACAATTAAGTTGTGCACAAATGTGAGAAAACCTCAGGAGGTTTTAAGCTTTCTGTCAAACAGTGATTTGCAAAATGCGAAATAAGTCTTAATGATCGGAGGGCATGCGTGCTGTCGACGTATAGAAGGACGGGGAGCTACTGGCCTGGTCCGGAGGTCGGTCCGCCCAGAGGAGTGCCCAAGGGGCGCGTTACCACAACTGAGAGTTTAACGAACAGCTAACCGATTGCATGCTCATTTCCATGCTAAAAGGGCTCGAACATCGCCTTCCAACCTATAATGTCACCACAAATTCCCATCCACCTCCAAATCCATGGGAATAATTTTGTTAATTGTGATTTGACATTAAATCACTAGCTTTAACTATTTTGAAAGACACCTTCCTCGCTGTTTGCTTCAGTAAATGCTTGTGTTTATCAAACGCCGTTCAAAGAAAACCCTTAACAGAAAACATCCACACAAAATCAACTTTCAAAAGTAGCGTTGAGGTCGGCTGTTAATCAACTTTATTAAAACGTGTTGGTGAAAAAAAGCGGACTCAACGATGCCAAAAAATTTGGCGCTTAAAAGGCAGTGGAGTAGAGTTGGTTGGGCCGTGATTAATTGGCATTCTCTCATGAGGAATCTTCGAAACCCTTAATATTTGCATCATGTTTTCCCAATTCGCTTTTGAATGTCTCCTAGGTTTTATGGACGAGTAGTAAAAGCTGAAGCCCAAGGCCTTATTGAGTCGCACTGATTAGAAGAGAGGCATTAGCAACTGAAGAGACAATGGACGTGATCGTGGATCATTTCGGAAGTTCCGGTACAGACTATCTATGGATGCACCTATAAATCACGTTCCATGAATTCACTCCCCAAATCAAACGAAACTCTTAGTCTAATTGTATTGCCAGCGACTTTGCGGTCAAGTATCTTCTTTGTTGCATGGGTATCTAGTGGATGTTTTCCTTTAGTTCTGATTTTTTTGCTCTGTTTGAAGTGAGAGGGTTACCAAGGAAAGTTACGGAGACGACGTTCAAAAGAGGAGGTAAGCTAGGTATTACGTTTGTTGTTTGCTTGCTCGCGGATTCGATAAAGTAGTTCAAATGTGTGTGAGATATGGAATTTTTGCCGGATGGACTTGCCTTTAGGCCATGTCAGTAGGCTCAGACCTTCCTGAATGTTAAATACGTGCGTATTCTGCCCTAGTGTTAAATGCTTTTTTGTCTTCCGAGGAGCCCTAAGGCGCTATAAATGCAGCGTCTCAAGGCTCCCTTGAATGCAATAAAGGCCAAATACCAGGGCAGAACATATATATTCAACAGACAGAGGGGTATGAGCTGCTGGCATGGACCGGAGGCCAGTCTACGAGGCTAGGGCAATATGGCAACCTCCGTGACCCTGACTGAAACCGGCAGCCCAAACAAACAAAATATTCCAACACAACTATATATTATTGCCCCTTATGATCAGGGTACATGGAATATATTTCCGTTATTTAAAAACTTGCAAAGAAAATAACCAACTTCTCAACATATTGGAGCATGTCCCTTATCCATCAGCGAATACATCGATAACTAAATAGCGTCTCTATTGACCACTGAAGTCATAACAGACTATGCTATTACAGAAGAAAACGGGTACAGGAGTTGTGAAGTTCCTTCGACATAAACAGAGTGTAGGGTTTCAAGACTTCATTAAAGGCGGAAGAAGGCATAATATTGGAGCAAAATATGTATTCAATAAACACAGGGAATGAGGCTACTGGCATGGCCTGGAGGCCAGTCCACGCGGCCAAAGGAATATGGCAACCTAAGTGACCGAAACCGAAATTGGCAGTCATAAAAAACAAAGCAGTACACAGAGGACCAGATGATTTGTTTAGTATTTTGCATTGTTTGCAAGAGTTGTAGTACTCTGTTTGTTGGAACTACCGGTTTTAGTCAGGGTCACGGAGGTGGCCGCACTGCCCTAGCTGCGTGGGCTGGCCTCCGGGCCATGCCAGCAGCCCATTTCCCTCTGTCCATCGAATATATATATTCTACCCTAGCATTCTGCCTTCTTTTGGGTTCGAGGAAGCCTCGGGATGCTGCAAGAGTAGTAAAGGGAACGATAATGGTGCCTCTTTCAAGTGCCATGGCTCCTAAACCACTGCAGTGATCCCCCAGCCCTTCCGAACCCAGATGAAAAAATTCTCCACGAAGATTGTGACACATTTCCCCCTCGCTGCAGTTATACAAGAAGCAACAGCTATAAAAATTGTGGCCATCATTGGCATTCAAATGATGCAGTTAGCCAAAAATTGGCGTATAACGCATAAAATGTAGTTTCCTTTGAGTAATCGAACGATAATAAATTACTTTAAGTCATTGCCGTCTAGCATATAAAAGCTATGCCTTATTAGCAAAGCTTATAGAAATAAATTGCTAGTGAATGTGTAAATTTTATAAAATCCTTGAATTCAGTTTGTTTCTTTGTATTTGTCTTCGAAGTTCGAGCTTTGAAGGTTGTGTGTAATGGTTGTTCCCAAGGTTATTGAGGATGATCTGTATGATTTGTCTCGAAAAGCTGGTGTTCCTATAGACAGAAGAATATTCCCGTGAGTAGCCTCTATCGATTGTTAGGCAGCCGGCATGGCTGATAGTGGTAAAAGGAGAATCCTAGTGGCGTTCCCGATACACAATATCCCATTAAACTGCCTTCGATACCTTGATTCAAGTTCATTAATTGTTTTTGCCGTTGATAGTATCTAAATGCCGCAGATTAACGGTTTTTTGAACTACTGACTTGCTAGAAGACTAGGAATTATTGATTGTGAATGCTTATAACTATGCAAATGCCTACGCTTATAACAAAACTTTGCCATTTAATTAAATGTTCATATTAGTTCTTTGCGATTAATGCTTTTCCGTGACTTGACGTTTTGTTTTCTATGCAATCGTAACTTCCAACCTTGTTTTTCTGTTTTGCAGCATTCTTCTCAATTTGATTAATTTGAACTGCCATCCATCGGTCATATACTACATGTTAAAACAACCACTCAGTCAATTTGCATTGAATGCACCTCACTCTAGTGGAAATGAAGGCAGTTTTCCAAAACCCGCTGACAGGAGGCGCTCTCGGGCTTCCAAACGCAACCCGGAATCGTAAATATGAGACTGTCCCATTTTTGATCGCTTTCAAGTGTACATATTTTTAGTGTCTGGGATATGCTCTTTCTTTGTTCGAGTAATGAAGCTAACGAATTTAAATTCCAATAAAAAGTGCAGACTTAATGGGCTTTTTTCGCCAGAGGTGCGCTAGGACCACAGTTATGGCCCTTCTGGACTTCTTGAGAAGTCCCCTACTACAGAGTAACATCTCTGCTTGTATGTGGGTCAAGATGAGAATTTACCTATTTGTAGCCCGTTAGGTATGCTTTTGAGGTAAAAAGGAGAAGAGTTAAGCCCAAAATTTACGGATTACCCTCAATGGTATCCTATTTGATCTCAAACGTAATTCGCATCGAGAAGCGCATCGATAGCACTATGGATAAAGCGATTGATTAAAGCCTTCACGCGGCGAACTGCAAATCAATAAAAGTGCAGTATTCGTCCTCTTATTTCGCAAATTAGCGAAATGCCAACTTTAAGACAAGCCGAATATTAGTAGGCCTGTGTATGCTACCCAATTTAAATGCTAGTTTTGTCGATGATTAAGACTTGATTTATTTTCGTAAACTTTGCAAGATATGCGACCATGATAAATACGCTCAAATTTCTCTTCTTAATACTAAATAAGGTCCTCGCTAAGTGCTGGTGGGCACTAAAGATTCAGGCTTAAAAAGCGAGAAACTGATTCAAAGTATTGCAGCAACCGGATTCTACGCTGAACTCGTAATGAACTGGGTAATATGAAAAAATAAGTATTTATAGCCTTCAAAAAGATGACACAGAGCAAAAAAATGCCGGTAAAATGGTGGCACGATCACAATTTACCCGAGTAGAGTCTAAAGTGTTGAGATAAGGCAACAGCAAAAGTATGATTTTCCAAGTTAAGCCTCCTCTAAAATGAGCATTTTGAAGGGGCCAGTAACGACACCATCCAGGTTCACTGTTCTAAAGTGGCATTGTTTAACAACCAAGTCCTCACGTAATGCAAAGGTGCTTGTTGATAGTTGGAAATAATGTTTCCATGTCAGCAAATGTCCACCAGGCTTGCAGCTCATAAACCACTCGATTTGCTGACACTTGGGTGGTGGCATTGCCCGTATCTTCGGACAGTCTGTATTGGGTCGGCTGACCATTCAACAAGTGAAAAACTGGTTTGGCGGACGCTCAAAGTATCGCATAACTTCCATGCAATCAATCTGTTCCAATCTGCGGTCCCTTTCAATCATTACAGGGTAGAGTGTAGATTAATCATCCTACAATTGCACGCTTTGATCGTCATCGCGTCACATTAGCGGCTCTGGCATTTATAGTGCATCAAAATTTGCTCCCAAAAATGGCACCAATAAAAAAGTCTGATGTTTTTCAGGCAAATATTTTGATAATGAGAAACCGACTTTCGGACAGACAGACAGCCAGTTAGTCAGAAACACTGCGGTATAATTCGATCAAGTGGCACCACTCAACGCGCCATCAGGGCAAGGAACGAAGCCACACCGAGAGCCGAATCGCAAAGAAGTGGCTTTTCAACGAATACAGCCTAGGGAGCAGATTCAATCGAACTCTCGAGGACAATCACAAGTGTTAAGGGAGGAACCCAAAACAACGGCGCAAACGGCAGCACTGATGGTTTTCTCGAAGAACCCCTCACACCACAAACTGCCTTCGATTCATTAGCGCAAGTCCACACACGCAACCTCCTCCGCAGAGTGACACAGTCTTCACTAAATAATGACACGCAACTACACCCACACCAAGCGCAGTTGGTACTTGAAGCCGCACCGAAAACGACAATCGCTCACTCCACACTGATAACCCACCTACATCTTTCATGTGTGTGCAACGTCGAGTGTCTAACGACACCTCTATACAATCTGATGATAAAGACTGCTAGATCAATGCATCCCATGCCGGAAAAGTAACCAACGACACATCCATCCGCCAGAACATATCTGCATTGCTCACCTCACTGCTTTCCAGCATCAAACACCAATAGGCTAGATCAGAATGTTCCAGTTCAGGTAGTGGGTGCTGCGATGACATCAGCGACATTACCTATAAACAGCACCACATCAAAACACACAACTGAGCAGAAAGGGAAGTCACTACTAGGAAACATCATACACATCAATATTGAAAGCCAACGAAAGCCAATAATCTGCTATGGAAAATAAAAACACAGAGCAAAAGGAAGGGACAAACGTTCTTGAAGTAACGTCTGCCTATGAAGGTCAAGTGACTCCACGACCATTTTCCAGCTTTGCCAGATTAGCCTTGTGTTTTTTTCCCTCCAAGTGAATGCTTACGTTGGCTGGAGATGTTATAGGACAATCACAAACTTTGCATCTAATAGAATTTCCACAAGTCGAAATGCTCTGAGTATCCAATTTCACTTCAGGCGAGCTGCTTGATGCAACACGTCCAACTGACGCATTCTCCTTCAAAGGCTCCTTCAAAGCCGCACTAAAGATTGCTCTAAGCTCACTGCGCAATAGTGCTGGCAACTCTTCCGCAACTACCTGACGTACGATCTCGACCAATTCGTCTTTTGGCAAAGAACCAGGAGAAGTACTCTCACGCAGGGACAATTTCGGCAACGGTGCATCCCCAGCAGATCGCTTTACAAATTGTATCCTCGCTTCATGCTCCTGACTCCTCACATGACTAACCATCGCCGACTTATCAAGGAATTCAATGTCACAGAGAGTACATTTCCACTTCGAAGACAGGTCGTCGGGAACAGATGCTAGAGTTCCTGGCTGTGATGATACCCGTCCAAATGGACTTTCACTTTTCACCGACAAATTTGATGAACGTCCGTAACCTGCTGCAGCAGGAACTGCAGTCGGTACAGAGAGGGACAGAGCAGATAGAGGCGAAGACACACGAGGCGATTCAGCAGCCACCTTAGCTTCGTTTGTCTGAGGCATCATACGTGCCGAAGTCGCAATATTACAACTCGTACTACTAGGCGAATGACTGCTCTGCGTTGGTGGGTCTCGAAAGACATGATCAGCATCTTTTGAAGTAGGTTGCAACAAAACAGGGTTGCGTGGAGCAGTAGGCAGCAAAGGAGGTTGAGTAAACGGTTCGATTTCGCGCTTCGGAGGGGTCTCAAGCCCACACACGTCGGGACTACCGTTCTGGCTACTTTTGATACCATTCCTTGCCAATGCGTTTTTGAGTTCAAGATTTGAATCCGCTTGAGCTACTGATTTCGGTAATACAGGGTCAGAGAAAACATCCCGCGGCGCAGGCGACTGAACTGGCTCAGCTTTCGTGTCCACATTGCACGTTCCTGAGGTTATGTGTTTCCAAAGTTCATTGTTTTCACTAAAAACCTTTCCACAAAACGGACATGGTTTCGCGCTATTTGATGTTGAATTCATTGCCATTGGTCTAAGATAGGTAAAACATTTTGTTGTAAATAAGAAATGAACTGTTACATTAAAATGTGTTTAATGCAAGAATCACGAATTATCTGAGTTAAGGGATTCTTTAGTTTCCCTCGAATCAGTGACTCAGACACGGCAATGAGAATTGACTACAACAAATTAATAAGACGGTCCAACTTGAAAATGACAGTTAAGCTGTCAGCAAAATTTAAATCGCTAAAAACAGCACATAAAATAAGTTGAAGTGTCTGTTCATTACATGCATATCAGACATAAAGCAAGGAATTAATTCAAAAGAACATGACGGAATTGTAATGCAGGCAATATTGACAATTACACAATTCGTGGGAGGCTCGACGACAGCCCACTAATAACAATAATGAAATGACTAACATGCAAGGGTCAAGGGGCCATAGCAGAACTGCTTCAATTCGAAAGCAACTGCCATAAACACAATCGCCAATTTTCTTGATCAAAAACGGAATAAACGTCTTATACTCGGAAGTATGGCGTCTATCACCCTAATACTTTGAGGACATCGCAAAAAATAAAAGGACGCTGAAATACGAAGCGTTAAGATCATGCTATAGTATCAAACAGAAAAAAGAACAAAATAACGCATCGATAACGTACTTCCGCCCTGCAATTCAAAGACGGACTGGGTTAGTTAAAACATTTTTCGTCGAAAGATATATTAATCGCGCTACTTCATAACAATGTCTGCCAGAAAATTTCAAGTTTGTGCTTTTTTAGTTGTGCGGTGCATCAGTAAATTGCAAGAGTGTCTACATAAAGATTGAACAATTAAATAATGGTCAGAACAAATGCCATAATTCAAGAGTAGTTCCACCCACGCATGTTCGTTCGTTCAATGCTAAGGCCACGCATTTTACATCCTGTACATGAACACAAGTATTGACGGCGTGAAAACAGTAATATTTAAGGTAAATTTGTCTTTATTCCTCAAATATTTAAGGCATACTTAAACATGTATATCTTAGGCACTAATCAAGAATTTTAGCTTGTGCTTAACATTTTTGCTTGAGTAATCAATGTATGTTACACTGTTAATAATCCAAGCTTCTCCTTATTCCATCATACCCAGACAAGAAGGTAACAGCTGTAGCGTGCCCAAACCCACTTGAAAGCACAAGAAGGCAAAATATCGGCGCAGGATATATATATATATATATATATATATGTATATATATACAAAAAAGGGGAATGGTGCCGCCGGCATGGCCCAAATGCTAGCCCTCGCAAAGAGCAATATGGCAACGTAGGCCAAGAACAAAAATATCAAATAGAACAAATCAAGCGAAACAAAAGGAATACATCAATTGCAACATCTAGTTAAAACTGTAATAAAGCGCAGCAATTCACTCGTTGGCGAAGATACAACGTGTAGTATATTGTTTGTTGGAACTGCCGGTTCCGGTCCAGATCACAGAGGTGGCAGAACTGCCCTAGCTGCGTGGGCTGGCCTCCGGGCCATGCAAGTGGCCTATTTCCCTCTGTACTTCAATATGTATTCTACGCTAGCATTCTGCCTTCTTTTGCCTTCGAGGAAGCCTCGGGACGCTACACAACGTCCATCTGATTATAACGCAAAAGAAATTTTAATAAAAAAGGTTAAATGGTGAATTTAAAGCTATATGAGACGTTATTTGAATTTGCACAAACTCTGCAGTCAGCCGTAGACTTCCATACAGTGCTTTGAATGATTCACTGTAAAGCCTCAAACAAAAACTCCACGTAATTTCCTCGTGTCTAGCATTAAATTATGGCACCTCTCCGCCAGTCGAAGCCATCATGAGGACTCTCGCATAGCGGACTCACACCTCTAGATTCATCTCACGCATTGCAGGTCGCCTAACTACCTTATCAACACTCTAGTGCACTGCATCTACCTTAGGCTTCACTTTGTGCCTCCACTGGTCTAGAGGCGACCGTAAATTAATAGTTGACGCTACGACCTCCACCAACAACCGAGCCTATTGCACTCATCTCTACCATTGGTAATCGTCATCCCACGTGTCTTTGAACTGTCCCTTACACCTCTTGCAGTTTGCTCACATTTGAGGACCGACGAAGCAGTCGAAACGACACACCAACGATTTGTCGTACGCACATGCGCATCTATCTGCATCGGTGACGTCTTTACTTTCACTTCTAGCTTTCGATATGAACTGCTCATCAGCGCTGCGTCGGGGTGGTTGGAAATCCCCTGTAAAACAAAAACAGCCACGCCATCGTGTATCAATGCGCCAGTGTTTTAGGCGCCATGCAACTTTATTGTTATTATTGTTATTATTTAAATACTTAAAGTAGACGGAAGTAATTGAAAAGTACTAGCTGCAGATGCCTCAACGTGGGGTTGTGGAGAGTTATTGGTGGAGAGCCGTCCTCAGGATGCATTCAGTAGTGTGAGCAGTAGTTGTTCATAGTGGCCCGAGGTTTCACCCTTGATCCATTCAGCCAAACCTTTGTGGTCCTTATCGAACGTCTCCTTGATGTCCAGCAAATCAATCTACAAATGACCACAATTGAGAAGTCGTTAGCTCTGCTCCAAGCAATGAGCCAGCAAGTGGCACACATCTGGCACGGCTTCCTCCTAACCTTTGGTGGATGCTCAATTCTAAAATGCTAGCATTGAAGTCATTCCAAGCACTATTCCTCCACGCTAGCCACACATCACACAACTCGACGCAGCACCACTGCAGAATGCACTGTGGCTGCATGTATTTGCCACTCATTCACACAGGCATGACGTTTGCTTCATAACTATCGAGCGAGTAAAGAGCCTGCAGTCCTGAGGAGAGCACGAGACCATTCGCACTACTACCCACTACTGCAGCATGTACTTTCACATCACAACTCGCCTCGGAGCGCAGAATGATGACTCGCATGAGGAGGAAGTCGTGTGTTCCTTGGCCCACCATGGATTGATAGAGAGCCTCAGAGTAGAACTTTGGTCTGTCTACGGCGTGTTGAACTTGAGGAAGTAGAAATGAAAGTGCGATTAGTGATTTAGCAAATAGCCTCCAGATCGCCAACTGAAGGCGTGATGACAATTTCACTTGTTAAGCCTCCTCTGAAATGAGCATTTTGAAGGGGTCAGTAACGACACCATCCAGGTTCACTGTTCTAAAGTGGCATTGTTTAACAACCAAGTCCTCAAGTAATGCAAAGGTGCTTGTTGATAGTTGGAAATAATGTTTCCATGTAAGCAAATGTCCACCAGGCTTGCAGCTCATAAACCACTCGATTTGCTGACACTTGGGTGGTGGCATTGCCCGTATCTTCGGACAGTCTGTATTGGGTCGGCTGACCATTCAACAAGTGAAAAACTGGTTTGGCGGACGCTCAAAGTATCGCATAACTTCCATGCAATCAATCTGTTCCAATCTGCGGTCCCTTTCAATCATTACAGGGTAGAGTGTAGATTAATCATCCTACAATTGCACGCTTTGATCGTCATCGCGTCACATTAGCGGCTCTGGCATTTATAGTGCATCAAAATTTGCTCCCAAAAATGGCACCAATAAAAAAGTCTGATGTTTTTCAGGCAAATATTTTGATAATGAGAAACCGACTTTCGGACAGACAGACAGCCAGTTAGTTAGAAACACTGCGGTATAATTCGATCAAGTGGCACCACTCAACGCGCCATCAGGGCAAGGAACGAAGCCACACCGGGAGCCGAATCGCAAAGAAGTGGCTTTTCAACGAATACAGCCTAGGGAGCAGATTCAATCGAACTCTCGAGGACAATCACAAGTGTTAAGGGAGGAACCCAAAACAACAGCGCAAACGGCAGCACTGATGGTTTTCTCGAAGAACCCCTCACACCACAAACTGCCTTCGATTCATTAGCGCAAGTCCACACACGCAACCTCCTCCGCAGAGTGACACAGTCTTCACTAAATAATGACACGCAACTACACCCACACCAAGCGCAGTTGGTACTTGAAGCCGCACCGAAAACGACAATCGCTCACTCCACACTGATAACCCACCTACATCTTTCATGTGTGTGCAACGTCGAGTGTCTAACGACACCTCTATACAATCTGATGATAAAGACTGCTAGATCAATGCATCCCATGCCGGAAAAGTAACCAACGACACATCCATCCGCCAGAACATATCTGCATTGCTCACCTCACTGCTTTCCAGCATCAAACACCAATAGGCTAGATCAGAATGTTCCAGTTCAGGTAGTGGGTGCTGCAATGACATCAGCGACATTACCTATAAACAGCACCACATCAAAACACACAACTGAGCAGAAAGGGAAGTCACTACTAGGAAACATCATACACATCAATATTGAAAGCCAACGAAAGCCAATAATCTGCTATGGAAAATAAAAACACAGAGCAAAAGGAAGGGACAAACGTTCTTGAAGTAACGTCTGCCTATGAAGGTCAAGTGACTCCACGACCATTTTCCAGCTTTGCCAGATTAGCCTTGTGTTTTTTTCCCTCCAAGTGAATGCTTACGTTGGCTGGAGATGTTATAGGACAATCACAAACTTTGCATCTAATAGAATTTCCACAAGTCGAAATGCTCTGAGTATCCAATTTCACTTCAGGCGAGCTGCTTGATGCAACACGTCCAACTGACGCATTCTCCTTCAAAGGCTCCTTCAAAGCCGCACTAAAGATTGCTCTAAGCTCACTGCGCAATAGTGCTGGCAACTCTTCCGCAACTACCTGACGTACGATCTCGACCAATTCGTCTTTTGGCAAAGAACCAGGAGAAGTGCTCTCACGCAGGGACAATTTCGGCAACGGTGCATCCCCAGCAGATCGCTTTACAAATTGTATCCTCGCTTCATGCTCCTGACTCCTCACATGACTAACCATCGCCGACTTATCAAGGAATTCAATGTCACAGAGGGTACATTTCCACTTCGAAGACAGGTCGTCGGGAACAGATGCTAGAGTTCCTGGCTGTGATGATACCCGTCCAAATGGACTTTCACTTTTCACCGACAAATTTGATGAACGTCCGTAACCTGCTGCAGCAGGAACTGCAGTCGGTACAGAGAGGGACAGAGCAGATAGAGGCGAAGACACACGAGGCGATTCAGCAGCCACCTTAGCTTCGTTTGTCTGAGGCATCATACGTGCCGAAGTCGCAATATTGCAACTCGTACTACTAGGCGAATGACTGCTCTGCGTTGGTGGGTCTCGAAAGACATGATCAGCATCTTTTGAAGTAGGTTGCAACAAAACAGGGTTGCGTGGAGCAGTAGGCAGCAAAGGAGGTTGAGTAAACGGTTCGATTTCGCGCTTCGGAGGGGTCTCAAGCCCACACACGTCGGGACTACCGTTCTGGCTACTTTTGATACCATTCCTTGCCAATGCGTTTTTGAGTTCAAGATTTGAATCCGCTTGAGCTACTGATTTCGGTAATACAGGGTCAGAGAAAACATTCCGCGGCGCAGGCGACTGAACTGGCTCAGCTTTCGTGTCCACATTGCACGTTCCTGAGGTTATGTGTTTCCAAAGTTCATTGTTTTCACTAAAAACCTTTCCACAAAACGGACATGGTTTCGCGCTATTTGATGTTGAATTCATTGCCATTGGTCTAGGACAGGCAAAAAAGTCTTGTTGTAAGTTACGATGACAGCCCTCACTTTAAGATTTTCGCCACTTTTCATCAAATCAAGGCCTTCGACATCGCAATGAGAACTGTTGCAAAATGATGCTTAAGACGTCGAAAACATTCAGCTTATTAAAGGTAGCGTATGACTAAGGAAGTTGAATTGTCTGTGCATTACATGCATGTCAGGCATAAAGCAATCCAGAACCCAGATGAACACGATGAATTTTAAATACAAGCAATATTGATAACTATGCAATTTGCGAAATGTGCGACAAAAGCCTACTAATAATCATGATGAAGGGAAACTAACATAGATTGGCCAAGACCACAGCAGGGCTGCTTTATATCGGAAGCTACTTCCCTAAAGGTAAGAGCTAATCATCTAGATCAGAAACGCAGTAACTGTTCACCAATTTTTTACTTAAAGGAAATCGTAAAGATGAAAAACAGTGCAACTTTGGACTTTGAGACTTTACTATGCTTCTAACCAGCATAAATAGCTAAGCTTCGAACCTACTATGTACTTCCGCTCTGCTCTGCAAGGACAAATGTGGTTCGTTAGAACATTAAGCATTAAAAAAATGCACCCTCAATGTCGCTTTACAGAGGTGTTTTTTGGCAATTCTAAGCTTGTGTTTTATAAGTGTGCAGCATTTGCTATTTAATAGCACGAATGTTTTATCAAGATGAGGCAATTAAAACAGTCAGAAAATGAATCAAAACGTCAGAATAGCGATTGTAGCGTCCCGAGGCTTCCTCGAAGGCAAAAGAAGGCAGAATGCTAGTGTAATATATATATATTCAACGGACGGTGGGAAATAGGCTTCTGTCATGGCCAGGAGGCCAGCCCACGCAGTTAGGGCAGTACGGCCACCACTGTGACCTTGACCAAAACCGGTGGTTCCAACAAACAAAGTATTACAGTGATTCTTATCACAACGTTTGTCAAATAGCCACAGACAATTAGTGCCTTCTAGCCTTTAGGCAATGCCGCATGAAGATGTGCGTACGATTCAGTTAGGCGCTGACTTCCTTCCATTGCATTGAACATTCCACTGCGGTGCCCCGAGAATACCACGAACAGTTAAAAACATGCAATGCTTAAACAGAACCTATGTACATTTGACATGGAGTAGAGGTTGAGTGTCTCAACGTGTTTTCAAGCTTAGCCTGTTTGGTTGGCGTGCATTGTCGGAGCACACAAGCGGAACATTTATCAGAACCGCAAATAAACCCAACAGTGATGCATTGCAATTTTATCACCAACGTTTAATTTGGGGACCAGGGTATATGGTATTCGCATGGAACCGATATTCTCTGCTCAACCGGAGAAAATTTTAGTTTCGTGTTTGATACCAATGCATGTTGAAAGCCAAGCGAGTTTTGGCTCTGTGGTTTTATCCGCAACGAGCTAATTGCATTCAAAACTTGCAAAATGATATCCACGCTTGTTATCACTTTATTTCCTAATGTCACTGAAGTCCTATCTAAAAAGGCAGTTATTCGCTGCAAGTAGAAGTATGTTTGTCTATTCAACGCCTCAAATGAACACCCACGTAATTTCCTCGTGTCTAGCATTAAATTATGGCACCTCTCCGCCAGTCGAAGCCATCATGAGGACTCTCGCATAGCGGACTCACACCTCTAGATTCATCTCACGCATTGCAGGTCGCCTAACTACCTTATCAACACTCTAGTGCACTGCATCTACCTTAGGCTTCACTTTGTGCCTCCACTGGTCTAGAGGCGACCGTAAATTAATAGTTGACGCTACGACCTCCACCAACAACCGAGTCTATCGCACTCATCTCTACCATTGGTAATCGTCATCCCACGTGTCTTTGAACTGTCCCTTACACCTCTTGCATTTTGCTCACATTTGAGGACCGACGAAGCAGTCGAAACGACACACCAACGATTTGTCGTACGCACATGCGCATCTATCTGCATCGGTGACGTCTTTACTTTCACTTCTAGCTTTCGATATGAACTGCTCATCAGCGCTGCGTCGGGGTGGTTGGAAATCCCCTGTAAAACAAAAACAGCCACGCCATCGTGTATCAATGCGCCAGTGTTTTAGGCGCCATGCAACTTTATTGTTATTATTTAAATACTTAAAGTAGACGGAAGTAATTGAAAAGTACTAGCTGCAGATGCCTCAACGTGGGGTTGTGGAGAGTTATTGGTGGAGAGCCGTCCTCAGGATGCATTCAGTAGTGTGAGCAGTAGTTGTTCATAGTGGCCCGAGGTTTCACCCTTGATCCATTCAGCCAAACCTTTGTGGTCCTTATCGAACGTCTCCTTGATGTCCAGCAAATCAATCTACAAATGACCACAATTGAGAAGTCGTTAGCTCTGCTCCAAGCAATGAGCCAGCAAGTGGCACACATCTGGCACGGCTTCCTCCTAACCTTTGGTGGATGCTCAAATCTAAAATGCTAGCATTGAAGTCATTCCAAGCACTATTCCTCCACGCTAGCCACACATCACACAACTCGACGCAGCACCACTGCAGAATGCACTGTGGCTGCATGTATTTGCCACTCATTCACACAGGCATGACGTTTGCTTCATAACTATCGAGCGAGTAAAGAGCCTGCAGTCCTGAGGAGAGCACGAGACCATTCGCACTACTACCCACTACTGCAGCATGTACTTTCACATCACAACTCGCCTCGGAGCGCAGAATGATGACTCGCATGAGGAGGAAGTCGTGTGTTCCTTGGCCCACCATGGATTGATAGAGAGCCTCAGAGTAGAACTTTGGTCTGTCTACGGCGTGTTGAACTTGAGGTAGGAAAAAAGGAAATGTGATAAATGATTTATTTGCGTAATGGTGTTTACTTTGATTTGGTGCGTAATTTCAAGTGTCTTGTGAAGGGGTACTTACCCATGGCCATGAGCAATGCGCCGAATTCTCCCTCCACAGCCTCTGATAGGGCTGAAATAAGGCCCTTCCCAGTTGCCTACATTGTGTTAAAGATGTTTTTAGCGGAAATTCTTACACTTGGCTTGTTCCATTGTGTAAACGGGCCAACAATGCTTACTAATACAAGCGGGAATGGGTTAGTTTAGGTATTCTTTTCCCGTTGGGATCAACACTAGGTTCTTTGGTTTAAGCTATATTTTCTATGCTTTTAAAGTTGATATTGTTTTAATTTGCAGATGGGATTAGCTGTGATATTATACCGTGGAGGTTACCTGATGATTTCTAACGCCACATTTAATGCCAAAAGGAAAAAAAGTAAAAGTTTCTTCTCATAAATGAAGGTAAAATGCTGACCTTTTTGTACTCCTTATCCATAGCCGCTAATTCCCAAATATTTTTATGTTGGAATGCGTTCAAAAGAACAGAACTCGTCGAATTTTTCGGCCTTAAATGGAAAGAAAAGGCGCCAGTCTTTGTAAAAAAGAAGCATTAACAACGCATGCAAGGTGAATTAAGAATGGTGAGGTAATGTACTTTTCCAGCGCCTCCACAATTTGTTTGACGGCATTTGTAACCTCGTTCTGGTTAACCATTACGTCGCCGCCCTTTTGCTGAATGGCGCGAAGTTGCTCTGGCGTTGGATCGGGATTGTCACCCTTCAGAATCTGCAACAGCATTTTGCAGAAGTAGCCTGTCGTCTCCGAGCGGATGTCAGTCTCCAGGGTGCGTTTTGGATCTGGAGATCAAGGAGCATTGCATGAAAACACTAGCGTTTTCATCAAGCTATGCAAAAGAGGCGAGCTGAGGTTCATCGGACACTAGAGGCAACCCTGAGCAAACAATGCTTAACCAATGTTGAAACTGCCGGTTCATTTGTTAAACTTTTGGAGAGGTGTTTGAGTGACAAAACAAAAAGTAAGGCGAAATGACTTCTGTTAAAAAGCAAAGAAATTTAGAATTAACAAGTGAACAGTTTTTTTGCATTTGTCACAGCATCTTCCATGCAAAAAAGAGTTGAACAGATTTGCCAGGATGCATTAGGATGTTGAGAACGCCTGAATGAGCCTTTTCTTGGCTTCAAAGGAGAGAGCGCTACTAACCTAATTATGCAGTTTGTGTGTGTGCTCATCATGCCACAAACAAGGTGTTTACTCTCCTCCATGAATCAATCTGCTTTCACACAATCATGCCACTCCTTGCGACAGCAGCCTAGTCAGAACCAACAAAGACGCCATCGTTCCAAGAGGCAAGGTTTTGTAAAGGTGAACTAGTGAGGCATTGTTAGCCAATTATTGGTACAACTCACCTTTAATTCCCTTGTCACGCAGAACTGAAATGGAGGAAAGAATGGAAGTCGAAGGTCAAACTCACAACAAGATTTAATAAATTTCGTAGATAAAGTGATTGGCGGTTTGATTCATGCAATATTTCGACTATTTTTCGCACCATGTGGAATGCTGAAGTAAAGATTATTTTTCTGCGAACCGTCTTGATCATCCCCTTATATCTGAAAGAGACGTTTCTGGACCAGACTTCTAATTAAGCACTTTGGCTTGATTACGGTAGCTAAGGCGGCAGGGCTAAAGCAAGCCCGTTACACTCACCGTATACGTAGGACTGTTTAAGCCTGTTAATTTCCTCATTTGTGCAGCCCACAATGATTTCAATAATGGTATTCTCGTTCGTGCCAACACCCTTCATTGCGTAGTAGAGAGACTTTGCCATCAGATAGATGGGGTCCTCGGTCAGAAGGATGGTGCAATCTCTAAAGTGACCTCTCAGATCACCGTCCAGATCGTGTGCAAGCTCCTGAACACATAAATAGTTTGACATTCTCATCAAGAAGAAAAACCCTTAGTTTGCTTAAATTTTTAGTCAAGAGAATATTAAAATGCATTTCAAGGAAATGTTTTGATGGGCTGGAAGTAGACTTACTCGGCCATACTTTTGCTTGTACAGCCCTACAATCTGGAGACGCTCTTCACTTGTCCTCGTTCCCAAGATTTTGATGATTGTGTCCTCATCGGTGCCTAGATAAGACAGAAACTGTCTGAGTTAATAGCAAAAGTAAAGCTTCTGCAGTCATTTATTCGAAAAGGTAATAAAGCAATCTGCGAAGCTAAATTCACTAAATTCTTTTAGAAACACACCCCAACAACGCATGGATTTGCAGAGCGCTTCGACGTCGGCGTTCACATCAAAATTGGGATTAGGCTTCAGCGTGGGTCTGAAAGCTTTTCCATTGCAGTCGAAATATTGAGAGGGTGAGCGGATGTTTTTGGCTGCAAGAGAAAAGATGGACTCATTACATTATTATGACTGCCATAATCTTAGTCTATCAGAGCTAGCCACTTTGCTATTTTACATATCCATGTAAACATTTGTAGCAATATGATGCCAGAAACTACGCGCCTCCCAACCCACCAAACTAGGCAATCCAATCGCCGTTTTCTCAAGCTACCTTAAATCCAGTTTTAAAGAACTAAACGGAGATTTTAATCTTGAATTTAATCAACAAAGGTATTTGATTTAGAGTGCGTAAAGGAGTATGTGTGGGTGTTAGCATGAAGAGGCAATGAAACCTATCATTTAATATAAGTAAATGTCTAACCAGATCCTAAAATGCAAACTGAAATTGTCAACTAGAATCCGCCAGGGTATTATTATAAACAAACTTGGAGTCGTGGCGGTTGCAAATAGTAAATGAAGATGAGTGAAGGATTTGCAACGTACCCATCACGAAGACTCTGCCTTGATGCGAATGAGAAGAGGCGGTGTGCCACACTGCTCTCAGTGTCGATGCGTCGCTGACCTTACATGAGCCCACACTTTCGGACCAACCAATCAAGGCGACGCCTCCGCGCTCGATTGATGTGTTTGTGTGAGTGAAAGAAGCAGCACATCTCTCCGTGAGATCCTGTAAAATCCGATCCCTCCCTCGTGCTCTCTCTCTCTCGTTCCCTCGATGCGCGCATACACAAGCCACCAATGCCCTTCTGGCAACCGCATCTCGAACCTTCTAGACAAGATCACGACAGCTTCATTTCTTCTCCCTTTTTTTCGGAAGAAGAGCTGATATGATCCGTACTGGTGGTCGAAGAAAATTACAAGTATAAAAATGTAAGAAACGAGACAACACCGTAAATTAATTCACCCATCTAACCGGTAGTAGGAACTTGGAAATGCTTCATCCCGAGGGCATTGCAATAATCTTCCAGCGCAAAAATTTAGCCCTACGACTCACCTCGAGAAAAAAAGGAAACAATTTAAATGTCAAACCATTAATGACTCACAGAAAAAAAGTAATTTTAACAAAACCCTTCAGCTGTTCTTTTTTTGCATTCACTTTCGTCAGCCATTCCCTTGAAGTGCTTCCCTTTTACGGAAGACAACCTTTTTCCAAAACAATGATGACCCGTTAACAAAAAATGCGAAGATGCAACGAGAAAAGACTTTATTAATAAGAAGTAAGGAGAAAAGTCAGAAATGGATTCAAGTAAGTCAGAGTTATTTGGTCGAAAGTGAGTGGGGACTGTCGGCGCCCTACTCCAAATCATCGATCTAAAAGTGAAAGTAGTCGGAATGAACTTTTTCCCCTGCAAATACAATTACATCGCATTAGAAGTAAATGCAATTGAATGACTGTCTGCGCAATTTTCGCATCACAGCGATAATTCTTTGAGGCTCCTTTTTTTCAAAAGAACGTATCGAATTAAAGAATGTTGCCAGCTGGCACCTAGTACACCTCTGTTGGTAGACAGTGGAGAAGGAATTTGCTTGTGCTCAAATTATAGACAAACACACCCAGTGAAGGTGAAGAACAAAGTGAATAAACATTTGTACTACAACATCTGTGCATCAAAGAGCCGAGGGATATGCCACTTCAGGTGGATGCACTCAAAAAAAAAAAAAAAACACTGGGGCGGTGGATTAAATACATTGACAAATGGAAGGTGGAAGTACTCTAGCTCAAGGCCTCGATGCTTAGGCCAACGACCTTAGCACAAAAATCCTGCGGGGCACAAAATTGCATTATACGGGCACGAGCATGTGTGTTGGAGTGGAAATTCCTACGAGAAAGTGTGAACAAATGAACCACAGGGGCGAGCTTTCACACAAGCACAAACAAAGAACGTGATTTAGGGTTTGAGCTGAAGCAAAAGGTAAGCATCCACCTTACCAGTGGAGGCTTACGGATGACTGCCCAAAGGGCACTGGAGAAAAGACCCAACGGTTACAAATAAATGGTGTGAACCATCCATCAAAGTTTTACAAGAAACGGCAGGCTGTAAAATAAAGGGAACAAGAAAGGAGGGTGCTTTACATAGTATGAGCCATTCCAGCTGCCAGCGCAATGCTACTGCGCAGTTTTTCCAAAAGTCCAAATTAGGAAAGGGATTGAGGCATCTGGCTGCACGTCTTGAGGCTTCATTGGGATCTCTCTGCCGGTGTGATTCATCGTGTTAGTTGGAATTTATTCGCAGTCAAATGATCCATTTCGACATTGGTTTAAAGAGGAGAAAAAGGCGCATTTGTATGAATGAAAAAAGCAGTAAGTCATCCATAACACTGTGCAGCAGGCAGGAGTCAGAAACAATGCGTCAGCGATAAGGCGGTGTGTAGAAGAAGCAATCGCCCTCACCTTACAGGAAATGTGACAACTGTTCGTCAGAGCAGTTAACCATGCAACGTGGAATGAATTTCTTTCGTGTGAAGAAATTATTTCGCTACAGTGGAATACTACAAACTGGGTGACAGTACACACTTGCTAACATCATAATTCCGTTTTACTGTCAAAAACTGGACGACTTATCCACCTTTTAAAGCATGTTGGTACTATGAAAAGTTCATCATAGTTCGGCCAAAAAATATGCATTTCATTAAGTGATTGAAACGGATCTTTGCAAAAAAAAACACAAAATCAGAGTGGAACACAAGAACGTGCCAAGAAGCAAATTTTCGACCAAACGTTTCAGATGCAAAGCCGCAAAAATTAAGCTTCTTGGTCGGCATTTTATTTGCTTTAAGAGATCAAAGACGGTGGGCAGCAGCAGTGATTGGAAGTTCGTGCACACAAATCGTTCCATTTACAGTTGCTGGTTTTCCAGACAAAAAGATGTGCCGTTCAGTTGAATTAGTAGGTTAAGTCCGACTAAGCGATTAATTTTGACACACAACTTAGAAGTTGTGAGAAGTGTGGATGTGGGTGTGTTGGCGAATGCATACACACGCACGCAAACAAGAAGAAAACGGCGAGAGACAGAAAGAATTTGGCACGATGAGACTAGCACAAATACGGTGCCTAGCCAGACACGCCACTTGAAAAGCACTTGAGTAAGAAATGGTTGACTGACAAAGCGCCTTCGCATACAATCTGTTGAAGAATTGGAGTACACAAGAAGTTTTAAATGGCTAATTCTTTCAGATAGGCATCATCCAATCTTACCAAGTTATCAATGGGCAGCTCGAGTTGACTGGAATTTGAGTTTTCCACCTCCATCTCGAGTTTTATTTGCTTGATTGGATTACTGATGAGAGAGGTAGCTTCTTCTGGTGTCATTTTTACACCATCTACATCTAGACTGGTGATTGGTCGAAGTAATGCATCTTAAAAAATCGAAGGCAAGTAAATTTGCAAACAAAGACCATACTACTGTAGTCCTATTAAGTATAAGTCATACCAGTAGCAATGACTTCAGACCAAAATGCAAGCCTGTTGGTCATAGTCTGAGTTGATTCGAGGTCACTTCGCCAGTGAGTCAGGAAAGCGTTGTAGGCGTTGGCCACATCGGCAGACGCACCTGATGTCAGAGCCGCCTCGCGGTATCCACGCAGGCACTGAATTCCTCTGGGTCGCAGGAGTTCTGGTGTCAGCGGGTCGTCCACGAGGCGGTAGATATGCGCTTCCATTTCACGACAAGCTTTAGACAACCAGCTTTATTAGGCTCATACAAGAGCACTTTTTAGTAAAAAAAACTAGAGTAGTGAAAAGGCACGCTGACTAGATCACAATTTAAAGGGGCTTACAAACCATCCCCAAATACGTAGCAACACGTACTCCCAGCCATAAGTTAAATTTTAAAGCGAGCTACTGTTCCGCAAAATTCACTTGACAATTCTATGTAGCACCTTCTGTCATGAATTTTTGAGAAATTCTTGTAATGGGAGTTCGTACTACAAGAAATTACATTCACTCAGTGTTAAGTCGATTTCATCTAAAAGGTAAAAGGGTAGCATCTTCTTGAATTCTGCACCCATAACTAATGCTAAAAAGGCCTACACGAAGAGTGTGCCAGATCTACATGCTTGAATTCCTAAAGTCAATAGTGAGTTGAGGACCTTGTCGGCATTAGTATGTACCTTCTCTGAGAGAAGAGATTTTGAAAATTTGTTCATTCAAAATCAAAAAAGAAAGTTTTTTGCCTAATGACATAAAAATCGCAGTGGCTGGGATATGTTACCCTGACACATGCTCAGTTAAGCGAAAAAAAGTATACCCAGTACCTTTCGCGATAAGACCAGAACGCAGGAGCTCGTTGAAATCACTAACTGGGTCAACTGATCCGATACTTCGACTTTTAGCGGTCTCTTTATCACCCACCAATGCATTATCCTCGCCATTTCTACGATACAAACGCAAGAATAGTGAGGCCCCCATCGATTTCAGGTCAGTTGCTACGGAAGACAGGAGAGCGGCCACTTACTCGGCATCTCCCACCTTTATACCAAACAAGTCAGCTGCTACAGCTCGTCTCCGCTTTCGAATAGCCGCCTGCTCGTCCTCATCTCCGCTGCCACGTTTCAGTTGGAGAATAGCGGTCGTATTTTGACTAGGGGTGATCTCCGGCATCACACGATGTAACTCGCGCAAAGCGCTACACAGCGGCGAGGAGGATGAGGAGGTAGTGGCAGTTGTGGAATCCGAGACGCTTTTTAGCTGTCTTTCAACCGCCGTGAGAACGTCTCCAAGACCGGGAAAAGCATCGGGATCCAGGGACGGCCAACCGTTTGTCAGTATGTTTACTTCGGACAGATTAGTCCTACCCAGACCTCGTTCACGAAGAAGATTGAAGAAACGCTGGATCCCGGGATTGCAGACACGTTTTGGATCGACAGAGGCTCCCAGCCCCAAGTGGTCGTCTCTACAAATCGTGGTAGCATCGCGTTAGCGGAGGCTCAATGGACAGCAAGCAAGCGTCAAGGAAAGTTACCCTTTTTTTTCAACGACACATCATTTCATATTTATAACTTTTAAAAATTCCATAACTGTGTAAAATCGTAATTGTTGCATGGTGGACTCGTCACAAAAAGAGGCTTTAGACTGGTGTGAGAATTTATGCAGCCATTCTTCAAAGCAAGAATGATTTGAGAGTGTGGAGTTGAGATCACGCACCATCTAGCAGTATCTTAGACTAGAGAAAAAGTGTGGCTTTTAAAAGAATCACTCATTCCCGTGCAAAATTCCACAAACAGCCATAAACCAATGCCTCTCGACAATTTCGACACAAGTAAGCACCCTATAACACGCGGTTGGTGATCCTACTTGGCAGTCTTGTCGTTTGCGCCCTCTGGTCTATCATCTTTACCGTCTTCGTCATAGTCGTAGTCGTCGTCATCGGAGTCGAGCATCATGCTCGTGACAAAGGCATCCATAGCGGCGACCTGCTCCTCATTGGGTCGCCATCTAGACCTTGGTAAATCCGAATTGAACTTCTCCTCCCCCTCCTCCTCCATTGTTATCTCGACAACAGGGAGACTTGGAAATGTGAAAGCCCTGATGTCCTCGCGGAAAGCCAAGTCGTGGTAAATTAGGCCAGCTCCTGAGGAACCGATTCTATTAACAACCAACACGTGGAAACAGACATGTGAGGTTGAATCGCCCTTTGGACGAGGTAATTAAGAAGGATTTGGGTTATTTCCGGATGAATGGGAATCCGATAGCTACATCGGAACAAAAAAAGAAAGTGTAGGTAGGCTACGCTAAAATGCGCACAATGAAACCAAAAAAGAGCCCCCAGATTTAAGGTGGTTAAATTAGGTTATGTTTAAACTTCGAGAAGCTTTTTTTAGTTTGACGTATTCAATAATGAGAGCACTGAATGTCCGTATAATTCGTAATACCAGTAGTGCGATAATTATTGAACTGGGCCAAAATCATAACTACTTACGATGGAATAAATAAATTGAGTACCGAAAGTGGCCAAATAATGAATGAATGCTTCATAGGGGACTTGAATAGGCAAAATGAATGAGATTTCGATCCGAAATGAAGGCCACTATGAGCCTTTCCAACTTACTTGGGTATCAGGACCCCCAGAGCAGGCGCCGATAGGCGTGAGTAGACACGTCTCACCAACGCAACCGAGTCCAACTCGATGAGAGCCTGAACCAACGCCGACACAGCCACAGCAGCAGAATCACGAGGCTACTCAGTTTTAAAAAAGTAAGAAATTAAAAGTGGCTGCATTTAATGAAACATGAGTTGCATGGAAATTTGAAAGACGCACTACTGCTGGGGAAGAGGATTTTCTGGTCTTTTCAGTGAGTGAAGTATCCGCCACGAAATACATAACCTTGTCACCAACATAGACATTGGGTGCGATCTAAAATAATGGAAAATTTTGCAAAACGCTTCGAATATTTCGCGGGCTTAGATCTCGCATTTAGTTTTCATTGCATTTACACTTAGAGAGACGTGTTTGATGCTTAGCTCCTTAAAATAGAATTGTGTAATTGACCACTCTCAAGACCACCCCACTTTACCTAAATTCGCATCAACATATCACAGGCTTCTCCGGGCAGGGTTAAGTTCATCATAGAGCTAGGCTGTTGTTTTATTGAACAGGTAAGGTAGAGCTGGAAGGATGACCATGATTGAACCGCCCTTCAAAATGTCCCCCGAAGACCACCTTTAGGACCATTTGTAAGACAACAGCAAGCGTGTTTAAGCACGTGGAAAGTTTTGCGGTGTTCAAGCCTCCTAGAGACTTTACAAGCAACGCCTTTCGGCTGTTTAATCAAATGTTACCACTCTTATCAGGAAACATTTCGTAGTGCATACTAACTCGGATAACACATGAAATGCAATGAAATTAAACAAACTTGTTTCAGTCGTTCACAGTCTCTTCATGAAACTTCTATCTGTGCAAGAAGGCGTCTATCGCCGCTCTACGGAGCATGAAGGATGAGGGCAGCTACAAAGAACTCAACTTACGTTTCCTGATTTGGTGAATCCGATGACAACCAAACATTTCTCACTCTCCACCTTTAGTTTAGCCTTATCTTCGGCTGTGAAAGGGACCAGAGTAGTCCCATAGCAGTACCCTGTGGAAATAATTAAAACAGAAACGAATTTCGAATAAATAGACTAAGACAAGATCAAGCCTATTGGAAATAACCCCTTCCCCACCCCCATTGTCGTGACCTGCAATAGGATAATAGTGATTTCAGAGTTCGGATTCTATCAAAAATTGCACAAGATGGTGATTATTTTCCATAACTTATCCACAGAAGCGAGAATGAGGCAAGCAAGTCCACCGACTTCGTAGACCGAAATGAAGGGACAGCACGTTCTTCTGAGTAATAAGCACGGGAATCGCTGTATCTAACGTCGCAATTTGACCATTTACGTTATTACAAAAATACACAAGTGGGGCTTAAAAATGGGAGGAAAAAATCGTTTCATCATTTTCGAACTTGAATGTTGTAGGTTAAATAATACATTGCAAACAGCTTGAAATACCAACAGAATTCAATCGCATTTGAAGCTACGGGTTCGGATGAAAGATGCAAGATTGAAGAGCTGGAAACACGTTCGATGACTTTGTTTTCACCTCTCATGGTCTATCACATTTTCATGAGACGTGGTCTATGAATTACAGTGCAGAGCCAAAATGAGTTAAAGCTAAGAATCCATTGTTAAATAACAAATGGACATATTCTATGGCATCACTAGAATATTTGACGATACAGAACATAAAAACAGTATCGTCTTAAGAAAAGAATTTGGACAGTGTTTGCGCTTTCCAACCACCACAAAATGCCCGCAGCGGTGGTGAAGAAAAAACGTTCATTTTATGTCAAAAAGCTGTTGAAAACACCCTTCCTGAGTTTAATGCCTCCTGTACGCTCCGTCTAATCAGCTTTAGTACTTTTTGAAATAAAGAGTGGATACTAACCAGAGACAACTTCAGAAGCAGGAACTTCCGTTTGCGCCTCGTCGTGCAGATGAAAAGTGGTGACGGCGGTGACCTCTTGAGGGGGATCTTGGCCGGCGAAGAAAGGGTGGAGAGAGGGGGGACGGGTAGGGTAGAGGAGCTTGTGACCAATGAGAGGCACCCGAAGGGCCGTTCCACCGATGCTCAGCTCCACCTTCCACGGTCTTGACGGCATCTCACAACGCTCTAGCAGGCATCCGCCTCCACTTTCTATCACCTCTCTTTCGTATAGATGGGTTAAAACGGTTTACCTATAAGTTCACTCTCAGGCAGTGGCAGGAGCGGTAGTACAAATATAGCAACTAATTACTATTCTTGCTGAGCGCCAATAGATTGGCATCCATGCACACTTTTTTGGATACAAATATAAAGGTTTGCCTAAAATAGTTCATAGGACAGTGGCCATATTTGCCCATGAATAATGCAAGTGCTCACTATCTTAACGAGATCGTTTCCCACTAAAACCAAAAAAACTCATAAAATCTATGGTTCCCCAACAGATTTATTTCCACTTTTAATTACACCTAGTCATGAATAAACTAGAGGACAAGCTCGTCGATGTTGCAATCCGATAGATAGACATAAAATTTGTAGTCAAAATTGGAAATCGAAAAACGACTATAGTACAGCCTACTATAATTTACGACGGGAATTTAAAAAAACGCTATATTAAACAAGTGAATGTGGTGAGCTTACTGAAAGGTAAAGCTTTTCCCGCCTACCGCAGCAAGAATTTCGGTGAGCGCAGTAATTCGTTCATGCATTTGACTCGAATGCGTCCCTTTGGCGGATAATTCAGGGGCACACTCTTCAGGCTTTAAGCTGCCATTGGGGAGGACATGCAACCCGACAAAATCTACGCTTACACTCGCTTTTTGCAAATTCCTGATCACTTCATTCATCTGTTCGCAGTCCAGTTCGCCTTCAAGATTACTCAGCACAATCACACGTCTGCTTACTCTACCTTTTTGTGTTCTAACAAAACAGAAAAGAATAAAAAAAGGGCGTACTTTGTCACTTTTATCAAGTGGTCGACTCCAACGAATGTGGCATCGATCACTAAAGAAAGCGCTCATCAAGTCAAGGGGCATCCATACAGTCTCCATTTTTGCCGCTGCCTGCAAAGCCTGTATCAAAGGATTCAAGCAGATCCCAGTCGTAAGGCTTCAGTGGGCGGAAAAGAGAAATATTTACAAAATTTCCATCCGAATCGGCCAGCTCGTTGTCAGTGGTCTCACTGCCAGCCAGTACAAGTGCAAACTGCTCTTTGGACTGAGTAAAGAGCTAAATAAGAGAATGTGAGGGTTAAAAAAAACGAACCCTCTGTTGAACCATCAGAGTGAGACAACGAGTGGCTGCTATGAGAGGCGAACCATTCATGTGTGCACCTACATCTAAGACAGCACATACTGCCGAAGCCTAATAAGGGAGAAGGAAACAATTACCAAGTCAAAGAGTTAACAAATATTCTCATTTAGGAGAGAGACACTTTATCCTGCACAGCAATGTAAAAGGTGTCCCAGTTCCTTGTATGGTCAAGATCTAGCTCCGTAGCTATGAGGAAGTAAACGCTTATTCACCAAAATCACCCCCAATGTAACTCAAGCAAACCACTTTGAGATCCACCCGAAATTCTAAGGTTCTGAAGACAAATCTGCACCAAAATACTTGAAGAACCCTACCCAACGAGAACCCTCCGCAAACACCTATAGGTGATCCATTCTTGAACTACTCAAACAGTATTATTAAAATAAATGAAATCGCAACACCCATGAACCATTAAATCAACTTGAGCTGCTCCAATGGGCACACCATAGACTGACAAACGTGTAGAGCGCCAAGGTCGTCAACCATCCTTGAGCATGAGAAAAACTTCCTAAGGTTTACCTGAATTTAATCCGTCAGCAAAGACACATAGATAAAATAGCGTTATCCTGTTAGTTAATTTTTCGTTTCTTAGTTACGTCTTTGTACTTTCACGAGTAAAAAAGTCTTGGATTTTACCCGCAAAATCACATCCCTAATTTATATAGTCGCGACTAAAGAATTCATTTGAGGCATAAAATACTCTTAATACAGCAATGCTTATTATTATTTTATTTTTCCGAATGTGGTTGACGTAATGCGTAAATCTCTTGAAAATTTATCAAATAACTCCGGTTACATGCCAGCAATATGGTTCATTCAACGTCGTTGATAATATTATTCCACAAAGTTATACAGCTGATCATTTTTCACCAATGCTATTTGCATACTCATGCTTATTCATTGGAGAAAAGTGAGGGGGTTTGCATATGTCAATCAACAAAATTGCGTGGACCTCGAACCACTGGAAAAAGGGTTATGAAAGATGCAATGAGCAAGATTTCAGAGCAGGAACACATTTCAGCGCTGGGTACCGCTTGTGAGGTCCGATGAACTGACGCTGAAGGCAGATTGCGTGCCGTGCTAATACGAATGCGTTCAGCGACCCCCGAAGCCAAATATCTGATGGTGCTTTTGACGAAGAGGCATTTATTTCTCTCTGGGGATGTTTCTAGGCATGAGAGCTGGCAGATCTTTTATTTTGACTAAAATTAATCAAAGTGAAGACTCGTGTGTAGCGTCCCGAGGCTCCCTCGAAGGAAAAAGAAGGCAGAATGCTAGAGTAGAATATATATGTTCAACGGAAAGAGGGAAATAGGCTGCTGGCATGGTCCGGAGGCCAGCCCACGCAGCTCGGGCAGTACGGCCACCTCTGTGACCTTGACCGAAACCGGTAGTTCTAACAAACAAAGTACTACATCATGTGTAGGAATTTGATTCATACATCGACATATTGTCTTCCATCTTAGGCATGGCGACTGTGTAGAAAAATGATCAGCCTAGGGAAAATCATACTTTTTGGGAGATATATTCTACGCTCACATTAACAACGTTTTTGGGTTAAAATGTCAAAGTTATTGGACATTAAAACTCACGTGTTTAATGTTATAGCCTAGGTGCACTGCAGCTTGCATCACAAATATGTATTATTGAACCTCTGTAAAACAATTCAAACTACAAATAACAGCATAGTCAGCGCGTTTTTAAGTAGCGAATGGGCACGGAATTTGAACTCAAGCTAAACCGAAGTTGGAAATGCATTGCGCTTCCGGTGGAGTGTGGGGTGACGGTTTTTCTCACTTAGATTAAGAACTATGAGGACCTCGTCAGACAAGAAGCAGACATTTTAAATGCTCTTTCTCAACTGACAGTCACTAAGTTGGGTGGAGGGCTAGGAACAAGCATGGACTGTCGCGGACCCGTATCATTACTTCCTGTGAAGGGGGATCAAACGCTTTTGATTTGACTTTGCAACAACTTGAGGTGCGCCATTAGGTCCTTCTTTCAGATACCTTTGCTCCTGTTCATTCATTTGAAATGCTTGATTCATGTCACCGGTTCAGCAATTTGTAACTCCCAACATTCATCAATTTTTCTGTTCATAAGTAGGGGTTTCATTTAGAGTGGTAGGAAATGGGAACGTGAAGCCTTCAGCCCTATAAAGGATCAGAAAAGCCCTTTACCACAAGACAAAACTGCGTTTCTGGTTCCTACTTCTTGAAATCGAATAAGTGTGATCGGTTTGGTAAAGCTTTTAATTGCTACCTTAAAGGCCACTTTCAGTTGAATTACTCGCGTTCCACTTGTCTTTATCTGCTCACAATAAGGTTCGTTTGAAGCGTTTTCGCTGAAATATGAGCATAGAGAGCCCTTAGATTAACCCAGAGGTTGTTGGTATTGAATATGTTGAGCTTTTAACACCGAGGAAGTCCGCAAACGTGCTCTTTTGGCGCCTTGACATCAGATCTGTTCGCCTCGGTGAACAGCAGTCTTGTTATGTCGTCACGACGCCTCCCATAGACATCGCTCGTTATCGGAGCATCCAGGGCCTCCATCAGCGAACAGCCTTCGTTCCCAGCATGGTGCACCTCTCCTACCTCATCCTCTCTGGTGATGTCCACCTTGCGACTATAAAGTGTGTTGCAAAGCTTTTCATGATTTTCTTCCACAATTTATTTTATTACATTTCCACTTTAGCAGCATCAACTTTTCCACTAGTCTTTGGATCCTTTCGAAAAGATTAATAGCAGTCAGTTGGTACTTACCACTTTGAATTAAGTCGGCCTTCAAAATTATGGAAGGTTCCAAGAGCTCTAGGGACAGCAAAGACTAATTTTCCACCCTTGGGGGAGGGTATGCAATTGAATTAGGGGTATGGGCTTTTTTCTTTCATTAACTCTTTACAGTTCTTATTTTGGTTTTCATTTTTGAGTAGGATAAAAATAATTGCTAAAGGCAACGAACGAATCGGCATTCCAGACGGATTTGCTCTCGAAAATAAGGCGAATCGGTGAACACTCAACTACATAAGTAGATGCGCCAACTTTTACTGATACCTCAGCACTTAGAGTTTTATTTATTTATTCATTCATTTCTACTTTCATCAGTATCGTCTAGTTATGATTTGGTTATATATTAGTTAATTTTGGTAACAATTTTTTATCGGCAGATAGCAACTCTCAATTTGCAAACTTGTCAACAGAAGTTGGGACGATAGTTGGGGGAAGAGATTGGCCCTTGGCAGAACCAGCTTGTGATGGTTGCCAAGGTGCTCGATTTCTTGCACTACATAGGCATTTCACGATTTCAGTACTCGCAGTGTAGCGTCCCGAGGCTCCCTTGAAGGCAAAAGAAGGCAGAATACCAAGGTGGAATAAATATTTGCAACAGGCAGAGGGAAATGAGCTGCTGGCATGGCCCTGAGGCCAGCCTACGCGGCTAGGGTCACATGGCCAACTCTGTGACCCTCACCGAAACTGACAGTTCAAACAAAGTGTTACACTCATAATGCTGCATGAGGCCTGGTTTGTGTATATTCCCAAAATACCGAACATTATAAGTGTAATAATTTGTTTATCTGAACCACCGGTTTCGTTTAGTGTCACAGAGGTGGCCATATTGCCCTGGCTGTGTAGGCTGGCCTCCGGGCCATGCCAGCAGGTTATCTCCCTCCGCCCGTTGAATATATATACTCTACCCTAGTATTCTGCCTTCTTTTGCCTTCGAGGGAGCCTCGGAACGCTACACTAAGACTTTGGGAAGTCAATGCTATTTGGATTCCCAGTTGGTGCGGTAAAAATCTAGCGGGCGTACATCTTCACTTGCTGCATATCACTAGTGTGTTATTGCAATGGACTTTTCCTCTTTTTGGTTTAAAAGGTCGCCAAATCAGTGAACCACTATGCCCTTTAAAATTGGGAAAGCAAAAAGCACTCTTTTATGTTAAAACGAATTAAGAAGTGTAGCCTCCCGAGACTCTCCCAAAGGCAAAAGAAGGCAAAAATATTAAAGTAGAATATATATATATGCATTAAAGAAGGAATTGAGCTTGGATGACAGTCCAAGCGGCTAAGGCGATATGGCTACCTCTGTCACTGAAATGAAACCGGTAGTCATAACAAACGAAGTATTGCATTGCTCCTCTCTTTTTTCGAGCGTCGTCTCCGACGCCGCCCTTGGTAAACCTACCGCGTCAGTCATCACAACGTAATTAGTGTCGCACGAAGCACCCACGAGATGACCTTACCAGCCACTGACATTCGACACAATTTCAAAAATGCTTGATACCAATGTCAGTGCTCCCTTTTGGCAGTTCGACTGGACTTGGATTATCATCTGGCATTGGAACAAAATTCAGATTAAGAGGTTCTGCCGACCATCAGTATATCCATAGGGAGACGTTAGCACATCAGTTTCCTTAAGTAGGTACATTAGGATAACATTCTGAACGAAATCTTTCCACGCGGTCCACGGCTGGTGTAGATGCCCAAGGCGGACGTCGTTCTCAGCCACCAAGACTCCCGATTCTCCCTTGAAGGCAAAAGAAGGCAATAGGCAGAGGAAATGGAGCTGCTGGCATGGCCCAGAGGGTAGTTCACGCAGCCAGGGCATAAGCGACCGAAAGCAAAACCGGCAGTCATAACAAAAAAAAAGTATTACACCGAGATTTTGTGTATACAACTACCTATTACTAAACCGTGCTTAGTATATTCATGCATAAGGTAACGCTTATTTTACTGGCCAGCCTAAATTCTTCTTCGGGATTCGACTGCTACCTAGGTTCTAAAGGCTTTCCCAAAGACCAATTAGGCCATAATACTCGGGCGGGGATAGCAGTGGAGCTTGGGGGTTGCTAGCATTCCTCGGAGGCTGGGCTGCTTACCAAAGTAGTTCGTTACTATAACCGAGAGTTAAACAACCATTTAATGCATTACACTTCAACTAACTCATGGCCTATGATTTGCTAAAAAAATAACATGCAATGCATAGTTTGATTTTGTTCAAGTCGGCTAAAATATTTTACTGCCAAAACGTGCTTTCTCTTACCAATTCCTTTCCCTGCCAATGAGTGGTAGAATAGAAAGACTTGAGCTCCCGATTCTAGCGATACCACGACGATTTTCTACAAAGAGAACTAATGAGGAGACAGCGGAAATTCGAAAGCGTGATCATCTTGACCGCGGCGCTGGCGTCGCATAGGTTGTGGCTCCGAGAAGGTTGGAAACAGCGACGCCGCCAGATGTTGAGCTGTGGTGGAGGTGGCGGTGATGACAGTGACGAAGGGGTGTTGCATGCACCTACTTGTACATCTGTTGTTGGAGCCTGTAGCCGTGTGCTCGTAAAACGCTTTTGTGTTGTGCTGCTTTGAGCTGCGCTGCGATGGCCAGATCCACTGTGACCCCAATGTGAGGCACTAATTGCGTTCTCGCCTTCCTCCACTTCGTTGTCTCGCCTCCACTAGCGCGCCTAATTAATCTGTCCACCATCCGCACTGGCCAGGTGTTTGTTGGAGCAGTAGCACCTGAAACACATGTGTTCGCTTGCTAGGCCATGCATTCCTGATTTTTTACCTTTGATATCTTAAAGATCTGAGTAAGCAATAAACAAAGGAGCGAACGACTCATGCAATGGTCAAAATTTAGACGAGCCAAACATTAACACTCTTTCATCGAGGAATTCTTCTTATAAAATTTTGAATTTTATAGGTTCTAGTTTTTCGGTCAATTTTTTGACGCATGCAAGCTTAATTTCTAATTGTTGCCTTCATGATGGCTACAAAGTGCGTCAGCTTTTGGATAGGATTGCTTATACTTCATAAAGTGTCCTTTTAAAAGAAGCCACGAGCTCATTTGTCCTCTTTCTATGTGGCTCAAAAGAGTTATTCCGCCCAGGTTTATGCACTGCTAGGCAAATTCTGATGATTTAAACCAAAAGTATAATGAAGCCAGCAGTTGGTACCAAAACGTGGTTATTGCCATTGCCAATGTAGAGCTCCGAGACTTCTACGAAGGTGGAACTCGACTTTATACTTGGGTAGAATATGCATCGCCGAAGTACGCGGAGAAATGTGGCTACTGGTATGATTCAGATGCCATGCCAACTAGTGGAAGTACAAAAGCAGAGCCTTAAGTATTCTTAAAATCAGAACTAAAGGTTAAATAAAAGAATCAAAGTAATACATGCTCCCTATCGACTTTTAAAGTTGTCTCTACCAACTTCGCGTGTCGCCATGCGCACCCTAGCGCCTCATAGTTAGGCCATCCATGTGTACTGTGGTTTTATGGGAAAAGACGGTGATTGGCCCTATGGTAGTCAAGGTTTCCATTTCGTACTCGCTTACGCATTCGCCCTAAAAAGAAGGAGAAGGTTGTTTCCAATCCACTGTGGTCAACTCACGGCAGTGTTAAAGTGCTAGCAGGAGCGGGGTGTGAGGAATTTTTAACGGTTCCAGGTCTTGCTAAATTACATTCGATAGGTTCTTTGAAACTAAAATTTATGCTTGACTTTAATGAGCCGATGCATTGGCTTGCAGTTTTCAAGCTTTAGCCGAATCCTTTAAAGCAAAAATGAAAAATATTTAAACGTATTTATAGTAACTGTGTAGGTAGAGTCCCGATAATAAAATAAAAACCGAATTTACACTTTGTCTTTTACCAGGAAATAAATCATAAAGCAACAGACTGGTCGTTCTATAAGCCTTACAGGGCGAATACATTAGAACCTAAATATAAGCTTTGATCTATTAAAGAAATTTTTACTACCTTTGCAAGCTACGTACGGTGGTAGTGATGGGTCTGTCCGCTTACAAACAGTAAAGTCAACAGTGCTAGGCAATATCGATGTGCATGCATACGGAGAGGATCCAATGGCCAAACGTTATTTTCTTGCAGATCAACGCACATCAATCCACAACGAATGAATCCATAGCATTAATCGTTCTCTGGGTTGAGCTATTTTGGACACGCCTGCAGCGCTACCTGCTACGACCTTCGTAGTCCATTGGCATATGAACTCAGTAAAAATTCTTGATGGCAGTTATTCGTTAAAACTTGTTTCAAATTTTACTTTTGAATGAGACAAGCCAAACCATTTTTCTAAATGAGGGAGATATCTCAATGCAACAGATGTCCACTTTGCGTAGGTGACACATAAATCAAACGCTAAATGTGATCGGAAGGGAAGGAAATTGTGTTAGGCATCCCGAGCTCCCATGATCTAAATGCTACAGCTTAATGAGCCGACCGCATGGACAGAAGCGCAGTTGTGTTTGTTCTCGCAGTCACGATTTCCTCTGTGTACCGCAGCCTCTGGCCAAAGTGTTGTTTTAGCCACCCTCATAGCAACGGCACGAGGGAGGGACAGTGGCTCTACTACTGGCGTGCCTACTAGGCAATATAAAATCAACAACAAAAACAGCGGCAGCAAAATGTAGGATGTCTGTAAACTTGTGCGTGAGTGTTTGTGTGTGACACCCTCACTTGGTCATTTATTGGGCCACTAAAGCACCCACGCGCACGTACACGCAGAGGTGGTCCATTTGCGCACCTTGGCAACCGACACTCAGACGGACGGACGGTCGGTAGGACAGGGATGGGGGCGAGAATCGCAGAGCTAACCAGTTTTGCTACCAGTGCCATCACTGCCGCCGCCGCCTCCACCACCACCACACGGGAATCAGATGCTCTGTGTGTACGTGTTCACCCCTTCCTCCACCCTCACGTTCTCACGACCAGTGAAGGGGCTACCCCGGCTAGAGGTGTTGCTGCGCAAGCGAAGTATTGCATCACAAATTTGTGTCTGTGTGCACATACGCTCCACTTCTCAGTCTCTATCTCACTCGTCTGACTTTTGAATTCGACACGCCCGGCTACCAGTCAATGCGTTGGCAGTATGGACAGAGAGACCTGTGTTGAATGCTCACAAGCAGTGGAATCCGATCTGTGTCAAAATTTCTTCCCTTTCTACAGTACCTATCCTCCCTGCATACACACTGCAATGTCCGCTAAGTATGTTGAGATTGTCAAGTAAAAATGATGAGAGCAATGTACTTGCTTTTCTTCTTAAAAAATCACTATCTAAGTCATGCCAGGAACCTCAATATACCTGTTTTGATAGTCAATAGTTCCCTCTAAAGTCATTGAAAAAGGAGATTTAGAAGCTCATTTATGTATGATTGAAAGCATATTCTCCATTTTGAGCAGATACTGTACCAATTTGAATCTTAAGATGATACTCCGTTTCCAGATGCCGTTCTTAATAGTTTGATTTGACTTTCACCACCTGCACTTGCACCGCTTACCAGGATGAGGACAAATGGGTCGTCCCAAAATCGGTTTGTCGTTATTAAGAGACGTCATCACAAAGGATGTTAGGGGAAGAGTGTTGGGTTTAATCGGTGGAAGACCCCTCAAAACTTCTTAAGGCTCTCGTCTTAAAAGGCGGCCGTTGACGTCTCCCATTTTGTCATGATGACAGCACTTCGTCTGCTCGTGTGGTTTATTGCACCAATCACCAACACAATCGACAGCACCAGTAGTTGAGAATGGGGTCATTGAGTAGGCCATAGGCAGGAAGTCTGTTGCTAAGGCAGCTGGCCTGTCGAATCAAAAGTAGCAGTGCCCACGTGAGCATTGTTTTTCGCCGAAAACATCATAGAACAATTAGCCGCAATAGCGGCAGTATTCCTTTAAAAAATTATGTTGAAGTAACTGTTTTAATATTGTAGTAAATGTTGGTCTTTCGATCTGAAAATTTAAAAGCATTAATTGAAGTCATCTAAGATTGTAAATGTCCCATTTATCCACGTTTATATGCGAAAAATGCTCCTAGTGTCTCTCAATGACAGAAATTTCAAATACTGCGAGCAAATTGATACGAGATTAGCAGTCAGCAAAGGATGGTACTAATTACATTACTTAACAACTGAACCTGAATTTCGATTTTATTGAGCTCCTTGGATTAAATCCACTCACTCCTCATTCCCATAGAGATGCTATTTTAAGCATAACTCCCAGATTAACCTGGCATGGCGTATCGAGAGTCTTGACTTATAATTGCCAGTCAGAATCAGACGCTGATGCGACTCGGGATCTTGGGGACATGCAGAAGCAATTTCAAGGATCGTTTGAGACTATAAAAGACACTGATATCATGCAAATCTGGCAGGAACGTTGCGCGAATGCCCAAACTTTTGGTTCCCCTTGAACCTAAGACTTCTGGCGCATTATCATGCTTCGTAGTTGACAGCTAAGATTATTGTCTTGAATATTGAAGTCAATTTGCATGGTTGTGATAAACTAATAATGCGGTTAGTGTTTCCACTGTCTTTTTCACTTCCAACATGAAATTCCGAGTTTAAAAGCCTATAGGAGTGTGAGTCGGAGTAAAAGAGGAAAGCAAGGCAATACAAATAACAAATTGATGGGCTACAGTTAGAAGCAGCAAATTACTGTCGTTTAACCTTATTATCCTTATTGTTTTCAAAGTCTCATAGGAAGATCATGGGAGCACTGTGACAAAGAATTTAAGTTTCATCAATTTTCGGAACATTAAGCCTAGGTTACGGAAATTTATGCCTAGATCAAGAACTCCATTAGTGAAACGCATACTTTGGGTTCTTTTTAGAATGTTCGAAACCAATTCCGAATCGGCTCAAACCGCTCCAACAGGTTCTAACATTATTCATCTTGATAGATATTTTGGTTAATAACAATCGAACAGTTGATATCATTTCTAGCCAGTTGTCCACCGTTCGAATTTTTCAACAGCAAAATTATTTAATTTTTCGCATTAGAGCCTGTGCAGAAAATTCGTTGTCATTGGAAATCGAAATAATTCTCATCAATTAGATACTCGATTGATGATAAATTAAGTGGAGGTCAAACAGGTTCAACAAAGCTTCCTGGGCGCTCATTTGGACCAATAGGCGAGGTGCGCGAAGCGATGCTTATTACATTAGCCAATCAGCCTACTACCGTGACTATCTGGCCAATCAACTTTTAGTCTACGGGATGCGGGAGTAGAACGAATCCAATTTGAGGCAATCATTGCCATTCGATGAAAATAGGCGAGAAATAAGAAATGTCGCATAATGGAGCACCGTTTACGCAACACCCTCTGATTTACGCATCTTCGATCTTCCACATTCCGCCCCCCCAAGAGCTACTCCAAATGGTTGCAAATTGGAAAAACTACTCCTCTTCTGCTTTTAAGCCACCTTCAACTTTTAGTCGGTTACCGCAGAGCAATGGCAATGGCAGCAGTCGCAATGGTCTCCTTGTGGAAGTTCCTTTCTTGGGTATTTATGAGTCCCTACCTTGTCCATTTAGGAGTATTGAAACTCTTTAAAACGCTTTAGCATGCACATCATTAGGTTTATTTATTGAAAATCATTTTTTATCAGACATACGGAAGTTTATACATTATCGAATGTATTTCTGCAATAAATGATACCTGACTACCTAATTTCCGTATAATTTGAATAAGCTCGATACCAACACAAAAAATATCAGCTTTTAGATATTTTTTTGTATACTAAACACCTATTAGCAGAGGGGTAGGTTTACTTAATTATTGTATCAATCTTTAGGTAAAATTACCTTACAGTGATCTAGTTAACTGAAGTGAGGCAATTTTAGGTTCTTACTCAAAATATTAAAGTCTTTAAGCCATAGCCTAAGTTTTAGGTAATTTGCAAAGCGATCGTTTCTAATAATAAGTTTGGTCCACAAAGTATGCCAATTTGCTGTATGATTATTTTTAACTAACTTTTCCGAAATTTTAAAACACATGATGAAATGGCTTATTTAAAGTGTGCGAAATTGCTCTAATTTAAGGAACAGAGGCCTATTAGCTAAGATTTAAAGAGTATAATTTTTGCGCTTGGAGTGGATTTTACCTCATCATTTATTATTTTTAATTTTAAAAGTCTGTTATTTTAAATGCCCAGCACGTACGGTGAGGCGGTGCAACGATAAAAAATCTGACCTTACACGGACAGGCGCTCAAACAGAGGTGACACCTCTAAGGGCAATACAGACTACAGGTGGTTCTACTGCTCCAGTCTCAGGTGTGCACTCTGCCGAGAGTGAGTGTTCATTCCCCTTAGATCTTTCCTGCGATCATGGGTCTCGTTAATAAGTAGAACTGATTATCCCACGCGGTGTTTGTGACACTACATAATTCAGGTTTTTTGATAGTTTGACTGACATCTCATTAATTAGAACATACATGAGTTACATTTTGAGCCACAATTAATGCAGACTGTTCGGCTTCGCTGCACCAAGCAGATGTGAAACGCTTTGACTTCCGAAAGCTAGCAGACTCTTGCCTGAGGTCTACAAGAGACCAATTCACCCTAAAGACTGGTGATGGGTCAGAAAGGCGCCAGAAATGCCTTCCCAAACTGCGATTGCAACACTCCCTCTTACCCACTCGCACCGCGACCAACAGATGCAGGTAAATACTCTGCTGCTTAAAAATAAGTAGGTGTTGTCTACCAAGAAATTTAACATGATGATCCCTTTTTAGAACGAAAAGGCAGTACATCTGCCGATTTTGCTACCGACAATTCACCAAATCCTACAATCTTCTTATCCATGAGCGCACTCATACAAATGAACGACCCTTTTCTTGCGAAGTTTGTGGAAGAGCATTTCGAAGGCAGGACCATCTACGCGACCACAAGTGAGTCGTTGTATCCGAAATGTTCTAAAAGCTTGTTTATTTGTTCGTCATAATTTGAGAACATCCACAAATGTATTGCACTAAATCCAAAATTGAGTTATGCAACACAGAGAGATCCATTCTACTTGCGTCTATGGTATAACCGAGAGATAACCAACGTTAATAGTAGTGCTGCCATTTCTAAAAACCGTAGAAGGCAGTGTGTCATTTGGATTTTTGTAATACGACTCGATTCCGATTCCATGGATTCAAATCAAAACAAACGTAACAGGGAAGAGAACGTTGCACCCCTAAAAGAGATCAGAATGTTCAATGACAAGCACATTCCATGTCTTTACTTTCGATGAGGAATTAATAGCTGTGTATTCAACAGTGCAGTTGAGCTAGTGCCTCGTAAATGCACTGAATTAGCCAATGTCAGGAAACAACTTTTAAAAAAACTGCCACTTTTTTACTCTTCAGGTACATACATAGCACAAAGAAACCGTTTGCATGTGAATTTTGCGGCAAAGGGTTCTGTCAGTCAAGGACACTCGCACTGCACAAAATAACCCATTTTCCCAACAAATAAAAATCATGGTGAATTATTTTTCTTTGCACTAAGTGTTTCACAAAATAAAGATGAATTTTGTTTTTAAGGTCACCCATTCCATGGTCAATTGTTTGCAATAAACCGAAGTGGGCGTGAAGGCAATTTGAGGATGCTAGTAGGCTCAAAGTGGTGCATTTCAATGGGCGTCAACCAAAACGTTCTGTAGCTTTTTTAATGTCTAAAAATTCGTTTGATCTTAGGCAATAAGGAAAATGCATCCATTCCCTACATTGTAATTGCTTACTTGTGAAATGCATTAAAAGAGGGTACGGTATTAATCTATGATGCTTTGGATGTCTCTCGGTTTTGCAAACGCTTACTTAGGCCTCCACTATTGTACCTGCGCCGAACAGTCTGGCCTCCGGGCCACGCCAGTAACCTCCGAGGCCTACTCTGCGTCGTAATGCATATTCAACTCGAATATTGTGTCTTCTTTAATCGTCTAGGCAGTCTTGGAATGCTACAAAACCACCAGACGCTTTCACCACAAAGTCGAAACAGGTCCTGAATGCCAAGGACCATATCCTTATCAGTTCACAAGGGATGTTAATGTAGGAAAAAACATCCTCCTCCTCATTGGCTAATGCTGATGGTACCTAGAAGCCTTTCCAGTCATGTTTCCAAGATTAGTTGCCCCACAGGAGGTCAAATGTGAGTATCTGTACCGGCCATTACAAGTGTTTGCAGTATTTTTCTTAACCATTCAAGAAGGCTTTGTTGCAACTAGAAATACTGTAGAGCAAGAAATTAGCATTTGTTCCTAAAAAGGTGAAGAATGATTGAGAAGTTATGGAAGGTACAACCATGACACATACCACACACTAGAACTATCAGAGGGCACAAATCTCGCAACGATTTTAGATCCACATTTAGGTTTGCCATATACCTAGACTTTAGCAGGCAGTTCTCCTGTGATTAGAGCTTAATGCATCCCAGAAGCGTACTCTGGTAAACAGTACAGGTAGTGGTCAAACGCATACCGTCCCACGACATTACTACTGCAGCTGACCTGAATTGGTTGGGTTGGAGCGTTTATTCCATTGAGACATTCTGTGACATGGACCGTGAAAGCAGCCCTACTTCACAATGCTTCCATTTACATAGCTCAAGCTCGAAAGCACCGCGATACTCCATTCACAAGGAGGTATTCACGGCCTTTTCAGAAAGAGGCCAACAGCCCAAGAGTTTCAGGTTTCAAACTCAAAATGGGCAATTGTATTTTTTGTTTGAGAATACATAAGAGCGAAGTGGATAGTTCGGTGTCACAGAGTACTGTACACGCCACTTGGTAGGGCAGGCCGTGCCACGATCAGGGGTGGCATCTATGACCATGAGGTACGAAGCCCACACATCGCGATTGGATTTAGAAATTATTGTGGAAGTTGAAGGTCATGTCATGTTGGCATAGTTGCTGTTTCCGATTGAAGCGTAGAAAAGCGGCAAACTCAGTAGCTGATAGACTGGTGCCTAACCCACGCTCTAAAAAATGACTAGAAAGCATGAAGACTAGCAAATCTGTCCATTGAAGTTCCAGGGAGTCAAATTGTGATAGATTTCGTCAGCCGCTATTTGCAGGACACTTAATCTGAACTGACCAGTTGAAGAAAAAACCCTTAATGCAGGTGAGAAAATGTATAAAGTATGAGCTAGCTGCACTCCGGGTGGCAGTATGCCACAGAAGGTAGGAGTGACGATTTTCTCGAACAAAAAAAAAACAAGCGACACAACTGTAAGTAAATCTGTCAGCTCAAAAGCCTACATGTCGCCAAAATCGTGTAATATCGACACCGATTTGAACACTCACTAATTAAAAAAATGTGGCGCCCAAGTGGCCACAAGCTTGTCCATAAAAATACCTTAGGTCAAAGATAAGAATGTTGGTAACCATTTGCGGTCAAGATTGGAAGGCTGAAAAAGGTGTAAAAGGGAAACACACACACACACACATGTGCACATCACAAAGAGAGCGATTAAGGATCGGAGAAAGACGAGGAAGCAATTCAGCCTGCAGCCGATCTCAGCTGTACTCGTGAAAACGCTCAGGCAAGAAATTGGCCTCGTTGAATTCGTTCTGTCGATGTCGCGCATTCCAGTGCAGGCAATGCGCCAGGTCCTTGAACCAGTCGGCCACCTGCAAAGGGGATGAAGAACCATCACTACCACTCCATGCCCCAGTGCATGCATGTATCACTGTTGCGATAAAGTCAAAATGGTTAGATCAGAAGGCACGACTTTACTCATTGCAATTTATTTTACCATGCCATGAAGTACGTCCTTCTCACATTTACTTACTCCTACCTTCAAAGCGTGAAGTAAATTGAGTTTAGGGGATGCACCATCAAAATGCCAAACCATTTTTTTAACGACATCAATTAATGCGAAGCAATAACCACGACAAACAACTTCTCTGGCAAGAGGAGAGGGACGCAGGATACCGCGTAAAACTAGTAACATGTAGGCAAAAATTTTGTAGACTGTTGTATTCTCAGGCAGGAACTATGTGAGCAGTGATGTAAAATCGACGGCATAATTAAACCGAAAAATTAGGTTTATTTTAATCAAACAGTCCGCGCATCACATGGTACCAGGTGGTTAGAAAGTCAAGAGAATAAATACTTTTGTCGGGGAAGTGGTTTTTAAGCTAAACAGAATAGTAAAGCAACAGATATAACAACGGCACCACCTCGCAAGCGCACTGCTTCTGTGAGAGCTGCAGCCACAGAGCTGCTTTAAAAATTATGACGACCTCCAAGGTGCTATCCCACCTTCTTTCAAAGCAAGAAAAAGGCACTCAGGTGCCAACGAAGTGGTCTTTCTAGGCTCTGGCTGAGCAGCAATATGAGTTGTAGCTGCGCTTCCATGATGAGGCTTAAACATCAGCAACTGGGATTACAGCCACTCCGAAAGAAAGCAATGCACCACTCACTTAAGACTCCCTGAGACTCTCCAAGTAACTTTACTCGACAAATAATTTGAAATGCCTCTGCCTCAGAGGGCCAGGAACTTTAGCATCTCGGTCATTACAAGCTTAACAGAATGTATCTCTAAGGCAATAATTCCACCACTGAGTAGTCACATACTGATGTGTGCCAGAAAAATTGATGGCCCATTTTAAATCGCACTAAGGCAATAAAAAAGGCATCTTTATTTATTTTTTTGATATATTTCAACAAAGCCAAACTACTGCTTGCATCCTTTTCATCTCCGAGTTATCCCTGTTAGTAATAAACATGCATTGAACCAGGAAGATACCATGGTTTTAGGAACTTCACAGCTTATTAAAACGAAAATCAGGTAAGTGAAACTTGTGTGAGGAGAAATTATGGTTACGCTTCCAAGAAGTAAATTGTACGAGGTTGTTCAATAAAATAGGTTCTGAAAATTCCCCATTTTTAATCATCTGTTCACTAACATAGCGCTTTATGGCTTTCGCCAGTAGATTTATCAGTGGCCTAAAGTCTGAGACAACCTCCACAGAATGTTTGTTTTTAGGAGTAGACATGTAAATTTGGCTGCTCTAACACAGAAATTAGGTTTTTTTTGTGTCCACACTCTGAAAGCACCAAAATTTCACTCAAATGAGGTGGCAGCCACATGCATAACTGGAGAAGCGACCACATCAGATGACATTACCACCTGTACAAAGAAGGCCGAGCGACTCTCCAAGTGCGAATTGAAGTTAAGGCAGAGAACTGAAAAGCTGCTACTGCCCCAGATCGGAATGTGCTCCTTAATGTGATCTCATGGGATGTTGATTCAATCCTTAGCCAATCAGTGTCAGTATCAAGTGGTTAATCATCAAAAGTGGGTAAAAATATGTCAAAACTGTCGAGATCAGGAAATGCAACACAAGGCTGGTTTTTTATGCTGCTTCGAAGTGACTCATAAACCGATTTGTACTAGCCGAAATAGGTTGAAGAAAACTAACCTTAGAAGGTGAGTACTTTCAGTCAATTGTAAAGCTAGTTCAAAAATTATCGTTGACCAACATACAGTCTGTAGATAACTAGGTGCGAGAATCCACCGGAAGTATGGAGAATCGCTAATGAAACGCTCTATGAAGCGGTTAATAATAACTTGACTGACATTTCAGTCATACGCTAAGCCACTTGGACAGCAGGAGAAGGCATGATTTGAATCACATTGAATGCATGGGGAGCAGAAAGAGGGTCACAGACCTGATTTTCACTACCAAAGCATGGAACAGGGAAGTGAGAGGCAGTGAAGACAACGCGGTCGTCCTTGTGAATGATATGGTGGTGTCGAAGGCGTCCATCGTTGGAGAGGTGAACGGATTCGCAGCGCGCGTCGGGAGCAATGGAGACCTCGAGGCGAGTAGAGAAGGGGAGCACCAGCGGACGACAGCTCAACGAGTGCGCGTTGATCGGTGTCACAAGAATGGCCGGCACTGCAGGATTCAGTATCGATGCGCCCGCCGACATGGAATACGCTGTACTCCCTGTTGGTGTGGAGATTATCAAGCCTAGTGGAGGAGAGTGAACACACGATCTTAACGCTCTACTGAAATTAAGTAGGCTTAGGTACACAGAAACACTTCATAGTACTGATTTCAAACTTGGTGTGTGGTACTCGAGGTAGCCTAGGGCAGCAATTGGGAAAGGGAAATAATACAACGACAGAAAAAAACAACGAGTACAAGTGAGGTAGAGAACGCGGTTCTAACTGGTAAGGTTATGGAGAGAGAATTCAAACCGTGGAGCAAATAAATTTTGTAGGAAAACAGCTCCAACTTGCATGCACCTAGCAAGCACTAGAAGAGCAAACAAGCGCTCACTGCTAGCCATTAAAGAAGTCAAATAAATAACTTTAAATGAGAGCAACAAAAGGGTATGTATGCGACAGCTTTTCAAGACATCAACATAAAAGACTGCCTCACCACAAAGTTGGTGGGTTTTTGAAACGGAGCGGACGCATGTGAAAGGTGAAAACAGTTACTATTAGTCTGCAAACCCTTCTTCGAAACAAATCAAAAGGCTTGAAAACTACTTTATTTTTCTTCTGATAATCCAAATATTTTCTAAACTGAAACTCCACTCTCAGTTAAACATTATTTTATTTGCAAATTAAAAATTGAATCAAGAGTTAAGACAACAGTAATTTCCTAACAGAATGTTTAAACAGGTTTCCAAAAAGCTTACCAAGTAATCCGAGGGAATTGAACTAAAAACACAGGGTTATTCAAATGCGTCTTTAATTAAGGCGATTAATTTTAGCCTGGATACATCTTATGTCAGCATTATCATGGAATTAAGTCCTGCATGGCTCCATAACAAATGGTATCAGAGAGAGATTTATGAGTAAGCCCATCTTTGCGAGAAATGAGCGTAAAAAGCATGAATAAGTGGCATAGGGAGCAGATTTAAGGACGTACCATCACCCCAAAATCGAGTGACCTCCTTGCCATCAACACTGAGAACTAAGACCGTGAGGTAAGGGCAGTTTCCACGAGTGAAGGTTGCTTCGTTCAGTATCTAACACCCGAAATGCACGGTATTAAAATGGGAACATCAATCTATGCAAGTTCTGCATGGATTGCGATTGATTAGAAAATCTCACACTCTAATTTCAACGATGGTGAGCGCTTTGAAGAGAAAATAGGACTGGCAATGAGGCATAAGTGCAAAGTTGCATAACTTTGTGAGAGAGAAGCAATTCGGCAGACAGTGCAACGATGCACTGAAGATAAGAGTGAAGATCCTATCACTCACATGGAAAAAATCTGCTCCAGTTTGGTCTCCAACTGAGCCTAGCTCTATGGATGGAGGAGGACACAGTTCGGAGTTCTTCCCACGTATCATTTGACAACAGAGGCGGGAGCGAAGAATGCAGGGACCGCCCTCTGAACGAAGATGCAGGCAAGACAGGCAGATTAGTTTAATTCCTAGCAGGTTTTCGATTTTCAATAGCCTACGCTACAATTGCGTCGTGTCCCATACCTTCGTTTGGGTGTCTGCGCTGCAAACATTATTGTTTTAAGCATTGGCAACGTTACAAAATAGCTTTATAAAATGGCGCTAATCAGGGGCTTCATAGTACTCAAATACAAGCACAATTACTAGGTGAGAGTTTATGCAAATGAACTTCAATAAAAATGGACAATATAAGTGGCACTTGAGTGAGGTCTTGACGAGATGACTACCTTAATTCACCTAAGAATTCAAAGTAGATGGATCAGACGTTACCCATACCAGTGTAAATTTGCTCAAGGACATGGGGGAAGTCAGCGAAGTCGAAGGGCGTGAGAAAGCCCAGGCTACCCATGAAGAAAGAAATGACGGGCGGAACCGTATCCTGGGGGAATAAATAAACTGATAGAACGGTGCGCAGAAAATGGGTATCAGTTTGATGATAATTCGACAACCATTCCTACTTTCAAGCAATAAAAAAAATTAAAAAGGCACATTGCTTGATTAAGCGTTCTGCGCGTAATTTCAGCATCATTTTCGACGTTGAGAGTCAGCGTATTTTGATCCATGCAGTGCAAACCATTTTCGCACTGAGAGACAGGAAGGTTAACTACTAAGTTAAAAAAACTTATCCACAAGGACCCAACTTATTAGATTCTGCTGAAAGAAAAGCACAAAATCTAGGCTTAGATAAATTAACGGCCAAAATATACCTGAAAGAGAGATGCCACATGAAGAAGAGTGCCATCACCACCCATGCAAATGACCATATCCGTGAGATTTGGTTCATTGACCATTTGACCGTCAAACAATACAATCGCACTCTCAGAATTGACCATTTGGGTGTCAGCCTGCCAAATTTGCTCAGGATGTTTGCCAGCATCGATTATTTCAGGAGGTAAATCGACTCGATCCAAATCAGCCACTGATTTCTTGCGATCACCGGAAGGGGGAGGTCTCCCATGCCGAATGTGGGCATCCAGAATTGGCCGAAATTCCTCATCTGCACGTAGAGCCTCGATACTGGGTTTTTCCAAAAAGATGAACGCGTTGAAGTACTAAAAACAACAAGAGGAGTAGTCTCAATTTGCATGATAACATAACGGTACCACGGAGATGCATCAAGGCAAAGAAAATACATTCCACTAACTTTCAGCGCCAAATTAGCGCAAATTTCCAAGGTTCGCAAGGTCACAAAATTAGTGCCAAAAACTAGTTCCCTTAATTTCTTGTTTTTAAATGTACTGCTCCATGATTTCAATCAGCAACACTCCCTCTACTACTATATGACTTAAATTAGTTTGCAATAATTGCTTCTTTTTATTGTTATGAACGTACAGCCTTATATTTTTGACCGTGGCGAAGTAAATTTATTAGAACAGTAAGAAGACAGCCTAGTGTTTTCAGTTGAATTGGTATTACTGAACTCTGATTATTCAAAGGCGCTGTTTAATAAATGCGCCAGGTCTAGAACTCCTTCTTATAGAAAAGACACCTAAACAAAAGTAAACAAATGTCAAGACAAATTAATAAATATAACCTTAAGGAGGAAATAGACGACAGCTTTTAAGCCAGTGACGACAGACGTGGTATTCATCTTGTGAACGATTAGAACATTCTTCGATCGGTAGTTCCACTTAATTCTGTAAACATTACCATTCTTCTTTAGGCTAAAGAGGTAACTTGCTAGAAACAAATACCTGAATGACGGATGGATACAGACGACCTCACACATTAAAAAGTTCAGGCACATCCAATCCAACCAGCACACGGTACTACTAGAAGGTCACAAGTGAACCTCGAGGACATATGATTCACTGAGGCATATTAAAACCGGAACCGGATGATATGTAATTAAATTATGCATTAAATCCTTTTGAAATGTAAGCACTTTATTGTTGCTAAATGAGTCCAGCTAGATCTACTCTAAACAAATAGTACAGTGGGTAAAACATGCAGTACGTTTAGGTTAGGCTATAGTGTAGCGGCCCGAGACTTCTTTGAGGGCAAAAAAAGGCATAATACTAAGGTATAATATATACGTATTCTACAAGCAGAGGGTACAGGGTTGCTGACATAGCCTAGAGGCCAGCCCACGCCGCTAGGGCAATATGACCACCCCTGAGACCGAAACCGAAATCGGTAGTCATAACAAACAAAGTACTACATTGACATTCGCTGACCAAACTTCGCAACCAATAGGTGTTGAGCAGACTGCCTGAGATGGCAATAAAAAAAGATTATCTGATTTAGTCAACTACTACAAGTACCAATTGAGATAAAGCAATCCCAAGTCGCAACAACCGGTCATAAATAATAAAATACTCAAAATTATGTTAGAAGTAGCGTCTCAAAGCTCTCTTAAAGGCAAAAAAGGGCAGAATATTCAACGGACAGAGGGAAATAAGCTGCTGGCATGGCCTGGAGGCCAGTCTACGCAGCTAGGGCAATACAACCACCTCTATGACCCTGACCAGAACCGGTAGTTCAAATGGACAAAGTACTACATTAGGATTCAGTATTGGCGTAAAAAAATGCAGTAGAGTGAATAGCGACTTATGGTCTTGGCTTAACAATGGGAAAACGCGTGATAAATATATGTTTTAAATTAACCATTTAAGCATTTAAACCGCAGTGTTGCGTAAACTTATTAAGTTAGCAACGTAGAAATTCAGCGTGATTTTGCCAATAAAACTGTGAATAGCACAAACTTATAAAAGAGTTGGATCTAAACGGGGATGGACACTGAATCATATAAATTGTTTTTAGGCTGACTGCTATTTTTACTCAAGGATTTGGCTAGTCATATCTGTAATGCTTTGTTTGTTTGAACTACCGGTTTCGGTCAAGGTTACAGAGGTGGCCGTACTGCCCTGGCTGCGTCAGCTGGCCTCCGGGGCATACTAGCAGCCTATTTCCCTCTGTCCGGTCAATATATGTATTCTACCCTGCCACTTTGCCTTCTTTTGCCTTAAGGGAGCCTCGGGACGCTACATTGGTGGCAGCGGAAAGCGGACCCGACTCTATAGGGTTACTATCCCGACCTCTACCACTTGTGGCATGTTGCAGTGATGCGAAAGAAGTGCATGTGCTACGGACGGGCCACGAACGACATCTACCTCCGGCATCTGCCCCTTCTTCGTGTTCTGCAAAAAAGCTATCAACAATTGAAGCGGCACTAGCCATGGACCACATGGAAAGTTTCGTTTCGAAGATTATCCTAATATACTTGCTTAAGGAGATCGGCGTGCTACTGCCTCCCTACGGACATACTAATAGTCGGCAGAACCACTTATTCTGGACTTTGTTTCCAAGCCAAACGAGAAACTCGAAGTGCAATGCACTGTCAAGAGGGATCACTGACGTTGGTGTCAAGCATCACCTCAATCGCGTCGAATGTTGGCGACTGGCATGGTTAGCTCGTGGGTGCTTATTGCAGCACTGAGTATGTTGTGATGGCTGACGCGGGAGATGTACCGAGGGGCGCGTCGAGGACGACGCACGAAAGAGAAGAGGGGCAATGTAGTACGTTGTTTGTTGGAAATAGCAAATTCTGTCAAGGTCACAGGGGTGGCCGTACTGCCCTAGCAGCGTTGGCTGGCCCTCGGGCCATGCCAGCAGCCTATTTCCCTCCGTCCGTTGAATATATATATTCTACTCTAGCATTCTGCCTTTTTTTTTTGCCTTCAAGGGAGCCTCAGGACTCTACAATATCGTCCTTGCCAAGCGAGGGGCTTCTGAGCCACGTCAGTGGGTTCAATCTCCTCTTCTTGCCTTAAATGCAAATTCTGTCTACGCATTATACCTATTTTTGTATATAATAAAGTGCTTTGACGCTACAATTCCTCGAGAGGGATCTATGAAACATTTGCAGCTGAATCAAATTTAGTAACGCTGCAGTACGTTGTTTTTTTAAGCCACCAGTTTCGGTCAGAGTCACAGAGGTGGCTAAATTCCTCTATCCGCGTAGGCTGGTCTCCGGCCCATGCCAGCAGCTGAATCCCCTCTGTCTGCTGAATACATATATTCTACTCTAGTATTCTGCCTTCTTTTGCCTTCGAGGGAGCCTCAGGACGCTTAATTGATAGCAGCAAAAAGCGGATCTGACTCTATAGGGCTTCTATCCCGATTTCTATCGCTTGTGGCATATTGCAGCGGTGCGGAGGAAGTGCATATGCCACGGCATCTACCCTATCTCCGTGTTCTACAAGAAAGCTATTAACAACTAAGCGACACTAGCCATGGACCACCTGAAAAGTTTCGTTTCGAAGATTACCCCTATTATACTTGCTTAAGGAGATCGGCGTGCTAACGCCACCCTACGGGCATACTGATGGTCGGCAGAACCACTTATTCTAAACTTGTTTCCAAGCCAAACGAGACTCGAAGTGCAATGCACTGTCAAAAGGAATCACTGACGTTGGTGTCAAGCATCGCCTCAATCGCGTCGAATGTCGACGACTGGCGTGGTTAGCTCGTGGGTGCTTATTGCAGCACTGATTACGTTGTGATGGCTGACGCAGGAAGTGTACCAAGGGGTGCGTCGAGGACGGTGTTTGGAAGAGGAGAGGGGCAATGCAATACCTTGTTTGTTTGAAGTACCTTTTGTGGTTAGAGTCACAGGGGTGGCCGTATTGCCCTAGCTGCGTAGGCTGGCCTCCAGGCCATGTCAGCAGCTTATTTTTCTCTGCCTGGTAAAAGTGTTTTTTACTTCAGTATTCTGTTTTTTTTGCCTTCAAATGAGCTTCAGAACGCTACATTTCTTTTCTCCAACTATCCTTTTATCGAAGTGGCGGATCGAATCGTAACATATTTAATTGTTAGGTTAATTTGAGACGGACCAGGCTCAACATTTATAAGTCTTGAGTTGAATACTTTCTTTAAGAACATTGTAGTACTTTATCTGTTTGTGCTGCCGATTTCTGCCAAGGTCACAGTGGTGGCCGTACTACCCTAGCTGCGTGGGCTGGCCTGTGGGCCATGCCAGCGGCCCATTTCCCTCTGTCCGGTGAATATATGTATTCTACCCTGCCACTTTGCCTTCTTTTGCATTAAGGGAGCCTCGGGACGCTACAAACATAGCTCTCGTCTAGCATGAGATTTGAGTTATTTTTTCGCCCCTCGCTCGAAAGGGACAAGTGAAACAATGAGTGCGATGGAGGTGTGTTTCAGCTCATTGCAATGGGCAACGCGTGTATAGCTAAACAGAAAAGGTTGCAGAGTGTAATACTTATATTCTTTAAAAGTGCTTTGCAGGCCAGAGGCAGGAAAACAATTTGAACTTCGTAGCGGAGCAGCGTGGAGACTCGTAGGAGTGTGACTCTTCCCAGGCCTGAATCCCACATCTTGCCTAGCTGCATGTTTTTCACCCTCTGTATTAAAGATGTCAAAGCATACTCAGACTTCTACTGACAAGGGTGACCAGAATAGAGAGGAGAAACCCTCTACAAGAGTGTGTAGAACTACTAGCTTTAACACAATTTTTAAGAACTAATTGTAGAACATTGGCAACAATGTCTAAGGTTGCAGGAAATTTTTGGTTTGCCTACGTTCTAGCATTTATTTCAGGTGTTAAATAATAACGTAGCCATGTTTCAAGCTTAGTGTTAGCAAACACGTATCGTGCATTACACTCTTAATTTGGAACACTCGCGTTTCAACGAGCCAATGCTAGATTTCAAGGTGAAACTAGTTGGCATGTTTTTGTCGATCCCGGCCATTGATGTCCAACGGTACTCCACGTATCTTCAGTCATCAGGGTCGCTCTAAGGGTAATATCGGATTATGTCCGAGAAATCAAATACGTCTGTAAAATGTATACTGATCGGTGAAAGCGGAGTGGGAAAAACTAGTCTGGTGGTTAGCTACACTAAAGATGACTATCCCGCCCAGCATGAGCCTACGGCTTTTGATACCTACGTCGGTGAGCAAGTGTCACGGTGTTATCTTTTGAATGCCGTCTGACAAATTGTATTTTTTCATGTTGTCTGTTCTCTTATTAGTGTTGCTCCCTTTGACTCTATGGATTGCTGCGGCTTCTACGTTTGGAAATTTGTTATAACTTCACGTATCGATATTCAGTTTGTGTTTTACTTCCGCTCCTTTATTTTGTGGGAATTTTTACGAGTGTCTATCTGCTTACTTTTCTTAGTTGGCAAAATATAAACTGTAGTTCCTTTTTACACTGATATTGACATCGTACAGAAGCTTGAGGTACTAATTGGCGAATTTCCGATTGGTACAGGTTTTATAATCATAAATTCTGTTACCTTTCGTTAGTTGGCGATATGATCACCCTGCATCATCTAAAGGCTTCTCAACTTTGCTCAAGCCGTTTTGTATATTCTGAGGATTTCGCAGAAGCGTGCTGTGTACTAACTCTCATTATAATGATTATGCATCACATGGGGAGTCCACATTGATGCTTGATCTGCATTTTATTCGTTATGTCCCTAAGGTTTTATTCTATTTTAGTGGATCTCCGTGTTGAAAACCGTCAAGTAAACCTACAGATATGTGATGCAGGTGGCGCCGTAAGTTTCATATAGTTTTCATTTCTTACTTCCACATTTAAATGCAAAAGCACTGCTACTGGTTTGCTTCGCTGTTTCTTTCTTCTTGTTGCTTCATCTGAAAATGCTTGAACCTTCCAAGTCCCTACCCTTCTAATCGTTAGCAACGGGAACAAGTTTGTGCGCAGGCTTTGCTGGTTTCCTCAAAATTTATTCCTGATAAGCTCTCCTGTTTGGTTGAGAAGCATTTTTCAAATGAGCCACCTAAATGGTTTTGATCGTGCATTTTTTGAACATGCGGCACTTTGGGTCGGATCTGTCTCCTAGCTCAACATCAATTATTTGTCATGCTTAATATGCATCCGAACTTTTTATTTGCTTGACTGCCCTGTCTAGAATGCCCTTTTCCAAAAAATAGCAATTGAGTACGTCATGAAGCGTTTTGATTGCACTGTTTTCCACATTGGTAGGATATGTTTTGCCTCTTTTTTCCGTATTTAATTCTGACAACTTGGCACGTCACTGCAGTGTGCGTGTGAGCATCGACTGTTTACTGTGAGTGCCAGTTAATAAAGAAAGCACACAAAGCAATCGGTGTAATTATGATAGGTCTGATCAGGTATTTTCTAGAATTAATTACGTATGTCAAGTGTCGTGAGCAATTTATTACACGGCACAAGAGGTGTACTACAGTTCTTCCTCTTCTACGACGTTATTCGTGAAGTTTTTTTACCGAATCGAGTCCCAAATTTGCTAGTCATGGAGTTAATCTTGTTAAATGCAATCACTGATTTGTTAAAAGCTTTTTCTTTGCTTTGAACTGTCCGGTTTGCTGGTCTGAATTTGGAGAAAAAAAAGTGTAAGGGCTCATCCACTCCAGCCATAGTAACATGCTGGCAGCTTTTAACTAAAATCGTGCGCTAAGTAATCGTGATTTAGTTCTGTTTATTTTTGTTAAATAATGTTTAGCTTTATTTATGATGGATAGGTGGTTTGAATACCTTTGGAAGCAACATCTTACGAACTGGTGTTAGCTCATGGGTGCTTATTTACTTTAATCAACTTCAAATTGACCACTATACTGCCGCAACTCCAAGTCTAATTTTTCTAGCTGTTTTTTTTCAGTGTGGACTCGGTATGATTCACTTCAAGGGCTAGTTTTCGGTTTTGCACCGCAGCTCAATCGAGTTACTCACGAGGCACTAAAAGTTGGCAAGTACACACGCTAATCCTAACAAAACCTTTAACCAAGTTTTCACCCTATTACTGCGAACAGGGAGGAAGCAAATCTGCGTTTACTCATGTATTTTGGAGTGAACATGCTGTCTCTGTAGTGAGAGCGATTCGCTGTTTGATTGGCTGATGAACTTTATTCGAATGCATAGCCAAATTGACGGTCATAATCGGGTCTCTGTAGTAGATGGAGATCTCAGCAACGGAAGTGCTTCAGATATCATACTGGGGATAAGTCCATTACTTTAAGGGGAGGCGTCTGCCTGAACTTCAACCTTGGTCACTTCTTAGCCAGATTCTTCATAGAGCCATTTGTCATTTAGAAAGTATTTGGTGTTTGTGTTCTGTCGTGTAATTTGAACACTTGAAGGCATTCTAAGGGGAACAAATCACATGCCCTAGTCTTAAATCTTATCCCAAAATTCTGCTCTCTACCTGGATGAGTCCAACTATTGCATTTGAGTAAGCATAAAGTGTTTTTTATTTGGTGTCCAACAGCACTGATTTTAGAGAAATTAACATCCAGAATGGCTACGTTGATTTGGAACTGTCAAACTGGGATTCGATGTTATTATTCACCTGACTGCTTTCATTTTGGCTGGCCTGATCACCTATTTTGTGATCGTTATAATTCTAACTACTAGGATGCTTTTATAGAATACATTATCACTCATGGTGGGCTTTCTTATATCTCATAAAATGCCGAGTGTTTTGTTTGCATTGCTTTGAAGATTGTCCGCGTTCATATGTTTGTGTTCATCATCTCTTGCCTTTCATTTCGTACTTGCTTTTTGATAAATTGTTGGAAGTAAATTCAGTTCTCGCAACCGATGTAAAGTGCTGTGCATGGTAATACGTGTAGTGGCTCGATTTTGAATTTTAGTAAGGTGAGCTTATGCTTCAATCCACAGACTTGTTCTGCTATCAGTTAAATTCATTTCCACCACACGACTGTAGCCATAATTTCTCCTTGTGGAGTGAAACCAACTGCCTGCACTCGAAGGGCTACAGTTCCGTGATTGTGAGTTTAACCTTCCTGAACGTGTGCACTTCCTGCTCACGATTACGTCTGCGATCGTATTCCACACGTTTGTTTGTGAAAGAAAACGGTGTCGGCTTGTGCTTCATTTGATTTTTCTTTCCTTCCCTCGTTTATTTGCAGCCGGGTGTTCGTTCTCTCCGTGAGTTGGCCTATCCCGACGTGCATGTGGTGATCTTCTGCTTCTCCGTGGTGCAGCCGGAGACTCTTTGGGCCCTGCGCGACCGCTGGTTACCTGAGCTGGCCGCCAGTGGCCTCATCCTTAACCCATCCGCCCTCGAAACAGCTTCGCGCATCGGTTGTCTCCCTCCACCGAATCTCCCAGCCACCGTTTCCCGGCCTCCCGGTCCCGCCTTCATCCTTGTTGGATGCGCGTGCGACCTGCGCAACGACATCAAGTGCCTCCTTGACCTCTCGGTGCGGAACGAGCTTCCCGTTAACGAAGCTGTGGCACATCGCCTCGCGGTGGAGTTCGGTGCCGAAGCCTACATTGAGTGCTCAGCGCTCACTCAGAAGCAGCTTAAGAAGGTCTTTGATCTCGCTGTTTGGTACGGTCTGCACGCGCAGCAGGCGATGCTTCGCGCCGCAAGTGCGGGCCTCAGCTCGAGAAACAGCCTTTCGCCACATCCACCACTTGGCGGTGGCGCCTCGCGCAAGTCCAAACGCCGACGTCATCACAGCCCGACGGAGACAAAAAACCAGGTGGTGCAGCACTCTAACGACTTGTGTGCGTCACAACGCTCCATCTGGAAGAAGCTCTTGTGTTTGCGTTGATCTCAGCGAATGGAAACCACGTCCAGTGCAATACCTCTGATCTCTATTTCACACTTTCCTTACTTCTGCGTGCGTTTTACGGACAAACTTTTGCGCGTTGTCCCTATCCCCTCTGACAGCATAGTACACATATTTTTATATGAAAACAACGCAAAGCTTCTTATCACATTTGAGTTCGTTCACCTTCATCCAAATCCTCACCCATCTATAGACCTATGTACAGCGCAAAGTATTCCGTATGCACGGTGAGTTCGTGCGAGTTTTTTTGTAATAGTAATTAAGCCTAATTGCAACTTTCAATTTTTTTCTTAGTAGGAAGCTGGCGTACCACGATTTCTACTTTTCTAAAATGATCTCTCTCTAGAATCTAAGGACTTTTCCCTCTCGTTTCTGTCCGTTCTATTTTGATTGTTTGTCTAATGTTTGGCAATCATCACTTAGCGAAGTTTCAGCGGGTGAACACGAAGGACAAGAGTGAAGTAGCATCCTTTTGGTTTACCTCTTGGATCAAAGACATTCTTACAGGCAAGTGTTATGAAGGTGTAAGGCCTCGTGTTGTCTTTAAGACTAAGACTTTCTTTCGACTTACTCACTAGTCCTCACTACCTCTTGAGGTTTTTTTTGCATGCTAAGCAATATCATTGCTGACTAGGTAGATCTCAGCTGTAGCTGACCTTCAAGATATTCATAATGAGTAATTCCGAGTGCGATTCACTGCGCATAATTTTATCATTAGTGCTCCAGGAATGAGGTACTCTGTGATTTAGGGTGTGGGATTTTGGGTGGGACGTATGGGAATAACTGTTAGAATGCTTGCTGGACTTCCGAACAAAAAACCGTTTCTTGTCATAATTTGAAAAGTTGCGCCGTTATGAGGTACACAAAAAGAGTGAAGATTAAGTTGTCAGCCTATGGAACTTATCGTTTGTTATTGTGTGAGGAGCCTATTTGTTTGCCTTCGTCCATAACTTTGTAGCCTCTAATTGCTTTGATCAGTGGCGACATAATTTACATTTACCTCGTCCAGAGGGTGTTCCCGGAAGTGTACACCTTTGGGTGATGCATTATCAATATCAAGCTTTTGAAATATCCGTGGGCTGTGCATTCAGCTATTACATCTCCGAAAATGCTATGCAAGTTTTGCAAGAGAATTCCGCACTTTTGGAATCGAGTTTATTTTGTCAAGCGCACAGGCTCGGATTGTATCGGATTTAGCCAACACTTTGTGAAATGAGACCTCAAAGTGAAAGGAAAGTACTAGAGCACAACGGAACACTAGAGAATCGCACAAACTTTTTCTAGCACCTAGTAGCTCCTTTTTAGTCCAACTGTTCTTTCGCCGGAGAGATGGATGCCCTCTTTTTTAATTAATGACTTGGTCCTTGTCTTTGGCTGGTGATCTCCAATTTGATCCAGGGTGAACAGTCCGATTCACGCGCTTCCGTGTACCTTGCTGCGAGGTGGGTCAAATTGTAATACGTTAATTATTTGTTAAACTCTCGGTTCTAGTAATGCGCTACTTGTTGGGCTCCGCCACTGTACCTCTGCCGGGCGACCTGGCCTCCGGGCCATCCTGGTGGCCCCAAGCTTTACTGTATGCCGAAAATACACGTATTCTGCTCGAGTATTATATCTTCTCTCGACTTTAAGGTTACCTCATTTCACTGCAAAGTAACTCGATCATGGAAGGATCGCATTCATCATCTGGTACGCTCATTGAAGAGTCCTTTGTTAAATATGGCCAAGATTTAAGTAGATCGAAAACTACTACCTCACTCCGTCAATCTAGGTTTAAGTTTGAAAAGGGTTCTATATTATAGGAGAAAAGAGGTGTTGTTTTACGTGTAGGATGTTGCATTACCGTTTATGGAAATGACTGAGAATGTTGAATATTAATCCTGAATAGGAACGAACTGCTTTTATTGTGGGGGCGTACACTAGTTGGAAGCATTATTCAACGATGCAATTCAATTAATGATCTAAATTTAATTCCTATTTTACTGTCAACGAATAGGATTAAAGGGAGTATTAGCTCAAGTTATTGGAAGCGTATTCCTTCTAGCATATGAAAGACGTATGCGTTCCAAAATCACAAGTATCTGCCAATAACCAATTTTCGAAAATGCAATCATTATAAAGCCCGAATACTCTGAACTGTTCTCGGATGCATCGGCATTGATTAAATAAGTCTGGGATATATGAAACCAAGCCAGAGTTAAAAAATGTGATTAAAGGCCTAGTGTGCGCCTTCGCTATTCTGTTAGTGGCTTAACTCTTACCTGTATATGAGGGCTATTCCATTGTTGCGACCAACATTTGCTGCAACTTCGCTTTACTTTTACGATTAACAGATCATCTTGCTAAAGATTACTATCACGCACGGATTAAGTATAGATTAATTTCACAGCATCTCCAGCATTACATACACTTTGGGTGGACATGGATTCTCATGGATTTGATTTTGCACATAGAAGAAAATTTATCTCCTGCCTGAGGTACAAATGTGTAGGTAAGTGGCATCGAGACTCAACTGTGCTCCGTGTTCCTGTTTTTGACATTTATAAATGTGTTATCTAGATGTTGCACTCATTAGCCTGACACTTTTACATGAGGCTATATATCCTTGTAATCATAAATTATCATACAAATGACTCATTTAAACTGCTCTCGTGCAAAATGGGTCTGTTGTCATTCCTCTAAAATATGTGATTTGTTGGCAGTCTCTTTGACCATTGTAAATAATGCTTTCTACCAGCGTGACAATCAAATGCAGCACATACTATTAGATTATATGTAAAAACGAATTCTGCATCAGATTAATTGTGTTATTGTTCGGCTTGACGAAGGGATTTCGCCACAATTGGATAAGCTGGGGAAACAAGTTCAGGATTAATGATATGCTGTTTCCAACTGGTCCACGTGTTCGTATTCAAATCAAAGGAAAGGCTAAGCTTGCCACAGCTAAGAAGGAATACTTTCTGCATGATTAGCTGTGTGCCATAACATCCAATGAAGATTTTAGTGAAGATCATTTGATGGAAGCAAACTGCTTTTTTTAAGGTAGAAATACCACGGAATCACAGCAGACTTGTAGCGTCCTGAGACTCCCTCGAAGGCATAAGAAGGCAGAATGCTGAGGTAGAATACATATATTTCACAGATAGAAGGAAATAAGCTTCTGGCATGGCCTGGAGGCCAGCCTACGCAGCTAGAGCAATATTGCCACCCCTGTTACTCTGACCACAAACGGTACTTCGAACAAACAAGGTATTGCATTGCCCCTCTCCTCTTCCAAACACCGTCCTCGACGCACCCCTTGGTACACTTCCCGCGTCAGCCATCCCAACGTAATCAGTGCTGCAATAAGCACACACGAGCTAACCATGCCAGTCGCCGACATTCGACGCGATTGAGGCGATGCTTGACACCAACGTCAGTGATCCCTCTTGGCAGTTCGATTAGAATTGGAGTTTCGTCCGGCCAGGGAACAAAGTTTCGAATGAGAGGCCCTACCGACCATCAGTATATCCGTAGGGGGGCGTTAGCACACATATCTCCTTACGTAAGCATATTAAGGGTAATAGCTTTCTTGTAGAACACGGAGATGATGTGGATGCCGGAGGCGGACGTTGTTCTTGGCCCATCCGTAGCACATGCACCTCCTTTGCACCACTGCAATATGCCACAAGCAGTAGAGATCGGAATAGAAGCCCCATAGAGTCGGATCCGCTTTTTGCTGCCACCAATTTAGCGTCTTGAGGCTCCCTCAAAGGCAAAAGAAGGCAGAATACTAGAGTAGAATATATGTATTCAGCAGGCAGGGGGAATTCAGCTGCTGGCATGGCCTGGAGGCCAGCCTACGCAGCTAGGGCAATTTGGCCACCTCTGTGACTCTGACCAAAACTGGTAGTTCAAACAAACAAGGTATTACAGCTGCCATGGTCCGGAGGCCAGCCTACGCAGCTAGGGCAACGTGGCCACCTCTGTGACCCTGACCGGAACCTGCAACTCAGACAAACAAAATATTACAATACTCTTTTCCGCTTTTCCATTAGGTACCCTATACGGCTTTAAATAAAGCCTTTTGTAATTTCAGAATTTGGTGAGGAACTGGAGTCCTAAACCAAAATTGCGTGATATTGTTCAACATCTAGACAACCTCAGCCATTGAGCTAGCTCGATTTGGTTATCGAATCCCTAATTGTAAAAACATGCTTAGAAGCGTAAGAAATCGAGAAAATGCTGATTTTGAAATCGAATCCGTTCTACTTTCACAGAGTGGTAAGTTTGACCTTTGAGCATTTTTTATCTGTTAGTATGTTCCTGTGAAATGTAGCAATAAGTGCAAACTATTTAAAAATAACAATGAAAATGCAAAGCTCTTAGATGAATACTTCGTTTTGGTTTTCAGGACTTCTATTTCTCTTGGTATTTTTTAAGCATTAGTGCTATATAGGGAGGAATGACATTTTAAACTGCTTCTTATTGATGCTTACTCGTGCAACTTCTTCCACAATAAGCATGGCGTTTCGTGAACATTTGAAAGCCTATGATGGTGTCTAGTTCTGAGCCACTGGTTTCGTGCGTAAACCATTGTTTTGTAATGCATGCAGTTATTTAACGAAGCTCCACTCGAAGGATCACCTTGCAAGCAATCACTTTTCACGGATCCCCGTAGCCACCTACTGAACGAGATCAAAACGGTACTTCAGATCCCATGAACCAAGTCCCCACTCCTTCCAATTCGTTGCGTTTACCGAGGTATGTAAAAGTTATCTTATAGCCTGGAGATATTTTAAAGGTCCTTTTTTCTTAGTCGTTAGCTCAGGTGAAATGTCATGAAGGGGATTTTGAGTTGACTCTCACTCGTGTTCCTATTACCTCAAGTTGTGAATTCACTGCTCTTTAGGTTGTCCATTTCATTAGATGTGACATGGTCGGTCTCTTATGTCCGATTTCCTTGATTAATGACATCTCTCAATGGTCTGTTAGAGTACGAGAGCTGGAGCTCATCACATCATGACAGTTAAAGAAATGAGCTCACCAGAATGGACCCCATTTGGACAGCTATTCAAAGAGGTGACCACTCGTTTCATACGTGCGACTGCTTTGCCGAATTGAGTAGCACTAGAACAATAGCGGGAGTAAATGTCACTAGGTGCTGACTTCCATAAGAAAAACAATGCAGTATTGCATCTGCTTTCATGCCCAACAAGGAGCTTTTTGATTGGTTACACTTATTAACACTCACTCCAACAACTTCACTGCGTTGTGCTTGTAAATAAGGCTTGACGACAGAGCCACGCAAGTGACCACCTGCCCAGACCTTGGCACTCGTACGTAAACATGCGTAAATGTAATGCGGTTGTTGTTTTTAAGATGTTAGGTAAGCTTTAATTACTATAACTCCATTGGCCCATTGAGTGAACCACCACACCACTTTCAATCGTCTGCTTCAATTCTTTCTTAAGTGTTGTTCGAGAACTGAAAAGGTAATAAAACTGACAGCAAAAATACCCTCAATCTCTCACATCTGTCGACGACATGATTTGGATTAGCCAGGTAGCATGGAGTGCCAAAAGATGCGCATCACACTTCTCTGGCGCAGGGCGCATGTAAGACAATTGAACCCTCGCATACGTGCGGTGATGGTGGCAAAGTCGGATATAACCAGTTGGACTTACCACTTCTTGCTCGTTTTATCAGGCTATTATTCTGCTCTAAGCTACTTGTTATCTAATAGCCAATGAATAAATGCAAAGGCATTTGAATTGGACAATTTGAATTTGCAGTTTCAAGCCTCTTAAGAGACCGTACAACACCTGATTTCGATGGAACCGCATTTTTTCCACCAATCGCTTGCCCACATTCCACTTGCGAGGTTTAAGTTTTTCGGTATTTAAGATCCTCCAGATGTTTGTGCATGGACCAATTGACACTTTGTAATCACCGGCAGTCGCATCATGGAGCCCTGTGGTCCCGACGCGCGCCGGTCAGGCTCGATGTTTGAAAGCACGGCGACGGTTTCACTGTTTAACTGATCCGGATTGTGTTGCATGAGTCCATCATATCTACCTACATCCCATAATTGTACAAAATTTGAGGCTTTCTTGCTACACAACGCCATCAGCACCCTATAATTACTAAGTTTTTAATTCTTTAATAACTTTGGTTGTCTCTCCGCTAAAGCTAAATAAGGTTCTTAGCAGCTCCTTGTCCCATCAATCAAAGGCACAATCAGGAGACTGTCTTTGGTTGTCCGTTAAAAATAAAAGACACTTCTAATCTCTACAACCCATCCGTAGTCAATAAGGCAGCAAGAACCATCCCTGTCCTGAAATATCCCTGCATTCTCTACTACACAACGGTTACTTTTCCTTGAAGGCGGTTCCACTGGTAAGAAATGGAATAACCAGTTCCATTTGAAGGAAACCTTTTACTGTTTCCAATTTACAATCTCATTTTTTTCTTAAAAAAGATTTAATGATCCAAATGATTGCAAAATGAAGTTTTTAAGGGTTTGAATACCTTAAAAATGACGCACACAGAATAAAGAACTTGCTTCCATTGTTTGAGCATCTGGTTCAACTAATAAAGCTGATTTTCGGTGCCTCGAATCCCCTTTTTACTTCCGATTTCATCAACTCTTCCCATGGCTGAGCTCTAGCCTCAAGACATTTCTACAGACGCGGTAATTTCAAAAGCTCTAGGGAGAAGGCGATTCCATGTATCTAGGTGAATCAAATGGACCAGTAAATCCTTTACGATGGTAATTTTGCTGGTAAGTTCTCCCAGTTTTTTCTGCTATGGATCACTTTATGGCAGATTTAACTCCGGGAACCATGCCCCTCGATTCTTGGTTGTCTCCCTGAATTCTATCCAGCAAGCTATTCCCCAAATCCACATATTTAGGCAAATAAACAACTAGCCTATAAGTTGCCTCAGCTTAGTTTGATTCCCAAAAAAGTGACAAATTCTACCCGCAAGCGCTCAATACAAATCCTTCTCTCTATTTAAATTGTTCATTTTGTTTAGCAGTAGGCGCTTTACTAGTTAACCCATTTGACTCTGCAATCATTTTACAAGTTCACCTGCTCCGAGCGATTTGTTTATTGAATTCAAAAAAAGCACATGAAAACTTGCCTTTTAAAGTTGACAGAAATGCTATGTGTTTTCTGAAGTAGCACTGTACCCATTTCATTGAATGTTGACTGCAAACAGAGAGCCTTTTAAGGTACAGTTCCCTGTGCATTAACAGCTTAAAATGACCCATCTCTTCAGTCATTTGGGTTGATCCAAAAACAAAAAGCAAAGAATATAGATGAAGTGTCATTTGAAGGTGATTTGGTGTAGCATTCATCAATTTTATTGTGTAAAAGTTGTCTGGTTAAAATATGGAGCGTAATAAATGCTAGTAATAAATGCAGGCTCTAATTGCGACAGGCCGAGATCAGCAATCTATTGCGGCGACTGAGAGCGCGATCCAAGGTATGTTCTGCTAAATGGAGGCTTGAACTAATGTGACTTGGTGAAATGCTAGCGAGTGGTGGAGGAAGGCAGTGAACAGACTTTTGCACTGACGGTGGCGGAATGCTCGCCTCTTCCGTTCGGGTTTGAGAAATCAAAAAATTTCCACCCCTGTTGCATATATGGTGTCCTGGTGTACAGGAGAGATCGTCCATCTTCTCCATAGGTAAGACTTTTATTTTTGGTTCTTCGTTCCTTAGTGGCTGATGGGAATACTTACTTGGCTCATATCTTGTGATCGTTGATGGAATAGAGTACTTAATTGGCGAGCGAAGCGATTGCCGCTGCATTTTAAGTGGACTGTCTGACAGACTTGCAACCAAACGACTTCGTGTGGGAGGTGCCTTGTATTCTTCTAGTCGTTTTGCCCTCAACGCGGGATCCAGTCCGACTATTTCTGATCGTGATGAGCTCGGAGGATCCCACAAATTTGCATTGACTGACTCTAGTTGGTTGAAATAGTTTCGAGAGAAGTGACAGCCCTCCACTTGCTGTTGATTTTGTTTTGCCTCATCGTTATGGATTTTCGCTACACATGCATAATCGGAGAGATCCTTATAATTTGCTTGATATTCTGATTGTAGCCGCCTACGACGCGGTTCGGGTCTTAACTCTTCTTTCCCATTTTGAAGAATTTGAACGGGTTCTTTAGACTGTACGGGAGATGATGGTACTTTACTTACTCGTTCTTTAGGCTTTGACTTTGGCTGTTTATTCTCGGATGTCTCTCTTCTCTTTGTATCAGCTTGGTTTTTTGCTGAGCTAGCCCTATTTTGGCTATAAATGTAGGCTGGTTGTGGACTAAAAGATCGTTGGTACTCTGATCTTTTCGGAGGGGTTGCTTGTGGCGAGTCACGTGGAATATCAAGTTTTAACTCTGGCCAACTTTCAATTGGTTTTTTTTCTTTTGATCTAGTACGAGGCTTTAAGTGATGCTTTTTATGGTTTTGCTTAGTGGGATTTTTAATCTCCACCGATCCGTCTGATTTTGGCCTTTGGGGTGATAGCGCTTGTGCATCAGCCAACAATAAGTTTTGTCGCTGACGAGGTGCGGATTTCGAACGCCTGTAAAGGATGTTTGGGTAAGCGATTTGCGAATGACTCCGACCATGAATAATGAAGAAAGGGTCTTCTGTGGTTTCTTTTGTCTGAGACTCGGAACCCCATAAACTGTATGAATCACTTTGCTCAAAATGGCGTTTATGTTGAAAGTGCGGTTCAAATATTTGTTTTGTACTTCCAACACGCTTCATTGGGGCAGCATTTAACCAGGTCTTTTCCCAATTATAAGCATTGTCGTATTCGGTCATCTCATATTGCAATCCTAAACAATAGCGCATTCAAGTAAATTTGCTTGGAGGTAGCCAGTATCGGCCAAAAAATCACATGCTTTAAAAACATTCCACTTTGTTTTGAGGATAACGATGGCGATGATTATTGCACCTACACTCAATATCTGTTAAGACCTTGATATTCTGTCCGAAAATACATTGCAACATTTTGATAATTTATAAGAGCATAAAAGGTCACTTTTTTAGAGCTACAATTCAAAATATTCAACCGCACATTGAGTGAGTCTTAGAAATCGAAGCAGTTGATCAGTCGAAATGTAAGTTGTGCAATGAGATGCGCCAATAGCAGCATAAAATTACTTAGGTAAGAAAAATAGATCAGTTTAAATGCACATTATGGCAAAAGAGACATTTCAACAAGACAGTAAAAACAAATGCACACAACTATTAATTACTAATATTGTAATGAATAAGCTTGTCGCAGCTGATAATGTATATCTACAAAGGTAAATAGGTTTCCATCCACCATCGATGGGTCTTGAATTACTTTAAGGGGAAGAGGTTATTCCTGTTTAAAAATGTGGATTTGTGCATGCAGATAGCAACTTATAGACAAAATTACCTTTTCAAAGAAGGCAATAACGTCCGTGTAAATAAAAGAAGCCAATAAGAGCGAAAACAGTCATTCAAATAAAAATCTCAAGGTTGCCAAAATATAAAGATCATTGTTCGCGTTTGCGGCAAGTAACAGTGATTTCATAAAAATCAATGCATGCTAATGTAATGCCAATTTGTATCAACTTACCCGTACAGGCTTTATTAGCTTACCGAACAAATTGTTTGCGATTTCATGCTAACTGTAGCATTAGGGCGCATTAATTTTGTTATGCCGAAAAATCATTTTGCATTGGTTTATCTGTTATTTGTTTATTTTAATTACAATTTTTAATCATATGTTTAAATTTGTCCCGGGCTTACTAGTAGAGGGACAGAGGTGGGATTCTTGAATTTGTGTGTGTCGCGCGTGTCGTGTAAAACATGCCTTGCGTATCGCAATAACGTTCAGGATAATGACGTCGAACAACATATATAGAGTTGGAGGTGCGTATATTTGCTGCGTACATTAAATTTATAAGCATTTTGTGGGTGTTTAATTGTTATTTTGGCTGGCAGTCTATAGCACTTAGTGGACTTTGTAAGCTTTACTCGTTGCATTTAGCTTTTTAAGCATCGTTACTACCCTGCCTACCTTTACTGCGTCTTTTGGTCCCTAAATTTCGTTTTTTTTTGCCTCTGCAACGGGGTATTTTGCTTTTGACGCTCCTAGTATCTGGTCTTGTAGCATGGCTCTTCCGATTTTAGATTGTGTTTATTTTGAGGAATCTGCTTCTGCCCCCTATCAAATTCGTAGGATCGAAGAACTTGATAAAGTTAGTGGAAATGAGGTGGATGTAAAAGTACGATGTTTCTACCGTCGGCGGGATCTTCCTTCGGACCTTAGTGAACTTCATCCACGTTCGTTTTTCGTTATGCGTAACTCATTTTTTACAGAAAATTTATTGGTTGATGGGCTCTCGGATGCTCAAATGCACCAGCTTAGCCAGCGAGAACTTTTTGTTTCCCAGCATGTTGAAATTCTCCAGGCTACGCACATTCGAGGAAAGTGTAACGTGAACATGCGGGACGATATTGTGGAAGAAAACTTACAAGCTTTGCTAGACAGGGAGGACACGTTCTTCTATCAACTGTCTTATGATCCTGTAAAGAGAACTTTGCAAGCAGAGAAAGGGTGCATCCGTGTTGGAAGCGATTTCCAGGCGACTATTCCCGATCTTATTGGTAAATAAATATTGAGTCTTTTCCGCACACAAATTAATAGCTTACTTGAACTTCTTTGTTCAGGAGCGATTTTTTGGTCACTTCAGCTTAAATTCACTGGGTTTCCATTGCATTTGCATGATTAACTTTAGTTTCAATCCCTTCTTCTCAAGATTGCAACCAAATTAATGCCAATCACAAAGAACATGATCGGGAAACTCGAATATGGTCACCTCCGTCGTCATCCGTCCTTTCTTCTTCTGATATCGACGCGTATCTCACAATGTGCAAGTCACTAGCCACGTTGGCCCGTGCCAACTACGCGCCTTCGTCCCTACGTCATCCCAGTCTCATCTCGGCTGCAGCCTGTGCCTCTCGCGATACTACTCACCAGCTGGCTATGGATACTTTGCAAGAGGCTGGGCACTCTATTCCGAAGGCCCTAAAAGTTCTCGCTCCCCCAGATCAGGCTCCAATTCTACGGCTAGATGAAATGGAGAAATGGTCCATTACTGAAGGCAACCTATTTCAACAGGGACTTCAGAAATTCGACAAATCTTTTCGTGAAATCCAGAAAGCAATGCTACCTTGGAAGCCTCTCGAGGTGGGTCTTTAATCCTCTTTCTGCAATTTAAGGTGACAAGTTTGCCTACTTTGTTTTGGATCAGACTCATCTTTCTTGTCTTTGATGTTGTTAGTGCTTCCGTATCGATCTCTGTAATCTATAAACCGCTATTCAATCTAGCATTTTTCTCTGACTTTCGTAAGGTCACTGATGTACTGTTCGTGCTTCAGAGCCTGGTTGGTTTCTACTACATGTGGAAGACGACAGATCACTACTTACAGCAAAAGCGAGCCAAGGGCATTGATGAGTCGGAGCGTCGACTGAAGCAGATTTACATTAGCAATTACAGCAAACCTAACCAGTCTGTGCTGTACCCTGCCGGTCGCGCTGATGCTCCCATCACATGCGAGGGCTGTGAGGTCAGCACAACCCCCCAATGGTACGCTCTTGGTGCCTCACCTAACGTCCTCAAGGTCTGCTCTAACTGCTGGTCCTATTGGAAGCGCTACGGTGATCTCAAACACATTTCAGTCTATGGTGAGTGGATCGCGCACTTTCGGCCTTTCCTAACTCTTCTCTCAATCGTCTGTCCACATCGATTTCTTTCTCCACAGATAAGTTGGGCCCACTGACCATGGTGTACAAGTGTCCGCTACAGAATTGCGATGAAGAATTTGATGAGAAGATTAACTTGGTTCTCCACTTGGATGCCAGGCACCCGCAGTTTGGTAGTGTTTGTGCCAACCAGGTCCAGCCGACACCCTCCACTCGCATTATCAAATGCCCTACCGTCAGTCGCAACGCTAATTTCTTCTTCCTCTCTTCCCCGAACCTGCGCTTCTCGCGTCGAATGGAGATAGGGCGACAATGCCGGCAGCGCGCCCGGCGGCCCTTCAAACCCATCGTGCTGGAGATGGCAGTGTTGAAGGCCCTGCTGGTCTCACGCCTTGCCGCCCACCCTGATCTCCTCTCACGGCTTGCTGCTGCTGTCTACGAGAAGAAGCCGAAACCTTCTAGGGAGGCAGCTGCTGAGCGTTTGCTGTCCTTCGTTAGAAAACTCACGCCTTTTAATGAGATTGAATTCGCCACTAGGTTCGTTAATGTTGGTCTTCTCCTTCACCCATCCAATTAAGTTCTATTCCTTAACAGATTTTTGTTTTTTTTTCAGTAAAAGAGGTATGTCCAATTGTTCTCCAATCTTTTTCGGAAATCACTCGTCTTCGAGTATGTTGTCAGTTGAATCCCTTGTGTGAAGGCCTCACTGAGTTTCTTCCCATCGCTATCTTGCCAAAAATCTGTTTTATTCCCGTTGTTACTAATTAATGCAATAATAAATCAATCGTTTCATAGTTTAAAGCTAAGACGTCGTCAAGTGAGTGCGTGTTTATAAAAATGCTTTTATATGAACCAATTACTTCATTGCTGGGTGGACTTATTCATTCACTTTGCGTAAGCGTTACATGGGTTACTGACATTGGCTCTCGGCATTGTCTAACACCTGCGTCTTTTACTGCTAAGTTTTTTATGTTTTACTTCAGATCCTTCAAGTTTTGCAGTGGCAAATTATTCGAACTGTTCCCCTGCAGCATTAGTAGTGGTCGATGGGAAAAGTGATAGCAACCTCCTTCCCTCCAACTCCACCCTCAGTATTGCTGTGCCCTCGACAAACTCCAGAGCCGAGACTCTAATGTTTCATGCGACCAAAAATTTGAAGTATGTTTTACTTTAAACTTTTAAGTAGCATTGTGTTTGCTTGAAGCATGTGCTTGTGCCCCCCCCATCGTTGTAGAAGAAAACGTCGAGAAATGGTTTCTTCCAAGGATTTACATCGGCTTTGTCGTCGACCCTGGTCAACTGAAGTCCTTACCAATGATCTGAATTCAAGGCCAAATGAAAATAATGCGAAGAATCAGTAATATCAGCAATATTCGGCATTTTTGACCAGCTTCTTCGCATTAGCTACGCATTTGTAAATTACGGCTGCTGGATAGTGTCGGTAGATTCTTGTCCGCAAACCACAACACCAAACGTTTTTTCCACACCCGCTATACACTCCCTCATTCTCTCCTGAGTGTACCTGTCTTTTTTATCAACAAAAATGTGTATAGTAGGTTCTCATAATGCTCCTCTTTCACTGTTTTGATTGGCGCGTCAAAACTTGCCTATCTACCTCCATCGGCATAAATGTGATGTGTTCCTTATTGGTTCATAATAATTAGTTGTACTAGCTCATGTGGCAGGTGGATTATTTGATCTTAGAACGCGGATGCACGCTAAGGGTGTTCTTGATCTCAGGGTTGTTACGCCTTTTTAGATTTTGACCCAAAATTGAATTAATAATAAAGGTGTGTTTTGAATTATGTCATTTTAGGGCAATAAGTCATCATTATGAGGCCACGGTAGAAACGTGGTAGGCAATTCAACAGGCTTCACCGAACTCAAGCCGTAGAGTGACAGAGTGGTCACAGCTTTGTGGTTGCAAAAATTCATGTATTTCATTACAAATTGGATTTCTGGCTGACCTCAAAACTATTGTTTGCGAATTTCCGATTTTGCGGACACAAATGGCATTTACCATAGCGGCGTTGCCATTTTTTCTCGGCAAGAATGATGGCACAGATCCATTACCTTGACTTAAAATTGGATTTCAGAACCATTGCCATTAGCAACAGTTCTCTCTTCTGGATACAGAACTTATTTTAAGAATTTCCTTTCGCATAGACTCATTCTTAATTTCCTTAAGGTGCGCATCCAGCAATATGACGGGTATTGCTACAAGACATGCTTGAATGAACTGCCAATTAGTGTTGATTGCACCATCGCATAGGTGATATTGTAGTAAGGTTATGATTTCACTTCCTAACCATCTTCTTTTATCTTTTTAAAAACAATCTGCCTACCTCAGATTTGTATTTCGCAATAATTGAGCATCACACACTGGAGAGGAGTGAAAAGCTGTAGTTGAATCGACCATCACGGTCAGTCATGCCGACAAATGGTTGAACCTAAGGTCGGAGGGATGTGTGTATGCGTGCGGACACATAAACCAGCAGCTTAAATGTCGACAGCATGACCCATTATCGAGCCAAAAAATCGTGACACACGATGACCCTTTTGTGCTGCCGTCACTTGGTGCTTGCAGTAACAAATAAACGCATTGGACAGTGCTTACTGCTGTCCAGTAGAATCATGAATACCCAAGAACTTCAATTCCATCACCGGAAATGCCTTTTCTGATTGTCCATTTTCACTCGTCTAATTGTAACTTAGGATTCGGCTCTGTCAGCCTCCTAAGGGTTCGTGGTAGGCATTCTATTAAGTTGCCATTTGTCTCAACCCGGCAATTTAGAAAAAAAAGAAGACAAATCAAGTCGACGCAGGAAGTCCACACTCCGCGCTATTTCTTAAATGCAGGCCTTTAGTAGGCCTATTTTGGAAGTGGAACGGATTTCTGCTAGTGTTGTAGAAGAAATCTACCACCGCTATTTTTTTATTTTCTTAGCTATTATAAGTCATAATTTAACGCGTTAACTGCTTGATAAACTCTCAGTTTTGGTGAAGTATCACTTAGGAGCTCTGCCATGACTTCTAGTGCGTCGGCAATGCATATCCTCCACAGGCATCACGTCTTTTTTCGTCCTCAAGGAAGTCTATGGGTGTCACAATAGTGGCAGCGAAAGGTGAACACGATCGTAAAGGACATCTCTACTTCTACCCTGTGGATGCGAGTTTCCTTAACACCCCCTAGCAGAAGGGCTGGAAATGATGTCAACACTCCGTGTCTTACAGGAATGCTCTCAACAATTGTCGTGACAATAGCGGTGGCCGTGAACTATCTGGAAAGGTCAGTTACGAAGCTGCCGTCCACTTCACGACCAGCTAGATAGAGCCGGACAGTAATAAAGGGAGAAATAAAGTGGCAGGGCACAAAAAATATTTTAAATTATCTTAGACCCCAACCCTTCTTATATGCCTCTGCTTTTGGGCCAGCATGTCCAAGACCTGGGAGGGAGATGCGTGATGGTGAGCACATTCTTCCATTCCCTAATGCAGTTCCCACACAGACCGAAACGCCAAATTCAATTGAAGAACCAAGAGGGATCAGCGGTGCTGCGGTCAAATCGTCTCAATTACACCCGGTTTCGATGACTGACTCCATTGGTTAGTCAGTGTTTTTCCCAATAGCATCGACCTCATTGCAATGGTCACTGGGGGGCCCACCAAGGGGAAGAAGAGGGTCTGTGTAATACCTTGATTGTTTGTTTAAGTCTCAGTTTTGTTAAAGGGCTGCTTTGTGTCTCTGCCATAGTACCTTCGTTGGGTAGGCTGGCCTCCGAGCCAAACCTGTAGACACAAGCCCTTCTGTACGTCAGCAATACATTATTCTGCCCAAGTATATGAACTTTTTCAAGAACCGAGCTAGTAGCAAAGAGTATATGATGCACAAAGCAATGGCATTCAAGAGAAAACGCCACCGTCTCCGTGGTTTCGGCTAGACTTAGGGAGCTTCACTTGTTCCTCCCTTGATAACGGAACCAATTTACCACTCAAAGTATGACGGTGCATTCTCCTTAAAAATGCTTCCAGACCGGAATTTCTCAGCCTTTTAAAATCCTTCTTTGTTAGTCCTGGGTAGAGGTAATTTGCATTCGAAAACTGGTGTTTGACTATCCCAATTACGCCCAAGTATTATCCACAGCGCCGTTCAGACCCTAGGCTCTTAAAGGCGGTTGGGTTAATGGTCTTCCTCATCTGCGAAATCATGTCACAAGGAGGTTGGTTGAATTTACAATAATAAAACGGTTGTAAGGCGTTCTTGAAACCCCGTCGAAAAAAAAACTATAAATGGAACGTGTGTTTTGCTGCTGGAAGTGGTAGATTTCCCCTTGAGAATATAGTAACGACGGTGCATTCAAACGAGCCAACCCAGTTAATTCCACCTTCCTCAAATATATTTATCGATGTCGGGAAGTGAATTTTTTCGTTTCTAATACTGAAGTAGTTATGCTGTTGAGAAAGGAAACTCTAATTTGTTGATGGTGGAATCAACACTGTGGCTATCTTCCACATCTACTGTTTTACATAGTCCAGCAGCTGGTTTCAAATCCCAGCTGTGGAGGGCCATTCGCGATAGAAATTTAAGCCTATTTTACACTTGGCAGTCACCCATAATGATTCGCCCCATAATCTGATTGACGTTATCTCTAAACGCAATTTTTTACCGTGGATTTTTTTCCCACGCAGTGCACTAATACGAAAACGTCACCAACAGAGCAAGCAAACATGATCACGTTATTCCCATGGTTACGGTTTAGGGAGTTTTGAAATATTAATGGGTAGAATGCTCGCATTAATTGTACCTGACCGCTGGGATTGTTTCGACCGCGGCTGCATGCGTTTTGGGGAACATGAAAAGTAGCAGCGAAGAGAGACAACTACAGTTGCTCCTGTTTTAACCTTATCCTTTTGATGATTCGTGCACTAAAAAATTATTTTTCTCCGCGGTCACTGGACGGAAGTACGGATATGTGGACGTTGCCAAGGGGTCGTTCGCATCAGTAGTAAGGGGAAACTGTTGAAATTGAAAAGTAATTAAAAATATGCGCTTAAGAAGTCGAAGAAGAAGAGTGCACCGACCTGGTTGGCTTAAGGATAAGATCCACAGAACTTTTCGATCGCTGTGTGATTTTCGGATCAGACTTAGCTCAAAGAAAGGTTATTCGAGTTTACCTGATGCGCACCAGATTCTTCTTTCTGAAATGATGGTTATAGGGGTCGACGAGGCATTGTAGATGTGTGGCAAAGCAGTTACTGCCTTCTATAGGTAAGGAATTTTAGCTCAAGTTTGTGTATTAATAGGCGGTGTTTTTTCGTTGAGCACTAAATTTAAGTTAGAATTTGGATTTATTAGCTTTCAGTTCCATTTGCCCTCCAGATGCAGTTGTGGTTAGGTGAATTACCCCCCTCCTGGCCAAATGTATGTTCTTTGATGGGAATGTATTTTTAGTGTTCAACTTATTGCGTATTGATGAACTAGCTGATATAGTTTAGTAGCTTTTTTTGCTACAGAGGCAATAGACGCTCTCTAGATGCTACCACTAAGAGACAGGAGCTAAAACCTGGTGTTCGAGGTCACTGCTTAAAATGAAGGCAGTTATCGGTGGAAAGGAAGTGCTCTGTCATGATTGGCCACTCGGTTAACCTTCTTCTTACGAGTCCAACTATGCACCATCCCCTTCTCATAATAATAATAATAATAATAATAATAATAATAATAATTCGGATGGTAGATAATGTTAATAAAACTCCAGCACGTAATGTACCCTCAGACTTATTGCCGACCGCAATCTGAACCGCCTTCAATGTAAGTCAGGTGTCACCTTCAGTGCATGTACAGGCACCTTAAGGTATATCCCATTTCGTTTGGACTTGGTGTGTAAAACATGTTAGCTAGATTACATAATATGCTCAACATAAATGAAGCAATCATTGTAACCATCCCTTTCCATGGCGTTTTAAATGGAAAGCACCAGTACCAGTGGAACGTAATATGTTCCCCCTTTTTCGAATTGCCAGTGCTGAAAACTTCTGTATTTCTAGCGCTGCATAAGATATTGGTGACATCCTAGTTGAATTTCAATTCTCCCTACTTTTGACCTGTACTCTTGAGTAACTAAATGTGAATCTTTAACCGATATTTATCCCACCTTTTAATGTATTCATTTATCACCGTCTCGGGCATCATTCACTCGGTTTGTACTATTACGGGGCTGCAAGCATCTGCCCTAAATCCAAGGGTCACCAACACACCACATTGGTTTTATCAGGAGGACTAAATCTGGCAAATCACGATTATTAACTATGACGGTGCGTGTCCTTGACCTGAGTCCAGACACTGGGGTGAAAAATATGATGGCTCGTTGTTCGCCACGCTATTGGTTGTTTAGGCAATGCGTGAGTCAGCGGTCAGCGCATGGGCGGTAGGTGATTGGTTGAGATGACACTAGTTGGGATGTGTGTGCGGACGTGCGAATGGAGAGAGAGAGAGAGCGGCTGTGGTGACTTGCAAGGACCGCGTGGGTGTGCGTGCGTGCGCCTCCGTGAACGGGGCAGCGATTCACTCGCCCAAACCAGAGGAGAGAGTAGTAGTGACCGTGCTGTCTACCTGCCCACCTACCCGCCTATCTCCTTTTGGAAATCAATGCTAGTCGCAAATGGAGATTTCAATCTAACCGTATAAACCAGCAAGTTATCATAAGTTTAATGATTTCGTAAATCACACATAGTTTTTCATACTGCCTGAATGCTGACAGAAAGAGTCCCGATGGCTTAATTATTTTTGTTTACTTAATAATCATTCTGATCCCCCACATGGATGTTTATTTTTGTTTCTGGATTTATTTGGCTTCTTACATTCACAACACTTCGCTTTGAGCTTAACTTGAAAAGCCCTCCAGGCGAAACCACATAATTTCGTTCTGAACACTCACCCACGTATCTCTCTTGCCATCCTGTATGCCACCGAAATGCTGGTTCATTGATGTTTACCGGAAGAAGGGGTAGTGTATGTAGTATTTTTGACGAGGTTATACGTCAAGTCCAAACAAAATGAGGTGGGCAATGTTTCCAAAAGCACATGGATTCCACGCCTTCGGATTATTCTCTGTGTAACATTACATTTTGTGCTTAACATCGTCTGCAAAAACCATAAACAACTAGTGATTGAATATGAATTCATTTTGGTCTTCAAGATGCTTGGAAAAGCTCGTTCCACCCCGTCCCTTATTCACTGAAGCTTAACCACATCTTTAACAATGATTTTATTTTAATAACTTTGTTTTCCTAATGTCTCTTGGGTTATTGCGTGACCGAGACGAATTTAATGGTCCTATTTGCTGCCCAATCCTAGCTTTATCGTGACCTCCTTCATGTTTACTAGCGGAAGGTCGCGATGTCCGATTTAAGTTCACCTCCAGGAGGTAGGTTTGGTGTGGGGGTTTGTTTGGGCCAGTCACGACAGTGGCAAAGTAGGCCAAAACATGTCTGGTATGCCAAGTGGTTAACTTTGGTCTTCCTTTCTCAACTGCTTGAAATAATTTATTCATTCGTATTGCTTCATTTCTTTTTACCCATGCACGTAGCCTCAAAACGCAAGTAAATGCAAGAGCACAAGGGACTAAAATCAGACTGAGTCGGGCAAAGTCGACGAGCAGACCTCGCTTTTCTGTTGCCTGATGACAGTGGGCTGTCATCCATCTTCAACAGCACGGTTACATTGCCTGTACTGGGTGTGAGGGGAGCTGCACGACTTCCTTTCACTCATGGGCGTTTTCCAGCCTATTTTGAACTCACCAACAGAAATCGAGTTAAATTCCCCTTTCTTCGGGATTTTATGTTGCATCGTGACTTGATCAAAGGACCGCTTAGAGAGGTTTGACATGCCCATTGCCTCAACAATGAAGAGTATTCACTTGCCCATCTCGGGAATTCCTCTAGTCTTCAAACTAAACGGTCCTTAAGATGACGTTTGATTACTGGGCTGTAACACGCTCAAACAGGCAGTACTACATCATTGGTGATTATAATTGTTTTCTTGATGCCTCTGGTACTGATCAGTGGTGGTATTTTGACAGATGGGCCACATTTCGACTTATGCCACGTCTTGTCTTGATTTCGTTGAACATATGTGGAGACATTAACGCATCGGTTTTCTGTCTGAAACACTGATTTTGAAATCACCATTTCACGAGATGAGAGTTCGAGACGAAATGGTCAATTTACAACATCGAATAGCGTAGCCATGCCATCAAGTGTTGGGTCGGTCGTTTTTAATGGACGCTAATTGAGGCACGTTTTTTTAGGCTTTCACTCCACTCCTCACTTTTCCTTTGAGATTTGGAAATTAATAACCGTTCCCTGGAGCTCAGCCATGAACCGCAAGGGCAATATAATGCTCGGTTACGTTCTCTATGGAGTGCAAGATATCTGTAACCTTTGAGGATAAATTCTTCTATTAAAATCTGCCGTCACTAGCTTTCTAAGTGGAAAAAAATAGACGTGCATACCTGTCAATTGGCTGTCTTTACGCTTTGAAGTATTCTTTGGCTGCGTATGGATTGGGATTACTGGATTGTGTGTTGTCATACTGGATCTGTTGGTCCTCGTTTGCGTTTTGCTTGAGTGAAGGACTCCACAAACTCACTCTGGCTTCCTTCGTAAACTAAATTTAAAAAGCTTAACTGAGGGATGGACCACTTTCTTACTTGGTGTGTTTTAAAGCATGCTTTTTTAACTGTAGAAATTGAGTTCATGGAAGATTCGCCACCAGTTTGTACTGGAGGATTCGTGGAATACCTAGCCGAGCACGTTGATGGTCTGAATTGGCAAGGCATATCAACCCACTGTGCCCTCTCTCAAACTGATCTCATTCTCTTCCTGTGCATTTTGTGCATGTCTTTGGTGGTTCTCTGTATCTTCTTACTATCCGATCTCTCCATTTGGCGACATTTGTTGCACCACCGAAGGTTCCCATTCAGCCGACCAAGTTCCGATCACTTTGACTCCACGAAGGAAAATTTTCACGACCAAATGATCTTGATGAGTGATATTGTACAACCAATTCACCGACCCTGTGTGATACATGTGCAAACTTATATATCTTCCAGGAAACTCGCTATCACTGCTCCTACGAAAGCGAATTCCGTGAAGTCTCTAAAGCTCCCCATCGATGAAAAGGATGGCACCAGTGGATCCTCTATTTCCCTTCACTCGCATCGTAAAAGTGTAGAAATTCAATTACTTTTCATTATCTTGATGGTCACCGTAATACTTGCGCTTATAATTGGCACTATCTACACCTGTTTTATCGCTCGGAGAATCGAAATGACAATCTACAGCCTAACAGATCACATCGAAGAAGTTGTAGCTTCCTCGAAGCAGCTGACAAATACCTTCATAAGCGAAGCATACGCAATAATGAATCAAGTGATTGAAGAGGACGTTGCACAGAATAATCCAAAAAGTTACTTAAGACCATTTGTGGAAGAAATGAAACTTGTTTGGGGTGATCAGGCCATGCGTCTCTATGCAATGGCCCAGAAACTTAGTCCTCCTAGGGCTTGGTTACGCCAACAAACTCGCACCAATCTCCTTCACTTTAACACATTCCTCCGTCGTCTTTCCTCCCTCTTTGCTGTTGCGCCTCTCCTCAGCGAGAGTAGCATCAAATCAACCAACGATCTTTTCCTGGCGTACTCCTACGAGCTGGCGCGTTTAACTCCTCACCCGATTTTTACACCGGTATCTTGGAGAAACATACCTATACTTAACTTAACAGCCACCAAGCTGTGCAAGCACAGCACAACGCATTTCCCCACGTGTGCTGATGTTGAATCACACTTAGCAATGATTGCAAGCAAATTACAGGCTTGGCCACAATACAAGAGAAAACGAGATTTCACCAAAGTCACGACCTATTCCCTACTCCCTCGTTTGTTGAACGCAGAAGAGCAAGTGGAAAAGTGGTTACCGTTAGCGCAAGACCCTACTGGAAATATTCCCTTCCTGTTTGATGAGTTTCTTGTTTGGGAGATTGAGAAGGAGAGGAAAAAACTAAACCAAAGTCTTGACGCTCTACCTCGACAATGGGCAAACAGCTCAACTAAGAAGTACTTGGACGTAGTTGCGGTGTTGCCAACCGTCTTGGCTGGAGCCCTGACACTCCTTGTGACAATCTCAATAATTGCCTCTCTCCTCAACTCTGCTCTTCACTGTGGTGCACTGCCACGCAGTAGAGTTGGAAAGGATGTTCGATTAGAGAGATTTGCTTCTTGTCACCTTTTGTTGATTGCAATCTTTACAACTGCGCTTTCTGTCACTGGAGTGGGATTCGGCGTAGTGGGAAGTGTAGGTCAGAGTCAGTTATGCGACGTTCTCCTCGCGAGGACCCAGCAAGCTGATGTTTGGCTGAATCACTTACTGACCAGCATCGCCCCTCGGGTGCCAGATCTGCGGGAAGTCCTTAAAATCGAGAATATTAACTTTCAAATTCCCAAAAGAGTCTTTAGCACTTTGGACACCAATTATACCCCTTCTTCTCCGCCATTCCTTCAATCGGTTGATATGAGCCGTCCAGTCAATCTCTCTGCTCTGCTGCACTCCAAGTGGCTCAACAAGACTCTGTACGGTCTGTGGTTTGAGAAGGTTTGCCATAAGATGGAGCAGGCAAACCTATCCTATCAGATTCCAAGAGTCCGGCTCTTTAAAACCTTCAATCAATTTAGGAAAGCTGTCAAATTGGATCAGACCTTTGATGACCTCTGTGTTGGTAATGTCACAGAATACTTACCTGAACCATGCAATGACTACTATACACAGGTTGGCCTTGCATTAAGCGCTGTATCAAAACGCAGCCCTGGGAAGGTGGATCAACTGGCTAACTACTTCACAACCATCGGTGATCTAATTGCTTTGTATAAATTGAAATACGACCGGATAGCCCAAGCTCTCCGTGTAATTGAGGAAAATAAAAAGGTGCTTGAACAGCTCAGCCCACTTATTGACGTCGGTGACAAAATAATTGGCTATCTGGTGAATAAGACAAACGACGAGTTGATTTCTCAATTCACAAACAACACTGCCGAAATTTTTATTAATTCTCGTCGGCCAATCGATCAATACGTGCTTCCAATTCTTCACCGAATCCTCGATCGCCTTTTCCCTTATCCCAATCTCCGACAGACTTATAGAAAGGCTCTATCCCCTATCTGTCCCACAGATACTACTCATTCACCGCTCTTCCTAACCCTGAAGAACTTCGGCTTCACCCTGAGTCTTTCCGCTTTTGGTTTGTTTATTGTCAGTGTCGTGTGGAATCGTATCCACTTTTAAGAACGCTTCACTCCTAAGCATCAAAGGCAATCTTTCTGCATACGGTGCTTTCCTTATTCCCCTTTTTTTGTTGAAGATTTTAATAGTCCCTTTTGTACGAATATCTTCAAATAACCTTTGTACTGCGCTCCTTATTTTCTTTAAAATGAAATTCAGACCCGTTTATTTCCAAATAAAATGTGGGCAAAGAATCCAAGTCTGAGTGCTCCGCATTCATCATTGGAAGAGGTGACGGTGAGCTGAGAGCGTGAGTGAGAACTAGTCGCGCTGGCGCGCGCATTCAACCTGCCGTGTGCATTGATTGAAACCCGCAAACAGAAACATGGATATAACTTCGCAACTGAAGACGTTGGCACGACGAACAGACGAGATCAGTCAAACTGTTAGGCTCCCCGTCTGGGATTAGGTGGTTCGAACGCAGCACTTGTTAAGGGGAATTAACGTGAGTAATAAAAATGGGAGTAGGCACGAGGTGAGATATCACATGTACGTTCTCGTGGGGCGGACAAAGTAGGCAAAACAAATTGCTCCAAATGGAGTAAACATAAAGCACAACAGTTACGCTGCATCAGTGTGTTATTGACTGGCGCATGCATAGCTTCGAATCGCGGCATGAAATAGCGTCCGTCAACTCTTTTTTAAATAAAAAATTTGCATTTTGGTTAGACTGTTTAACACCGCGGTTGTTTAAAGGGATGTGTGGTTCTGCGTATTTTGCACGGCATTCAATCATACTACTATGACTTATCATGACCTCAGTAGACTCGGGTCTCTATCTCGGTGGCAGGGAAAAGCAAACCCGATTCTAAAGGGCAACTTCCCTGATTTTGATTGTTAGATGCCAAGTCTTAACGTGCAAGGGCACCTGCTGCTAGTGAGAGAATCAGTGAAGAACCCTAGCAACTACCCTAGTCCCGTGTTGTGCAAGAATGTTACTAGCACCCGGAGCGACCCTGCACGTGAAACAGCCAAAAAGGCTATTTGCAAAACTTCCGACATTATCCGTATAAAGAAACTCCAGATCCAGTGAGGTTGCCAGAGTAGATCAGCGCCGTCTCGGTTATCTTTTAAGTTCACACAGGTTCGACGACCGGTGCGGGAAACTGACCAAAGGGAGCTCCACAGACTGCGCTCAAAGCAAGAGTGGATCTATGTAGTGCTTTGATGCACGGGATAAGTCTATGCTCGATTATACGGACACCCAATTCTGTGTAGTTTGTGATTCCACTCGGCAACGTTATGTCTGGTTCACTCCAGCAGCCTCTTAGCCCTTCTGTACATCCGAAATACATTTTATACCATAATACTATGAATTCCTGCGGTAATGTATGTTTGCTGTACTATAATAATCAATTCAATAAAAGCATCGAAGTTCTATGCACCGTATTGTATTCCAAAAGTAGTGAACATGTAATAGACTTTGCATTAAAACACTTCGTTTTGAGCAAAATAAATTTTACGTTTGCCCGCTGTGTTCCTTTGACCTAAAAATTAAACCATTGTTTGAGTTACATATTTGGTGCATCGTGAAATGCTGGGATTCCTAGGTATATTATCTGCTTTAAATTTAACGATGAGCCAATATTTAATGCTATATCGCTGCGCAAGTAAATCATAGCTGTTTGATAAAGCAACCAAAACAAAAGTCCTCCAAAAAGCGGTGTGAATTGCAGGATTTGTTTATATTGACGGCGTGAGCGGCCCTTCGATTACTGGTGAGTCTTGTGAGTCGTGGTTATTGATGTACCATTCTTGTATCCTCATTGTTTGCCTTGTTGTGTATCTTTTTAATTTCCAATTTGATGGAAGAATACATTGCATAAATCTAAGGTAGTTATCAATTCAATGTTTCTGTTTGTTAGTTGTGGGTCTCAAGGGATACTTCGGTTGCATGACTGGCTAAATGTATTTTGAAACGCAAAGTTCTATTGCCGACTTTTATGCTGCTTATTTTATGCTTTTTGTGTCCCTAATTGCCGCAACTCATCAAAGCTGGTCTTCTCGAGAGTCTAGGGTTTACGAATGAATCGTAATTTGGAATCAGAACTTTCTGAAATGTCTATTGGGTCCGATCCCACTGAGGCAAATGGTTCTGTTCATCGCACGGGGGATTCTTCCCCGGTAGGACGCGCTAATCCATGGAAAGGTCGCGCGACAACGTCCAACAATGTTAAAGGGGTGGTCGATGGTCCGTCTGGTGCATCCTCACAACCACGGGATGTAACTGGAGGAAGTTCTTCTAATGAGAAACTATTTGAGGCGGACGCTTGGCCTGAGCCCTCGGCACCATTTGAACGTCGTGTAACGGTATCTGGTTCGGGCGCTAGATCAATTGATGAGAAGCCGAAAAATAGTAAGCTTGATTGCATAATTGGGGAAGGAATAAGCCTTTTTATACGTTTTAACTTAAGTCCTGTTCTCAGTTTCCAATGTCACCATCCGTTTTGAAGCATGTTAGGAGGTGTGGTACAATCCATGATTTGGTGTATTCTATACTACTCACACTTATAGAAAAAATTGGCCGGAAGTGGTTTGAGATTGACATCGAATTTTCTACCTCACGCGGAGGTGGTAGTGGGAATCGAGGCGGTGTACGTATGCCATCTGGAGCGGCAAATGCCAATCATCACAGCACTTCATCGATTCCACCATCTGGTTCGGAAGCCAATTCAGTTGCTTCATCCGCTCTCCCTCGCGGCGGTGGTGGTAGTAGCCGCAGGGGAGGCCTAACGTCAAACGGTTCTTTTAGTCGCGGTCGTGGTGGAAGACACATTAACGGCTATTATCAGTCTCGCGCATCCTTACGAGCTTCGGACCAAGACGTGGTGCAGGAGGCCTCAAATGATGTCTCGGAGAATAGTAACATGGAATCGGTGCCCAAGGCAGTTCCCGCAGCCACTGCTTTCGCGGGTGGCGTGCCGCGCGGGACGTACTCATCACGAGGGCGTAGGGCCGGTTCACGAGGCGGCGGATATACGAATGCTGGATACGTATCGAAGAATAGCGGGACAAGTGTCCCACAGCCCAATAGTTCTAGCCCTCTGGCAGTACCTCAGCAGGTTTCCGTAGCGGCGGCGGCTGTTGCTGCTCAAGCAATGCCTCAGATGCCCGCTGTTGGGCCAGGTTAGTTAATTTTCCTACAAATTTATTCCCTTTTCACGCAATTTCCCTGGTGCCTGAATTAGGCTATAGCTTAATGGGTAGTTGTTCTGTTTGAGTTTTTGTTTGGTTTAGAAGCATCTTTCGAACTTTTAGTTACCTATTTATTCCCCAATATGTTGGTGCCCGGACCGGCGGTCTTTCCAATCCCACCACAAACGCTCCCCGTGACCACCGAAGCGGCTGTCATGGATGGTGGGGCAGCTGCTTTGCAAGCTGCGGTTCTATTACCTCAGTCCTCTCCCCAGCCCTGTCTAATTTCTCCCGAACCGACTTCCCCTGCGGTTCGCAATCCATTGAGGGAAGATGTTACACTTGAAGAGTTGCTTGAATTTCTTAATGAGTATGGGTGGTCCAGGGTCCGAATGCCGGATCACTTTCGGAATCATCCGACCGTGGCTGCAGCTATGCAGGCAGTCGGAATGGCCGCCGCAACCGGTGACGAAACTGCGGCCGAGTTTCCAAGGGAAGATGCAGCTAGTCCTCCTATGGAAAAAAAGGAGGACATAATTGTTGTTGATGACAGATTCTACTTTGTTCCTCTAAATTCGCATTTAACGAAGTTCCTAAAGTTTCATTCCAAACAGGATTACATTCGGCATCACGTGTAAGTTATTATTTGTCATATGGATTGTATCATCCTGTTTCTAAAATTGTTTTTTCCTCTTTTTAGCGAATACTACTTTAGTGACGTTAATCTACAGCGGGATGAACATTTAGTTAAACTAATTTGTATGAATAAGTACACATGTCCTCTTGGTGCACTCCTCGGTTTCAATAGATTACGATACGTTAATACGACAGAAGATGAACTCATAGAAGGCGTTATGAATAGCTCAACCGTCAGTATCGTGTATGACGATCAACAACGGGCTGTTGGTGTGACTCCTCAAAATCCATCGGTTTTGCGGACGGCTGCGGTCGCTTACCCAACGTCCTTTGATAGCACTGCCCAGCAATCTACACAGGCGCCTGATTTGCAGCAACCGAAGTCTTCCGAAGTTGAATCTTCTCAGGTGTTAATGCCTGTCGGCTCGATAGGCAGTCTGCCGTTCATGTTGTCCAACGGTATCGCTGCGCCCTCTGTTCCCGCTTTGCAGCCCAGCGGGGGTCATATTTTCCAGTCCCCTCATTTTCTTCCCTATCCAGGTGTTCCGACCCTACCGTCATATTATGGCACGAGTACTTTGCCCGGAACAGTCGCCGCTGGTGCAGCAGGTGACCACACCATTGCGATGAACCCAGCACCTCCCACAGATAGTACAAATATGTGTTATCGTCCTCTATGGCCAACTGCATCCGCCTTCCCTCAGGCTGCCACGTCGTTTCTCCCGTACATTGCATCACAACATCAGTCGTTTTATGTTTCGTTGTTGCAACCACCGCCAGCAGGTTTGGCCTCTGCCGCTCCGATCCATACTAATATATCGCGGAATCCAACTGTGCCATTTCTCCCTGCTCCTGTTGCGGTTTCAGGTACACAATTATCGGCTCCACAACAGAGGGCGTATGCTGTTTCCGTTAGAGCACCACATCGACCTCCCAGCAATCGAACCATTAGTGGTGACTGCAAAGTCCTTGACGAAACTTTGGAACAAAATCCGTAAACTGCACTATCTGCCTTCAGTATTTAACCCTTCCTTGTACATAACCTCGATTTTTATACAATTTTCATTTTGGAACTGCTATAAAACTGTACAGTATACGTATGGTAGAACAAAAATGCCAAAAAATATGTTTCTGCGTTTGCATTCCATCGCAAACGTCGTTTGTACATAGATTTGCATTTACCATCAACTTTCAGTGACGCTTGTCTCGTGTGAGTTTTCCTATTTTCGTTTTTCTGTTGCTCTCTAGCACTTTAGGGGACATATCCATCCGATCATCTGTAAAAAAAAACAAAAAACAATGCTTGTAAACAGCTTTCACATCTGAAGACGTTGTTCTACCGTTTTCTCTACTGCTCATCACCCACCTAGCAAGCTGTAGAGAATCGAATCAGCCTATTTCGCTTCTGGCCTATGTTCGGACCCTCTTATGTATCCACATTTCTACTGTTTGTCTTTGCTTTTTCGTCTCTGGCCCACATTCCGCTTTCTTCTGTTTAAGTGTACTTCTATCTGGACACTTCCCCTTGTGCTTGTTTGTATGTCCTGTTGATTCTGTAGACGCGCCATTTTCATTATTATCATAGGCGCCATAACCAATCTGATCTTTTCCTCTTCTCCATGAATCCATCGGTGTGTTGCTTGGCTTTGCACGCTCTGGACGTGGGAGACACCAGTGCGCTTCTTGGAGTGCTGTTGTGGAGATTGAAACCGTCGAAATTCTGTGGTCGTCGGCTGGGAGTGTGTGGCGACCATTGTAGTTCGCTTACTTCCGGTGTCTGAAATTGTTGGAAACGGCAGCTGCGTTTGGTCAAATTGGGCTATTTGCCGATTTTGACGAACCTCTTAATTGCTCTTGGGGAGTCTTGAGCTGCTCTGAAGCATGCAAGTCTGAAGAGACACTCTTGGTGGTATGGGTCATTGAGGAACGAATGCAGACCCTCCCCAGGCGATTGATCATATACTGTTATTCAGGTAGTTCTGATATTAGCTACCGAATTCAATAACATGACTAAACGGAATGCGGTTTTGTTGACCACAAGAACTGGTGCCTTCGAAGAAAACGTGGGTGTATTTTTGGAACAGAAAAAGTGTTTATCCCACACACTTGGGCTCGACCGAAGGATTTAAAGTGTCATATCGCAGTAGCTATGACAGGACTGTCGGCGATGGGAGTATCTCTGTTACCCACATCTGTTGAAGCAGGCACAGTGGTAAAAGGCGAGTCATGTGTTCTTTGTACCACTGTTCTGTAATTGGGCAATGGATGAAACTACCCATTTGGGAAGAGGCCTCCACTTCATCGACATTCTAAGTTTAGGAATGGTAAAAGTGCAAGGCGTAGAGCTCTGCCAAATCATACCGACTTGACAATTATTGAGGTGCTGTTACGCCTCCTGCCACATTATTAACCTCCATAAACCTTTACTTCAATTAAAAAGTCTTCTGTTTCGAGACGTTTAGTTCAATAACGTCTCCCACCATGTGAGGCAGTAGGGAGGACAGTCAAATGGGTGGCGCCTCAACCTGCGATTTCGGGACTGCGCGCAAAGAGCTATTCGATTTTGGGATCCATATGCCATCATTTCAACGCTGAATGCCCCAGCACTCCATCTGTGGATTGGGTATTAAGGTTTGTGTTGGCCCGACAGGCAAGCTGCAATTTGTATGCACTACTGGATAAGTGCAGCAACTTTGCTGTCAGAATTTCAGGCTGTGTATTTTATCCTGGCGGAGGTGAAGGTCATCTCGTGTGCGGAAGCCCCCTCTGGAATGACTTGGCTACTGGCTCTAGATTCCGCAATTCTTCACGCCTTTCTGACATCGTTGTGTCAACATCGTTATAAGGGGAGTAATAAAGGGCATAGTTCAAGTTACTTAACGATCATATTCCTCTCATTTTACAGTATTTCAGATGAATCACAGCTTGAGGTCCTTGTGGAGCATTATTATGACAGATCTATTAAGGGATTTTCTCGTCAATGCTAAGATAATGAAAGAAATGCTATTTGAAAACTTCATTGACGTTGAATGTGGTCCGAAATTTTGCCACCAGCTCCAGTGGCACTACCCTTTTTTCGGTCAATTTATTTCAAAAGATCTCACATCTATTCATCTCTTTTGATGATTTAATGGTCATTTTAGTCATCTCAGTGTCAGCAAAACTTATTTTGTCCTCATAAGCCTAAATCCGTTTTCATAGTGGAGGCTTGCAGTCGTCCTGCCACGTGACTTTTCTAAAATAACTGGAATATTTTTGTTGGAAGCACTTTTGGATGCTTCCGCGCCTAATCACAGTCCCCTTAACAGGGCTGGAATTCAGCCTGTAGATGTTGGAGTGGAATGCTTGGGTCATCTCTGCAGATGCAACAAAGCATTACCGGTCGTGAAGGTCCAGACGGCTCTAACCATAAATGACATCGAAGGAGTACTTTGAAGCCACCGAATAGCGGTCAACCTTTAGGCCGATTTTGGTCGAAGTAATGATGGCAGTCGTACTGCGCAATTTCCAGTCCTTGACCCAAAGTCTGTGCCTTTTCGGATGTCAGAAACTTGACCTCAAACGTATTTACGTGTTCAAGGCTACGCGGTGTGGGTAAGTTGATACACCAGCCACCTTCATGCCAAGGAAGTCTGGACTACTGGCCATCTACTTAGCTTAGATTGTGTAGATTTTTCTTATTTCAAGCGGATTAGCATGCAAAGTGTGATGGGTATAGCTTCCACAGAGCTCCACATGTAAACCAGGCGCATCATGCCCGAGGGCTCAATGACGAGGCTGGAGCGTGGGAAAATCCAACCATCGATTTCCACATTTACCACCATCTTTCCATCGTCTCAAGGCCCACATTTCTCACCTTTCTCAAATCATGACAAGTTTATACACAACCAGATGTCGGAGTTAAGTTACGATGCATACAATGGTGGAGGTCATCGCTTGCTCTCGTTTTCTGTCACTTTGACACATCACAAGTCGTACGAAAAAGACACAATACAAAGTGCTGTGGGTTTATTGAGGCTTTATTCTCATATCAACCATTAATGACTGATCCGTAAATGCACAGAAACTATATACAATCACGACCTCTTTGCCTTCAACGAACGCCACAGTTGTTCAAGTATAGTGGAAATAGACGAGCTTTCTTGTCCCGAGAATACACAGCGTTTGACTAACATCCGGAAAGCGTCTCCACGGAGATGCTTGTCGATGCATTGAACTATCCTACAATACTTGTGCCAACTTTTCAAATCGCAGGTGCTCTCATGGACAGTTTCGTCTCTCCTTCAATTGGGAGGACTGACTCATGTGCTGTGGGCTGGAATCACAGACAGACGTGCGTCCACCTTTCAGAGGTCTTACTGTGGCTGGATGCTCCATCACCGCGTCGTGTTCAAATTCTTCCACCAATAATCATGGCTTTTACACTTTCGTTTACAATTTAGTCAGTTACCATAACTTGCTCCACCCACATACTGATACCGCCCAACTAATTAATGGTGTGTCAACTAATCCACGACGCATGTACTGGCTGATGGTAACCGGACACACGCACCGACAACTACCGATCATATAAACATTACAATTGTGCCTCTCTTATGGTTTGAGTTGGAAAATTGAGGGTTCTGGTCCGATTTGGAAGTCAATGGTCGAGCGTATTGGCGGCATGAAGGGATAGGGCTTGAGGAAATAGACATTACTCATAATCTTCGAGTCTACACTAAAGAGGGTTGTTGAGTCGAATGGACAAATGAGCGGTCTTCGGAATCATTGCCCAGTTCGACGGCGACCGTAAAACAATAGCTGAAACCCTTGCAAAAATCTGGAAGTGGTACCGCTGATGTAAAGGCGGTATAAAGTCAAATGGCTTGTGCCAGAGAAGATTGAAATAAACCGAACTAAAGGAGTCGGGCACATCCATAAGACAGTCTTGGAGTGGAGTTAGAAGCCGGTAATGTTTTGAGTCCTTATGGAAAAATCTGCAACTCTAATGACCTTCACCTCCGTTAGGACATTACACACAGGCCCTAAAGATCTGACTGCGGACATGATGCACTTTTCTACTAGTACGTAGAAATTACAATTTTTTGCGTCTCAAAAACGCAACCAAGCAACTCACTTCCACATAAGGAAGCCTGTTGAACCAACTGTGAATTACTGAGTGGATTCCGAATTGTCTTGGAAATCAAAATTTGTTCAAGTTACTTCCGTGGTTTGCAACATCTTCTATTTTCCCACCTGTCTCGGATCGTCAGAGCTGTCCCACGAATGTAAAAATGCGGTGACAGATTTTGCCTTCAAGTTTTCTCCCCTTTGGACTTTTGCTTCGCCTTTTTATCCGCATTGCCGCCAACTACTTTATCCTCATTTCCTTTTTGCTCTCTTGAGCTGGCATTTCATTTAACTTTGGTTGCTGTAGTAATGTGAGGCAAAAAAAAACTAATCTTCATTAAAATCTCCATAATCAGTATTTTAGCAAAGAGCATTCGTGGGTGACCTATTTGCGCAACAGAAGTAATTGCTGCAACCCATAAAAATGAACCATTTTATTAGTTTTTTTTATAACTGCGAAAATCTGAAGAATTAACCATTATTTTATTGTACCATAGGCTAGGTAAATCCATCCTCAGGGTGTGCCATTTTCTAGACGAGAAGTGGAAATCACTTTTTTCTGCTCTATACTTAAAACCGAGCTAGCGCCAGTGTACTGACACTCAAACACGAGACTATCATTTAGACCCACTAATCTTGCCTTCGAGAGGGAAACAATTTGTGTCCAGCGTTAGTAACTAAGTGAAATACGGTACCAGTCACTTGATTAGGCACCACAATCTCGTGCAACGAAATCGCCTCCAATGTGGCAGTAGTCTGTATCACCCATCTTGGTGATGTGATGTGTGAGGAACTGTACCTCTTCTTCTTCTTCCGCTCTCTCATCTTAAATAATCTATGGTCTCTCCAAATGGCGTCAACTCCACATCATCTTTTATTCCACTTCGATTTTCCTTTGCGGTTACGTTGTAGGAAGTAACCTCAATGAAGGCATTAAAACATCTCACTCTCTATTTGGCTCCATTTTAGCCGTGTTAAAGGGTAGGCGAGCTACAATGACAAGACGATATGTCGCTTACATGACTCTGACCCAATGTGTTTTGCAAGGGGTTTCATTAAACTCATTCGGATGTCTACCTCGATCTTGGACCTGCTTCGGCGACTTCAATGCATTAGAAGGGAAATGGAAGGCAAGCCAATGCCCAATAAGTTGTGTTGAAGTACTTTGCCAACGATGCTGGTTGAGGAAGGTACTATTATTAATGACACCATCTACTTATGTTTTTGTGATTTCCACTTCAATGCCCAAACCGTGACACAGATAGCTTTGTGCATAAATGGTGATTTGATTGTCTTGACTATGTGAGTTGCAACAAATTGTGGATTAATAACCACTGCCCTTCCAAGCAAGTGAAATCTGCACTTGTTAAAGATACTTGAACCATCAAATCAGACAACTTTTTAAAAATCTATTTGACAAAATGATGTCACCTTCAACGTCAATATTGCCTCAGCTCTGCATCACTGTGTGGTGTTAGCTTTAAAACAGACGAGTTATGCCCTATACTGACTGAAAGAAGGGGGAAAACGAACCAACTGTAGTCATCAAACTGCTATAAGCAAGTTTTTTTTTCACAAGAAGGATTTCACGTCAAGTTTGAGGCATTTGAAATGGGGGGTGAGGAGGTGATTTTACGGTGTAGGCTTGGGGATGTGTATCTATTTGCATACATCTCCTGCGTGAACTATTATTTATTTTCAGACGTGTTTAGTGGCTTCCTTCAAGTACACACATAACTCCCTTCCATTTTGTAAGCAATTTCGCAACGATTAAGTTGTTTTGATGCTGCACGAACGGTCAGTATTATTAATGCGGTTTTGGCGTTCACAGGGGTCACACGATTCTGGGTCGGACTTGATAAACAGGCCATACAAGCCGGGTGATGACTGAACCAACTGCAGTTCTGTTGAATAATTTTATTTTTTAATATTTAAAGAGCAACTGGTTTCGCTATTCATAATTCCATGACTTTGTTCTCATAATTGCCCGAAACACTCAAGTGAATGATTCGCTTAGATGATCTACTGATGTTGCTATGGCGACAGCACAGTGACCTCACCTTCGACTGTGTATTAGAGTGGTAGCAATGTATCCTCTTAGCAAGGCTTGTGCGCAAGTTGACTGTGTCCTGCATTCAAACGACTTGTGAGCTCCGGTTTAGGGCCTTCCGCCTTTACACGGTCTGCGGCAATGCTCAAGGGGACGCATCAAAGTGACTATTTCCCCAACCGTAAGGTCAGTCATGCCTAACGTTTGATGAGGTTATGTTTTATCACTCCTGCCAACAGACATGTTTAAACTATTCTAGTTGTATTGTTTACCAATGCAAAATTATACAATTTGACGAACTGAACCTCGATATGCCTCCCGTTCGGGCCGCCTTGAATTGAGTGGCCAATTAACAACACTTGAAGCTCAATTTAGAATAGGTGTACTTTGTTATTCCGTTTAAAGAAAAGTAAAATTAGTAGATGTTGGGGGATGGCAAGAAGCTTATTATTCAGCACATAATGCTCTCATTCGCTCTCAGTCGCTACAGCTGTTGAGGATGGTGATGATGATTGCGCTTATGCTGGATCGCTCGTCGCTTGGAGCGCTCACACGAATCCACACGCATGCACGCACGCATGCACACGCACGCACACGCACGCACGCGCATGTACTGCCTGCTGGGTGCGCGTTCTGGCTTTGCTGCCAAGCGATTGAGGGTGTGCCGCGTGAACTCCGATGACGTGTCCGTTCGTATGACTTACGGCAACTGATATCCCCAAGCGTCGATCGAGTTGGCTTGACATTGCAGCGTGACCCCCCGTTGTCCTCCCCGACCCCACTCCAGTGATGGGCTGATCTCTGGCACTTTTGGTGCCTTTGCTCCCACCAACTTGTGCTTCCTGTTCTCTCTGAAGGCTCTATTACTCGATGTAGATGGGAAGGAAAAGTAATACTCTTATACCCCTCTTTGTAATCGTACCTTTTTCTCTTCACACAGAGTCATAAATTAATTAGATTACACAGTCTGAGAAGGTTTCGTTGTGATTTCGGCGAAGTTACCACAAATTTCTCGGTTATTAACATTCAGAAAGTAATGCACGATTATGTACACTGAAAAAAACAACGCAGTTACCCCAGCTACAATGAAAAGAATTTAATCAAATTAAGGCGGCTTCTGGAAGCTCAAATGTTCGACAGAAAAGGCAAGCATTTTACATGGCTCACAACTCAGAGGAGGCAAATCAGGTTACAGCAGCCAGTTTTTATAACCGGCGACATTGAGCATCTACTTTTGACAGTGAGGAGCATTGCCCAACAACCCATTCGCATCTACAAATATTTTGTTATTTGTTTGAGCTCTATCTTATGATGAACTGACCACACTTTTGAAGATGTTTAAAATATTTTTACTAGCGCACTTTGAATTGACTACGTAAACACTATTTATTAAGGGATTTAAAGCCTGAAACCAGCAATTGTTTATTTTTAACTGACATCTCGGCCACTACCGCTGCGGCATTGCATCACTTGGTTGGCGTCCAAGCCCACCCAAGTGTGCGTCCATCTCAGTGCTCGGTGGAACTAGAGAGGCCTCAAACTCTAGGGGGAACGATTCCACACACTCCGCTCGATGTGCCATGTCTACAGTACCTGCAGGCTGCATTTCCAACGCGCCTCTCATTGTACGACTGAATCGCATCGACACCGAATAAGTGCGAGAGACACTCTAATTTCGATGCGCAATTGGATGGCGAGTTTTTTCCTCCGATGAGTCAGTTTGATAGTAGTATTTTGCAAACTTGGATACGCGGCTGTGGAAACCATTTATGCGCACCCATACTCATAGGTAACCAATGGATACAGTTCGTGCAAAATCATTAGCATATATTAGACGTACCTGTGACACGCATTATTTCTCGAGGTGTTAAAACAAAAAAAGTGCAATTGTTGCTGGCATTGTTTGCCTCACGTGACCTTCGAAGCTAGCGATTCGGTTTATGCAATCAGTGGGACGATTTTGACACCGACAGCGGTTCGTATAGCAGGCGATAGGAAAGTAAACCGAACGACTAAAAGTCGCCAAAAGTCTACCAGCAAAATGAATTCATTTTGGGTGGAAGTCACAATTGTCCCTGGGGAAACTGCTGTGTGAGGAATTTGAAACAGCGAATCAAGGTCTTTTGGCCATTTACAGAAGGGCAGCTGAGGAGACGAAATGTTTGCAATTTTTAAGACAAAAAAATTTCTGTCCTTGAACAAAAGTACGTATTTGTCCAATTGAGTTGAAGTGTTTCCCATGCGCCTCACTTCTTCAGTCAGATGCTCTTGGTGTTAGGACTTTTTTTTGTATTTTCCACTCTGGAGTAAAAAAAAACCACTTTAATTCAAATATGGCACACCAGTATTGAATTGCACCCTTGATTTAACCCTAAAATCTGTACTTTTTGAATGTGTGCATGTTTAAACAAACCACCAACTCTAAGTGGCGGTAATTTATGCTTTTATTAGTGCCAATGCAAGGCTAAAAGTCCTCACGATTACCTTCGACTAACAGTTAGCAACATTTTTTTTGTAGCAAAAAAGTGTAATTGCAGGAAATAAATAGCATCATCCATAAGTACAATTTGCGCCCACTCAAAGAACGCTCGTTTCGGGGTTTGCAGACATCGAACATGACTTAATATTATCATTTTCTTTTGCACACAAGTTTTTTTTGCTCTGAATATGTTATTTTAATTCACTTTTCTGCTAGTTTGTTCTCGTAATCCAACGTGGAACCTGCCTACAACGATGACTCTGGGATCTGCTATTGCACGTTCATGCAGACAATGAGGCCAATTGCCCTACCCCTGGTCCACAAAAACTGAGCTAAAAGAGTGGAATGACAACTTCAGGTGTTGGAATCAAGGGGTGGGGCGGGACGGGGCGGGTCGGGGGCGAGGGTGGAAGGAGGGGGAGGAAGGGAGGGTGGGTTGGACCTGGAGGGAAGACGAGTGGCCAAGCCCCGTCCATCCGCGCTCCAGCTGGCAGCCACGCTGCGCGTGCATGCAATCAGCTGATCGCGCGACGTGCGTGTCCTCAGGTCGCGTCCAAAATTGGCAAGTAGACACACACACACACACACGCACGCATGCACACACGCATGCATGCATGCATACGCGCACGCACACACACACACTTCATTGTGTGTGTGTGTGCGTGTGTTCGCGTTGCCGTGGCAACCAAGTGCGAGTGCGCGAAAGCTTGTTTGCAAATCTGCGGTATGTGGGCACGTTCACAAGACTATCGATCCTGGCTATTCGCACCTGGACGTCGCGATAACTCGGCGAAGTAGGCCTCCAGACCATGGATGGCCTCCTCGTGAGCATCGGTCACGCCTTTTCCACGAAGTTCCCTCCCTTTTCCTTTTGGCGTAATAAAAGTTAGCCATTATGACAGTCAATTATTCTTACGCCAGTGGCGATCTGGTGACTGACTTGGAAAAGGCCTGTGCTGCTTGGTTAGGTCATAAAGCCGTGGGCTATAGAAGGATGGAATTTTGTTTGATGTAAAATCTAAATAAAATGTTTCGATCGCATTTGGAAGGCATAGGGTGGCATGGATACGCAGTTATTCATGTTTCTCAATTTGTTAAAACGAAAAAATAATTTCTAATGGTAGAAAAAGACTGCAGAAAATGAGATTTTTGAATTGACTCACCCTTAATCGGTTTTATTTAAGGATTTCATAATACAAAGTCCAGCAGTGCCTTTAGGTGACTCTATGCGGGTGCAGCAGTCATATCAACGGCGTTGCGTCCAATATGAAACACTTGTAGTTCTGCTGGTAGTATTCGATCTCACCCAAACCTTCCGCTCCTTGGATCCATTACGCACTCACTTACCGTGGGGAGAGGGCCAGAAGGATCGATGGTATGGGGTTTGGAGGTAAATTAAACAGAAGGAACCAAGGCCAATAGAAGTGCTTAGTGGGTCTTACCTGATAGAGAAAGCGGATGACGGCATACCCCATAAATAGCCTGGTGTTAGGTACACGAGGTCTTGGGCTATGGGCATGGGAGGCACCCCGTGACTGCGGAGTCAGCGTAATCAAACATTCCTCTAAAAAAGTGGCGTTTTAATACCCCGTCATTGTTAAAGCTTAATGCTTTCGGCGTCTAGTAGGCAAGTGGGACATTATTTGCATGGAGTCAAAATATTCCTATTTGCTTGACCTAAAAATAGTCTTTTCGGGGGTGGTGAGGTGAGAGCTGACATTCCACGCATAGAGCTCCCACCGTCTTGATTTTTGGGAGCTCAATGACATACCGATGCGGTGGCGATCCGTGATATCCATTCGTCCTCGTGTTTTGTTTATAAGACTGGCAAACTACTTGTACGTGTGTGTATGTGTTTTGCCTTAACCAACCCACATATCATCAAGGTCACGTTGGATTATTTACCTACAACGATGAGTCATTAAGAGTCTTAGAAGGCGCTAGGACCTAGCCGACACATGATGGTTCTCACTGTAGCCGGCCTGAGCGCTTAGATTTGTTCTTAACCCATGAAACACTCGACGAGCGCACGACATTAAGGCCGGCACCATGACAATTATGGTTTGGCTCTACGGCCTGGATTTCTGCTTGGGCGCAAGGTTCGGGTCAACGGTCTCTTAACGGCCACACTGAACGAAGGGCTAAAAATAGCTTCAGTCATTAGCTAACATGTAATTTTGGATGAGCCAAACTGACTTTGACAACCTAAACCACTTCCAGAACAATGGACTCGACTAATCGTGCTTTAAAATTAACAATCTCTAAATGCTAGAAAGACTATCCACTAGTCCAAACAGCCAAATAACGCCCGGAAATGCACTTTTATCCCCATTAGAAAAAGTGTGTACATAATGGGTTCTATTCGTGATTCCAGTTGCAACAAAGTTACTGATGGATAAAAAGTCAATCCAAACAATAGCAAGAAAGGGGCGTCGCTCAAACCATGCGGCAAGTCTTTGATAAGCTGGAGGTCGCCTTTTACCATCAGAATCAATTTGATTTGCACTGCCAAATCGGTGATAACAGATTGTCTCTTTCACTGAATTGCCAAAGTATGGATATGTGTGAAGGTGGATTGAGCACACATAGGCCGTGATAAAAGTACTCAAAAAATAACGAAATGCGATCGTAATTTTTGCTTTCTACGCAATTGTTCACACAGTCCTGTGCAAAATTCACCCTCGCAGCCTAATCGCCTATCCAAACATACTTTGATTCAGTAAACTTCAGACGATTCCGAATGTGACATTTGTGGCTGCATACGGGAATGGCAGCATCCACATACCAGTGCATCAATTTATGCTGGAGTTATTTAGTAGCTTAAAAAACATCCCATTTTTATGTTTGGGGGCCACTTTTTGAAATTTGTCTCCCATAGCATGTTAGGTTTGTGTTCTCACTGCGAGTTCAGGGTCACTTCTAGGAGCTGAACATCTGGGAACTCACGCATCCAGCCCGTGGACGCGGGCGTGGATTTAACACTCGTTGTTGAGACTAGGAACCTCACTTTCTGGAGGTTCTTTTTTCTCTCCTGTTATGATTTCGACAATTTCCGTGCTCATACAAGTAACTGCCAGTTTATAACAGTTTATTGGCATCACTCTGTTTCTTTTAAGCTCAAATAAACTAATTTAGTGGGAAATAGCTAAGACAATAAAAACCACTCACACGCGCTTGGATGACTGTTTGAAATTAAGGTATCGTCGCTTTCACAAAAAATCGTGCGATTTAGTTGATCCACACAAGTGGTGAACACTGACACCAGGTGCGTTGGATAGTACGCCTGCCCGGCTGCATGAAATACAAAATGGAATAAGATTTCTAAATACATTTTAGGCGTTTTTTAGGGGAGATTGTGAAGTGACACCGTATTACTGATAGATTTCACCATTCCAAGTGGAATCTATTGCGTATCCCGGTGTCACTACCCCCTAAACTCTCCCAAGTGCTTCAAAAGGATGGTGTTTGTTTAATTGTTCATTTAACTGCGTGGGTGTCTCGCACTGGAACCGTGTAAGTCATGTTGCTAGTTGTCTGGTCCTCCTACGACTTGATAAAACAGTCCTTATAGGCACTAATTTTCATCATGTACAATAGTGAGTTCAGCTGGACATGGTAGAGTGTGGAGCACGAGACGATTTTGAAGGCGGACAATAAGAGAGACGTTTAATTTAATCGTTGTAAATCACTTCCTCGGTCATTAAAACACTTAAACATGACTGGTCGCAGTTAATAATAACATAGTGAAGCAAAGCTCTAGCGACTCACATACTTGGGTTATTACCAGTGAATTTTTTTCACTAAACTTCACATAGTCATTTTACTTAAAAAAGAATAAAAGTTCATTTTGAGAGTGAGTTTCGACTTTATTCCGGCTTCTTGACTCCTTAACTCAGGAGGAAGAGGTGAGAGCACGCAGTCAGCATTCAAGATGGGTCTCATACCACACTGCACTGTTGAATCAAGACCAAGGGAACATTCAGCTGTGGACAAGTGACTTCTGCTAACAAAGCCTTGTTTTTCTTTGCAGTCAGTAATATATTTGGGCATGGAGTGAATGGATTTTGATAACCGCAAAGTTTAAGTTAGAAGTCGCATTAGAGAAATATCCACCAAAATGATCAATCATAGCTAAATGATACAAGATTTTTATTTGCGTGTTATAAACGAGATCTATTGAATTATGCGAATTTCCATCCTGTCGAAAGTTGTTGCAAAGTTAATGCTTAAATTACACTTCCTGTGTAAATGAAGCATCCCATCTTGAAAGGTAACTATGAACAGAGTGAGAAAGAAAACCTTGAAAAGAGGATATACCCGGTGGCTGTTTTAGTATGGATGTAAGTTATCCCCTTAGCAGAGGCATTTGACACATTATCAGTGCATTAATGGCGTTGTTTTTTACTCGAGTGACTTTTGCTTAAATGAAATAGGAGCTCAAAAACTTAAAGTTAGGACAGCATTCTTTGGGCAAGACCTGTTACAGTGATAACCGTTTTACACAGTTGTAGACAGAAAAATTTAGAGCAATTAAGATGAGAGGCGACAAAGTGTCACGTTTATGGTCTGCATCTTTCCGAGAACAGCGCGTAGAAGGAGGCGAACACTTTAATGCTTTCGCAAATTAGGTTGACTAGAGTCCGGCCTCTGTGAGCGCACTCGTGCTAGCAAGGTAAGCAAAATTCTCTTCATGGTCCACTCGCCGAGTAAATAGGTGCTACTAGTAATTTATAAGTAAAATGTGTGTAATAATCGTTAAAAACAATCGCGTTTTAACTTCTGTTGTATGGTTCTTCGCGGTTTAACTTGAGCTAAACGACTGAGAAGAATCGCGAGTTTGTACAATTAATTGTCAGAATGAAGGCTGTGCTTACAGTCGCAAACATTTGTATTCCATAATTCACACAGTCACCTTGAATGACAGATTTGACACGTAGGTAATTACAAACGTGAACAATAGGACATGGTGGTGAAATCCTTCAGCGTCTATAAAATTGCCATGATGTGGGTTTATGGAGCATTTGACTCCAAAAAACCAAAGAAAAAAGAGATCAATTAGATTGCGGTTGTCGCGTGAACTGTTTCCTTTTCCCAATTCTCGTTTTAACGCTGCCAGTAAAAACAAGCAAACTTTATGCAATTATCGTAGTTTAGCGAATGGCGCTACTAAACGTGCACAGTAGCATTTACATACGGATAGTAGGCTATTTTTTTAGTTTTGTAGGCACAACATTTATTCTAAAGGTTACGAAACATCAGGAGAGGTACACGATAATACACATTCCAAAGGCGACATTTTCCTTCTCTTATTTGCCGAAAAACTTAATATCAAAGAGCTTCAATGTCTGGCATTTGACAGGCCCACATAAGTACAGTGCGAATGATGAAATTATTGTAATATTAAAAGCCCTTGCTGTTGAAGGCAATCCATTCAATCTCTCTTGCGACCCTCACTACCCTTGTTCTCATTGGCAAATGAGCATGATTTTTAAGGGTTTGACACTTAACCATTTTAAAAAGCGACCTTTTTGAATGAAAACGGAAAGTAATCTAGCATTGATTCGCCTCATAACAGTATCCAAAACTGTAAACAAACTCAAGTATGAGAGGGTACACAACACAACTCAAGGCGACGCCAGTATCCACCTGATTGAGTAACTCTGGTTGCCTTCAAATCAGAATGACCTAAACACACCACCTGACCTATCAGCAAACCTTCTTAGGCGTTTGTTAAATGTTTCAATAAGTTAACATGCTAAGGTTACGCATGATCGCGAGAAAATATGAGCGTATCATTCAGATATGTATTATAAAGCGATTTGCATTTCTATGAAGTGGTCACAGAGCAGAGTTTGTTGAATGTCGTACACTTATGCAACTGTCTGTAGGAAGTGTTTTGAACCGCTTTAAAATGCTTAATGCCTTTTGGTTGGGTAGGTGCGATCTGATGCATCTGATACACGGAGCGGAAAGGACTGTGCCTCGTACTCCCATGTGTCAGATTTTAACCCATGGTGCTCGCACCCACTAAAATGTAGAGGAAGGTTGTTGCCATGTCTACTAGCTCTGCATCGTTCCGTGAGATCTGCATCGAGGCGTAGGCAAAGAGCTGCTATTCGGTATTTTCAACGCATGAACACTTTGCATTTTGAGTTTCATGTGTTCCCGGGATGCGGATGCTAAGTTCGACTGATCTGGAGAGCGGAGCGGCACCGATGCTTCGAATGAATACAATATAAAGAGCTACAGCAAAAAATGTGTGGTTAATTGGCCAGTTTATAAAGTCGAATCCTTCAAATATCTTAATTTGTGTGCCAATTTATTCAGTCACTTACCTGACAAGTGTCTCTTTGGAACTCATTACGATGCATCACATTGACACGGTCTAGTGGTCTAAGGCTTGCCAACAAAAAGAGGATCACATTTGTTTATTAAAAACAGACTAGTAACCCACTAAGGTGGTCAAGCCTTTTACGACAGCTCAACAGCCCAAAAGAACTGTAAAATTTGTATCCAAATTTCATTTCAAATTTTGATTCTCAATGGGTTAAATGGTACCCCGGACCGTTGAACGCGGTGCGTTATAATAATTCAATATAGTATTATGTCTCGAGTTTATCACATTCTCTGTCTCCTTTTGACAATGGATGTGTCTGATATAAAGACATTATGAACCTTTTATTTACAGGTTTGAGACACTCAAAGTGTAAGTAATGGCTGAAGATGGAAGAAACAGGCATTTACCATCTCAAGATGCCAAAGAACCATTAACAACACCTTTTCAAAGGCATTTTTTCGAAACCCAAGTATGCTGTCACACGTCAACGTAGATGGCTGCTTTTATCTTTTAAAAACAAACAAATAATAAATTCCTAAATTAGCCTGCAGCTCTCAGGCCCTTATTAATTCGACGGGATCGCATTCCCACTTATTTCTACTTTCCACCACCGCAATGCAATCTCCACCACCTTGCATCACTACAACCCTGGCTTTAGACTCCTAAAGATATAAAATTATCATCAAATTGATAGCCCCATCTTTACGATTCGTCCCAATACGAGGAGAGCGTGATTTCTCTTCACCGTGAAAATTGCCGCTCCAAAGTGAGTGCAAGACAGACGCCCAACTTGCGAATCAGGCTAATTCGCTTTAGTAGAAGTAGCTCTGCACAACTAGTAGTGCTTGAATAGTCGTAGATTTTAGGAAAATGCCAGCGAAAGGCGGTAGACGCACAATAGATTACACTCAGCACGGGTGTGGTGGAGAGAGAGCGAGAGATCGACTAAATAAGCGAAGAAACCCCAAATTGACATCCCACATGGCATCAGGGCATGGACATTCTTGAACAAACCCACTAGATTTATAATTTTTTTAACCCGGACAGTCTACTAGTCATGAACAATTTGATAGCAGTATCAGCGTGTTGACACTCGTTCTTATGACGTCTTCAGTGACTGCGTCTGAGACCTCAACGCAAACGCTAATGTTTGACTATGGAGAAGTTAGACTCTGTTCATGCCCAAGGTGACTGTCACATTTATGCTAGTAGTAATACCTCGATAAGATTGTTTTACATTGTTTACATTCATGATCTACATAGACGCAGTTTTCTGATGAAATGTACTTTAAGGCATTTTTGGTCGGCCCTGCCCCAAAAGGCTTTGCACGATTGGTGCTCGATTTGTGAGAATAAAGTCTTTCAAACGCTTAAGTACTTCTTCTCCCTCCATAAAATATGCAATCGGTAATGTCATTCAAGTGACTCGTAAGTGTCATTAAGAGTTGAGTTTTCTGCCTCAACAGGGGTAGTGAAGACGTCTTGTGCATTGTGCACTTGTAAATTTCTCACCTGTCAGAGACATCAAACCACAGAACAGGATTTTTCCTCCAGCTTCTGATGTCGAGGTCGGTGGATGTCTAAACGACTTTCAGTTGCATGGACCAGGAAATGTGCTTCAGAATTTGTGGCTGCGAGGACGTTGTTTTTTTTTTGAATGGAATCGGTACACTTTCAACCCATGATGCAAGACGTGTCGGATGTGTGCGTGTGTGAAAGGAAGGCATTTAAGTTTTAAACAACTACATTAGTTCACTTCCAGTTTCAATTACTTAATGTCCTCAGCAAACACTAGATTATGAGAGTGTTATAGCTCGGCTAGACGTAAAATGGGCTTTTGCGTCATGCGGTGCTGCTTCAAAGTCAAGTAGCATTCCAAGAGCCCACAAGGGAGTCAGCGACTAGAAGGGATGGCCAATTGACATCACTCTTGGTCATCATATTGTACGCTAGATTTGATACACTGAAAGCACTAATTTCACCTCATTACTTGTAATGTGTTTAACCAAAATTGCACCATAACGTAGGTATCTATTACTACAGGCAACTGCAAGCCCCTCCAAATTGTCGGTAATTTGAGGCACTGGCTTACCTGAGACTCAGTGCTTTTTTTAACATGTGATGCACCAGGACTCCGCAGACGTTCTTTTTAAATATGGTTTGTATAAAAGGTAAAATACGCACACAAAATTTGTGTTTAGTAGAAAAATGTTCTCACAAAAATGCGTGTTTGTCTTTTGAAGTGGCCTGAAAGTCTTCAAATGGTAAGGACACTTCCTAACCCAGCACCGTCACAGTTGTTCGTTCACGGTAAAGTTTGGCATACATGTATATATTTTTTCTAAAAGGTTTCCTTTATCACACCTTAATCACTTGTGAGACGTGAGCCCATTGGTTACTCCTGCACTTACTCCTGGTTCAAGGACCCGACACGCACCTCCCCAGCACGTGATGATGAACTTGTGATTTGGGCAAGACAAATGGCGCAATGTCTGAGTCTCATGCTTGGCAAAATTACCTTATCTAAAGTTGTATAAAAAAAAAAGTTGGTAGGGAGTGTTGGCGATTTGAAATAGAGGTCCTCGGCCTTGTAAGGCGAGACCGACTGAGTGTGGAAATGTTAACAAAAATCCTGCCTCCGTCTCCCCTCCTGCCATTTGGCATTGACCCCAGAAAGATGAAAGAATCATCATAAGACCTGTTGTGGGCCTTCACTTTATTTACTAGCTAAATCCTACAAGGATATTTTTCATCTTTGAAGAGATGAAAGAAGGTTGTGACGGAATGCAGGGCTGTGACTGCCATCAAAGTTATATGATATTTTGAAGGAATGAAGCATCTCTATTTCGGCAGCACTAAGAAATAAGTAAATCATTGAGCTGATAATCATTTTAAGTAAAGCGACAACAACATTCAAGGTCGATACAAGGCGATTGATGGAAAACCGAAACACTACAAGTTGCCGTGGTTCTAGCACAACTACAAATCTCAATTGTAGTTAACATTTTTTAATAAAACCTTCAAGTCTATTACGTTTCCGCAGCATAAAATGCGAATGCCATGAGACTGGATAAAATTGATACTGACAACTAGGGCGTAAGCATGACACAGCTTTGAAGAAGGTGGCTTGGCACCTGTTTAAGTCTTGCGCTCTCTTCACTCAACCTTCCTCTAAATTCAACCCTCTAGTGAAGTTTGCTTGCGTGCCTTCGCATCATTGACCCTCAAAAATTGTGCTTTTTAGCACTTTGCTGGAACTGCTATGACAGAGAGGCAGATTACTGACCGCTTAGAAAACAAACTTTCCATTACTACTCAATGCCACTCATCAGATAGCAATTTAACATCAGAATGTGCCATCCACCCAACCAAAAACTGATTGCTCACAGAAAGCTAGAACTATATTTGTACAAGTGTACTAAAAAGGTTGAAAAAATGTTTGTTAGAATTGTTGTCGTTCACTTTTTTCATCATCTTCAGAAGCCCATTCAAGGTCTTCGTCGCCTTCCATGTGATTATTACGATACATAAAAAACTGGATTAAAATCTGAAATGGAGCAAACATTTTCATTAGCGATTTCAAGAAGGGATATCCTATGCTTAAGCACCAATAGAAACTTTAGCTTGTGCTGCCTTAAATCTTTCCACACTTTGTTGTCATAGGAATCAAAAAGGGGTCATCGTACTGGAGACTACTTTCCGCATAGCTTTACACTTAGTCGGGTCGTAAAACAAACTACACGTCTACATCTCTATAGTTGTGACAATTCTAGGATTTGTGAATAAGCAAACACCTGAACAATTGCTTTCACCACAGAGACGTGATTGAAAAGCAATTTGACCGGCAGAAAATCAACTTACAATGCAGTCAAACACGAGAATGCCCAAACTGCCGAGAATCCACGGTAGGGATGTCACAACGAAGACAACGTCGATCGATTTGATAAAAATTTGACATGCATAAAACGTGTTACCCAGAACAGCAAGGAAGAATAGGTAGAAACTGAGGCCTTCCGTACATTTTCGTCTAAACTAAATTAAAGTAAAAGAATACTTACTCGTTGTTTACAGTTATGGGGCAAAATTACAATGCTTCAACGATCTCTTTTTGCGTTTGGGACCTCTTAATATAAACCTATCAAAATATTTCTGCATTATCACAAACTCGCATAAAAGCGTAATGTGATCTTGACCTTGAGATTTTGTTTTTAAAGTTCATAGAGAGCTTAAAAATCTAGACAATACTAACTCACGTTCATGATAATTTGGTGCAATCGACCCACAGCGTACATGATAGCACTAGCCCAGCCGAAGGCGTAGCCAACCTTTGCACCGACTGTCTAGCATTCACAAAATATTACAGTTTATATTAGCCCTAAAGCATATTTTAGCGCTCATTAAATAAACGAATTCTAGTTTCTCTGGCTTAGCTTACCGGTAGGAAGTCGGCCCACGGGTTGGGAGTGGTAGGCTCAGGAGATACGAGAAGAAGATGGCGTTGAGTGTGGATCGAAGAGTCAGGGGCAACAGACTTTACGTTTGTTAGCGACATCGGCAGAAAAGTCAGAGTTAAGACACCAAGGAGTGCAGTGGCTAGTGTTTTGCCTACTTTTAAAGTGCTAGGTGAATCTGCTGCTAATTCTTTTTCGCTGGCTCCTTCGTAAGCTTTCGTGTCTTCAACTATTTCAGTCTCAAGCTCCCCTGAAAAGCAAAACCAGTGTTTGCATGAGATTACTTGTTTAGAAATCTTGGTTACAAAAAGTTTTAAAGGCCCACATTGCCTTAATGTAGCGCATAGTATAGTATTAAAAACTAATATTGAGTTAAGACCTACGAGTCAAGCAGAAATGATCAGCAGACTGTTTTACAAAATTAAAATTTGTTGACTAACGTTTTTTTCTTTTTTTGTGGAGTAATAGGTAGTAGACGTACTGCACCCAGAGTATAATGTCAATGACGACAGTGTAACCAGCCAAAAATTTCTACAAGAATAACAACAATGGTATTTAAAAAGGAGCGAGGCGACAAAACAACAAATTCTAATGGCAAAAAAACAAGCAAATTCGAACAGTAAAAAGTCGCTGTGTAATTTTAAAAGAATATTTCGAACTTACTTGCAAGAAGAGCTGATTTGTTAAAAATCCACCTATAAAGTTGAGAGAGTCGCCTAGTAGCCAAAACAGAAGTAGATAAATAGAAACTGCAGCATCTGGAATTTTTCTAACACAGTTTTCGTAGATTTGCGGGAAGCCGAACATAAACCAGGAGGCGATGCTCAAAACACCAAAAGCAACAGAAACCTTGTCTCGAGTAGTTCGAATGCATTCGCCTAAACCATACCAGGCCCAGTCAAGTCCTCCGGGACAATTTTCTTCTAGCGACATGCGTGCTTAATATAATCAGTCTCAAACTGGAGTGATAACCCATTATATATATTTGATTAAAGCGCAAGTCATAGGCTATGCAATTAAAAGTTTTGTATTAATTGTTTTTGGTTTATTTAATTTTTTTTGTGAAAAAATTGATATTATTGTTTAGTGTTTTGTTTTACTCTGTTCAAGGCCGTCGAAGGGGCCTGTATAGCGCGGGTTTGGAAGACGGGGTGACAGGCTACCTTCTGTTATAATGCTCATGATGGTTAACGCATTTTGTTTTTCCAGTCTTCGTTGCCTTGTTAAATGTCGTAACAAACCGTATAAGCAGTGAATTAAGCTCACGCTTCACTTAGAAGGAGCCTGGAGACTATGCAAATATTGTAAGGCCACTCCTCCAAAATAAGGCATCAATTACAGAGGCTGAGTTATCTGCACAGTCAAACAGTCGATTAACCAAACATAGTTTTGTTGTAAGTAAAAGCAATTGACACGCATCACATGGGCGCGGTAATTGTACATGCAATAAACTGGGACATAGTTGCGTTATGTCAAATAATGGGGACCAGCGCAAATTGTATAGTACCAGGGTACATCAATCAAACCTGCAAATTGCTACATCATCTTTATACGGTCTTCTTTTGCTCCGCAACGAAGCGATATTTTATCTAATTGCGCAACAATATAACTAGCCAACAAACTTCGTTTGTGCTTTAAGATAGCTTTGATTTTATTTACTTTTAGCTTTGACAAAAAATCTTTATTTTAAGTTGTTTTTTTGAATTTGCTTTAATGCAATTTTGCTAAAGCATGCTTTTTAGGTGTAACGAATCGCCAAAGAAGAAATGAGCTCTAACCTCTTCCCTAAAACTTAAATAGTCCGCAGCTCTTTTTTGTACTGCTTGAATATGAGATGTCCTTTAATGCTGGATTATATTAATCGAAGTCTATATGCATGGGCATAGCGTCTCAACCATGATTTTTGGCATTTCATCAAACTCTAGATCTCACCATCTCACAAATGTTTACGTGTGATTAAAAAAATTGCCTTAATGTCTTAAAATCTTGTGCAATATGTGGCATGATAAAATTTTTGAAAGTCGCAATTTAGTCTTTGGTTTTGTCATTTTTTACAAATATTCTAAAATGCACATAGTGACTCTATCTTGAAGTGCATATTTTACTTTTCAAGAAAAAAACGGTTTAAGAATTGTTCACATGCATCCCTGTTCCAAGACGATTGACGAATGGATAAAATGTTTGTCGGCGTATTTGGAATGCAGTTTCTGTCATAAAAATTAACCATATTGTAACATTTGGCTGTCCTTGAAGATGTAAATAGCGAAAGTCTTAATAACAAACTTAATAGTATTAAAAGCCTTGGGATGTAAACCTTGTTTGGCGGAGCGTTTTATCGGGTGGACCCTCAAGGGCCTTAAGCGCCAAGGTTACTTCAACCTAGTACCTTTCTCGAGTGCTTGTTTCTGGTACCGGAATACCACACTTAATACCGCAAGATCACGGTAAGAATGATGAAACGTAATGATGATTGTAAGCACTTTGTGACTCCAACACTAGTCATGGTTGATAGACAGATGGTTGCGAGTGACCCCATGACTATTTAAACGGACGTTTTAACAGCAATAATGCACAGCAACACAGAGTTTTCCATTAATCTTGTAAGTCTATCTTATCATTCAGGTACTCACCTAGTCAAGATAGCCAAGCACCTTGGGCTGCTTACTGAAACCTACCTAAAACAACCACGAACACGGCGCACGGTCATTTAGCTTGACAATTCATGAGCGTTACACGCCTGGCTCAGGTGAAGTGATGTCGTTTTATCAAGCAATCATATTTATTGCAATTTCGTCAGCTCCCAAAGCGCGGTTCTTTTTGTTTGCACTGTACACTTTTGATGCGGCGACATTTGGTAAGTCTTTGAACCTGACAAATAACAACTCTTGACGAAATTGAGTTTAGCTGATGGTTGCTTTGAAAAGAGACCTGTCCAGAACGGGATGGTAGATCAGTGAAAGACCTTGATAAGAAACCAGTAAGCCTGTCACCTGACACAGTTTTAGAGCGTCTCCTTACCCAACAAATGCCACGATGAAACCTTCTTTTCCAGGATCAAGTTATAACTTTTAATGGCAATCGTAAAACCAAAAGTTAATAACTTAATAAGCGTTTTATGCCTTGATTTTACATTAATAAGCTAAAGTGTTATTTTCTACAACTTCACCCTCTTTTCTTGTAGATTCTTTCCTGTACAACTTTGCTGAAGTAATAAACCTCCCAACAGTGATTGTAGGAGGAAGAGTTTATTGTGGTGTGACGTGCAAGTAATTAGCACGAGGATGATGAAATGGCGGTGCAATGCCTCTCAGATGGTAGCCAAAGGCATTGCCACACGTTGACATGATGAAATAGGCGCGCATCCCTTCTCATTTTCACCCTCTCTCTTACGTCTTGCATGACTTCTTAATCGACAAAGGCCTTTTTTGTGATGTCTTGAGAACCTTGTTTACTGAGTAGAGATTAACTGCTGAAGGGTTAGGTGCTTTGTGAAATCAAGGTGCTGGGTGGGAAAGTAATCGTTTGAGCGTTTGGTAAACAATCATTGACAACTTCCGCCTGTAGCACAAAATCTTACTTCCTTTCTGGATTGATTTACATTTTTAAAATACGGTACAGAAATAGTTGGAAGTACTTACGGTGGAAGAATTGGCAGTATTATGCACAGTTGGCATAAAAGGCGGCAAAATCCAACAGCTCAGCTTTGCTTTACTTTACTCAATTACACTTGCTTTTCAACTTGCCCTTCAGCTTCCACTGTTACTCACAAGCTATTTCGTATTCATATGAACCTTTAAGTTGTGCCTTAAGTGAGGATAAACTGAGAATACCCAGTAAAATGGAAGGGTTCAACTCAATCACGTGTCGATTATTAAAAAAGTTCTCCACAAAGTAAAATGGGGAATATTAGCGCTCATCTTGACCAAAAAATCTACTGTTTACAAGCGTATGATACAAAGAACCATTTTATTTGTTAGCACACGAGTGCAGTAGTTGGGCCTCCTCCTCACTTTGGAGTAGTTTGTAGGGGCAAACATCGTGCAATGTTCAGGTTTCACTCAAACAGTTAAAAGCAGCTTTGCTATGGCTTACCGATGACTTTTGGTACCAGATGAGCAAACAGTTCATCAAAGTGACCCACCGACAACTGAATGACTCGACTATTTTTCAAACGACTGAGTTTCACAGTCCTTTCTGGAAATACTTAGGTGATGAAAGATTTTGATTTTCAAAACAAAGCTAGAATAACAAGGATCTTAAAAATTCTTATTAAATGAGTCAATAGACTTAAATACCAATATGATGAACGCAGTGACACCCTTAGCAGAATGTGAAATTATGCAATCACAAGTCATCACTGGACACACCCTTTCGGGAGGTGTGTGTGTGTGAGTAAAAGAATCATTCAAGGTTTTAATTAGTAAAGAATGCATTAAGTTTACGGCTCCTCAGGATTTTCAATTGGCTTGTTGATTCAACTGTCATTTACTTACAATCTGAGTAGATTTGCAATCTTGATGTGCATTCGTTTACTTTGAAGCCTCTTGGACAATGCTGCTCCTCTTGAACTCGAATGGTGCCTTCTCACAGAGATGAGTATAACAAATCATAAAAACGCTCGTAAATGGAAGGCAAGGATGCCAAGGTGGAACTGATAATTTCGATAAGTACTACAGCACATTAAATTTTAAAATTCCTGTGAAGACTTCTACTTATAATTAATAGTAGGGTCTGTATCACCGAGAATCTCAGTAATCTGGATCAATTTTAACTGGTTAATTTAAGGTGTACGAATCGTTACGTCAGTGTCTCAGAAATGAACCTTTTTTTACCATTTCTTATTCAATCGCTCAAATGCAGGATCATAGCGTTCAAGGGTATTCTTGCCTACTTACTTTTAAGAGTGTCTCGGGATCTAACGTTTCCTGAATAATTAAAAGTCAATGGCTTTTGTGCAAAGATATCAAGCAGAACAAACTCTCAACACCTCTAAAAGGAAGCATTTATTTGTGGTTTATACTGCTTTTGACAATATTACAATGTAGAGGCAGCATGAACGTACCCCACCTATCGCTAGCCGAGAATCACGTGGATGCAAAGAAAGAAAGATTAGTTGCTGAAAAACCTTTGATCTTAGAATGAAAATACTGTTGTGCTTGACAGACCCTTGCAAATTGGTTCGTGTGTTGACTTTTAAAGTTGGATTTTTCAGCGGTTTACAGAGAATAAACACGTTTTCGTTTAGAAGCTATGACTCCGTAAGTGAGCGGTAACTTCGTAAAGAGAAATAGAAAATCCTTTTGAATGTACCCCACAAACATGAGATTTAAGTTGTTGGAAGCTTCCAGCGGTCTAAAGCGGTGACGCTACCACTCATGTAGAAAAGAATAACTTCATGGATCAGTTATTTTTTCCTCCAAAAATGATTTTCTTGAACGGCAGCTTTTATAAATTGCGCAGACAAATCGTTTTTCCGAGAAAAAATACACAATTCATGTAACGATGGGAAAACTACTTGGCGTCTCCCTTCCCAACTCACTCGGCTGACTCAGCACAAAGCCGAGCATTCCCTTCCATCTCACAAATTCCTAATGTTTTGCATACTTCGGTCATGTAATATTTATTGCTTCCTGTAATGCCAACAGTATTCTTTTTTTAGAAATCAAAATAACTTTGACTATTGTGGCGCATAGCTTTCCAGTAAAATGGAAACATTTCGAGCCCACTTTTTCTCTCCTCCCCTTCAACTTTGATGTGGTAAATTACTTTTGCGAAGGCATTTGTGCATTTCTACACGCTAATGTCATGGACAACATCATCATTTTGTTTGGTAAAAGCCGTGATCTTCCCTAAAGCCATTTCCTATGCACATTTCTAAGCATTTTGAAATCTATTAGTACAAGCCTTTTGTGGGACTGCATTTTACCAGGCCGTAGCAGTATCATTGGGAAGTCATCGGCTTCATGGCCGAATTTTGTGCGAATCGAGTGGTGCAGTCACTGTTCTCTGTTGCATCACGCTTGGTGGGAAGTGCTCTCCCTTCACTCCACTGCAGGAGGAAGTATATCGCCGCCCACTCTCACTGCCATCATTGCCCTCCTTGATTTACCTTGTTACTGAAGATGACATTTAGGGCGAAGAGGCCCTTATCCGGTGTGCTGACTCACCATGGCTAGGGGACAGCATTTCGCGTTTTTCTTTATAAAAATGTTTAGTTATTTGAACAATCCTCCACAGAAATTATAGCTATAGGATCATAAAAATTCGTTGCCAGACATAGCGTCATAACGTGTACTTTTCGTCTAGCACCGCCGTCTGTTTCGCATTAAAGGGTTGAAGTGGACAGCAATGATTTCCAAATTTATAGATCAGAGATTTTCAGCTATGCAATGAATTCTTCAAGCAAAATTTTCATGATTTTGACCGCTGTGGGGCATATCCGGTTGCGACTCAATTGGATCCCCCCTCACGACCTCCCCGAGGAGGAAAGGAGACACAATACTGAGGCAGGATCCATGGCGTCCGGAAGAAATTCCATCGGGCGAGTCCTTCAGTGCCCGTATAACCAAAACAGAGAGTTAAGCAAGCAATCAAGGTATCACACAGCAGCATCCTCTGCACAAACTTATGTTCATTGGTGGAGAAATCAAAAAATGCAATCAAAAAACTCGAATTTCGATGCGTGAATGTAATGAATTAATAAACCGAATTTTTATCAACCCAGTAACGATCTGAGGCGAGAATTCAACCTAGTATAAGTTGATCCGGGTGGTTATAAGGTCTGGAAAAACAGCACACATGAATGAGTTCTCATAGTCTTAGCACAAGGCTGTCAAACTCAAAGCAAAATTACTACTGATTGCACAGACAAATCAAGTAAATGCCGTCTCTCCTCACGCATACTTATGCCAGTAGGTGGTGAATTTGTCCATCCACACAAGGTGTGACACAAGGCCCACAGACGCACCGGCAATTTTTCACCCATTCATCTACAACTGAATGCCTCCTATCAGCCGATTTCCATCCATGGGCTTAGAAAGGCGTGATATTGAGAAAAGCAGTGTTTAGGGGCACAGGTCAAAGCTCTCAAAGGAAAGGTAAGACCAAGTAGCTTGAAATTGCTCCAGCATCGTTCACCTGTCAGGTAAGGGAAATGCGAGACCTTTTTCGTGCCCTCTGACATAATTTATGCTTTTTTCTTGCGCAATTTACCTGCGTGTGGTTGTGAATAAGTCTCTTATTTCCCTTCCCATCGGTGGCTCCAAGTCTACCAGCTGTAATTCTGCCAACGCAAAACGTTTTGAAAGTTGTAGTCGGGTGCTCTTTCTTCTATTGTCAAAAAGCTCACCCATTCTTGCCTGCGTTTAGGGGTTCAAAAAAATTAACCGTGCTATTCACTTCTGTGTCTCTGCTGTTGCAACTTTGATACAAAACCACTACGAGTGGGTTATGGAAGCTCTAAAATTATCTAACACGCCATATTTCTTGATCACATTGCCAACGTATCCTTCCCATAAAGTGGAGAATAAAACCCTTGAAATCTCAAAGACTGGACACGTATAACTAGAAGGACCTAATAAAATAGGTGGTCTTACCAAGACACTCTATTTCGGAGCATTCCGTCCCCACGTGCCTTCGTGAGGCAAAGCGCATTCAGAAATTTAATCTCTCTGAAGAGTACATACTACTGCACGCCACCCATGCGTTCAAGTTCCCCTTCTTTCCTGCCCTTTATAAACCTTAGCGCTCCAGGAGTGAGTTTAAAATTTGATTTGTTAATTAATTAACAACTCTTCATTTGCTAATGCAGGGTTCTCTGATTACTTTATGTATGAGAGCATTAAAACGTCTGCATCGAGCTGAAACTGCCTCCAGCCACACTTTTAGGTCATTTCATTGCCCTACTATAAAGGCATTGTCTATAATGCTTTGTTGTTCATATTGTAAAGGTAAAGCAAACAATTCTTGGGCTTATTTCGACTACACTTCACACTTATTTGTCAGACATCAAATGCGCCTCCTTTAATTCCATCCGTGGAAGCATTGTAATGCGGTTGATACTGTCAAAGCAGATGTCATGATTCCCTTCACAACAAAAACTCCACCTCATTATACTTATTTATGCTATAACGGTTGATCGACTGATGCACCTCAAGGGTGATGGTAGAGTGGTATATATTTTCACCTCTAGTTGCATCAAACATTTTCATACCTGTCCTCAAGATGGTCCATTTACGCCTTGTCAAAGGACTACATCGATGTGCAAGTTTTGCAAAGGCTGTGATAAAAATAAGTAAAATCAACTATTTTACCTAGAGCACCTTAGCGATCTTCATTTCCATTCCATGACCGGGTTGGAAGTCGATATCGCTTCTCGTATCCCGATACCCATCACCCGTGTAGTACTTTGTTTGTTTGAACTACCGGTTTCGGTCAAGGTCACAGAGGTGGCTGTATTGCCCTAGCTGCGTAGGCTGGCCTCCGAGCCATGCCAGCAGCTTAATTCTCTCTGTCCGTTGAATACATATATATACTCTACTCTATCATTCTGCCTTCTTTTGCCTTCGAGAGAGCCTCGGGACGCTACAACCTGTGGGTGTTTCTTGGGTCAACTAAGACATCGCAAACGAGATGCTCGCTTCTCAGAGTAAATAAGGGTGTTGACAGCAATAAGGTCCCTTATATAATTCCACAACTCTAATACCGTCTCTTCAGAACGTCAACTTCTGTGTTCCATGGAAGTCCATGTCTACTTCGTCTCTGGTCTCCTTAGACAACAAATGGTCATCCGCGCCACTATTTCTGTATGAAGCATTGTAAAGTTATCAAGTACAAAGCTAATTACTACAAGTAGCCTATCGAACTGCGTACAGCTGTAATGACCAAAAGCTGTTGATAAAATTTTTTGCACCACCACAATCAACCCAAACAATAATTCATGGGCGTTTTTACTTTTCATGTTAAGTTAACAGCAACTCTAGGCTAATGCTTATAAATGCAAGCTGTCGGTTTTTCGTTTAATTCTTGATTGTGGTAAATGTATCTAGCACCGGGTGGATTGGCCTCTGAGCCATGCCAGTAGCTCCAAATCCTACTGTATTTCGGTCATACATATTCTATCCTAGAATTGTTCACTTTCAGCCTCAGGAAAGTCTCGGAGCGCTGAACAAATGAACGGGAGACGGGGATAAGAAGCAGCATCCTCACGTAAAAACGCCTCATGGGCATATCTGTCTATTTACGCGTGTTTAGGGGTACCTGTCAAAACAGGGATCCCCCCAAAGAACACCGACCAATCGATTGGGGTGCTGGGTAAGCAAGCGTGCAAATCAACAAAAAGGTGGTGCTGCGTACACACAAGGTCCGCGGTATCGGTGCCAAAAGTGTGTTTACGTGTTGCGACGGCTGTATAAATAAGTGACGCTGGTCATCATCACATCTTTTAAGGTCCACACGAAGAGCTGGAGGGTTTATTAGAGGGAAAGTCTTCTCCATTGGCCCTTATAAGCGGCCGCAATCAGAATCGGTGATTGTCATTTGCATATCTCGTGTCACACCTTCATTAACAATCTTCGAGCATCGTATGAAGCACAGGGTCAATCTCTGCTACAAAGTGTTACTATATTAATAATTGCTTGTGCTTTGCCAAATGACTTCACAGCATGTTCCTGACACGTTATGAAGCCTTCTTTTAGGATTCTTTGGCCAATCAAGACCTAAAACGAAACTAAGCTTCACACTCATATCATCCATATCTATAACTTACACGAAAACTAAACAAAATTAATAGCTCTTCGTGCTAGGGTTTATGGTCTCCTTTGGTAGGCTACGGATACTTATTTTAGCTTTGAATGGACAAGCCATTGACACTGGCATACACCCCAACTTTTTTTGTTGTTTAAGCAGAAGAAAACGTTACTTGATTGACAACACCAAGAGATTCAACTTTCCTGCCTAAAAGAGCTCTACACAGGGGGAGACGACGAAGCTGTCTTTTTTAGTTCCATACAGTTGAAATCGTGGAGACCCCAGCTAGTCTGTGTGAGCAAAACAGCACATGTGTTGTTAGTTGTTAGACTACAGCAGAGCCGAGTCAGCTGGCAAAACAGTTTACTTTTCAACTGTCTTAACTCCCTCCTCCTCGCATAGCTTCTTGCCAAGAGAAACTCGATGAGCATTGATGACTGGTTGAATTTGCGTGATTCATCCATGCCAAAGTTGGCGGTGTGTAGTAAGGGAAGCAACTCGAGTTTGCGTTGAACACATCAGCCGCTGACTACTCACTTTGTGACAACAGTGGATCTTTTTAAACCGTCACAGGGTATGGATCATCGTTAAAATGAATGGCTTGATGTGAGAACTGATGATGGCAGCTATAAGAATTGAAACTGCACTTGACTTTCTCGAATGGCACTACGCAGTTCGGGACCGCCTTAGTGATGACTAGTTTATACAACGTGAAACTCGGGTGTTCACAAGCACCTTCCTGACCTGCGTCATTACGCATCGTGGCGAGCCAGCTTGAGCATACAAATTATGTGTCTGACTGTCTAGATTCGCCGAGCCGCACGACGCCTCCAAAAAGGAGACATTACAAAATTTCACAAAATAAAGTTGCGAATGATGAGTAACCGACTTTGGTTTTTATTACCCTCCTCTTAGGTAATAATGACTTGAATCAAGGGTTTTCTACCTTTGTAGTCCATTCCACGGTAATTAGATAATACAAAGCAACTTATTTTCTCATTTAGAGGCATTGTAAGTAAAGGAGGAATACAGAGCAAAACTTTTTACCTTTAAAGAGGTGAAAAATGTTTCGGGAAATCTTGATCTTTATTTAATATCCAACGAGGAGCTTACTTTAACTATAACTTCATCAAACCCTTCGAACCCTCCCCGGGATGGATATAAAAGTCCTTTATTTTAGTTACCACTACTCCTCAACTCCTTTATGTCTTAATTATAACCTTTTGTGCCATCTGAAATCATTCCATCTGTTCGTCAGGGCTTTGTGAATACATGGTGAGACGGACCAGAGATTTCAAATACCTAAATGCCAAATCAGGTTGCAGTGTAGTCTTGATTATCTCATCGCGTTGGAACAACAGACCAGTAGATACTTGCATTTAAAACAGCTAAACGGGTAGAATAGGCGCTTATCGCTCCCTACTTGGTTAGTGCCCGGCAATTTTTTAACAGTTTCCTGGTTGCTTGCCTCAACCTGTGCTCCAGACACCCGTGGCTGGAGGGTGGGACCCACAGGCCTAGGTCCCACAATGTGAGTTAGGGTACAGCTGGCGAAGAACGAGTCAAGTGATGCTTAGGGCATGTTCACACATGAAAATCACCCCACACAGTTTTTACCCATGGACTATTCATTAATTTCCAACTAAACCACTGCACGAGGGGTAGTGGTGCAGAGATTTGCACGACTGCAGTTACCGTCAAGCTGGAATTTTGTCAAACACTTTGCTTACTTTAAACTGATTTATATGGCACTTATTGTTGGTTTGTTTCGGTGAGCCCCCCCAAAAAAAACACGTATTGCGAAAAGGGTAGTTAAGGCAGATGGTGAAATGGACTGTCTTTTGGAGCCCCTCCAAAGCCAGACCTCATTTCTCCGCCCCATTGGTCCGACCGAAATAGTTGGACCAATTTAGAGTTTAATGCCCCACGGCCAGATATATGGGCAACGCACTTAAAGCGGAATTCTGCCCCAACTTTGCGCTAAAAGTGAAATAAATTGCCATGCAAATTGTTTTCTCGGAAAAAATTAACCCTAACAGCCATTGCTTCCTCCGCTTCAAATAAATGCAATCTTGGCAAAATTTGCTTTTGTCTGAATACGCATCAATGTCCATCGTAGTAAAAAGCATTTTATAATTACTTTTTTGTGAATTAATTTTTGTTTTCTAAAAAAGTGGCCAGGCCCAAAAGTACTGTTTAATTCAAAGTCAAGAACAAGTTTCCTCACCGATTTGATTAAACTTGCAATGTCACCCTGTAATGACAATTTAAATCCTTTAATTCTACCGATTTTTGCAAAAAATGCGGAGATCTTGTGGCAGATTGCAGCCACTTTAGAAGTATAAAAGGACTGAATGGATCACCAAAGAGCACAGAAACCCCGCCTCCACGAAGTACTCATTCGTTTCGGATGATTTTGAAACAGGTGCAGCAGCTTAGTTATTTGCGTGTTTACAGTTTTTTCTTCTCGTTAAAATTTCGGTTAAATGAATGTAGAATGCTACAATAATTTGTCCTGCATTCCAAAATTGAGATCTCAAGTACCAGTTTGTGCTGTTGTGAGTGTTGTTGGGCGCAGTCTTAAAAGATGGTGTGGTTTCGGTTTGCTGAAAGACACATTTCCCTGAAACACGAAATCGCTAAAGTTACTCTTCTTTTCTTGAAGTTGTAAGAAGTCGTAGTAGCATGGCAGAAGATGCACTACTGGTGTAGGGGAGTGCTGTGGCTCCTAGCATGGTCCGGAAGTTGTACCGCCGAGCGGAAGTGTAATCTCCAGAGCTCTAAGTATCCGTGTAATCAAGCACAGAGCTAAACAAACTTTCAAAGCATTATGCCATTTCGCTCCACATCTTAACCCGGCGTACAGCATTGAGATGGAGTTAATGTCCTAGAATTTTGCCGCTCATTAACCATAACCATCAAGAACATTAATTCTCTACGCTTTACTGCTACTGAAATGAAACATCTCAGGCATTGTATTATCGTTACGTGCGTTAGCGATACAATGCATTTATGAGACGTGTAATTTGACGATTTCTCCAACCTTTTTACAAGGCAAAAATTGTACTTTTAATGCAAATACTCTTCTTACAACTCTGAACCATCGAACACTGAAGTTGTGCGTTCGTGAAGAGAATCAGAATGCGACGGAATGCCATCAAGCATCAAATCTTGATTTCAACAGGTCTTGAAGTGGATCTAGGCCCCTGATTGGTTACTGTAGCGACAATTCACGTCCACCTGTGCTAATCATCCCTGCACCACCTTGCCGCTGACTTCAAAATCGACTGATCGAAAAAGTAGCAGGTTGAAAACGAGCTTTGTATGAAACTAATGTTTACTGGCGTAAATATAAACGGTAAAGGGGTTTTCTAGTGGTCATTCAAAACTAACTTCACCTCTAAGCATGCACGAACTGATGGCTTTACCCATATGGAGGTCTTGTTTATCGGTTCAAAGTTCACGCAGACAAAGGAATGAAAAACTGTGCCTTAAACATTATTAATGATTTTTTTGACGAGTTTCGACTCAAACGGAGCTACGATTATACACACACACACACACGCAAACCACGTCCAAGTGCGTCCTACATTGCCAACGCCGATATTCAGCAACTCGCACCGTTGTCATCGTCGAAACAGTTATTGATACGGGTCCCGATAAGGGTCTAGACTCAGTCAGCTTGCCCCCTCTTACCTCAGCTCCCAATCCGGGTTGTCAAATGTCAGTAGCAGGACTCATGAAGCACAAATGCTTCTTCAGGGTTATAGAATAGCTTCAACACTCACGTTTGCGGGAGACGAGGACTAGCGCTGTTAAGGCAACAAACTCATGTCTTCCCACAAATCTAAAATAACTACTCTTGTCAAACCCCACACGTTTTTTCCAGTGTAAACAGTAGCCAATACTGACACTGTGTCCCCGCAGCTCGGATAGATAGGCCACATAAAGGCACATAAAATAGTATGGGAAGTCACATGGGGTTCAAAAGAGTTATTTTGTAAAAAACGTGATTGGACAAGGCGCTTCAGTCTCGACAACGGGAGCTAACAAGGCAAGGAAGCAAGAAGGGGAGGAGGAGGAGGAGGAGGAGTAAGCAGAGTGACGAGTCGGTGGATGTACAAAACAACGGTAACATCGATTAGGAATCACTCTTGGAGGATTTAGATTTTTTACTTTTGGCTTCGTTCTCCTTTATTTCACTCATTAGCCAGTCTGGCAGACCGGAACTTGATGAAGGTGAGGGGTCACGAGGGTCACGGTCGTCGCTCTTGGCTACTGGAGCTTGCTCAGTTTCCGGCTGGTTGACTTTTTCCTGTGCTCCCTGCTCATTCTCTTTGCTTGGATCCTCCTCCATCCACTCAGAATCTCGATTGCCTCCAATTTGGTTCTCTGGCGGCGGTGGCGTTGGTGGTTGGGGCTCGCGCGCGTAGAGCAAGTCAGGACTTCCGGCATGCATAGGATTCGCTGTGTAAATGTCCGCATTCCTTCCATTCGACGAGACGTCTTTTCCGTTCGTTCCCTTATCCAGCAGAAAAGCCGCCGGATGCTCGTCAGTTGCGTAGGCAGATGGTCTTCTTTTCGCAGCAGCAGCCGCCATCATTGACTTTCGCCTGGCTTCTTTCGTCCTTTGTCGTCGACGGAAAAAGCCACAACAGTAGAGAGAGGCAATCAGACTGAAGAGGAGAATGCTGCCTAGAACAACGCCCACGATGATTGGCCAAAGGGGAATGCGTGAGAGGTACTTGCCCGTGACGCCGCGAAATACGACCGCTTGTGGTAGTTCATATGCAGGTGGATCGTCAGGAAAGTCTAGACGAGCAGACGGATAGGAACGAAGGATTTCGGGTGGTTCACCCCACTCCAGCAGGCTCAGTCTGCTCACAAACTTGACATCTGGAAGCTGGTGCTTGAAGAAGGTGGGAGTCCACAACCATCCAGTTAAACTCACGCGCACTGTGTCGGCACGTAGTAACTTGTTCAAGTGACAAATGACCCTAGCACAAATGACCGTGAAATCAAGGTTACTTCGAAGGGGGTCGGTGGTCTGTGAGTCGGGAGCGGTACATGAGATGGTGGACTGCCGCTGGCCTGACCGTCTAAAGTAAACATCTGCGCGGTTATCACCGAAGGGATACGTGAAAGCCACTCGACGAGGTGGCGGGGCTTTTTCCTCCTCTTCTTCAACTGATCTTCTCCGACGGCTTGTCGGTCGATTGGGATGTGGGAATTCTATAAAAAATTTTGGCACATTTCCGTCAAATACATGAAATACACACAGGTATGGAGGTGTTCACGGTGAAGTCAACATGATCAGGGTTGACCGCATTAACAACGCACGCCAAATAATCAAATTTTAAGCTAAACACGAAGGCTATATTTTGGTCTTTGGAAAGTGCCGGCACCTTTTATTGATCTTTTTGGCCCAGAAACCCAAATTCCTTTTAGATTTGAAGTTGAAGGTTGTTGAAAAAAACACTGACAAGTACAGCTCATTGGTTCATTCTGTTTACGACTGCATGTTAGGTGAATCGTAGTTGATATTAGTAAGCCTTCCCAACTTTGGTGGTACGACCTGGATTTTATGCTTCCGTTGCATGATGGCCTGCAATTGGTTACAATTACATCCCTTGCGATGACTAAATTAGTAAATCCGACCAAAGTGAGTATTCAGATCAGTAAGCCGTTATAAAATTTTCACCCGAAAGGGGACTAAATAACTCGTAATGACGATTTGAAAAGGAATATCTCCCTGTAAATAATCACTTGTAGATGGAATGCACATTCAGTGGATTAAGCATCACTCCACCAATTGGTCATAGCGTCGTCATACGCGAAGTAAAGATCACAGGACCCGGTAACGCCCACACATAGCTGACTAAGACGACCTGCCACGACCTTACATAAACAATAGGGTACGGTTTAAACCACTTTTTTAGAAAACAGGGTGCTGATATTCACGATTTGGCTTGAAAAGAACACATAGCCACTGATTGAACCTGCACAGAGGACCTAAGCTTCGGCTGAGACAGTGAGGGTGCTCATTCAGTGAATGGGTGGTTGAAGCTGCGTTATTTAGAGAGTGAAGCACTTCAGACTCACTTTTCGACTGGCCATCTAGTCACGAATAGGGTAGCTTGTACCAATGATGAGAAAACGGAGCGTCTTTGTGAATGTGTACGTATTCGAGGCCTAAACAGCTGCCATCGCGAGATATGCAAGACGGTCGGCCGTCTTATGTAGAACAGGGATAGAAGCACCCCTGATGAATCATGTCATGATGTTGTTTTAAGGCGAGATTTTATGCTCCTTCTCTATACCCATCCATGAAGACCTTGCAACTTAGTCAGCATTAATCCCCATTGTCCAAGTATTCGGCTATGGTACCTGATACTTAATTCATGGTAAAAGTAATCAAGTGTTAACAGGAGAATTGCAAGATTTCTAATTGAACGGATGATGTTAGACAAGGAATGCCTGAGAGGAGCAGGATATTGGCCAACGTCTATAGGGCACTGAGAGAGGGATAAGCAAACGCATACAACGCCGTGCATGCTGATAGTCACACAAAACGGGAATTCCGGCGAATAGGCCTCTTTATGATGGCCATCAGCCAGATGAAAGTATTCCATACGTTCTGCAATTTAAGCACAAGAACGTCTGCCAAAATTTCACTCCAATTTTCGCCTCCGAATAAGGGCTAAGATTCCACTGTTTGGAGAAAGGGAAGGTCTAACATGCTGTGTACAAAAATGATTAATTTACTTGTTTACTGTCAACTGAACCGGTAAAATCCCTACTTGTAGTTAATGAAAAAACGGACCGGGAAGTAGCAGTACTAACCACCCAATGGATGGACAATGGAGAATGAATGTATTGCGGTGGGCAGGAGAATAAGACGAAAAAAGTGCCCCACGTCTAGACATGACAGTGGTGGCGGTGGCCAGAGCGTTGGGATTCAGCCCCGTTCGGATGAGTCACACGAACAAGGCCAGGCAACTAACCAAGGTGGACGAATGGACTGGTGGGAGGGACGTGGGCGTTGTCTCCCCAGGCTTGCCTCCGAAAGCCCAGCAACCGACTCACAGAAATAACAGCACTAACCTCTAGCGCACTGATTCCTTTGCATGTGAGACAGTTTCACAAATGCTTACTTAGCTACCGAAATAATAGATTTGGTTTCGTGTGAAATCGTAGCTATGCTAATTCGGCTACAACAAAGTTCCTTTCAATGATAGAAACATGACAGAGAGAGTTGGCTTACCTCACAAATGCAAGCTGTAGAATAACTGGAGGGCTTAAAACTATGCTCCTTCACCCTCTGATGAAATAGCATGTCTTAAAATAGCAATGCTAGGACTATTACTCCTACAAAAATTTAAATACTATCGCACTCATGAATTGGGTTTAGGCAATCAAGCAATCCTGCAAACAACTGGCAACCTTTCTCAAGGGTTGTTGTTACGATCATGGGGAATCAAAGTAAGCTATTACGCCTGAGCTCAGGGAGTAGCGCTTAAGTGCTGTCGATGGAGGCGACGAGATTTTCTCAGCGATGATTTTGCCTCTGCTTCGTGCAATCCCCCACCTTCAACACCACAATTCCGATTTAGAGGTCAGAAAAGGCAAGCGAAGTGAATTTTACAGTTCATTTTGATTAGTCGCCAGCAGCAACATGACCATGACCGAAGATTGGCACCAACAATGAAGCTTAGTGAGCTAACTTCCACGTGTACACACCTATTCAATGGATTGCATCGAAAACGCAAGATGCATGGACGAAAAATGCGTATTTTAAGAAGCCGCCCATAACCACTCATTCAGTACCTACTACTTCATTTATAAACCATGCAGCAATTCCCTTCCAACATTCAGGTTGGGCTGCATTAGGGAATCAGCGAAAGGTGTTTGGGAAAAAAAACACTTCTTTGTTTGCGAAGTGGTTAGCCAGCCTACTCGCGATTTGCATCTCTTTTCCCACAGGTTGGAGGTTAAGTCTGTGGATTAAAAGTTGCTTGCGCAAATTGCTCAATGCTTCAGAGCCTATTTAAATGAACATACTAAAACGTTAAGCGATTTCAACTAATCTCTATGGCTTGAATAGGAGATCACTAATGGCAACTAAAGGGTGGAGGAGAGGGAGGGGGATGAGGAGAAAGACTTGCTTCCAGATCCAGCTTCACGAATTGTGAGGTTGAGAGGGTTGACAAATTCGTCGTCAATCTCGCAATAACCGACCTCACTTCCATTCGCGGACACCATTTTGGGCAGCGTGTTGACCCACTCGTAGTCTAGCAGTAGAAACAAAGACATAAGGACAAACATACGTACTGATGCCAATAAAATGCTCAATTTGGGTTAGCCGGGTCCTATTGGAGCCTAACCGTTCAGCGAAGGATTTTAGAAACGCACTTAGCACAACCTTCATGCAACATAATTGCCAATTTAATTAGTCATCAATGCACTTGGAGAATTTGACAGAAAAAAAACGCATTTCCTCAAGCACGAGGGATTGTCGTCCAAAGTCTACTTCACAAATGGCCCAGCACGATGACCTTTATTGAAGAAGTCGCATGAATTTGGATGAGATGCCACAAAGCTTAACCAAAATGGATTTAAATTAATGAAAAGTAGCGAAAAAAGGAACAATTTATTTTACTGACTTCATAAGTGTGGCCCGATTGAGACTATCCATATGAGAACAGTCAGTTTCGTTCATAGTGAAAGAATGAAGCGCTGGGTCTAGCAAACTCGACAAGGAAATTCACTTTATGACCTTTATCATGACTAATCATGCAAAAACTTGTTTCTTAGTGGTTTCACACCTACGCACTATTTGCCTAACGACAAATCGCTACAAAGTTAAATTACATCACCGAATAAACTGTACAAACGGCCGCCTTAGGGTTTGTGGGTGGGAGAAATGTGTTCCAATCCTGAAAATCAATTTACAAATTCGGTTAGTCGAATGATGACTTCAATAGCACCACGTCAGCAACTCTGGTAGCCTCCAGTGGTGGGTCAGAACAGTGGAAAAAAAGGCTATTTTTTGAAGTGGGAGAGGAGAGGGATGTAACTTGCCAGAGGCGTTGTCGTCCAGAAGTCGAGCCTTGTCGGCCAGGTAAAGCAGGGTGTCGCCCTCATCAGTGCGAACAGGAATGTCCAACTGGAAGATTATGTCATGAAGGTCCACCGATCCGAAATTCTCCACCAAAAATACGTGCTCAAGCTGTGGACCCACCTCGTTCCCCAGCACTATCTTGGTGGCGGCTGCAAGGGCGAAATACACACAGTTGATAAAGAGCATAATCACCCCATTTTCGTTAATAAACACTTTGCTCAGCTTTCTTTAGGGATATTCTTAACTTCACATCGTTCAGTGTTTATATGGACTGTAAATATCGTACACCGCAACCAGTAGCTAAATACTTACTTGCAATCGGAGGACTTCAACATATTTAAACACGCCTTTACAGCTCTCAGATCAGTCTCGAGGAGAAATCGGTTTAGCCGCTATCAGCAACTTTATTAATGGGTCAGTAGCATCGACTTTGCAAAGAACAAGTGGAAGTGCTAGAGAGTGGACGGACACAAACGCAAAGCTTGTCACACAGACAGTCAAAAGCTAGGAACTTCGTTAGACACACCAAACACAACAACATTTTCAGGACTAAAGCCGTGGAATCGAGTCGCTCTCCACCCCGTTTGTTGTAAACATATCAAATGCATCGCAGCCAAATGAACTACGTAAACAATTCTGGAGAGAAACAAGGAAGCTTCTCACCGACCTTGCACACACAAAGAAAGATTTTTTGTTTTAAATACATTCCCACCAAAGCGTGCATTGTTGACCCACATTTTTTATGAATTCAAAGACAAATGTGAAGGTCACCTCCTTCACATGCGGCTTTACAGTTGAAGCTAAGTAAAAAACCGCTCCATGTGACCAGAGATAGCAGGTGCGGACAGCAATCTCGGTTATGAGGAGGTGGTGCATGATAGGACTCGTTGGGAAAAATGCATTAACCACATTGACCTCTACGTTGTCTGCAAGCCACGATTCTGCTCAGTAGGACTTTTCCATTTTGCATTAATGGCTAGAAAATTCTCCGTAATGATCTACCCCGTAGCAAAATTTCAATTCGTCCTTCTTAAGATCAACTTGACTAAATGTAATGATGCATAACGCATTAAATTTACACGATTGTGAGATGGCTGATTCAAGGAATTTGTAAGCTCTTTCAGGTAGAAGCAGAAATACATCAGTACCTCGAAAGTACAAGCATAAACACTTTCGAGCTATTTCCTTCGAAATTGCATTCCGAGGCAGCGTAATTATTAAACTTTATCACACGATGTACTGAGAGCATGTGGATGCAATGCCAAATGACGGTCCCAACTATTTGGTTCACAGCCTACGCTTACCACCGAGTGCAAGATGTAGACATTTTTAAGCACAACCATGCAGCAGAATACCCAGATTCTGGAACAAACATTCTAACGGAATTATTTGCTGTGTTAGAGTACCCGAAAGATTGCACTAAGTCTTCTGGATTCTCCAGACTGCCCAAGGATCTTGGAAGTGAGTTTATTGTGAGTCGATGGTGCAAAACTCACCGCTGAGGCGTGGTGGTTCCTTTCGTGCGTCCACAAGGGCAGGCAGAGCAGCGCCAGGATTGATCCTCAGCTGGGGCTTGTAAACCACATCAAGGATCCCAGTGGCAATATTCGTCTCGCCGCTTGGGTCCCCAACAGTGGCGGATACATTTGCCAGAAGTCCTGGATTCGATAGTCTGCTCCTATCTTCATCCCTTTCCTTATCCTCCATTCCCTCATCCTCTTCTTCGTAGCGCTTGGGTGTAAGACCAGCCAGAAAAGTGTCCACGGTGATCATTAACTCCTGATCCGGATACAGCACCGTCCCCTGTTGAGCAGTTATCAGTGCAGCTGCCCCGCTGCTAGGCAGGGAGACCGACCACCGGTCCGTTGACCGTTCGTTTGAAGCTAGAAATGCACCTGTAGCGGCGTCCCTCAAATGCACACTGTTAATGAGGACGCGCAATCCCGGCTCAGAGTCATTCTTCGGCCAACCAGTTGCTCGCAGCAACACACGCACGCCCTCCGATTTTGTTGGTCCATTGTTTCGAACCACAAATATCATCGTCTGATTAGCGTCCTCCCGACGTCCAAACTGCACGGGTGTGTGAGATTTACCACCACCATTTATGGAGACTTGCAAATCTGCACTACACTTAAGATGCGGAGGACAGAGATACTTAGGAGGAGGCATCTTCCAGATACAATCCGACCAGTCTATCGAAGGCTGGGCGATCTTTGGGCACAATCGAGTGTACTGATTGCACTGAGGATCAGCGAGAATCGAGCGAAAAGCCACATGGAGGGGCACAGTGTCCAAGTCCATGTATCTTGCATCCTCCTGAGCCAGAAGCTTGACTTTCAAAGTGACAATTCCATTATTACTAACTCGAGCATCGGATATTTCCTCGAGGGTGAATCTTGGCTGACTCAGGTCCAATTTGAAGGATTCTCTGCTCACAAGGAGTTCTGTTAAGAAATCACTCTGATTTAGATGACCGTTGAGATAATCGTAGCGCTCCAGCCAGAGGACATCGGGATTGATTTGGTGTGAGCGAGTATGGAAGCTGGCGGGCGCAGGAAACGATTTACCACTGACGGAGTCGATGAAATTGATGGTAATCTTGAGTGTGACGAGGTCACCCTTCCGAACAGACGTGGAGGTCACTAGAGGATGCGCTCTAAAAGCACACTTGGCTCGAAGACGCAGCGGCAGAGAGTAGATCATAACAGGCACCTTGGGATCTAGAGTTGTCACGGCTATTTCTGGTCCACCGTCAGAGTCTACGTCGATGCTTCTACTCAACGATACGCCGAAGCCGGCAACGTGCGGAGGTGCCTCCAGTATCTGTAATCGGAAATAGTAACCTTAAAGCACTAAGCATCTTTTCTGTCACTAATACAACATGCAAAATCAGGTCTTTATTCCAATTTTATTTCTTGAAATAGTGATTACGCATGCTTCAGTGCTAAAAATTCGCAACCCTAAACACGTTTCCCATTTTCTTTTGTTGTACTGTGTTGGGCAATAGTTTGACGTGCTAAAAGCAATGTTGCTATCGCATGACCCACAGATTCCATTTTTTTCAAACCAAAATAGAAGAGCGTTCATGCGTGAAGCCATATGCTTTTGCTCCCTGCCCAACACACGCGAGCAACATCCCAGCGTTCTTCCAGCTTTTTACGAGTTAGAAGTTCTAGAATAGCAGTTGTCAAATCACTTGCATCTAACACTGGGGATGGACGATTCCCCAAACGACTTGGGACTGACAAACAGCCAGATGGTGACATTTTGATAAAAATACATCTCACTAATCATTTTGATGCCGAGTAGCAGTTCGTTCGCGCTGATGCAAAGAAACATTGAAAATACATTCGTCTAGGCAAGACGAGTAATTTATACTAAAAAACTGCGCTGAACATTGACAACGCGTTAAAACTCTTTTGAAGACAGGAAAAGGTTCATTTTACAGAGAACAGGAAGAACTTAATTCGTCAGGACGCCTTCAGGGTTGAAGCGTCCATTGGAGGAACCCAAAAATGGTAATGCTCGATAACACCCAGAAAACCGACCTTGAAATGTCAATGTGAGTGCCTCTGTGCACAGGAGAAGTGCGAGTCACCCTACCCAAACCAGACAATTTTGATTGCAGTCTCAGCCAGCAAAACAGCTCGATCATTACTGCCACCGAAGAATTGCAATGACTACACAGCTTGCCGGTGACCTAACCGGCTATTAGGGATTTACGATGCACGACTCCGAGGTGCATAGAAAGCAGCATTTATTCACGCACGATGGCACACAAGCCAGTGCCAGACGATTACGAACATCACAGTGGGAAAAAGCGTCAATGGCATCCCCTCTCAGGAATGTGACCCAAATTACCTGCAATCGCCCAGCCAATCCGAACTGGGTAAAAGTGCTGATTTCATTAGAACGTTGAGCAGTAATGGAACCTACCTGAATAGGATTGCTTTCTAGTCGAAAATTTGGCAAAACGCGATGGATGTAGACGCGACCGGTGACGTTCTCGGCACCGATTGCTGGGGCAGAAATCGCCACTTCGCCGATCCCGTCCCCATCGACGTCACCGATCCGAGCGATGGCGTAGCCGAACATCTCATCAGGTCGGGATCCCTCAAGAGTGAAGTTGTGCACTCCTTCAGAGTTCCTAAACTGAGCGTACATCCGTCCTGCGTTCGAGCCCACCTTCTCCACTCCCTCAAACGGGGCGCCCGCAAAAACCACCATGCTGGCGCCGGCGAGACTCGTCTCCACCGCAAATCCAAGGCCACCAAAGGTCTCTCCAGTCATTCTTAACTCCTCCGTTTCAAAATCCTCCACCAGACTGCTCACCCGGAAGCCTTGAACACTGGTTGAGGGCGAACCCACGATGGCCAGTGCGTCACTGTGGCCGGAGAAATGCGGTGACCACGCAACTGACGTGCCGAACGCCTCCTCCTTTGACTCAATGTCACGTATGCGCTGTTGTGCACGTCCCAAGATGGCATCCACGGTACGAACTCGACCGGTAGGCTGGGCGAAGGGGAACCCTGCGAGGAGCTGAGCATTTGTACCATCTCCAGATAGCCGAAGGTCGATGGAGAAACCACCAGCGCAGGGCTGCGTACGGCCAGCAGAAGAGCAGAATTCTACCGGGTCGGCAGACCACCAGGCCTCGCCGATGCGTTCGAGCACACTGCACCTGCCACCGGGAGACTGGGTGCCTTGACTAGAGTGCCAGAGAGGATCACAGAAAACAACAACTCCGCCGGAAGGCAGTTGCAAGCTTTGGAGACCTTTGCCTAAAAGTCCAGCGTCGGAATGTTTCGAGTTTGGTGTCCCAGTGTCTAAACCGAGGATCTCACAGGTAGAAATGTCAAATCCACCCGGACTGGTAGGGATTACGTCAACCTGACATCCAAACACTGCGCCGAAGTCACTTACAAAGGCGGTCCCACTGTAGTTCTGTTTGGGAGAAGTCCCGGCGACAATCAGCCAGGACTTGGGGGAGTTGGACTCACGAAACATAGTGACACTGGTCCACTGAAAGCGGGAGGCATCGAGACCGTGGCCATTGACCTTTGACTGCAAATGGTATGTGAACTGGGTAAGGAAACGTTCTTGCAGTTCGGGGAAGTTGACCGTTCGGAAGGACTGTCGTTGATCCTCCAACGCGGTGGGAATGGGTGGGAACCACCGCAAAGACGCGGTGAGATGAGTAAGGGTAAAGAGGCATACGATGAGGCTAGGTGGAAGCATCACGACCGATCAACAACGGATACACACGCACGCCTTCGCCAAATGACAATGTGGTGTCGCGCGTCACCTCACTGTCACACCATTTGTGCATTCTCTGCCGCCGACAATGCCATTGGCAGGCGCTTGACCAATCGTGGCTTCGTCTTTGTCCGTGGACCAATGGTGATTCGCATGACTAACCTGCCGTTAAGGCACAGCAAGTAAACGTGGATGGAGGAAACACAGCCGGCATTGCCTAAATTTAGCAGTTTATCAGCTGTTAAATGTTTCCTCTGGGTGACATAAAAGCGCTTGCCACTTTTTACTGCGCAGAGCTTGATTACTTTTAAATGTAAATTGAATTAACGCATTTGCCTTTGTATTCCCGGTTCCACAGATCCTCCCCAGAGCCAATAATTACTCTGCCAAGGTACCAGAACAATCATTCGTTTCTGCACTGAAGACTGTTTATAGACAATTATGAGTCCATTTGTTGTAAACATGAGTCCCCGACAACTTTCATCTGATTTATTTTCAACCAAGGTTGTGCTATCAACTAATGGACCATCAACCGTGGACCATTTCGATGAATACGATTTAATTTGCTTAACTGATGACGATATACTCTGATCGCGTCCCTCCATTTGTAAGTTGGTGGTTTAAAGACCTTGACAGCGTAATTCTTTCATAAAATCCATCCAAAGGAGCCCTGGTTTGCTTCTTAAAGTGCAATAACACCGAAGGTTCAATTTTTCACCCTATTTCGGGGATCCATTATCATTTTTCATGGAATATGGGAGCATCCCTTAAACTGTATGTAGTTCAATTTGAGAACTAGAGTTGCTTTCTGACTAGACAAAGACACCTCAATGTGAAATCGCTTGGTAGGGGTGCATCACTTTATGTGGTTAGCACAGTAGTGTATCTTGAGATGAATGTCACTTGGCAGTAAACTGTCTGTACTTCAATAGACTTACTTCAAAAGCTTGTTTGTTTGGAAAATTTCCGCCTCGACTCTGATGAGAGGCAGAATCTATTCGGCAACTGCTTCGTCTCAAAAGCAAATTCTGTCGGCAAATGATACCGTGAACAACTATATTCAACCTCACCTAGTCCGCTTAGAACAAATACTACTTTTTGACTAATGTTAGCTAGTTGGAAATGCCAATTCCATTAGTACTACATTATGCACTCATTCCTGAGAGGTGACCACTTGAACTTCTGTACTTTTACAGTGCACCTTCGATTCTATGACGTACAATGGACCTAATTTCTAGAAATTTAAATGATTTACTATATCTTCACATTATCCAAATGCAGGGCATTAGTCTTATCGCCGATCCACAATAGGTTACGATCCAACTAATAAGCAGTTGTTACTTAATTGAAGCGTGAGTAGAAATTATTTTTCGGGCTGATGGTATAGGAGCTTGGTGAGCTGATGCTCCATGCAGTAACTTAGTCGTCTTCGACTGACGACTTGTAAAAACACTTCAAAATCTCCACTACGGATAAATACCTCACAGCCCACCAAAAGCGCCAGTGGTAACAACTGCGCAACGTCTCCTCACATTCCTTTGAAAACTGGACCCGGCCATGCTTTAGCATGCTTTCGCCTTTTACTTTTGCTGGGACCATAATTCACATAAGAAATGAAACAAGTAGTACAAATCCGTTTCAACCGCACGGAAGTTTAATTCGTCCAAATCTTCAATGCAACATGCACTAATGTAAAACCCTTCGTTGATGACATTATCGAAGCCTAATAGGTCTAATGACTGCGAGCGTAAACTGAAGAAACAGAAGAACGCGTAAGTAATGTAATTTAAATCTGAATGAGTGGAAATTCAATGGAACTAAGTTGTGAAATGGTGTACTTCATCTTTTGACTAATAGCCGATCCACATAGTGATAAACAAGTCAAAGACGAAAAGCTACACCAATCTCATTTGTACAATTCGCAATAATAACTAGGTTTCGGCATGAACTAAATTTGGAAAACATTATTTACATCGAAACACAAGGAATATCACCGCCAGAAATGGGTTTCGTCTTGGCAAGTTCCTTCTTAAGCTCTTTTTCATACTGCAGGTAAGTCTCCGGCTTCAAATACTAGGCAGACCGTTAGCGTTATCAACAGAACCAGTACCGTAATGACAAGGGTGTTACTTGAGTGAGTTTTGGAAAGTTGTGACAAGTCCAGCCTAACACCGATTCGTTCAAGATCAGGAATAGTAAAGCGTTTGTAATATCTAAAACGCAGACGAGCATGTTAGGTGAGAAATATTGGATACTTCTTGTTTGTTGTTCGAAGAACAATAGTTGTGTTTTCATCTTCAATGGAAAGTTGATATGTATCGATTGGATATGGCAAATTGCGGATCCTCCATTGAAAAGCCTGCTTGGTATCACAACGACAAAACAGAGGCTAAAAGTGCACAATGCAATCAACAAAGTACATTGACGTTCGATTCCCTGAAACCTGCAGTATCTATTTCAGATGCCTGTCCAATTTCGTAACTCCATTGACCTTCGCCACCCAGCATTGTAGGCATTTTCCACTTACGCTCTGCGGCGATAATTTAGTTTACTACAAAATAAGTCACCTATGATTATTCCCGCTGCGTTGTCGTACTGTTCGACTAGTTCTTTGCCACCCGGGAAACTATAATGGACTTTTGTACGACCTGCATACGAACGGTTCAATAATATATGCCATATCAAAAACTAGTCGTGAACAAATATGCTTAAACAAAGATTATCTTATATGCAGAAATCCATACAGTATGTACTCTCAAAAGTTACAAAAGTCAGGAATGGATTTTAAAAATAAGATACAGAAACATAAGAAAGATAATGATAGTGGAGCTTGATACAATGCGATAATGTAAAAGGAATTAGGTAGGTGATATCATTGAACCACTACCATCTTGTACAAGAATAGTCTTCTTTGCTTCTCTAATCGAACTTAACCATGCGGATGTTGCCATAGCGAATGAGCGCAGTCGCACCCAACCTTGACCTCGGAAAGGAGGATATAAAACAGTTTGTGCAACAAATGTATTTTCGAACTGAGTTTTATTTCTCACGAATAATTATAACATCTGGTCGTGAATGTATTTTCAGTGCCCGATTTCCCCATCAGAGTAAGTCATTACTTTCATGTTGTGTGGGATGCACTATTTTTTTACGAATTATCCCCTAATCAAATACCTGTCATGTACTTAAATCCCAGTTAATAATCACTACCACTCTAATAATAGTTTGACACCTTACAATGCGTCCACGTATGCGTACTCCTCAGTCCTTGTAGCCAATGCCTGCTATCTGCCAACCCCTTCGTACTCGCGTGCCTCGTGACAGTACCAGCGAAGACCCAGAAGTCACAGTGCTGTCCAGCCCAGGAGTCAGAGTTCCTCCAAGTCAGGAAAGTTCTAGCAACTCCAAAGCGCCCACTGACGGCACGAACAGCCACCGCCAACCCCCAACGCAGCCAACACCTGACCGTCTGAGCTCACGAGCCCTTTGCCGGTTACCAAACCAAAATTAATCCGTGCTATAAACTCAGTCAAGGGGCGGGGATCTGGTGCCCCCAAGGAGTACATAAGGCGTAGAACTATCAAGCCATAATGTCGATTTGGACGGGATTACTTACCGGCCTTAACACCAACATTGTTGAAATAAATGCATGGGGAGTAGTGGAGAGAATGTAATTTAGGCAAACTGGGCATGCAAAAGATGCGAAACAAAATATAGAAAAAAAAAACGGGATAACATGAGGGCATTTTTATTCGTGAAAGACGTCGCGCTGCTGGTGCCCCGCGTCGCCGTTTCCCGGTGTGAAGTAGGTTGGTTCCTGATCTGTGGAAGGGCTTTCGACCTCCAGAAAAGAGGAAGCAGGCTGGCTCTGAGAGTGCGAATTGTTTAAAGCATTACGCTCGGATAGAGCCTTCAACGATAATTCCAGATCGCGATAGCCATTGACAAAGTATGAAATCGTTGCAGCTTGCAGAGCCTGCAGATGCTTTCGCATCACGCGAGTCTACGAAAGATACAATGAACGAGGGTCATGAATTGCCCGCATTACAACTTATGTGGCCGACTTTGGTTTTGGCGTGACTGTGTGTGCGCTTGGTAGACTAAACATCTGTTCCAAACGCAAAAGTTGGCTATCTCAGCATATTTTTGAACTCTATAATCATGCATTATGCTTCTTTCCAAGGCTTTGGAATAAAAGAAATGTAATTAGATTGATTTACACAGTAGGACATTTGAAGCGCTGCAAACTCAATTAAAGCGCCTCCTTCCTGCTACAGTCTTTTTTCTTGGCTTAGGAAATTGTCAAACTTCGTTCTTACGGAAACCACTTTGGGGTTCGAAGTGTTTTTTCCTTTTACAGGCACGATTAACCAACCAAAACCGTTAACCGCTAAAGATTTTGGTCTGAAGAAAAAAACAAGGACCGTCAAAACGAAACGACTTGTGCCATTATCCTAGCAAAAACCTGAAAGTGGCGAGACGAATGTGTGTTAGATTTGAAACCACTCCAAATGAATAAAGGAAATTAGATAACCGACAATAATTTTTCTCAGAAGTTATCATGAAAACTGTCAAAACACCTTTAAAACTTGTGCGAATTCGCCCCCAGTAGCTAAGGCCACTGGCTTCATTTTCGATGCCCTTTCTTCCAAGGATACTTCACATTACCTTAACAAACCTTTTCAACGCAACAAATAAAATAAATAAACTCTTGCAGTCATTAGATGTCAATAAGAAAAACAACACCTCTAATCATTTTAAATAAAAATATGAACTACTAATTTAGAATGGCCAGAGCGATCGTTGCAAAGTCCCAGAGGTAGAGTTAATGTCACAAGGCCACCCACCCGATTCTCATGCAGAAGTTTCATCTTCACATCGGTGTCAGCTTTCAGTGCGAGGTAAGTTTCCCGACCTGCAGTAAACTTCTGGCGTAGCTGTTGGATATTCAGCTCCTGATGGGGAGTGGGTGTGGACGCGGGCGTGGAGGACGTGCCCGAACTGGCGGCATCGGTGGCGGTGGGAGTGGCCACGTCACCTCCCGTATTGCTTCTGCCCGCCTTGCTCTCCATGCGCTCGAGGTCGTTGCGATAGGCGTCGAAGACGAGACGCGCGTGCTCCAACTGCCGAATCGTAGTCAAGGTGTCTGGTACCGTCTTCTTGCAGAATGTGTCCAAACCATCGCAAAACAACTCCAGAGCATCTTAAGATCATTGTAGAACGCCAGTTTTATTCGTACAGTTGACTACCTCAGCCTTTGCAGTCTCGCGAAATCCAGGATACATGCGAGGACATGGGGGTCTGCTTCTAGTCCTTTTATACGTTTACAGCAAAACTGTCACACTGATGACCGCTTCACTCGTTATATCTGACAGTTATTTACTTTAGTTGATTGAGTCCAGGGACACACAATAGAAGGCCTATCTTACTTTCGAATGCTGCGGAGATCGGTAACAAAATGAGACCAGAATCGAAGCAAATTGAAGGAGTAAAGAGCCGTTTAAATTAAAATATCGAATTGCAAACATCATATGAGAGTCAGGTCTCTGCATTGTACAAGAAGTTTATAATAGCCCAAATAGACGGTTGGACAAAGAGGAGAACGAAGGAGAAATACAAAATTGTAAAGTTGCCTTATGTTGTGCATTTCATTAAACAGTTTAGCCCATGGGTACATACTCCCACATACGAGGTACGCTTCCTGTAAAACATCATCTAGCCTCCAATGAAAAACGACAGATGAGGTGGAAAATGGAAAACAACAGCCGAGCTCCCAACATCGTCTAGCTGTGATTAGAATCTACCTTGTATTGTTCACACCTTACTTCGCAGCTGAAGTAACTTGCACATTGAGTGAACGCTGGGAGTGTCAGCGGCGATGCTCGAAAGAAGAGAGAAATATGCAAAAGAAGGACACTTATTCCGGTTGTACATTGGAATGCATAGACCTTCGCAGTCCCCAGCTATTCACCAAACGCATCGTTGAGAAGTTACCTGACGGATATAACTTGTCTTCAGAAGTAACTTTGGCGCAATAGTGCCCTCACAAATGACCTGGAGGTTGAGCTTAAATCTTCCGCTAGGAAATGTCTCAATGAAAAAAAAAAACAAAAGTTTAGACCACTGGCAATTAGAAGTCCCGTAACTCTGTGCCCTGGTCCCATTGTTAAACTCTTTAAGATTGCCTAGATTCCATCAATGAATGCAGGGGTACGAGAAACAGCAGACCTGATTAAAGGCGACAGCACACACTCCTATCAAGTACTTTACTTCCAAAAGGCTAAGAATAATAAGAACTCACTGGCATAGCTGGTAGTGGAGGCGGCAACGACGCGCTGGATCTCAGCATTGTGCATGAACTCAGAATGCAACTCGGGCTGTTGCTGGGCCGCTATGGTGAGCTGCGAGGAGAGGGACTGCTCCAGTCCAGTCATCGCGTTCATCTGCCCTATCATCTTTTTCACTGCGGTGCTCATCTCCTGATACTTCGCCTGCATCCGCCTTTGCACAACATAACAGAAAAGAAACTTCAGTACAATCAACGCAAACGGTGTTGCGCGCTTCGTTCAATTCCTACATCAGCTTTCAGAACCACGTAATGGGAGTACGACTCGAACTCACAGCAAAATAGAAATCAAAACGTCTAAGCTGCTTCAAACCTTTTCATTTCACACCACGACACAAAAGGTGGGTTCAATATCAACAAGTCATGATGAATTTCAAGAGTTGATAACTTTAATTCAGAAATTATAAAACAATCTCACACGTTAAACGCGTCGTCAAATTGAAGCACTAACTGTTATTTATTTAAATCCTATAAAAAGCCCATCGCCCTAGGTCCTCAGAGGGGGAACCGGCCTGCCTCCACAGTCGGGAACCTTGTCAGTTCCAATAAAGAGTTGATTTAATTCTACCTAGTCAATTTATTCCCACCCTCCTGCTACATACCAATTCTGCCAAAGTGATGCTCCATATTTGTTCCTTTGAAATCCCATAAACGATTGGAGAACGCTCCGTGTTAGTCTCATGCGCGTGAAGTGACAATAAATGTGTTTGTTTCTTTTTCAAAAGTGTATTTACCGCTCATTTTCTATCACTGCTTCCGACTTCGCGGTTTCTATCTGTCATCCTGACTTATTCACTACTTAAAACGAACACATTAGTAGTGTCATTCCGGGATTTTCAATTGCATTACAATTCCCTCTACATACTCCTCTTCAAATTATGCATTCATCCGGTTGATTTTATAGCGCCTCCGAAGGAGCATTTCAAGATTTTGAAACGCATTGTTAACAGTGATTTGTAGTGGGAATGAATCAAGGGGAGCGGAAACGGTTAAATTTGCTTAAAACATCAAAGTGGTGGAATGTAGGGCCAAATGTACGAAGGAATGTATTCGGTACAGTTGAATGCAGACTCATAGGAACCTCTACAACAAATAGTAAGCTTATTTTTAAGAAACATGAATATGTTATTATTCGAGAAGATATGAAATGTACGGGCTTAAAAATGAAAGGGATACTTTTCAGTAGGTTGGCATCTTTAGGCACCCTCAGTTAAGTACTACAGTGAGCAAAAGTAAGGTTACTTGAATCTGCCTAAAGATGAAGGCAGCAGATAACGAAACTGGTTGCATCTATTTTAGTGCTAAACATGAACTGCGGTGCCTTGTTCAATTCTCAAAGGGTAAAACTGAACCCGTGACGAGCCAACTATGCTGAGTCTGACCAATCAACTCACTTACCAGTGCCCACAACCCACTCTTGATCACGACGTGACTAGACTGCAATTGCACAAGCCATAACCTCATGCTATTCGCTATACTCTTTTGCCATTTCTCACAGACTGTTCTCTGTTTTGCTTAATTCTCATGGCTAGTTGTGCATTCACCCATGCCAGTGTTGAGCTAACTTTATCACACATCAAATGACCTCCCACTGGTACACGCTTCAGCTCATCATTATGCCAGAGGTCTGACAACTAATTTGAAAGACAATCGGTGTTACAACAACAAAATACTCAAAGCACCTCGTGTTTTGGAGCTGCGTGGTTATAATTCAAGGTTTTGATGTGTTTTCGATCTATTATTTTCTAAGCGGGAGCTAATTTCATATCTTATGCTAGAATCGAAATTCAAAAGTGAACTGAACTATTCACAAGACCACCGTGGGGGCCTAAAGAGCAATAGCCCTGTTCCTCCACTCTCACTAATTCGTTTTTAAATACCACTAGAGCGACATAATGAATCATTTCTTAGATCCAAACAGGAAACCGAAAACAGTACAACACCAAATTTGTGAGCTGAATAGAGCCCATGTGAATTAAAAAGCACGTGAACAGAGCACTTAATAAATGGATGGACATTCGAAACGTGACCCAACAAAATGCGTCAAAAGTAACTTATCATCAAAAATTGAACGCAAGCTAATGCTTTTATCCCTTACTATATACAGATAGTACATAGAATGTATCGGATTACAATGAGAAAAAAAGGGAAGGAGGTCTGACTCGCGGAAGAAGTTAAAGCCTTTTTATATCAAGAGGATCCCGTGACACAAAGGTGGATAAGCCAAAAAATACTGCACATAAGCCTCAGATTTTGGGTAATTGCGTGGGCAATAAACGCGGACATTGGATTTTTGGCCAATCTGATAAATAATATTGTGGGCATGCAGACAATAATTCCACAGTCGCCACTCCCATCCGAAGCTATATGAATTTTTTTGGAGGCAACTGAAATCAACGAAGCATAAATTGCCACATCAGTTCTGCCAGTGGAAGTGGCAGTAAAACCGAGGCGAAACGTTTTTACCATCACGCAAAGGCAATAGGCATGATTAACGGTTGGTACCGGAACTCAGGCGGTTGCCAATCTGCTTGCGTGGGCCATAGACACTCCAAAAAAGCAAGTCGTGTCGCTAAACTATGAACAATGTTTTGCGAGCTCGGAAGTTTGATTGTAGAAGGAGAATGGCAACGAGTGTAGGAGATATAAGATGAAGAGATTGGTGGCTGTCGCATCTTATTTCTTGTTACTTTTTGAACGATTTGCGACGGATCACATGAACAACAGATTGAAAATAGCTGTGTGTATTTGTGAGAGCTAATGCGATTAATAGAAATACTAAAGTGCATCGGAACTTATAGTTAGGGTGCCATTTTTATTCATGCTGATATAGACTGGTGACGCCTTGTGTGTGTCTGAAACTAAGAATTAGGCTGACAATACCTGTCTCATGTGTGTTCATGTGCACGTTTTTAAAAGACTTTCAAACCAATAAGTTTTTGAGGCAAACTGTCTATTAAAAAAAGCAACCAAGTCCACACCTTTAGCGTAGTACAACCAAGATCTGTATAAAGCAAGCAGAGTTCACCTGTACTTTAATTGAGAAGCTGCCTTCGAGAGCTTGACCTGGACTGAGAATAAAGAAACAATTGAAACAATAAAAAACATGGGTGTTTGAACTTCCTCTTACATCGAATATTTCGCTGCTATGCATACGTGGACGTGTATACCGTCACAATCCCAACCAGAAGTGCCAAGAAAATAAGGACTGCAGAACAGGATGCTTTGCTGCCGACACTTTGGGTGCAAGAGTGGTCATCGTTCTGAACGGCCTTGACATCAAAGTGAAGTTATTTATTGATCTGTTTCGCCCTTTTGAGTGCTCTTAGACAACGGCACCAACTATTCGAAGAGGTACTTCCCATTGTTACAATAAGTGATTGGGTACTGACAGAATGCAGAAGGGCAGAAGTTAAGTACGATCCAAAAATTGCGATCTGATTAGCGTGGGTTAAGGTCGTTAGATAAAATCGCCTCGCCCAGTCATTTGCTAGCAGTATTGAACTGCCATTCCTTCAAAACCGTCCCTGAATTAGCGTAAAAGGAGATCCATGCACAGAAATCCAACTCACATAAAGAGATTTGATTAGCATCTTACGTGACGGAAAATTTTCGCAGAAACATTTTTCCTTTTCCAGCTTTAACGAGAAAAAAAATACTCTGATCAAGGCACTTGCAAAAAAAGATGTAACCGAAAGAAAACACCCCAACTCCTTCACTTCCATATGAAAAACTAAGCGTAAAATGATGTCGCGTCGACAGCCCAAGGCTAGAATTGCTAAAAATCAGTTTATCGTTTCAAGAAAAATTGGCCTTCCAGTGAACTAGCAACGCCATCTGGTCAAAGTTGATTTACTTACTATGGACTCCTATTCAAGTCCGACTTTTCTTTAGTAGGACTGTAAAACGATGAAGCGTAATAAAGAATATTTTCGAAACTAGCGTAAGAACCGTTTTCTCAGTTGTGTGTGCATGAGATTAAAGCCATAAACACTGCCTCATTTTTACCGCTGTGAGGATTTTCAACAAAGTGCAATTCCAAGTAACACCGTTGAGTCAATCAATTCACAGACAATGGTGATGGAAACACCGACTAACACAGCCAACATTAACCTTTACAAGTGGTCAGTTTGCTGGACGACATCGCTGGAACACAATTATCGCCTAAAGGAGCTCCGATAGTTCACAACATTGTTTCTAACTGGTAGGTTGAAGTTCTTAACAAGCCTCTTGCCTGGCAAATAAACCAAAACAGTGGTATCACACTTTTACGCCATTTTGGTGAGGCAATACATAAACTTGATGGATCAGGAGAATCAAAAAACCGATTGTCTCTGCTAGATTAGATGAACAAATGGTTAGATGGATGGATGGATGGATAGGTGGATAGATTACTTTCTCGTCTGATAAAAGAACTTCGACCACAAAAAGATTTCGTTTCTGCGTCAAAACACCAGGCTTACGTTGAGCACAACAAGATTCAAAGTTAATGTGAGTGGATTTTTGATTGCACTTCGTAAATACAACAATGACCAGTGGTTACCTAGGCAACGCAAGCCTACAATTCAAAGCTTGAGAGGGCTTGCGAAAAATATGCGTTAACAGCATGCAAGGGAGAAAAGTTAAATTACAAGACAATTAACATATTTTAGTACTTGGGCGATAATCCCAAGACCTATTCCACAATGTGATAGCCGAGCTCGTCACACAGGAAAAGGCGAATAGCTCTAGTATAAGGAGGAAGAGAATTTAGGAAATGAATCAACTCTCTCCAGGGGCAAAAGTCGAAAAAAAAAACAGAAAAAGTTGTGCGTCAGACCACAGACAGCACCATAGCAGAAACAGCATTCGGTGTCCAATTCAACAGTTGTTTTTGTATGAACGCAAGGAAAAACAGCACATCCACATTATTTCGGAATGTGTCTTCGAAAAATATTATCAACATGAGTTTTGGATAAGTAAACTTACAACCGCTAATCGTGCAGATGGTTCACCTCGTCTTCCAAACGTGTAGGAGAATTAATCGGGGTGGAAAGAAGCGCAGAAAGGTAAAAAGAGTTGCTTACTTAATCTCCTCGATTCTAGCTTCGGTTTCGGGATCACGAGTGGGTGAGGTGGTTCCCAACTTCTCCTCAATCGCCTGTTTCGTGCACTTCATAGCCGTGGAGCTCCACGCCTTAAAGTTCTCAATTTTCCCGGGCAGATCCAGAGAGCCATTATTCCCTAAGCCCTTCTGACTCTTTGTAGGCGCATTCACTATAATAAAGGCGTAAGCCTTGAATGCTGCAGCGCTTTTCTAGTCAAGTAACTGCAAAGTTTTACTTAATATGTGATGTCAAATCAATACAGTACCCAAAAAAGTGAACAAAAAAATTAGCGACATGATTCAGATTAAGACATATGAAAGTTATCTATTGCTTTTAAAGTAGTCTCCTTGATGCATATTCTGTCTTACTGATTTCAAAGTGATCGACTATAAAATAAGCATCAAATGATTTGCAGTTTCCCTTAAAGTACTTCAAAAAAGGGGTTCGATTAAATGACCTTTTGCCAGGTTCTAACAAAAACGCAATGATCTTTCAACAAATGCCTCATTTTTCGATAGAAGTTATAGGCTGGATGAAATCTACACACATTTTCAATGTCTTACGAGATCAGCCCAGCACCACAAATCTACCGGCATGTACGTCAAGTTGGTCGTATCTAATGGATCCTTGAGCTGATCCCTTACGAGTGAGTTGATAATGGGCGCAAAAATTACATACCTAATGTAACATACCCAGTCCGGATCTAAATGGGGTTCTCAGGCTAGGACTAAGAAAACAAATATTAGGTGTCAAGCGATGCAACGTAGTTAGTATAGTTTCCGTACAGATTATAAAACAAGACAGATGGTTTGAAAAGTAGTCAAAAGGACCAAGATGACGTCGTGTAAATTTGCTATTTTGTAGAGCTTCGAGTTCTGATAATTTAAGTTAGATCTTCTATTGACCACTCCATTATGCCTCATCAATCATAGTATTAATTTTTTCCACTACCTATGGAGTTCCACCAAGGCGGTGAAAAGCATGATATCATACTCATTGAACATTGCCTGACTCATAAATTAAGAGATAGACGCAATAAACTGCGTTTCACACCAAACATTGTCCACCGACTTGCAGTGCGCCCTAGAAGAGTTGTCTACGAGGCTCAAAGAATGCATTGTACCAATAAATCAAAGCACCTCAGCATTCAATATTCACAATCCATTATTGATACCATACACATAACCAACAACAAGCGAATATACACAATAGACAGTGCCAAACAACATTGTAAGCATGTCAAAACGACGTACCGATATCACAATTAGCCTGTGCGCCATTCCGTAGATCCGGGTCTGATGAATCCACTGAGACACCACCGCCAATCGACATTTCGAATGCTGTGAATTTGGGCCAAAGAGCGACCTTGCCATGATGAATCAAAGTAAAATGTACTAATAGAGACACTAGAAAGCTAAAGGCAGATCCAAATAAATAAGGAGACAAAAAATAAAAACTTACTTAACTTGACACTATAAAATGCACTACAAAATCGCCACAGCCCTTGTGAGTTTCGAACTTAAGGTCATCGATGTGTAGGCGCAATTATTGAGCTAGTTGGCGGATGGGATGAGGTTACAGGACTTAAAGTTTCTCAAGAAAGAATTACCTATTGATCCGGGAAACACACGACTTCGTAAGCCTTTGAGTATCTTATTTTTTTAGTCATTAATCGTGTGCAGCGTTTCCTGCAAGCAGCTGAGTCCAGTGAAGCACCCGAGGGTTTTGAGAACCCAGAGGATACCCAGCAACATATTGAATTGGTAGGTCAAGATTGTATTGTTCTGGCGGCATTCAAGCAAATGCATCTAAAAATATTGGTTAAAATACTTTGTTTAATAATCTTTAATACCATGGGTCTAAATTTTAAGTTTTCGTCAAAATTAAGTGCTTCGTTAAGATGAATACTACATCTTATTCTTCTTTTGACGGTAAAAGCGACATTAAGCTGCGATTTGTGCAGATTTTGTGACTAACTTTTGTCCAAGTGTCTCTTGTAGCCATGTGCATTTTAATGTTTCGATACTGTATTTTGAATCGCCTTCTTGTCAATACTACCAGCAATTCCTTCGTTGTTGTCGTGTGCATACACATGTGTAATACAAACAGATGCATATTTGTGTATGTCTTGAATGTTCTTTCTTAGAATCTCTTCATTCCCAAAGGAGGCGACGAGACCAATTCCAGCTTACTTTTACCCATTGACACTGCCTCGGAAAGTGGTAGTAGTAGCACCACATCATCTCCAGACGCCTCTGACGCTGAGGAAACGTCCACTGGCGAAAGGCTGCTCGACTCAGAGGAACCGCGACTCCCCAAACGTCGGAAAATTGAGGAAATTGATCACATTTCTGACGCGGACGATAAGGAAGAAACCACTTCGTTAAGCATTTGAATTGTTTTTATCTGTGATTCTTCGCTACACATTCTTTCAAATGCACTTTATGAAACTCCCCATTTGAGTTAACTCCCAACTTGGATGGGCTCTCCTCTTACTTCGCCATTAGGTTAGTGGGTAAGACTAGGTGTGCTAGTTAGATGCATTTAAAGCACACTTACCCCGGTCGCCTACCTCAAGTCAATGACCACTTGCTCGTCTCTTTGCTCTCGCTTATTCGTCGTGTAGGTGTCTTGTGCTTACCCCAATGGCACGCATTGGCTCAAGATTCATATAGTGCACCTTCTTGGGAGCGATTGATGTGGAGGTCGTGGGGAAATGAGGAAGTCACCTGTGTGTGAGTTGCATTGTGGAATCGATATGGTAAAGACTGGTTAGGATGGTGGTAATGGAGTAGTTGGTGAAAGTGTGGCTGGTAGATGGTAATCGACATTGACTCTCGCTTCAGCAACCTGGTAGTGCATGTGTGTGGTATGGTCCCTCAGATTGCAGTGACAACTCACGACTGTCCCCTAGCTGATGCTAATCTGTCAAAAAAGGGCCAGAACAGTGCTGCAGTTTGAATGAAGGGAGTAGATCGTGATATTCTTCAGCGTCTTTGAGGTGACCTCACTTCTGTCCTCCACCAATGTTGCAGTAGGACGTAATCTTCCGACGTTTGAAAGTTGAGACACTGTGCTCTCTTCTGAATACCTTGCAATACTATTGTTGAAATAATTTTCAGAAAAATATGCTTTGCACTTTTTTTTACAAAATCCACCACAGTATAGTATACTGAAGTTAGAGGAGAATATCGTAATAGTTTAACTGTTCCTCTCGTTCCCGCCGATATAATAATCGTTATTCGGATTTATGCGGAGTGCTTTACTAAAACCGAAATTATGTTCACTTTAGTGCCACAATAGATGCTTCACCACAAAAACTTTGGTGTTTCCTTGCTATCTTTCTTAATCCTCTTGAAGGTGATTGCGAGGATTCTGCGTCGTCTCATCGACTTCTCCTGAGGGTGTAAAGGGAGTGCAACCAGTACCGTGCAGAACTAAATTCATCCATAAAACTGATATCTGATCCCATTTTATTTCGTGTTGATGAGATTAACGATTAGGTGATTTGAAAGGAGCAAAAGGACTATAATTCTGACAAATACAACTCAATAGAAATGTCCTTTTTATTTTAACTGTACTAGGCAGTCATTTGGATGTCTCCCTTGATGAATCTCAAAATCTATTAGAAGAGAATAGCTTGCTACTGATAAATAATGAGTAGAATTTACATTCTGGTTTCATTTGAACACTTTCAATCTTGTTTTATCGGTCCTTCTGTAGTACTTTGTTTGTACTACCGGTTTTCGATCAGGGTCACAGGGGTGGCCATGCTAGCGACTTATTCCCCTCCGCCCGTTGAATATATCTATTTCACCCTAGTATTCTGCCTTCTTTTGCCTTTGAGGGAGCCTCGGGATGCTACACCTTCAGCACCAATATTTCTTGCAAATTTCGACCAACGCAATTTCCTTTATCAAATAATGGTACAAAAATATCAGCAGCAAACTAAAAAAGAACGTGACGTTGCGAGTACACTGTATAACATCAACAAGTTAAGGCAAATGTGGAAACAAATGTGAAATGGAACAAAATAAAACTCGGAACAATGAAACGCAATGTAATTCGTTGTTTGCTGATGCTGTGGTAGCAAACAGAGCCACTCAGGTACTTTCTTCCAGTTACTCACGATGTGGAGCAGTTTTGCACTTAAGAACGGTTTATAAAAGCTCATACCGAGTGGCAAATTAGTTCAGCATTTTGGGACGTGGTTTGCTCAAAATTGTTCCACTTCTAATTTTGTATTTATAGTTGGATGGAAAGGGTAAATACCGAAAAATGAACCCAAAGCGGATGTGAAAATAAGAGTCACTGAGAGTGATAGTAACCTTAATAGCAGGATTTCCTCTGAGCTGCGGGTTTTCTGGCAAATAGGACAGCCTCAAAGTTTGATTTATACCCCTTTAAATACGTACAAGAACATCTACCATTTGACACGCAATACCTCCGGAGGCAATGAACATGGACATTTGGAGGCTCGACTCATTCCGATTTGACCATATCAAGACCAGCATAATTTCATTCAGCCACATTAAATAGGTATTTTATCAAGCTGACAACGAGCATTGAGGTGTCCCCAAATTTAATGCATTTTTGAAGTTTCGATACAGCCTAGAACTTGCATACATCGAAGGGACGTTGTTTCCATTGTGCTACAACATTGGTGGAGGACAGAAGTGAGGTCACCTCAAAGACGCTGAAGAATATCACGATCTACTCCCTTCATTCAAACTGCAGCACTGTTCTGGCCCTTTTTTGACAGATTAGCATCAGCTAGGGGACAGTCGTGAGTTGTCACTGCAATCTGAGGGACCATACCACACACATGCACTACCAGGTTGCTGAAGCGAGAGTCAATTGTCGATTACCATCTACCAGCCACACTTTCACCAACTACTCCATTACCACCATCCTAACCAGTCTTTACCATATCGATTCCACAATGCAACTCACACACAGGTGACTTCCTCATTTCCCCACGACCTCCACATCAATCGCTCCCAAGAAGGTGCACTATATGAATCTTGAGCCAATGCGTGCCATTGGGGTAAGCACAAGACACCTACACGACGAATAAGCGAGAGCAAAGAGACGAGCAAGTGGTCATTGACTTGAGGTAGGCGACCGGGGTAAGTGTGCTTTAAATGCATCTAACTAGCACACCTAGTCTTACCTACTAACCTAATGGCGAAGTAAGAGGAGAGCCCATCCAAGTTGGGAGTTAACTCAAATGGGGAGTTTCATAAAGTGCATTTGAAAGAATGTGTAGCGAAGAATCACAGATAAAAACAATTCAAATGCTTAACGAAGTGGTTTCTTCCTTATCGTCCGCGTCAGAAATGTGATCAATTTCCTCAATTTTCCGATGTTTGGGGTCGCTGTTTCCCTTCCCAGGCACCTGTTCGCCCATTCGAAATGGAAATTAAAGCAAAGTAGCCATCTGTCAGCAAGTTGTGTTTTCTCGTGCCATAGCAACTGGGACAGAAAGAAGGATGCGTCGTGGCGCCTTTTCAGTTAAGAGATTGAATGGGAATCACCAGGTTGTGCTTCCCTTCCCCCAGCCTAAATGAATGCAACAAGGGGGAGGGGAGGGGAACGTAGTATTCACATTATCATTCATCGCATTGTCACAAACCCAATGATCTCACGGTCGACGCATTTCTCACACTAAAGAAAAACCAATTTCACATTTTCTATGTTAAACTATTTCTCCTTTTTGCTTATTCACAACCCTAGCACTGCTAAAAAGGTGATGGCAGTCAGTAGTCAAAATAGCCAACCGATCTGATAACTTGTGTTTATTCTGGCCTTCCATGTTTGCAAGTGTTTATGAGGGTCATGGACCCGATTGCTCTCCACGCGATGACCAATGATCGAAAACTCCTTTTCTCCCCTTCTCCTTCTCTCCCCTCTTCCCCTAAATTTTCCCACCCTGCCAAACAGGTCAAATAAAGCTTGAAAAATATGGAGAAAAAATAAAACTCTGCTAAAAAGCTTTAAAATAATGCCACGATGATGAAGCTCCTTACCAATGTAGTTCCAAAATCTGCCGCATTTTTAGAGCACCTATCACTAACACAGGTTAATGCTCTTGAGATGTGGCACCTCGACAACTTATCAGTTGATAGGTTCCAATGTCATCCGAATGTACTCATTGTAGCCACCATAGAGGCTATTTCAGCTTCTTACTGCTTACTTCAATTTTAGACTGTAGACTAATTATGAATTCACTGCGAGCCTCTGGCACTGTGCTGACAGAATAAAAGATAGTCTCTTTCAGCGTTATAAATTGGTAATGTGTTTCCCATTTTTAAATCATTGCTCCGGATAACTTGTAAGGTAGGGCCAAAATCTAATCATATTTGCTTTTTGGAGTGGCGGCACTCATTGTACCGATATTCTTACTTGTGCGGCTCTGAGCCTCAAACCGATCCTCTGTGCCTATTAAAATAAGTAAATGCCACTTGCTATTTAGCAGCAAGAAAACCACCATTGGTTCAGTCGCGTTCAAAAAAATAGGTTAAACAATCTCTTTTAAGTGCATAACGGCAGGTCAAGTTTAAATAGACAATGACGCCTCGTGAACAGGTTTAAGTGATAGGGAATCTCAAAAGCACTGATTTCAATGTAGTTGCAATGTAAAGTGGTGAGAGACAAGATGCTTCGGAAATAATCTCGATGTCCGCCTAGACAGCAATTTGTGGGTAAGCAGATGCTTTTGAATGCGTGAGCAAGTTCACGAGTTGCGGCTTTCGGTTGTAAGGAAATACGACAAATGACGAAGCTGTTTTCGCTCAATCACGATTGAACCACCAGATATCAGGTAAGGAAGAATCACAGTTTCGTTTCTTCGACTGAGATTTTTCAAAGTAAGTTTTAAGTAAAGTAGAGGAGGTGTGAAGAAAAGAAGCGACGACGACCTCGGACGAAGAGAGAGAAGGGGAACAGTCGAGACCGCTGTCGGTGCTATCCCTCTTCATCTCATGCGTCGCAGGTGAACGCCTTTGCTGCAGTTGGGACGGGTGCGCTACCAGCGACGTAGAGGTTGTCAATGCTCAGTGTCTTCCGTCGGGCGTAAAAGTCGAGGTGCAGGGCGACACGTTCTCCTTCTCTGACTCCAAAATCGTCTCATCTACCATCTCCTTGGACTTGGACTTGCAGTGCCGCTGACCTTCCTGCTGCTCCGACTTCTTTACTGAGGCGAGCTCCAGGCATCGCATTTTTGCTTGCAGTTCGGGTTCAGTCTTCACAAACTTTAATAAGCTTCGCAGCACACTCACGCATTGGTTCAGTAGGTCCATGATCTCCATCCTTTGATAAAGCTGCGGTTGAGGCTCTAATGCAACTGACTAATAAAAATCAAGTCAGATTTTACATTTCTGTTTTGCTTATTTTTAACTTAATTACCTATCAATAAGCTTAATGGTGGTGATGCATAAGTTCATAAATCGCACATCTAACGCTATCTAGCTAGCCATTAATATATTTTAAATGCCGTAGCCATGTGAAACCGGCCAACATATCTCAGAACCAATTCCTTCAGGAGGGCAAAAAATTTAAGTTAAATGAGAAGATCCTATCCAGTCATTGCCTGCTTGGCATCTACCGGGTTTCAACCACTTCTGCCCAGATGAGAGACGAATTTTTGAACTGAATGGTTTGAAACACGATGGGTTTGGAAGAGCAAAAACATAACTCACTTCTTCCTCGACGAAAGAGACAGCAAGACTGTGGAGAGCGAAGAGTTTGTTGGAAATGCAGGCCCGGCGTTGACGCTCATGTTCCGTTTGTTGACCTGGAAATGCTAGATGGACTTAACCAAAGAGGAAGAAAGAGGAAATAAAACGTTTGCCTTTAAAAAATTTCCTTATCCGTATTCGCATTTATCCTACACGCGCCAACCCCTAACGTGCGACTTATCTCACCATTTGGTGTTTGCACACATTTAAGGCGTTACGTTAGAATTAGTGTTTCATTGGATTTCCTATTTGATGGCTCTCTGTAGCGCATAGCTACCAATTCATGGTTGCATTATTTCGTCTACCTTAAATCAGACAAATGAGGAGCACTTACCCTTTGCCTTATTTCCCGATCATCTGAAGATAGCGACCCTTGCGCCACCTTTAAGGAAGACGGAACTGCATTGCTGATTTTAGGAGGTATGAAGGAAACTTATGGCTGTGAGAATAAGTGTGTCTTGTTGGAAAAGTTCACGACGGTTGGTTCCACCGGTGTGATGTAGATGGACTGATGGAATTGTTGCTGTTGGTCTTGGTGCTGTGGCTGCATTATCAGATTCGACAGTGGATAGTCGGTGAGTGGGAGCACTACAGGACTGTTGGGGCTTATTTCTACAAAGCGACGTTTGTGTCGTTTTCGCGGAGGGGTGTAGCAATAATGCCCACATACTGCCGGCGCATGCACAACCAATGGGCTTTGCGTATCCACTTACCTTAGCCAATCAAAATCGCGACTCTACACGCATTGGCCAGTTTCACTCTGTCCGTAGCGGCTACAACTTCGCCCCGATTTTACATAGATAACTGCTATTCCAGTAGGATTTATATCAGGAGAAAGCAAGCATAAATTCGAAACGATAATTACGAGGCTCAACGCATATCTTCAATTGCGATGGCCTAAGCTAAAATCAAATCTAGCAACTTTTTATAAATTTTCACGACGATTTTAAATGCAGAGATTGAGCAAATACGAAAAATAGGGCAATTGTAAGTTATTTAACAGTATTTTAACTTTGCAGTGTACCGATCTTAAAGACTTTTAACTAACTCAGAATAAGACATTAAACTTTTCGGCAACTTGACTTTTACAGCACTGCTTAAGTAGAAAAAGAAGCATGCTCTCTGGCGCGTTTGGCGTTACATCGTTCCATTTACCACCGTATTACCGGCGTTTAAAATTTTGATCTGAGCTTTTCGCTTCATTTTTAAAATTAAGCGAATTTAAACCTCTCCAATATCTTCATCGCTTTGGTGTAAATTTTAGAAATCTGGGGGAAAATAAATTTAAGTGCGGTGATTCAAATTCTTCGACCAAGTGGGACAAAATGATCATCCCTGAGGTCTAGTTTTCTTGAACATACTCACCAGTATTATTTGCAGTGGTAACTTTGTTTTCGTTTTCGAGAACGATTAACAATATAATTGATACAGAGCAAATAAAGGACTCTGGTGTTGGTGAAATGCAGTCCAGCAGCGCAAATGAACTTGTCACCTAAGTTCGTGTTTGGAGAAAATGAGTCTCTAAACGGTGCTATACACATTTTACAGTTAAGAAATTTACTTTAAGCAATGGAAATCAGATCCTCAGCAAGGAGGGCTAATAGATTTTGAGTAGTGCCTAAGAGAATTTAGAATGATGAACAACTAGTCGAGAACACGCATTTGGAAAACTTGATTGGGATCACTAGATTCCATGAACTGTCAAACGGCCGTTGTAATGTCATGTTCAAACTTCCTACTATTATCACCACTAAAGGAGAGAAGTGGATCCCCTGCATTCAAATTTGCACCTTTTTAAAATAAACGGATCAGATAGAGGAGAAAATAAGAAGGGATATAAATCACTATTACTTGGAGTAGAGAAGAGAGATACCAGGGAGAAGGGAGTGATGAAGGTGGGATTCCGAATATCTCACATCCATTCAGCAGCCCATGCCCGTTCACACTTAATGTTACGATCACAGTGTATACACTATTCCGATTCGTCTCACCCCGCTGATTTCACTACATCGAATCAGCATATTCATGCGATAAAAAATACAAAAGGGGAAAAAAGGAGGCTGTAACATTCTGGTCCTCTGATCAGCACGTCATACCATTACTACGATATTGGATTATTTGAAGTTGAGGCCCTTTTTGAAAGAATGATTATTAGGTTAACCTTTAGTTACAGTTGAAAACTGCGTAAATAGGCTTTCATGAACCACTCGCTACCTCGGTTACGGTATCAGAGCTTTGCCAAGCTAATCATCCCGCATACTTTGCAATATAGGATGATAAATCTCGCTGAAATAAAGGGGATAGGCAACCAACTAAACCTGAGATGGGGGGAATGCGAGTGACGTGAGACTCACCTGCGGAACATCTTCACAATAGGTCACGCAAAGCCACCTGGTCGGCGAAGTAGCTTGTTTAACACCTGTGTACTTGTTTAGAATTCGCTTATGAGAGAGGTACACATAATTTGTCAATTGTGCTCCCTTCCTTCCTCCCCTCCCTTAATTTTTACTCTTTGACATGCTACGATGACTCAACAGTGATCTAGTAAAGAGTTGAGTCTGGTCACTCATCATTTTAGTGTACATTACCATTTATTCTAAGTTCTATCTGATCGATAAAAACGGTGAATGCATAACGTGTTTGACTTTTGTGAAAAGTGCTCTTTGTAGAGGGCGCTTGATGAACGGCTTCAAAATCTGGAAGGCTGCTGAGTTGTTTATAGGCCCTACGCAGTTATCAATACATACTGTGGCGGCTAATGAGCATTAAAGATACTTCTCATAGCATTGTTAGCGATAGGCTAGATGTCTCTTTCTCCTAGGAGAATGAAAGATAGATTACAGAAGGAATTTAAAGATCCTAAGCTTTTGTAATCACGCATGATGACCAGTAATGCTTAGAAAGTAAGATATGGACCTTGTCAACGCTATGACAGAAGGACGAGCTGATGCAATTCATCACACCTTCCTAATGATCAGTTAGTGTCCTTGTCTTCATAATACAAGGCTTAGTATTAAACTAACCAGAGTTAGTTCGTTTTGGGCAATATCAAAAAGAAAGGTCATCAGGAATCAATCATTAATAGAGAAGCAGATTTTGGAATGTTCTAAGTGAAAACATAAATAGGCCAAGGGGATTACTTTTTTTGTAAATAGCTGCGCCCTTTCAGCCGCTTACCCGATTGGTGATCGAAGAAATTGCGCTCAAGCCATTTCGAAGGAAGAATGACAGACAAATAACGAAGGGTTTTAGCATTCACGACCATCCTTGTTCACCTCTCCATCAAACAATGCAACGGCTAATTATTTTACTGTCCATTTTTCTCCATTTGTCAGATGACAGCAACTCACACACAAACGATGGTATTAATATCACTATTAATGAACATGAACTAAAATGCCGTTTAACAATCGAATGCTTGCATACAGTGGGGTGAACGAGGGTGATACTACGTAAATTAGAACTTCGATTTGGATGTACATTTTCGCTGTGGGTCTCAAGTAGGCTTTACTCTATACAGCTAACCCCCCTTCTACCTTCCTCCTCGTCACATAAATCTGTTTTCCATCCAATTATATCACTGCGACTGTGGAGGGGAGGGATGGCTTCCGTTTAATTCATCTTCACACATCGCACGCACGTGTGAAATAAAACAAAGTCAGTAGTCTTTCCGTCGTCCACCTGTTACCATTTTACCTACCTCTCATACCCCACAGCAACCGACTCAAAGGCAGTGCAAATGAAAGTGGACGTGTCATTACCTCTTATCTCGTGGCCCTTTATCAGTAAATTAATTGAGCAACGGTCACTGGGCGACAACCCTCCCCTGCACTCGCAGTCGATTTAAAGGGAAGCGTGAGTGGCACTTGCATCGCCAGACGCCTCACATATGTTCTTTTGCATTAACTCGAAAAATTCGATTTGACAGCATCGCTGTTCCATTGAACTCCTTGCTTCACCCTCGCGAGGAAGTACACTGTGTGCATTGTATCAATCAGGGCCATTCCCAACGAGCATGACAGTTAGAATGAAAGATTTTATTCGTGTTTAAAAGGTCTAGAGGTTCTAAACATTTGTGGAACACTATAGTACTACTGCGTTATACCAAATATCCCTTTGTTATCACCTTGTGTGACCAACGAACCAAAATGAAGCTAACAAAATATCACCACTTAGGTGCCATCCCCGTTTTAATTTTTGATTCTGGGAATTACTGCTACCCTGAAATGGTCTATTGAGCCTATCGAGATCTTAGGGTCATCTTAGTGCATCCTAACCTTTAGAAACTCAGAAGAATGTGTTGGCAAATCTTAAAATCCTCGGCATTGCAACAATTCAACTGATAAAAAACATTAATGATTAAATTAGTCAAGATAGCGATTCGCCGGTAAGACTGTAGATTGCAAGTGACTCTTTGGTAATCACACTCACTGATGTGAACTGTGTGAATGTTAAGCTCTCGAGCTTATCAAACCACCATTCGGTTCTTAAAATCTGTCAATTCTCCACTCAATATTTTTAAAAAGACATTCGTTTCAATCCATTTCATCACTCCTTCTCAACAAATATGTTCAGAGTCGTTATTTTTACTGCCTCCAGCAACAACAAGCTGCTGGGAAAGGAGCAAACATATAATATCTAGGAATTGATGCAACACAACTAAAATGAAAGATGACCACGGCCTCTAGGCATAATGCCTTCACTCATCTCACCATTCATAATTTCCACGGAAATTTTGTTGTACTGGCAAAAAGAACAACTTCCAATTGATACCAAGATCCCAAAAGTGCATCGTCGCTGCAAAGATCCTCAAGCATATTTAGCAAACTCCGATGAGATTTTCAAGAAGAAAAATAAGCTGGTAAAACGGCTTCACATTGAGAATACTGTGGCTCTGCTCTATGAAAGGCAAATCATTGCATGGTAAAAATTTTGTGGTGAAAATTGTCAATAAGACTTGAGCGCTTCCGAGCTCGCGGCTGTTTCCGACTTATCTGTTTTCCCTTCTACCGAGAGCAACGCCAGCCAAAATGCGGCCTCGAATGCTAACAAATCTAAGGTGAGCCGGCAGTCATTAGGGTGGATTGACTTTCATTCGCATCTTGGGCAGACATATTCAAAGTACTCACTGATTACGGACTTCGCTTTATCCATCCATTAAAATTCTGTAGGAGCAAAAAAGGTTGGAAGCACCAAAGCTTCAATTATTGGTGAATGTCCTTGAGATGCGGGAAAATCACTTTTCCAAGGCGGTAGAATCACGTATGCTGTCACTGCACCGATTCTCCGAGCCTTTTTTCACCTTAAAAAGACAAAATTAGATTTCAAATTGAACAGCTAATCAGTGGTAGTGTGCTTGTAACATTATTGAACTTCATGACAGGGTCTCTTGAAGTGAACGGTCTATGACACAGAAGAATGGGGTCATCGTTGAAGGAAAGAGGTGCAATCGCTAGACCCTGTAATGCCACCCACACAATTCATTTCAAATAGGCCCTTAAAACCATACTATTCAGTTTACATCCACATAATAAAAACATCTGTCTGGTTGTATTGGCTGCGATGGAGCAATACACGAAAATTTATTTTTAAGATTATGGAAATAAGTCTTTTGTGTTGAGAGGGCCTTGAAAATTGATTTCCAGGTTTAGTGTTTGTGATGGTTCACTTAGTTACGAAAGTCATAATTAAATGCCGGTAAAAAATATTCATGCGAGTGCAGATTAGTAGGTTGGAAATTAATAAATACGAAAGATAAGATGAGAAACTAAAGATCTCTAGAATTGTCACTCAATTCGATGGCCCATCAAGTGAGAAATAGTGTACAAAAGTGAAACGTGTTCTGTAACTTGATATCCAGCTACCTGACCATCTATCCAATCTCTCAACCCAAATTTGATTCTTCTCTAAAGTTCAACCCATTTATCAGAGCCGATGTAGCTTCAATTTACTACCTGATGCTAACTAATACACATTGGTGCTCTACCCAATTGGATAAGACCATTTTAGGAGTTCTACTTCAAATCTTTTTGTTTGGGCTGGCTTTTCTATCCACCACAATTTACTGGCCCTGTCAACAATTCAATTCATTTAAAAGACGAAAATTACGACTACTCCTTTAAAGCCCTTTGTATATCCATTTGCAACCAAAAGTACACAATGAGACGTCATGTTACTAAAGTGGCTATATCGGCTGTCAATATGTCCAAATGCCCCTCCCCTTAAACCACCTCCCGGATCTGCGTGTGTACGTTTGTTGAGGTCACACAGGATGTGCATTGGACGTGTGCCACCTGCTAATCTCGCATCAGGTGTTGACTGGTGATCATTCGCCTCCTTTCACACTTTCAGTTACACAGAACAGTGGGCTAATGGACCGAATGTGATAATCGAAACTGATTCGGAGGGCATTTGCATTTTTATTTCCAAGTATTATGTCTGACTTAGAAGGAGTAGGACTCTAATCTCTCCATGGTGCAAAAGCTCACAGATGTGGTGCTTGTCTCAAACTTATTAACAATAAATGAGTCGTACCCCAATGATTGCGATGGTGATGACACTGATGTTACTTTGCTGACTAATGGTGTTCCACAGTTGGTGAGGCTTAACTAATCCCTTCAGTTAATTGGACAAAAGCTATCCACGTGGGGATTTCAAACGGATGTGATCCATCCAATGCGAGATTATTATTATCATTTTGTCGACGCGTCTCAAACATACGATTCTATCTCAAAATATCCCACAAAATATGCAAAATAATTTGCTTGTATTAGTTGTTTACATAAGCAGAAGGTAATAACAACAAGGCTGGGATTCGATACTGTATCATATTATAACGGATACTTATATCATTTACAATTTAAAGCAGAAATGCTCCAAAAATGGATTGACCGTATGGTACTATATAAAGGAAATTAAAGAATGTTGAAGAGTAAAGTGTGTGTCTTCATGATCCACAGTTATATGCAGTGCAGATAAGGCCTCCATATTTCTTTGCTTTTCTTTGGTTGCACAGAGCAGTCGATGGGATCGGTGCTGATGTTTTCGACGGAGGATGTTTGCACAAGAGAGGTTGATGTTGACGCACGTAACTCGTGGACACCACTATCACAAGAGGTGGCTTGAGAAGTCGAAGTATATGGGGTTGAAACAGAGGAAGGAGCGGCAGCGAAGGTGGAGGCAGAGGGAAGATTGAGGGCGGGAACGGGGTCTTGGCAGATACCAGTCGCTGTTGTGATACCATCATTATGAATCGCCTGCAATCGTGCCTTCACTTCTGGATTCTCCTCAAGAAGGTTACGCAGGCCACTTAACACTTCGTAACAGAAGTTTAGCATCTCTGCCCTCTCCGTACGAACGCTGCCTTTCGTCTGCAATGCAGATACAATAATTTTGCTTATCTGCCTGTTTGCTGCACTGAGCTGCATTCGTGAAAGCCACACTACTACCTCATCGGCTAATGCGCATCAACTTAGTAACCCAGCCATCAGCATAGCCTTCTGGAGTGGCCTACTTGCTTAGAACAGATGCATCTTTGTCATGATTAATTAAGAAGTTAATGGAAAACTTACGTCTTGTCCAACCATAGAAAGGGCAAGACCATGTAGCTTCGCAATTTTGTCCGAAATTCGCGCTCGTCTTGTGCGTTCTGCGTTCTGCTTCTTTACCTAATGCAAAGAGGATGCATTTTACAATGTATAACCCGTTTAAAAAGTCAAAAATAGTAGGAACTATAGGTGTTAGTTTAATTACCCTCCTTAACTCGGTGGCCTGCTCCGGCTTGAGTTGTGAGCCGCATCTAAGCCCCTGCTCACTTCCATGCGACTTTGGCGAGTAGACGAACATGTCGTTCATCGTAAAGATAGGAATGTAGACGCGTGCTCCTGAATCTGCTGCCTTTATATGTCAGCAAATCAGACAACGCACCTATTTGTCCGTTTCGCAGCCACGCGTGTTAGTCCCACACGCCGTCCATTCAATCAGATCACGCGTACGTGACTTGTCCATTGGCTAAGGTCTTAACCACTAGAAAAACGGCCTGACACGCGTGCGAAATGGTGGAACCAATAAGAGCACGCATGCACGCGTGTTTGCACGAAAGCGTGACTTCCTTAGGGGTGCCTCCGTTCCATTGCAAACGAAAGTATTGTTCGTAATTAATAAAAAATTAAATTCCATTGTATTTTCCACTCTCAGGCGTTCATGGCTATTTCTCTTTAGCCGTTTTAGCACGCATATGGAATAAACTTGAATAAAGACTGATGTATTATGTGTAGGCCATATTGTGATGCTGCTTTGAATTCATTTATGTATTTGACGTTTTTAGCTGCGTACTAGACTTCTTTGTGTTAGAGAAGACATTTGGAGAATCCCAAATAAGTTAGCTACTGCTTTTTGTCATTTACGAAATACAGAAGTTCTAATCATTGCAAATTTCACCAGCATTTGCAAATAAATTATATTTATTGATAAGCGCAAGCCAACTCCTCAAATCAAACCTATGTTTTATTAAAGCAGTCATCTTTTAAGTTCATGTATCTCGCATTACCAACAACAAAGTTTCATTTATTACTACCCAAGAGTGGATTCGCTCCACAATTGTCAAGCCTATTCGGCTGGACATTTTCGGGTATATTTATATCTGCCTTCACTGTCCCTTCTCATCGTCGCTTTTAAATAACAATTAGCCATTGAAAATTAAACCCAAGCTGACTAACACGTTTGCGGATAAGAGTTGGCTAGAAACTTGTCTCCTTCCTTGAGAGCGCGTGAGTTACCACAGTCGGATGGCTAAGTAGGCTGATAGTAAGATTCGAGATCTCTATCTTTCCTTTCACGCTTGAGATCATGCAATTGTAAAGTAGAGATAGTATTTTTTGACTACGGAGTAAATGAAATCTCAAGTTAGAAATCGTAAAGACAGCGGCATTTTCATCAGCTCATGAATAAATTATATCTTGCCCTCTTGGCTGAGTAGGCGAGTCAGTACTGTCGTTTTTCTCTTAAGCTTGTCACATTCTTCTATACTCGAAAACATTATTGTAAATGGTTAGTAGTGGTTAACGAGCGATATTATAAAAATGAAAATAATTTTACTCGATTTATAAGTGAATGTGAAAGTCTACTGAGTCCGTAGACCAGTTACCAAACTCGTTCATCTTTTCTGGCTAAAGAATGTTGGGAATTCAAAAAATATTACTACTAAAGAAAACGTTCATGCGACTAATGTGCCTCACCTTCCTCACTTCGAGTAATTATTCATTCACTTATGCAGTTTTCTCGTCCGCATTGTACTTTGGCTAAACGCATTGAAGGCGGGCAGAGTGGCATTGTGTTGTTTTTCATAAGTGGTTATTATTTGTAGAGGACCCTTCATCCCACCGCAGCCTATTTAAACTCAGCTGAAATTCGTCTTACGTGGATTTCGTAGAGTACTTGTGTTTACCAGTACCGACTCACTTAAAAATAACGTTATTAAAACACCTTGGCAAACCTTCGGCAGATGATAGTAGTACCAAAGTCTTTGTTGTGTAAGGCTTATTGAGGGAAATTAGTGTACTTACTTAAGATGCTTAAGTTTTATGTGTCCTTAATGTCTCTATGTAAATGGTCTAATCCATATGGAGGTTTATTCCACTATTCCATCTGGGATAAACACTTTTTTAGTTATTGAGAGACTGGCCCTATCTATTGAATAATTGCTAAGCCAATGGCATCGGCTATTCAGAGTTTTAACATTTTCTGTAATTTTTATTACGCATTCTAATCAGAATGTGATGGTAGAACCATCAAATGTGCCATACCTAGTGTAAGGGAGCCACAACTGGAAGTAGTCAGAACCTCGAATGCCACAGCTGATAATAGTTGGTGCCATAGGGACGGCAACTTTCACTTCTCAACATATGTTGAGTAATTCTTATATAACCCATGCTTTATCTAGCCCGGGAATCGTAGAAAAAACAAAATGTTCAATAAGTCACGTCTTATAGACGGATAGGCAGGTTGGTTATGCAAACGAAGCTGAATTTGCACAGTAAGGGGAGGGAGTGCATTTCTTATAACTTGTGCTAAGCCATTTGATTGGACGGCAACTCAGATTTATGACTTCTATTTGCGTGCTGACTAGATCAACAGATCATTCGCTGACACCTTAAAATGTGGCTATATCTGAGTCAACAATTTTCCTTTGCATTGTTGTCTTTACCTCACCGATAGCAAAGGCTGAAGGAAAATCATGCAATGCGTGAATGCTGATGAACAGTGGGAATAAACGAAGGAAGAGCAATCACCCACATTCCTCTTAAATTTATGCTGTAGTGATGTTTCATTACCTTATCTACATCTTTCCTGGTATCATCAGTTTCCGGACCAAATACCTAATCAAAGCCTCGAAGTATGACTGCCATTAACACGGCGACAGAAAGGTTTGGAGCTGTGTACGCGAATAGTGCGGCTAAAATGACGAGTTAGCTGGCTGGACTCACTTCATGGTCTTAAAATTCAAGAGGAACTATTAAATGCCTTTGGATCACAGTTAACTGAAAAGAAAATGCCCTAGGAAGGGACAAACGTACCCCCCCCCCAAAAAAAAAAAAAATTATTGAGTTGTTTGCCATTCACAACTTCGAAAAGATCAAAACCAACTATGCAGAACACTTGACAGACTTGGCCAAGTTTATCTCATACTCCTCAAATGGTTACAATAATGTTAGAGTACCCAGGTTATCGATTGGATCATTTCTATATTAAGATATTATCGTCGTTCATTAAATTATACGCCTTAGTGGAGTATGTTTAACTTGTGATGTACGAGCAGCTACACCGGTCGGGAGTCATAAGGCAGGCCAACTCTACCCCCAGTCGGCGCCCTGGTCACGAGCATCCCTTCTCCCCCTTCCTTACCCGCCAGTCCTATCCATATGCGTCTCTTGAGTCACCATCTCCACACGCGCAGGTGCGAAATGCAAGGAACTGAGATAAAGTGACATGAAGTGACTCAAGGTAGGGTGCGATGGTAGAAAGTTGGAAACTTATTTTACTTCACCTGTTCTGTGACGTCAGGGAAAATAACACTGCTCGCTGTCGACACACCTCATTTTCCCTCTGCCTGCTAAATCGGTGTTTGTGAGCTCATCGTAATAGACATATTGCCGCGACGTCTTATTTAGGAGAATGAGACGGAGTGTCATTTGATGGATTGCATTTTCCTTCTGCACGCAGTTTAGGAAAATGTGCTTCTTCTCCGCTGGGTTGTGCATCTCTCAGATGCCTCAATTGCGTTAATAAGCGCAATAGAGCATGCAAAACTGACTAATGGGTGAACATCCTACGGGGATAAAAAAATTTTAAAACTTACTCCAAATAGCTGTGGAAATGAAATGAAATCACCCCGCCAACTCCTGATTGCTTAATTTTACTTCGAATTGGTGACACTGATGGAATTACTTTTGCCATTTCTGAAACATTTTGTTAGCAATTGACAGTTGAGTTGCCAAATCTGATCACGGATGGAAGGAAAATTTAGCAGATTATGCGAGCTACGCAGAAAGTAGTTGAGGCCTGGAGGAGCAGACAAATAAAAAAACAGGAAAGTTTCAATTGTGAACTTACATTACCTATGATTGATGAGCCTACCCTACTCACCCTTTTCGCTCTTTCCCCTCTCCCCTAAATTATGACTACCAGTGCGCGTAAGGGTGTGTGGACTGATGGGGATGGCTACTGAGGTCATGCAGGTGGACAGACCAATGGGCAGACGGTCAGTTAAACTAGGCACAGTTGATGTGTTTTTGCTGTGAGAAGGAGCGGTGATGATAGCGATAAAGGTCACGGTGATTTATTCAGTCTCATGCTCTGGCAAGTCAGGTACTAATAGTCCTAAAACTTCCATTCCTGTCCCGTTGATGAATAGTTCAACACCCAATTGTTATGAAGTAGTTCGTTGGAAATCAGCCTTTATTTTAATATGGAAATTTTTCAGCCTACTTAAATTATCGAATTCCTATCAATGTGTTATACATTGTAGAGAAAGTCGCTATCCTAAAATCTATACGGGGGATGTCTTTAACGGGTCTGACAACTCCTAAAGTAGAGTTTCAATTTATCTTCAGTAATCTTTATGTTTCTTTAAGCAGTGTGTACAATAAGCATGTAGGTTTTGGCAATTTTGAAGTCGTTCTAATTCTTTAAGTTACATATTGCCGCAAATCAATGAAAAAGCACCGATTTCGATGTGCGTGTTTGAGGGAGTAAGATTCAATGAAATAAGGGATGGCAGTGGTGTAACATGTTGACTGAATTAACCGCGTTTTCTGAAGGAACGATATAAAGCATTTTATTCATTACTTTATTTCTAGGGCATCGAGACAGTCATTCAACAGTTTTTGGAAATGCCGCTTTGAGGTGATGTGACTGGTTCCACTCGTTTACACCTGCCAATGAATGCGTCCCAATCAGTCGGTTCGAGTCTAAGCACCGATTTCTTGCGGTTGACTCGATGATATACAGATGTGATCTCATGTGATTCCTCAAAGCAGAGCTTAATTAAGGAAAGTCAAAGTCGCCTTTAAACGCACTAGTTGAAACACCCGCCAAACCGCTTGAACGCCAACCATTTTAACCCATCATGTCGAACGGACGAATCGGAGGATCTCTAACAGGAGTAAGCGATTGAGTCTAGCTGATTAATTGGCTCACTAACGTTGATCTTAATGCTTTTCTTGCTTTTGTATACGAGAAGTTTAATGAGATTCATCCCATTTCTACCTTGGGCACGGAAACAGAAGGCGAAGTGTCTGAGACAAACTCAGATTTCGGGTAAGATCCCGCAGCTCCGCTACCCAAAAGAGGCGGCCTACTAATTCCTTTATCTAACACAGTAAACCCCTACCAACAGGCAAAAACATTTGATATGTGGCTGACTTGTGCCTAATTACATGACTATGCTCGGACAGATTAAAACGAACAATTATTTGGATTGCAGGAAGAATGTTGTGTCTGCACAAGAGAGGGCAAAGGCATCGAGCTGCTCAGATGTTGAGCTAGCGTTCATAAATAACTAAAACAATCAACATAAGCATCCCTACGTCAATGCGCCATTACAAGCAGGTAATAGAGGTGGAATTATCAAGTTATTTGCTAGCTACTAGAGACTGCTCACTCTTTTTCGGCCCTTGTCTCCTTGGTATCAATTCATCAGTGTGCCTATGCCCGTCAGAAGTCACCTGGATTTTTTGCCCCAGTTTTATATCCTTTGTTTCGTCGACGTCTCTAGAGCATCCTCATAGCAGAGCTGTCAATGCGGTTGCTTCCTTCCAGGTCAGGAATTCTTCATCCAAAAGATCATAAACAACAGGAACATTGACCAAATTGGATTTGCTGCAAGACAAAAGAACTCCGCGAAGTTGAAGATATTTATTACATAGCTTGTGAGTGTTAAATGCCTTAAAATTTGCCTGCTTAAACTAATTTTTGTTCTCAGATTGTTCATTACACCATCTTGAAGCCACATCCATTCAGTATGGGAACCTCTACCGATTACAACCATAGAGATTGCAGTAATGGAACTAAAAATGTGAGTTGGACCTCATCTAAAGTAGGCAACGTGTTGATAGATTAATCGATTGTCGACTTGTTATAATGGAACAAATAAACCTCTGCAATATTTGACACCTGATCAAATCAAGTTAGATCAATCCAGTAGGGCGCGAGGATTAGCAAGGAAAGTGGAGGAGTGGACACAAATGAATAAAAGTGGAAGGAGTAGATGAACAATCGGACATCCTCAACACAAACAAGATTTGTCAAGTTTATCCATTATTACCACCACCTGTTGCAATCTTTTACTTCATAAAGTTAAATTACGCCTATTTTGGAGCGTAACTCCATTTAATCCTAAAGTGTGTTTCATCCACCTTTCGTGTATTAATGGATCCACTATCAGAGCTCCACTTGCTTAGTTATTAATTGACATGCACGCATATCGACGATCGTTTAGTCATATGCCATCACTGCATAGCTCAAGTGAAGTGAGCCACTCCGACTGGGAAAAACAGGTGAGGACTTTGCGGCAAATGCGTTGGCGGTCAAGTGGACCCATGCGACCTGCTATGATACTGTTACTCAAGTGGATCACTTGTCGCAAGTCCTCTCCGCCCTCGCGCTTGACTGACCTTAAAAGCAGCTGTTCTCGCTGTCCATCGTCCATGGGCCGGACCAAAATTTGAGACTTCCTCGGTAATTACTAATATATTTTTTAATCAACTTCGGTTTCTTGCTATTCCTGCTTTCTCTGTTAGCAGAATTTTGCGCGTAAAATGCAATTCAAGAATCCCAAATCAAGAAATTAGTGTTTTTGATGCACATCATGAGACTTTTGGTGTAGGCATCTGTTGGAACTTGGAACACCTTCCCACCAAAATTTGGATATGCTTTGAAGCTTTTGCAAAGCTGATTTCAAAGTCGAGTGGGAAACTCAGTTGACAACATACTTATGCTTGACTTTCGTGGAAACAGTAAATTTAATCATGGATACATCTCGCGGTATATATTTAGGGTTACCGCATCGGATCTAGAAATCAACTCAACTCAGTGTACACTGTAAGTGGTAATGTCACACCATTTTATCACCAAGTTCAAGGCAGGATCCTGATGTTAGACTTCATTATGAACGTCTAGCACTAATCATTCAGCTAAGAAGTGACGATGGATAAAGATGTGATTCATATATTCATAATATATTTAACCTCAAACGATAGATTTGTTAATTTGGTAGCACAAGTCGTGGCATTAGGGAGGCCGATGTTATTCCACTCTACGTCATGGAGGTTGTTACCTACATGAGGTTTCGATCCAAAACTAATTTTACCAAATTTCTTGGGGACAATCTGGTTCTATGTTAGAGCGTTTTACTCTATGGAAGTGCGATTTTAATTACAGGGATGGCGGAATGGGATGAAACTACATAAACGTTATTTACCACATTTTCCATATTGTTCGAATACTTTTTCCTCCACTGGTGATAATCACTATGTCTCGCAGAAAATTTATGTTAGAATTCCACCATAGTGTTGAACTTTTATTCAGCACAAGGGATGCCTTGATAACGTGGCAGTGAATCCCATTTAAGTTTTATAACCCAGTTTCCCCCTTTCACATTATCCGAAGGAGAACTCAGGTGTAAAGTGTGTCGTTGTGACTGATTTGGCACCATTTACACTCTATTTGGGCATATTGTTAATCGCGTGGCCTGAGAGAATATTCCAACTACATTTTGGTGGTGCAAGCGCGGATTCGGCAAACAGCCACATATTTTGGTACAAGTAAAAAGGGCTTTTTGTTCCACATATTGGCCATGATGATTGGCCAGTCATTGTTCAGCAGCGTAGTCTCATCAATTAACGTATGATACCAGGATGTCAGCATTTTATGCACCCATCAGCACGACTGCAAACAATTCACGCCTACTTCGTACCCAAATAAAGTCATAACAGGGCGGATATGTTGCTCAATGTTAAGCGAGAACAGATCATCCGAGGAGGTATCACATTCGTCCATTATCCCTAACAGACACATCAATCGTCATTTGAGGCGTAAAATCACTTTAGATCTTCTCTTCATGTGTGTTGCACCGATGTTCCACGACAGCTAATATATCTCCGAAGGTACGATTACACAGAGATTGTTAATCCGAGCAATGAAAGGATGCCTTGAAATCATTTTTGCGACAGCTCATTTGTGCACTAATATTCACTAGATCATCACATTTACTAATTTTTTGCAAAGGTGTCTGCCTCTACGGTCCAAAATAACCCTCAATGAAAAATCATGTTGTTTGTGATCGGCTTAACTACGGGCTCCCATGATTTGGATTTGGTGTAACTTGAAAATAAATAGTGATCTATTCTAAATAAAAAGGCTTTTAAGTTCCATGATTCTCGTGACAGTAAACACACCTTCCTCTACTTGACGGTTTTAAATAACTTGTTTGAGTCTCAATTTTAATTGTCCTTATAAAGTAAACCAGTTTTAAGGGCACAGAGGCGCTCATTATGATTGGCTGATACCAATTTTCATGCGTCAAATATACGTCTACCATTGAGCAAGAGCCTAGCCAATCAGAGCTCAATCCACATGGCTTTTAAGCCAACAGGAGGGTGACAGAAGATGCGTGGCATCACAACTGCAGGAAAAAGACTCCGTTCCCCATGGTTCAGACATCTGTCTTCAAAGTCGCCCCTACACCGAGTATGGTGCCCACTCACTCGCCGATATCCACGCAACGCGTCAAAAGTGGAGGAGTTCTCTCACCAACATGCACTAGTCAACGCATCGAATCGAGAAGAGTAAGTGATGCTCCTCCCCACATTCCCACCATCCATCCTGTCTCCACGATGCCACTTGCCTTCCTCGAAGCAGTCCGTCTCATTTTGTGTCTTAGGTGAAGAAGCAGAAGATGGAGCGTGCGAGACGAGCACGTATCTCGCACAAAATTGCACAGATGCATGGTCTTGCCCTCTCCATGGTCAGAGTGGATGTGAGCCACCAATCGACTTATTGATTAGTCGTGATGAGCAGAGATGGACGGCGTGGAGCCTGGTCACGTGCACTCATGGGGGAGAGGTGGAACGGTATAGATTATTTAGTTGCTAAGGCATCCTGTTCTGTGAGTGAGTAGGAGATGGGAGTGTTGACGAGAGCAGAGGCGTGATGTGATTGGAGTGGAGAGACGACTGCATTCTTTGGTGTTGTAGGCAGAAGCCAGTGTGCGCATGGAGAAGTTGGAGATGTTGGACTTCTGTCACGAGGTGCTGAGTAGTCTGCACAACCTATTGGTGGAGCGTCCAGACATGATGGAACAGCTGAAGGCATGCCACAGAGGCGGCATCGTGACGAGTGTTGTGTGTCGAAACATCACATCCGATTCTCTTACCACCTCTCCGATTGGCTGTTGTGAGAGTAGTGTTTCTGCGACCCTCACATTTGTTCCACAATCGTCCTCCGTTGAGAGCTGTTGCGTCGATGGCACTGACTGTCGCTTGCCACTGAAGAAATGCCAAGAGGTGTGGAGATCCCATCCCCGAACTGATACGAGACTTTGCCAAGCAGTTGATTTATCTACTTTTAGTTATGTTATTTTGGCAATTTAAGAACATATGCTTATGCACATTTGGTTGCCTGTTGTCACATACGAACTGACGGCGTTGAGTACCAGAACTGACCCCTTAATAGTACATAGAAAGTTATTGTGAATGGAGGCGCTTTTTCTCTGCCTCATTTATTCTAAAGCGTTTTTGAAAATTATGCCGTTTGCTACAGTGGAGTCAGGTCATTTCCGTGTAAATTGAGGACGAAATAGGTGGTTACTTGAAGTGTCCTGTAAGCAGATACGAGAAGCAGCTAGGTATGCAACAGATGGCATTTTCAAGGAGCCTGTCTACCTAGAGGAGTCACAACATGTGAGTTAAAATTGTTGTAGATTGTTCTTACCGTAAAATTGGTTGCTGAGTGGTATCCACACTGCCTACATTCTCAATAATTGTATACATCTACGTGGTTGTGATTTTTAACTCTGACAAGAAGTAAAAAGCTACCTTAGGTTGGAGACTAACGCTCCCTTCCTCAACACTGACACAGAGGCAAAGCTACAAGTATAAGCGTTTTGGCGTAAAGTAACGAAATGTGTTTTAACGGCAGAGTTGTCCTTTTTCATTTCATTAGTCCCACAAATTACTTAAATTATTGACGGCTATTGTACACACCAATCTCACCTCACAGAGGTTTTTCTACTCCGGCAAATGCGACCTATAATTTGTCATGGACGCTACTTAGGGACTCGAGCGTATGGTTGTCAGCGCACCAATGCGGGCGATTTGCGCCAACTAGACGACATTTGTGCTACATATGACTCTGCACCAACCCACAAATGTACACATTTTGTGTACACACAAATCTACACAGGTATGGGCTCACGTTTTTCACCATGCTCTTGGTGCGATCATATTTACTGGCGCAACTTAACAACTTTGCATTTGTGAGCCATGATAGACGTGATGCCCGCAATGCGAAAGCGATTGAAGACGAGTTGGCAGACCAGACCTCGCGCTTACTGGTACACAGGACGTGTCAAATCCATAATCGCGTACTGTGGTCACGAATTTTAAGGTGATACCAATAATTTTGTACCATGGCAACCATTTAGTAGGCGTAGCCACTGTCACTGTCACGATTAGTTTCATCATGTGTACGTATGTGGCTTAGGAATTGAATGCAACACAGAGCAGAGTTAATGCATCCCTTATCAGGTTTCCATCGTAATGGAGGTAGTGAAACATTGGATTTGAATGCCATTCTACAGTACTCCATAGTCGGTGTCGAGTCACGTGGGTTGGAGTGCGGAGCGGGGAAAATCTAGACGGAATAAATTATGGGCGAACATCAACGCCACTGCTACCCGTAGTCTGCCGTGGAAAGGCATTCTCACGCCCAAAAAGAGCAACACCACCAAATCGAATCAGTCACACATGCACGTACCCACATACACATATGGTGAAGGGGAATAGGGATGTTGGGACGTTGAGGTGGACATCAATTATGGGGAACGAGACATCAAAGTGGGAACCGGAATCACCTCCACCACCTCTAAGTTTTCACATTCCTTCGCAATCTACGTTGATTCTAAGATTCCGTTTAACCGCTTGTGGTCATATGTGCCGCGGCTCTTTTTCGATGAACCACAAAATAGGAGGACGCATATCGCTAATGGATGTTTGGTTGTCCGCTTAAGTATAGCGACCTATATTCTGCTGTAAACAATACATGCAGCCTACTAATGCAGTAATGTGGACACAAATGGCTATCCACTCGAACATGATTAAAACTGACTTACTTGTACATGATCTATCTCCCAAATACTCTTATTCCCCACTGAACCGGTACATCTGGCTAGAGCGGGCGCGATAAACTGAAATTGATGTGGGAAAGGGGAAAAGGCATTAAAAATGAATATTGGTCCAGCTTTTAAATCAAGATGGCAACGACTAACTGAAAGGCTAGCGAATACGAAAGCCAACATTTTGCACTGCATAACACTTGAAAGGCTTATACACAGTGGTGTTGATTAGTCCAGCAAATAAATCTATTCGGCTTTTTGTTCTAAAATTCCATTAGGATTAACTTGATTACCTCACTTGACGTTCAAACCAAAGAGGTGATGTGAGCATTATAGATTTGTTTATTTCCCTTTTCTTATTGTTGTTTAAGTTATTGTCGTCTTAATTACAGAACGACACTCGCGTTGCCGTCATTGCTGTTACCATCACAGTGGTGTTGGGTCGGTCTGCTCACTTTAGTTGTGTTTCTCTCTGATCCTGCCCTCATTGTGTGTTCAAGCAAGTGGACTTAGTTTACTCCTCTGAGTCATTGAATTATACGAGAAACATCACTGACCACGGAAACGCACTGCTCCCTAAGCACGCATGCAATTATCATGGCAACCACTCGTGTGACCTAACTATTTGTATTATTTTTCAAAGTCGTTCACTGAGCTACACGGGTATCTCTAGTTAGAGCAGCTCAGCTTATTTTCTCCTTCTTCCTACGCCCAAGTGTATAACAAGATATAATCAGGAAAATGGTTATAGCTAGGTTCGAATCTTCGGACTTGAGAGAAAAAATCAAACCCCTCAAATGGTTGGTCAAAACATCCACTGATTCTAAATTTACAGACACATCGATTACTCGCTTTGTTTTTAGAGTCTCCTCCAAATTGCCCATCCATGGTGGCTCAACGGTAAAATGGAGATTACAAATGGCCACCTAGAATGTGGGGACAGAAGTAGTTACATGGCTTGGGGCAGAGAGAACGCTCTATCCTAAATGACCGGACCCATTCAAAGCCAATGTAATGAGAATTTAGGATGGTTGCATAGTGTACAACATACTTCGCGATAGTCACAAATATCCTTCTCTTATCGGAGGGGTCGAAAACTTGTAAACATAGCTACGGATGCAAATTATTTTGACATCACAGGCTTTTAATGAGGGGATCAAACATAAATTAATGGTAGAAGGGATTGACTCATTGTCTCCAGTTACAGTAGAGGTAGAGTCTCGTGGATTGCATTTAGAGAGAGAATAACAGTAATGAATACATTGAATTTGGCTCCAAAATTTGATCTCCGTGTCAGGGACATGTTGTGTGTGGGGAGGCCACTTCAAGTTGAAAAGCACAACTAAACCCTTTTACCACCATTTTGTACATGGACTTACCTATGCGAGGGTGAATAGTCAACCCTTTTTATGCTCTCAAAACGGGATGCCAAATTTTGTTCAACTTATAGATAATGAAGTGCAATTTTACTAATAACTCTTTAAATCGTCTCTTTTGCAATAGTAAAATGATAAAAAAGTCCTTCTTCGGAAACACACAGGTAGCTATAAATACGTATTCCTGGCATAAGTAGTCGATTGTAATCCACCTCAAGATTTGCCCGAAAAGTTGTTTTTAGTCTCCAGAGGAATGAGTTATCGGGCGGATCTGTTTGACAGCGTAAAGTGATGGGCCCCTACACGAGAAAAAGTAGCTGATCGAAGGTGTGGTTTCCGGCGTATTCAACAATAGCCCCGCAGTGTATGGCTCCATACTAGACCATTTTTATAAATACAGCATTTTTGCATCAAAAGAGCTTATAACAATGACTGAACAGAGATTTAATTTAAGCGGTAAGCAAATTGTCCTTTGCTTTCCTTTAACAAGCAAAGTAATTATTTGAATTCGAATCTTACGAGGATCAAGAACGGGACCTGTCAGTGTCTAGTTGGTACCGGAGCTAATTACATTCGTGTCAACGTTTTACATTCCACAAAGAACATTACAGAGTACATCCAAAGCAAAGGCGTGAGTAAAAACTTGTACTGATCCAAATTCGAGCTGCTTAACCCAGATCCTTCAACAGTGTCTGCAAAGAAAGTGAGCTTCGTCGATTTTATAAAAGTGTGTAAGCATTTCAAGGTATCGAAGGTTGACCAGTCTATGTTTACGCTTGAAAAGAAAAATAACCAGTATTGGAACGAGCGAAAATTATCAAGTATGTGGGTGCTTAAATAAATTTAAGAAGGCATTCTGACGCTATAAGAGTGGGGGTTGCAGGAAGACGTCGAATTGTGAGTAGTGAATTCGCTTTTTCGTTGTGGCCAACTATGCGCAAATCCTACTAAGATGGAATCACTCCTTTTACGCAATCATACAGTACAAACTGGCAGCGCTTTTCAATTACAATGGAAGTAGAAATCGTGTAAAAGGTGCACTAGTTTACCTAAATATTGCACTGAGCCGGACAGACCACTTCCGACTGTACTGAATTTAAAGTTGGAACTCTCCGAATGACCATTAAATCACTTTCGAGGCTTATTTTAAGTTTGTAATTAAAAGTCGCAGCCACTTTCCTGTATCTTCATTTTCTACGGTTCCTTTCATTTTCGCTCAGTTATCATTCAGTTCAGACACACCGGAAAGGCTCAGGAAAGGTTTTACTCGCTGCCAAAAGAAGTGGTTTTAGGAGACAGTCGTTTGAGCGTGTACGTGTCGGAAGTCATTGAATGCGTAATCGCACGCGGAAAATGTCTCAACTTGAATATACTTCTGACGATCCTGACCTTACTCCAAAATTAGAAACACTGATCTAGAGATCATAACAGGGAGAATCTATGCAAGGGTGTGCCTAACACGCGTTTCCCCAAGTAAACACTGAAGTGCGTGACGGAAGCAGTCAGACGATCTCTTAACAGCTCGTGCCAAAACAAATGTCCATTTATGCTCAGCCTTGGGTAAACTTTTTGTGCGCAAATCATTGTGAAAGTATGCCACCTGTTTCTCCGTAATAGCCAAAATCTTTAGGCGATAAAAGTCTTTGTAAGCAGATACTTCTAGTCCATTTATCATTTGAGGATTAACAGGGTGTCCAAACTGACACAATATCTAACTTGGAGCAATTAGTTACAGACTTTGGTCATCTCGTGTTGACTATTGGTCCTCCCCTTCCCCCTCCTATATACGGAATAAATTAATGTGAAAGGAATAGACTCCTTCCGACATGCAAATAGATAAAGTTAGGTAATTTCGGGGCTTAACAAAATCAAACCGATTGTTTACAACTGCGACGACATTAGTCTTTGGCGAAAAGGATCTTCGATCCTCTTTCAAGGCGATCTCCGAGACGAAGGCAACTGTCCGACGTGTCGGTCTTCAAGCCATTCCACTTTGTGTGCAAGTATCAGTGTTGCTCAATTTTAAGACCGTTGGTATGAATTGCCATTTGGCACTGCCATCGCACTCGCAATTGAGACCATGCGATTTGAATCTACTTTCAGACTCATACAGGCTGATCGTCTTTTAAGGCATTTCTAGTGCCTCATTTCTAAAAATCTTTTCAATCCCACATTCAATAAACAACCATTAGCTTAATTAGGCTTGAAATACTCATACTTGTACCGTAAATAACTATAAAATTGGAGACCAGCACATGCGTCAACTGGAGTATTCACTTGTTTGAAAACTTATAGGTGGGTTACTTGAAACACATCAGTGTAAAATAGGCTCACTGACTACGCTTGGATCACTTTTTTGTCAAGTGAAAAGTCTTTAGATAGAGCTGTTCTTGGGACCCACTCGCGAATGAAATCTTGGCTTGCGAGAAATTAGCATGACGCTGACGCAGATTCCCTTAGCCGAAGTCTCCACTGCTTGTGCAGTTAAGTAATGGCTCTCACTGGACGTCTAAAAGAGGTAGGAGTACCTTTAGCTGATCTGATTGTGGCATCTCAGAGTACTTGAAGTTTGAGCTACATCTGATCAAGTCATTCCTCAAGTGGAGCATGGCTTCACAGTAACTATTAGGGTCTTTGAATGCACTTTAGGAGTACCTCCACTTAAAAGGGAAGTAAATTTCATGCTAATAAAAAGAGGGTCGATAGGTGGATGAGGTTTTGTGACGTGGCGCTGGTACGTTCAAAGGACCATGGATTCAATACTTCTGTCTAGGCATGTGTTAACTTCAATCACCACAGTCTCGTCCTTTCTCCTCGATCAGCCTGATATCCACAAAATGCATTTCTAACACCGCTTCGTCATGAGGATATATACATAGTTCGTAAACAGGTTGTAGAAGCGAAAGGTAAAACGAGTGAAGCTTCCCCTTGAAAAGAGAACACCTAACTTCACCCTATAGTGGACTGAGGGTTTTGGGAACATTTATATCCCCAGTGCGAAGCGTTCATTTTCCCAGTGATAAATGTTTAACAGTCCTGTCGAATTGTGGTAACGTGGACTGTATTTTAAGGAATAAAGGGAGGGGAGAAAGGGAATGTTCGAGGACGTGCGACAAATGGGAAACGTAAATGAGAGGGGGGAAAATGGGAGAAGGCATCCAGCTTATCCCACATAACCACACCCTCGCGCCTCCCAATGATAGTAAACAGTGATCTCTGAATGATCAATGGACGAACGTCCTCCCCTGTACTCCCTCGTCTTGCGATCCACCTTTCCACTGATAACGTAAACAAAGTCACTATTCGGTTGGATGGTTTGCATCAGTATTCTTTGTCAACGAGCACCTTAACATCATTTCAAACTTTTGGCTAGGCAAAATTTATCAGATATCTTATTCTATCATTTAAAGTAGTTTCAAATTTTTAATCATCTGCTTATGCGTTTTGACTCTTGATCCCACATAAAGGATTCATGGCACATTTATTTTTTGAGCATAATTCATTCTCAACTCTTAAACCTTACATCATATAGCCGAAGTAATGCCGAACCCCATGACAGTTTGTCTCCAGACAGGCCCTTTATAGAGACTCAACGCTGCAAAAAGGCGGCTTCATTGCCAAGATGGATTTGGCTGGTTCCACAACTGCTTAAGCTACGTCTAAGCGTTGAGTGATAATACGACACTCTTGCATGTTTTTTACACTCGTAGGGTGGGTGTGTCACCACTCACCAGTTATTTACTTATGTGTCCATTTTGTAGACCCCGTCATGTTTGGTTGCCACATCGGGATGGACAGTCAGGTGAAGAAGAAGTATTTTGCTACTCCGACCGCAGAAGGAGAAGACAACTTAAAATGGCACTCAGCGTCTTTTTCCTGATCAGATTCGACGGAAAAATACTCAGTAGAGGGATGAGTTCACAAACTCTGACTGAGCAGAGGAAGGGGCGGCGCAATACGCGTAGGAAAGAATGCGATCATTCATGTGAAGAGCAGAAGATTGTTAAATTGGTAATCAGTAATCGCTAATGACCTGATTTCATGTCAATTGGATGAATACAGAATTAAGAGAATTTTAATTAAGGGAGTATTTTATGCGCCTCACTAAGATACCCGCCATTTTCAGAAATATAAGGATTGGGTCTCGTAGATTGCCTTCCGCCGACGGAGGCTGCTATTCGACTTTGTGGAATCACTCTTCACCAATTCCGGTTAATAGCTCACTTTCCAATTCCCGTTGCATGCTTGTCTTCAACCGTTGCTACCGGCAACTAAAAAGTGGCGATGCATCTTGGCGACTCACATATTGTCGGCTTTATATGTGTCAACGAAGAGTCTGGTAATCTGGTCAGCTCACGAGCAAATGAAAATACAGAAAATCTGAGTTGCTGTCTATTAAAATGACAGCATCTGGCATTTGTAATCTGCTATCCGCTTTGTTTGCAAATTCAGTTTCCCGTTTGGATCACTACTACACACGCCCCTCACTCAGAACTAACTAGTAAACTTGTGTGTGGCCAGCGTTGCCAGGCTAGACGGAATATGAGTCGCATGAGATTTACTCGACTTATGACGAGAAGAGGAATAAGCAGGGCATTAAAAAGTAGCACACTCTTTTACCAATTAAAAGTCTTCGACCGCGGTATTCGTGGCATTGTTTCCATGTACGCAAAATGCAAACCGTACATCTTTGCCGTGTTAGACATTTAACCTAGCACTTCGAACACCCTGAATGAAAGGGTGAAGCACCCTTGGTATGGATTAGGCGTTCCTCATTAGGGCATTTTCAACACAAATGCGCAACCATTTGAGGTAAGTACATCAACTGCCTTCGTAACTGCCACATCTCATCCACTTCTCCAACTTCTGCCATGACGTTATATGGACGCTAGTTTCGCGTAAGTCGTAATTGCTCAACGCAATCACCCCTCCAAATCGTTGCTAAACGATTTTATGTGGAGAGTAGATCCAGTGGAATAAATGAGTTGCTATCAACTGACAAAGAGATATTTTCGAAACAATGGAAGAACCTCCACTAACAACGAACACTTATTGAACTCAGCACAATACAACCGTACTTACCTTCAACGCATCCAGACAATGCACAATGCACACGAGGAAATGGGACGAGTCAACGTGGTCGAAGAGATCACACGCGAGGTCCGTATCAGCCTCAATAGAGAGGTGAATAGGTTGACCGGAGTCCATCTCTCAATGTCTTCTCCAACACGGAGACGACTAATGCCCAATAGAAAACGACCTGCAAGCGAATAAAGTAAATGCGGCATCACAAAAGTCCTTAATGCCACAAGTCGGGCTTTTCCGTGTTGCAATTCATTTCACATTCGCGCTTCAGTTGATGATGAAAGGTCATATTTTAATAACGGAAAAGAAGCACGTCCAGTTAAGTCACGCATTTGCACAAGAACACGTGCAGAACTTCCAGTACTGTGATTGGTTCCGTTAATCCACACGCGTGACAGGCCGTTTTCCTAGTGGTTGAGAGCTCAGCCAATCCGCATGTCACGTCCACGTGATCTCACTGAATGGATGGTGGGTGGGACCAACTGACGTGTCCACACAACTGACAAATAGGCGCACTGTCCGCCTTCATGGCACATTAGAAAGTCACTTCAGAGACACGCGTCCACATTCCCATGTTCGCGGTGAACCACATACTCGCCTACTCACCAAAGTCGTGTGCAAGTACACCGACACGTGCATGCCACTCACACATCGATCCAAAGCAGGTCGCCGATTTAACGAGAGTAAGTGTTTCAACACACACCACTCCCACCATCCCTAACCTCCTATGAGAAATGTTTACTGTGAAGCACCTCTTCTTTGCCTGTAAGGTAAAGAAGAAGAAGGCAGAACGTGCAAGACGAGCACGGATTTCGGAGAAGATCGTGAAGCTACACAGTCTCGCCCTCTCCATGGTTGGACAAGACGTAAGTTCCCCATCAGTTTCTTGATTCATCATGACATGGATGTGGGTCTGATCGGTGGTGTCAGACTAGGTGGCAATTCCACTAGGCGGTGTGTGGTTTTCACGCATGCAGCGCGACGCTATCACGAGACAAACGAACGAAGTGATTGTGCTTGCTTTGTAGATGAGAAGTGGTGTTCGTATGGCGAAGGTGGAGATGTTGAAGTTCTGTCACGAAGTGTTGTGTGGTCTGCACAACCTACTGGAGGAGAATCCAGAAGCAAAGGTGCGATTGCTGGCGCGACACAGTGGATGTAGTGCAGGAGGAACTACTAGCTGTCAGGATCTCGTTCCCTCCCACATTCCTGCTTTCGCTTCCACCTCCACTTCCACCTCCACCTCTGCCTCTACCTCCACCTCTGCCTCTGCCTTTGCTCTCTCCGTTTCAGGCTCGCAAAGCATCTCTTGTGACAGTGGTGTCTTCGAGTTGCCTGCATCAACATCAACCTCTGTCGTGCAATCGTCCTCTGTCGCAAACAGCAGCCTCGATCCCACCGACTGCTATGTGCAACCAAATGAAAGCAAAGAGATATGGAGGCCTTATCTGCACTGCTTATGACTGTTAAGCATGGAGACACGTAGATCTCTCTTCACAGCTTCTTCAGTTTCCTTCACATGTTGCCATGAGATCAATCACTTTCGCAGTATTTCTGCTTTGGAAAGTAGATGCGACAGTTTTCCATCATCACGAGTTATAATATTACTTCGCCTGGCTTGATGTTATTTCTCCCTACCCCATGCCCTTCTCCAGACCCATGATTTCGTGGCAATGGGCTGTCTTCAGCAGTTCTTCCCTACGTGGGTAATAGAACCCTCCTTCCAGATTGTATTTTCCATGTTGTTTTTGGGGATGACTTGAGACCCATTGCATTAGATAAGGTTTAGGCAGTACTGGTTGGAGTTGCAAGGTGCCTTGAGTACTGCTTTCGTAGTCACTTTGGATTTGAGGAAACACAGATGCAGATGTGTTGTGAGAATGTTTGGGAAATTGATGCATACTTGCGAAATGTTTGGTATAGTCAGTAATGCGGATCACAGATTTCATTAGGACAGTCCTAAACATGATGTTGTGAGGTGGTCAGTGCAAACTGATCTATCTGTGGATCATCAAATTGAGTTGGACGGCTCTATAGGCAACATGTTTAATATGGTGTAGTGTGGTGGTAAAGTGAAGAAGAGTAGTGTGGTGCACTGAAGTGGGTTCGCTTGACCTCAGCAACAGAGAGTTGAATCTTGCAGATGGTTGCGACTGTTTGGAATCCCAACGTGGGACTGAAGGGAGTGTAAGTAAATGCTCTGTCGTTACTACTTGTGTTGCCTCATTAGTTAGCAATGCATCACGCTGCAGCACAACCTCAAATCGTGAGGCACAACAACTGATTATTCGCTCGGCATGTTCACGATTGGCATCACATCTGTTAATCTAGATCACATGAATCGAAGTCCACTTCCTGCAACTGCAGTTGCACATCTTCGATATCTGCTTTTCGCAGTCGGGTATCTGACTGGGTGGGACTTACTCTGTTGAGTCAGGCATGGTGTGTGGAATGGAAGCATATGCCCCATGGACCAATTTTATCATCACATTCGGTCTTAAAACCACTGGGTCGCGTGATTGAAGGTGCGAAAAGAGGAGAATGGCGATGGGGGAGGGAGGGGAGGGGAGAGGGGTGGGGTGGGGTGGCAGCATGACCACTGGTCCACTCGATAAACAGGTGCGATTTGACCTCACCAGCACGCACACGCACCCTATTCACGACCGATCCGTATAGTCACTTGGGTCATTCCCAGTCCCAATGTGTTGCCTTGACCAAAACCGAAGCTAGATTTGCATCAAATGGCCTATTTTTGTGGTGTTAATGGCTTATGTGAATACAAATTATCTTCTAAATCACGTTATTGCAATATTTGAGAAGATAATTCAAGTGTAGAATACATAAGGCACATTGTACGTGTGTACATTGGAAACTTCCGAGATCATCCTCCATTTCCCGAACGACTGCACTCAGAGGTGCTCGGTCGCATCGCCTATCACTCGGTGGAATATTTTAGAGGGGGTCGCCTTGTAAGGAATTTCGTCTTTACGTTCCAGCTTCTACATTCAGGACTTTTGTCGTGCTATTCTTTCAGGTTGCGTTCCTGAGCATGCAACCTAAGTGACCTCTGTTAACTGCATCGAAACCTACATTTTCTTGCCGTTAACGAATTCGTGCATTTGTTTTGATGCTGCTAATATCATCGCAAGGCGGTGCGTTTTGATTTGCAATTGACATTATTTTTAGTCCCATTTTAATACAGTAATGCGGGTGGTTTTGTAAACCTATGTGATACAGAGTGTGGAGTAGAGCTGAGTGGGGTGCTGGTGTATGAGCACCTGATCTATGAGGGCATTTCGACTGTGCCTCATATCAGGGCGAGTGGAATTGGTTTAAGCAAAACTCCACTTTATTTCTCAATTGTCAACTGTGTTATCATGAATGAGTGAGCGTGGCTTCAGTAGCTTCGGTGCCAATCATGTCAACATTTGACGCCGCAGGATGGAATTGATAAACATCGCTCAGATGGTGTCTCCAGACCTCTTTATTGTCAGGTTTGCTTGTATACTTTGAACTAATTTGGCTGTAGTGCAATAAAATTGGCGCCTTCTTTACCACCACACACCCGGTGCAAATTTATGAGCTCCCACGGCCTCAGTCTTGACTGCTTTTGTTTACCACAGAAGGGATAGTGGGGATAGAGAATAGGTGTGCCGACCATTTATCAGGCACTCCAGCCAAGATGGTGAAAATGTGGGATCTGGAGCCTCAACAAAGTGACTATCCCAGCATTTGCGGATATTAAATGATGCGTCTCCCACAAATTGTCGCTTGGCGTGCATCATATGCTCTGAAAGGTCGTGTTCCTCACCTCTTCCTGATGTTCATAGAACGGTAATGCTAGCTCAAATACAAAAGCGTTTGAGGTAAGTCGTAGGACCTTTGTGGCTAGGGTGTATTGCCAGCGTTGGGATGTTCTTGTGTGCTGCTCATGCCACAAGCATTTCACTGAAATTGCAATAAGTGCGAAGTGAGTATTCCACCAGCCCAGAAGGACCTATTGCCGCTTATGTACCTCATTGTTACCTACCGGTTTCCATTACTTGGTTACCCTGGCTACCATAAATAAGAAAGTTATGCTCTCCTGGGCGACTTCTTCGCAACCAAGTTGACTAAAAGATCAGAGCCAAAAGTCATTGTTTGGGGTATTCAAAAAGTTGGCGGACTTGAGAATGACGTCTAGAAAAAGTGACTAATTTGAGGCCTTTTGTGTAAAAAATGTAAAAATGTATGGAGGCAGCATGAACATTTGAAACGTCTCTCGCAAAGCGCTAACACTTGGGAACTAAAAGAGTGACTGTCGATTGCTAAGTGACTGATCTACTGCCTATTTTGGACGACGTTATCCTTCCGTCAGAGAGTTGCCTGTCTACCAATTATTGAGATAGCATGATGCCTTGAAGTTCATTCATTTGGTGGCTTTGTTGTCTGCAAATTGAAATATTTATGAGTGCTGTGCAAGGACAAAGCTATTAACCATTGAATGTCATATTGAAGCGAGAATTGGAGCTTTGTTTGTAATCTGACACGCGGTTGTTCAAGTGCTGATGTTACAGTCGCCCAATGCAATTGTAACTCAGCGCTTACTACTTTGTTGATTTGACACCTGTACAAGTCAGTAGGGTGGTAGCTATTTTCAGGGACATTTTCTGTTTCGCCACATTACAATGGGATTCAAGAGAGACAAGGATTGAGGTGAGATCGGGATGGGGTGTTGAGGGTACAAAAAAGGGAAACATACAGAGAGAACTTCCCAAGGGCAAATCTTTAAATCCATCTTAGTTTTAAATCGGTAGTTCTGGAGGCGTGAAAGATGACCTACAGAAAAGCTGGATGACTGGTAACTCAAATACTACGAACAGAATATGTGTCATTGACCCAGTGATTGAAAAGCAGACAAAAGGATTCTCGTAATCACTTATGCAAGTATAGTAAAGATAGTTTGGCAACAGATTCATGTTAGTTTACACGATGCCGTAATAAGTGTAGTGACGTGTACAAGTTTCTTCTGTGTTAACTCGACCAGATATGGAAAGGGGAGGTGAAATCAACAGCCAATAGTCATGTTTATTAATTCTGCAGCCTAATGACGGTGGCGATTTCACTTGCCCTGCGTTTTACCCATCAGATCTCTAGATTCCTGTGACATCACAGTTCCGTCTTGGTGTTTTGATTAGTAGGAATGTGGACAGTTAGTGGTTAGAAGAAAAAAGTTACTCCACTAATCAAGGTTTTGCAATCAGCTGCCACTTCTGTTAACCTCTTTTGGATTCTTTCATCGGTCATATATTTGTCGTTTCTCTTGTGGCAAAACATGACCCCTATCATTTTAATTGGATTTAGTATTCTACCCTCCTGAAGTTCGTTCCACAAGGGTCTGCTCAACGAAAGGCAGCAAAAAGCACGGACAGGATTAGCTTGCCAATCTCTTCTCCCTACAATAAACGATCATCTGTGACCTCCTTGGGTGCGCAGGGTCTGAAAATTTGACCCACATTATGACCTCAAGTGATATAATTAACAATACCTGATGAATGCGGCCGAAGTAGAATTATTTAGTTGCTTGAGTCCATTACGTTGAGCATCAATAAATATCAAATTAACCAATTAAAAATTTTATTCAGCGCTAGATTTGTTATTGCTCTATCATAATCTCACATTATTTTACCAATTTCTTAATGCTTATCAGCCGCTATCACCACGAGTAAATGCGACTTTTCGTTAAACTTTCTTGTCAAGCATAGACAAGCACTGGGCTTCAGTCAGGCGACGGTTCAGCTCTAAGTGCTCATGTCGTATGATGTACCTCAACAATGGATTGAATTTTAATTTAATCTTATCGAAATTATGACTCCTGATCTGTGAATCCTTTCCACATTTATTTAGCTTTCCAAAACTACAGTCAAGGAGAGTATTCTCATTGCAGTGAAGATATTTCCGTTATTAAAGGTAACTCCACATTATTTTGAATCTGAAGGGTAGTTGGTCTTTCCTCAAGTATATCGGTTCGCATCGAAGTGAAACTGTAAGACGTCCGCATTCACTTATCCTGACTTGAAACCTTTTTGCAAAAAAGAGTTTCCACTGTGATGATTAAACCATCCAGTCTAGAAGAAAGTTTAAAAATGGCTTACTGGAGGGCTGAGACACTAAAAATTAACAGGATGCATTTGTTCTAAGATAGGACTCTAGACATGGATACTGTAAAACTAGTTCATTTCAGGAGTAAATTGCCATTCTGCTGTATGGCTTTTTCTCTCCTAACGAGCTCTCTCATCATAAAGTATTAGGCGCATTAAGAACACTTGCAAAGGAGGAATGAACACATCACATTTAATGTTAATAATAAGGAAAGACATCAATTCAGAAAGACTCCACCTTCTTAATTTTGATAGATCGCTCCCTTTGCAAAATGCATTCTATAGGTGTTCCATGTTCCAAAGCAAACGAATCTTGGTAGTAAATCGCCTTTGGTGAGACTGCTTAACTAAACATTTATGTAATAAAATACACTGGGAAGAAGTTGATAAGGCCTCTTTCTCTACTGTAGATCTAGAGATCGGCTTGTGGAGTAAGCGATAGATATTGCCTATAAGAAGAGTCGTACCACCAAGATTGGGGCTGAAATTAACAGAGACAGATATATCGTCTATATATCATTCAAAGCAGCTTTTTCATCCATACTTAATTGCAAGTACTAGTCGGCGAATTCGTAGTGATGACATTGAGGGAAAGGTGATCATTCAAAGGCAAATGTACACAAGCAACCGTCACGTAATGTCGTAAGAAAAAGCACATCTCATGATGTAGTGACCTTTCCAAAGGTATTTGTAACGCCCTTCAATGCTACTCATCGCATTTATGATTGATCATTGGTAAGTCACTCCCATGGTCTAGCAACAAGTAGTTGAGTGCTCCTTCAGTAATTCTCAAAATTTTTGTACATACTAAAATTGACGCCCCATATACCACTTCTTCTTACCACTTGCAATTAAATTTGTTGGTTGAGGTAAATTGGAGAATAAATTAGCAGACATTTCCCGAAACAACTTCTAAATCTCAAATTGGACAATAGTCACACTGATTGTGAATTGTTCAAGCTAGATGGGGTAATAAAGCATTCTCTTACTTCACTGCTTCTGAATTCAAAAGCAGGTGCTATTTTAACTTACTGCAATTGGTGAAAGAAACTTGAATCAGGGTAATCGCGAGAAATTATACCCGCAGTCTCGTGTCGTGTCGTGAATTTTCACATTCACGTAGTCCACGAGACGGGGATGAGGGGAGACACATGGTAGCCCGTTCACGCCTCCTAGTATCTGGAACAACTCCACCCCTCCACACTACCCCTCACCTCCACTGTTTACACTACATTTAAGCGTGCTCTGTGTGTGTGAGTGAGCGGTGAAGTTCAAGATGGGAGGTCAAGACCTCACTCACCTGTCGGCGACAATATAAATAGTTCTTGAAAAACGAAAATGCAGTGCCGGTGGTTTAAATAGTGCATCCACAACGATAATCAAGCATTCCGTGCAACGCCATCAGAAAGCCTTTCAAGTGGGCGTTTGTACTTGTGTATGCAGGGTCAGTAATTCTCTACCGCATTATCCACCACCGTCAGCACCTATATTGGGAACTTGCCTTCTCTATTTCCAGGCCTACGCTTGTGCGTGCAAGTGTCCCTGTCTACATGCCCACAGCCTCCTATCCACGCGTTCAAATGGCAGGTTTAATCTTACCAATCAACTGAGTTTAGTACACTTTGGCATTGAGCTCAGTGATAGCGTTTTCCAGCGCACGGAAGCAAGCGTTTTGCAATGGGTAACACAGCCACCGAAACTGGCAGTTGCATTCTCTTGGACAAACAGGGCTAAAAGCTCCATTTGTTGGATTTTCCCCAAATATGAACAAAACGTTAACCATCGATTTGAGGAATGTGAAGGTGTTCTTGTGGCCGGCCTGGTTACGGTTACTCCGTGGTCGGACTGAATGCGTACGTTCAAGTGTGCCCACAAGATAGGCTATCTATGCTATCAGGAAAACTTCAAACCTGCGGCTAAGGGACTAAATAGCGAATTGATCAAATGAAAGCGGAACCAATCCAAGTTGTGTCAATGCTACTTAAAAACGTCATCATCATCATAATCATCATCATCATCATCATCATCATTCATAGACCCAAGCAACATGTTTTAGCGAATCTCCAAGTTCCTCGTTTTGCGTCAGTTGAGGGTAATGCCAAAGGCAATCCTCTTCTCAAACTCATCCTCAACATTTTTGTTCCACTTTCCTTACTCCAGCCAATCACTGCCACTCTTAAGATAACTCATCACATCACTGTCGATTTCCTTTCTCTTCCCTCACCTGGATCGAAAGTCGGACGTGATGCATTGACAACATATGAGCGCTCGCGACAACTTGTCTGCTCTCCCTTGATAGCATTTGGCAAGCTGCACTCTCATTTCCATTCCCTTAACACCACCTCCTCCTCCTCCTCCTCCTTAATCCACTTCACTTTCTTCAGCCGTGTCCAACCACCGTCTGCGCATTTGGAGGATGGATACACGAACACTCATTTCGGCAGAGTAAGAACACAATCGCCTCTGTATGTAGGGCCGATTCTAGTTTCCTATTAACAACCAAAGCTCATGTCTGTTATTCCATTACATGCTTTTTATTCTGTTCTGTCTGATTTGTGACCTACCATCACCCTCATAATTTGATTGGTGTACGAGTTGGACAACCAGCAATCAGTACAATATTGCTCTATCTAGTGGACAATACATTCGGGTTGCTATGGTCATTGCCACAGAGTATTGGTTGCAACAGTAGTAGCTCCAGGAAAAGGCGATCATTGACATGCCGATATGGTGCATTGTTGTGCTGTAGGGCTTATCGCAGTTCGTTAAGAAAGATTACGAACTGCACAACAATTTGCATCGTCTGGAAATGCCAAGACGAAGGACCAGTGGTGGTGACAGTGGGCTGCTTCAATCAGGTCGGGGGAGATTAATGTGTCGCCTCGTGTCATCAAGTTTACATCCGACGGAAGTTGACAAGTGGCGACCATCTCGTATGGCTGGCATTCCCACCTCCCAGCAACTGGACGGAAAGGGGGATTCCCTCACAGCCGTCTGTCTCAACTGTCTTGTCTTCCCCTTCACAGAGGACTTAGTCGTCGGCGTCTTCTGCACAACCTCTACTCCTCTCCAACCTCTTCCGCCTCCACCTACTCTTCCTTGAACGTCGCCAAGACTCTACATACTAGTGATCAGGAACATCTATCTCCCACCACACTCGGTTTTTCTATGCTTATTTCGGTGGTTGATTATAATGGAAAGGGACCTCAAAGGGGAAGAGGCCGAAGTGGAGGTGAGGGAGGAGGGTACGCCCCGACAGCCAGTAATCTCTCCTATGCCGCTCCGTTCCTCTTGAGAGATATCCCAACTCTGTTTCCTACCACCAACCAAATTAATCGAAATTGCCTATTTAAGTCCGTATAGCTATGTGACACAATGAAACTCACATATGTGATGTAACTTCGTCGTGGTCAGTACTGCCATTGACGTTCATCCATTCAAAGCGGACAGATCCACAGCACACATTGACGATGTGTGTACCTCCTATTAACACATTAATGCTTTCAACGTTAACAACTGTAATCAACTTCCTGTAAACGCAGTCAAAAGACCTCCCACTGGTAACCAAACATTGCCTTGATTTCACTTCCCACAACGAACATTTTGTCCATTCGGATTATAGTCGTGTTGTGCCACTACCAGCACTGTCACACGTCACTTCAGATGTGTCTTTCTTCATCTTTGCCGGGATACCTTGTCGCTACTGGAAGTCACATTCGTGGACTTCAATTGGATCGTAATCAATCTCTTTTGGAGTGCCGACATCGTGCACGAATTAAAGGTGGTGGTTGTGGTGGTGGTGTTAGTTGCGGCTTTGTGCACTTTGAAGTCACGTAGCTCATGGTTGATGTCCCCTCTCCGCATGCCTCCATCCGCGTCTCAACCAGCAAAGTAGGAGAGCACACGTGTGGCCATCGTGGATACGTCGCGCACACCACAACGTGAGCAGTAGATGTGGCGATTTGAGGAGGGTGCGGCACCCATTAACCCAAATAGCTGACCACCTTGCCAGTTGTCTAGTCAAGTGCGGACTACCCTCTGTGTGGTGTAGTAATGGCTAAGTGACAAGACTGTCCATAACAGCGTCTCTCTTTATTCAATTAAGGGTTAGTTTAAGCAGTGGAAATTAACTCATTATTTGGTCGACATAAGAGCAAGTAAGCAATCGCGGTATCCGTGTGAATTCCCCTTCAGGATTTCACTCAAACAAGAAACGCGTGATTCTATTATGTCCTCTCGGTGGTTGTCGGGGTGCTCAATTATTCAGCTCACCACGACCATGTTTGGTACGTGCATGAGCATGTGTTTGAGGTGTCACCCGACATGTAGTTCACCGCCATGCGTCTTCTCCCCTTCTCTGCACAGTAATCAATTCGTGTTCATTTCCATTACAAGTGATGTCCTACTAATCTGAACAAGCAATCCACCCATTGCAATTCTCTACAACATCCTAATCACGCTTACATGCCCTCGACATCTTCATGGTGGATAAATGGGGATTATGAAGTGGGCGACGGGACCTGCAAGATCGCACGCCACAACCTCCACTCGTTTACACTTCCTATCGTACAAAACTGCCCCAATTGCATCAAAGCTCACGGGCACACCAAACAGTCTACCGGATCATCCAAGTAACATGGAATGCGGCTTTCGCACCCAAAATTAGTTTGCTGTGAATTCTCTGTGGGGTATCAATTTTGCCTTCGTCACTCAAGAACTGTAATGACAAGTCACTTGAATCACATTCCGCTGCATCAACTCATTGGAACAGTCTCCTTGTTATTGGATGAGTGGGCATAATCATGAGGATTTGCGGGGTCATTGCAACCACACCTGCAGACCTTTCCCTCTTCCCCCCACTTTGGTGACCTTGCAACGTGTAAATCAATTATGACTTCACCGCCAGCATATCTGTTGTCTAGTGTCATGGGTTCCGATAGCGCAACATCTTATCTTGAACATCGCAAAGCCATAATGTGTGCATACTATCCTACATTATCATTATTCCTCCCACCCCTCTCTCACCCATTCTCGTGAGTAACGCATGTTGGAGGAATAACAGCGATTAATGACAATTAATATCGAGTAGCTAATGTAAAATTAGCGTGGCTTCGAAGAGGTCAAACTAAATCTGCCGTTTTATTCTCAATGGTTAGCATTTCAATGTTCTGCCGTTGACACTGGTAATAGACCATGATGGACAAGCAAATTAACGCTATCCACTGAGAGCATACTTATTCACGAGTTCGAATTGCTTGAAGTATGGCTTCGCAGAGTGACAGTTTACAGAAAGTACTGTATGATATTGGGCAATTTCTGTGGAGCTTAATCACACAAGCGACTCAGACGGTGGGATCATGTGCATGGGTTCTGACCCTAGGAAATTGGTGTTGAGCTCGAGGTAATTTGCTCAAATGCACTTTTGCATTTGTCTGGTATGCTTTAAAGATGAAGTGCAATCCGTGTGGCACCCGTGGCCACGTTCAGATTAATGGAAGAATGCACTCAACTGCTAGCCTACCCTCTAAATTTTTAGCCAATTGCGCTACCACTTATCGGTCATGGGCATGTCGGAGGATCCTTATAGTGTAGCCCAGGGAAATGCTTAACCTACATTTTAAGGATGCAAGTGGAGCCCCGGTAAACGGTCAAGTATTGAGGTTTAAGTGGAAGGTGCTTTTATTCCATATATTAGTCAAGGTAAGGTGACTTGCCAATAATTACCCTATATCACTACCTCGTCAACTCACTTACAAGCCCAGAAGATCTGTACTTTGCAAGCCCACTTGACCTTCCCTCCAACCCACTTGCCGCACTGCATTGATTTCACGTCAACTGCCTTCCCGTGGTAAGTCATAAGAGGGCGAATATTTTGGTCGCGGTGTCAATCGAGTACCGGTTTTCCGAGGAAGTAATGAATATATCAGCTAGCCTTATCAGACGTATTTATGACCTAATTAGCTGAGTTGCTTTAGTGTGTCTATTTGAAACTTTTCTTCGCGTGATTTTGTATTGCTGTTCTTTAGCAGCTAAAAATTCTCGTGCGCAAAGCAGTCCAGGAGTAGTTTTTTTAGAGTGACAAGGGCTTCTTTAAACTATCGTGGAAGGGAGACCGTGTGTACTGAAGCGACCGCAGGCTGTAGTCCTCACACGGTCATCACATTAGCAAATAATAAAAAAAACACCGATTGAAAAATTTAAAAACAACTTATGAAAAGAACCCAACGGTTGTAAAAGGAATCATTTATTATAACCACAGGGTCCTACGAAACCTAGTTCGGCGTTTCTTTAGAATAAACGGTGAATCATATTTTCGATCCTATGAATCTCGTGACGGCGAACATGCCTTTCTCTACTTGAAAAATGGAATAACTTGCTTGAATCTCTATTTTGTTCGCATAAAGTAAATCAGTTTCGGGTTCATACAGGCGCTCAGAGTTGGTGTAATTGGCTAATACCAATTTGTACGCGTCTAACCCACTTTTGCTATTGGACAACAGCCTAGCCAATCAGAGCTCACTCCACATAGCGTTTAAGCCACCAAGTGGGTGAAGGGATACGCGTGTCATCACAACTGCGGAAGAGGCGGCTCCATATCCGCATGTTCCACACTCCCGTCGTCAACGTCGTCTCTGCACTGAGTATTGTGCCTACTCACTCGTTGACACCCATACCACGTGTCGAGGGTGGTCGAGTTCTCTCATCAACATGCACTAGTCAACGCATCGAATCGAGAAGAGTAAGTGATGCTCCTCCCCACATTCCCACCATCCATCCTGTCTCCACGATGCCACTTGCCTTCCTCGAAGCAGTCAGTCTCATTTTATGCCTTAGGTGAAGAAGCAGGAGATGGAGCGTGCGAGACGAGCACGTATCTCGCACAAAATTGCACAGATGCATGGTCTTGCCCTCTCCATGGTCAGAGTGGATGTGAGTCACCAATCAATTTATTGATAAGTTGTGGCGAGTAGAGATGGACTGTGTGGAGCCTGGTCACGTGCGCTCATGTGGGAGAGGTGGGACAGTATAGATTATTTGGTTACTAAGGCATCCTGTTCTGGTGAGTGGGTAGGAGATGGGAGTGTTGACGAGAGCAGAGGTGTGATGTGAAGGGAATGGAGAGACAACTGCATTCTTTGGTGTTGTAGACAGAAGCCGGTGTACGCACGGAGAAGTTGGAGATGTTGGTCTTCTGTCACGAGGTGCTGAGTAGTCTGCACAACCTATTGGTGGAGCGTCCAGACATGTTGGAACGACTGAAGGCATGCTACAGAGGCGGCATCGTGACGAGTGTTGTGCGTCAAAACATCACATCCGATTCTCTCACCACCTCTCCGATTGGCTGTTGTGAGAGTAGTGTTTCTGCGACCCTCACATTTGTTCCACAATCGTCCTCCGTTGAGAGCTGTTGCGTCGATGGCACTGACTGTCGCTTGCCACTGAAGAAATGCCAAGAGGTGTGGCGACCCTATCTTTGATGCAGTTGATTTGTCTACTCTATTTGTGGTGTTTTGGTATCCTAAGAATAATGCATGCATTTACACATTCGGCAAGTTGTTGTGACAAATCTACTGACGGCGTTTAGTGCCACAGCCTACTCCCTATTCGTGCATGGAATTTTGCTGCGGATGCAAGGCTTCCTTCATTCACCTGCATACATTTCCGTGAATAATGCTGTTTATTTTGGAGGTGTCAGTCACGTTTTCTGTTAAGTGAGGATGAATTGAGTAATTATTTGGAGTATCATATAGGCAGAAATGGAAAGGTTGTGCACCAAATGGTGTGCGTAAGGTTCCTGTCCACCTAGAATGGTCACGATTTGTGGGTCTCAATTGCTATGATGCAATTTCGGTTCTCAGATGGCATCCACGCAATCTGCGGCTGCGTAGGAGACTAACACTCCCTTCCACAACATTAACGCGAAGTTGATATTGCCTGGTTTTGTTCCGTGCTTGTAGCAGAAGGCGGAAAATCCCATCTCGCCTTCTAAAACAGGCGGAGGTGCGTTGAAAGGAAGGTGGCATAGCTATGTGGGTGGGTAAGTGCTTTGGTTTATTGCAATAAAATGTATGATGATTTGTGGTGCTAACACTTCCACCCTGTTTAAACGGTGATTGACGATAAGAAATTGCCATTTTTAATGGCATGATTCCGAGTCACCGCTTCATTACTCTTACTACTGATCTTAATTATTCATGTTTATTACACACACTAGCTGCACCACAATATACTCTCCCATTTTATTAGCATTAGTCTATATAGTTACCATAAAAGATGGTTGGGAAAGCGAGCTCACAATCGTCTGCACAGCAATACGAACGATCTGTGCCAACTCGACGACATGTGTGCTACATATGGCTCTGCACCAACCCACAAATGTACACCACTTCATGCCAAGTAAATGCCTGCGAGTTGGGATGGGCTGGACTGGGCTGTGATTGCTAAGGCTAATGGATCCACATGTTTACCGTGCTCTTACTGCAACTGCATCCACTGCAACAACCCATAAACTTCGCAGATGTGACACCCACAACGCAACGGCGCACGAAGACACGTGTGAAGAAGGACGAGTTGTCAGGTCAGACTTCGCACCCACTTGCACACAGAACGTGTCTAATCCATCATTGCCTACTGTGGTCACGCATTTCGACGTGACACAGATACTTCCTTACCACGGCAACTATTCAGTAGGCACGACCGCTGTCACTGTAACGATTAGTTCATCATATGTGTGCGTGTGTGTGTGTGACTGCATGTCACAAGGGTTTTTGGTCAAATGGACTATTTCTTCCCTCGGCTTGGCATTAAAATGCAATAGATGGCAGAGTTGATGTAGCCCTTATGCAGTTTCCATTGTAATGGAGGTTGTGAAACATCGAGAATGATCTTCGCGCACCATTGTTTTATGGTCAGCACCGGGTGGTGTGAGTTGAAGGGCAGTGCGAAGGAGGGGAGAGGGGATTCTAGACGGAATGAATTCCAGACGAAGATCAACACAACTGTTGTACGTAGTCTGCATGGGAAGGCATTCTCACACCCAAACAGACCAACACGACTAAATCAAATCAGCGCTCTCAGACACACACGTATGCACCCACGTGCACACACAGTGCAGTGCAATGGGAAAGCTCGCAAATTAGGAGTCCATCAATTGTGGGGAATGGAACATCAATGTGGGAACCGGAGTTATCTTCACTACTTCTAAGTTTTCACGGTCCATTACGATCTACATTGACTCCACGGTTCGATTTTGCCATTTGTCGACCTTAACGTCGTGCTTCTCTTCCTCTATGCACATGAAAGGTGACAGCTTTTATCAGTAGTGGGTACTTGGTTGTCCACTTGAAGATGATGGTTTGTACTCATTGTAAATGAAACATGACGCAAACTAACACAGTAGCGTGCACGAAAATTGACACCAACTGGATTTTGGGTAGAAATGGCTTGATAGAGTGTGACTTCAATTCCCAAATGCTCTTCTCTTCTACTGAACCGAAATATCGCATCAGAAGTGGAAAGTGAGGAAGATGGAAGAAAGTGCGTTTGGATTGAATAGTAATGGTCATATTCCAAGACATTCAAAATGGCTTTAAGTCTAACTTTTAAGCCAAAATGGCAATATTTCACAAAGTAGCGAGCGAATACGAGAGCCAACATTTTGGATCTGGGTGAACTCCAAACGCATTGTAGAGTACCTTGAAGGCTTACACACAGTGGTGTTGATTAGCCCAACAAATAAATCTATTCGGCTTTTTGTTCTAAAATTCCATTAGGATTAACTTGATTACCTCACTTGACGTTCAAACCAAAGAGGTGATGTGAGCATTATAGATTTGTTTATTTCCCTTTTCTTATTGTTGTTTAAGTTATTGTCGTCTTAATTACAGAACGACACTCGCGTTGCCGTCATTGCTGTTACCATCACAGTGGTGTTGGGTCGGTCTGCTCACTTTAGTTGTGTTTCTCTCTGATCCTGCCCTCATTGTGTGTTCAAGCAAGTGGACTTAGTTTACTCCTCTAAGTCATTGAATTATACGAGAAACATCACTGACCACGGAAACGCACTGCTCCCTAAGCACGCATGCAATTATCATGGCAACCACTCGTGTGACCTCACTATTTGTACTATTTTTCAAAGTCGTTCACTGAGCTACATAGGTATCTCCAGTTAGAGTAGCTCAGCTTATCTATCCAGATGAGAGAAAACAGCGATTCTGCTTCTTATAGTCTTTTACTCTGCTTCCTATGTCAGTGTCAATCACAAAAGAATTAGAAAAACGGCTAAAGCTAGGTTATAATCCCAATGTATCAGGAATGAACCGCAAAGAATTGAATTGACCCTAAGATTTTAGAGCAGTTAATAAACTCCCTTATCAAATACCTTAGTTGCAAGAGGTGACCTGATTGAGATTCTCCTTCAAAGCGTCCCAATCATGCTGCTAGTATCCAGTCCCTCCTGCATGACTCAGTAATTAATATCACGATTACAAATGACTACTCGGAAGTGCAGAAGGAAGCATTTGCAACTCAGGGACAATAGAGAGCACTGCCAACCTAATGTAAAATCACATCTCTCTATACGTCTTTTTGTGGCCGTTTCATCTTTTTATGCAAAGTTATAATGTACAACTTATTCCGTAATAGTGACAAGCATCCTTCTAAGTGCGGCAAGAGGTAGAGGTGGTTAACAATGGCACCATTGGAAATCACTTTTATAACACGCACTTTTCATGACAGGAGCATATGTAAATTGATGGTGAAAGGGATTGTCTCATTGCCTCCAATTTGGTCGAACGAATGCAACTCAATCGTCTGCATTGAAAGCAATTCCAAGTACTGGGCTAATCCCATCTCCACTGGACCCTTTGCAGCATCGCAATGCGGCCATGTCGCAAATCCTAAGCAACCTCACCTCACTTTCTTTAAAAACAGTGTAACAAATTAATCACCTAATTAATTAATTACTTATAAATTATATGGGGATATGGGGATTTGATTGTGGATGGCATTGCATAGAAACTTTCCGAAGACTTTTTTACAAAGTCGCCTTAGCCTTCCCCATAATTGAGGATATCTGTTTATTACCAATAATGAGGAAGCCATTACGGGAAGACGAATCACAAGCATCCGAAAATAGCGTGTGTGCACACGTCAAGGACTTTTCACGCAGTGTTCGGGCAATTTGTCGGTTGGCTGCGCATGACTACACAATTGGCCAATTAAATCTAAGTGTTGTAGCCAAACGGTAACCATGCTAAATCATACAAAAAACTGTGCTCTCTCTCTACAAATCTACTCGGATATAATCGATACAACTAGGAAAAGTGAGTAGATAAGTTAAACTGTCTTTGTTTTCACTAGCTTTCCAATTAAGGAGCTTGACAATGTTGGCCCTGGATACGGAGATGAGCATGTGTTTCGGAAAAAACTTCCCAACTGGCTATGAGACTAGGCAATGCAACTTATGGATTGGTTGGTTGGTTGGTTGATTGACGGCATTACCTTAACGAATACCATCTGTGAGAGCGTAGTGCCTGTTTCCTCCTCACTTACTAAATTCCAGATTCCACCACGCATTGACAGCAGTATTTTCGATTTTATATACATTCGTCCTCTCCTACCTCTATTTTTCTCTAAGCGCCTGCATAGTACTTTCAATAGGATATCACTAGTAAAGTATGAAGGAATGTGGAAATTTCCTTGCTCATCGGGCTCGAGATTCTCCCACATCACTCACTTGCCGCCTTCTAGGCTTGTCAATGCATCACACATTAAGAGGACGGCTTTTTGAAGTGGCTCAATAAAAGCTCTGATGTAATCCCAGTGGCCCTATAGGTGATTGTTTACCACTGGAATGTCCTGATGCCACCCATTAATGTGTTTCAAGCAATAGATCTTACACCAAAAAGTACTTTATTCCAGAAGTTTGCTCATGATTGCTTGCTACTCGTCGAGGCACATGGTGGTTGACAATGATTAATGGAGTTCAGTCAATTAACTACATCATGGTAACGCTTTGGTTTGGTGAGTTTAGGGAGAAGACTTTGAAAATCACTCCAATCATTTGAGTCGCGATAGATGACTTCGACAGGGAAAAATAATCTGCAACCCTCAGCTCGCTTACTGGAACTGCGGTTGAAGGCAGAGGATTTACAAGTCCCTTATATTAAAGAGGATTAGATTTCTTAATAATTTATTTCAAAGTGTCACACTTTTATATACGAATCGGCAAGGTTCAGCGAGTCATTTCGGGCCAGCCTATAATGCGCTCCTTCAGTAGACTCATTCCTCCTCCGAAACAATGTGAGCTTCATTTCATCCGTAGTTCTGGTGGTGCTTTATCATTATCAGCCACATAGATCCACGCGTCCAAACAATCGCTCAGTCAATTAGTAGCCGCTGTCTAGCGTACGCTCGTGCTGTCAATTTGCCCACGAACACGACAGACATCGCAGTCCTTCTTCACATTCTTCCTCTCTCCCTTGCCAATCGGTTAGATTCGTGCAGTCTAAAAGTGGTCGTTAACTAGCCATTTGCTCCTGGAAAATAATTAATAATCATAATTTGAAGTAAAGGCATAGCGTACCATTAAAGTGACGAATCTTCTGAAAAAATAAAACCTGGCCTTTTATTTTTTTCTACAGAGATCACCCTGCCCTATACTCTTGTGCATCAGGACAAGGAGGAAGGCGAGTAGAAGATAACAGATCCAACCAGTGATCGCCACTGATTTGGATACATGACATGGAGCAGAGAATGAAAATAAATTAAGAATGAACACAGATTAGTGAAGGAATGGGCTTTTTGGATTGCCTTCTGCCCATGGAGGCTGATATTCGACTTTGTCGAATCACAGTCATCTTGTTTGTTCTACCCACGAGTTCTTGCCAAATACTCCTCTCGGGTTTCGACCTGTGACTCATTCGCTTATTCCCGATGCATCCGTTTCTTTTAACCATCGTTCTCAGTGATTTAAAAACAACGATGCAAGGGCACCTTGTTGATCCACATATTTTTAACACTGAAAGTGTCAACGAAGGATCTGCAAGAGCGAATTATTCCCATTATCGGTTTGACTGTCCTCATGAGGACATTTGCAGCACGCAAATACACAAACAATTGAAGTGGGTACATCAGCTTCACTCGTAAATATTGCCCGACGACGAATGTCACATCTCATCCACTTCTCCAACTTCTGCCATGACGTTATATGGACACTAGTTTCACGTAAGTCGTAATTGCTCAACGCAGTCACCCCTCCAAATCGTTGCTAAACGATTTTATGTGGAGAGTAGATCCAGTGGAATAAATGAGTTGCTATCAACTGACAAAGAGATATTTTCGAAACAATGGAAGAACCTCCACTAACAACGAACACTTATTGAACTCAGCACAATACAACCGTACTTACCTTCAACGCATCCAGACAATGCACAATGCACACGAGGAAATGGGACGAGTCAACGTGGTCGAAGAGATCACACGCGAGGTCCGTATCAGCCTCAATAGAGAGGTGAATAGGTTGACCGGAGTCCATCTCTCAATGTCTTCTCCAACATGGAGACGGCTGCTGCCCAATAGAAAACGACCTGTAAGTCCTTAATGCCACAAGTCGGGCTTTTCCGTGTTGCAATTCATTTCACATTCGCGCTTCAGTTGATGATGAAAGGTCATATTTTAATAACGGAAAAGAAGCACGTCCAGTTAAGTCACGCATTTGCACAAGAACACGTGCAGAACTTCCAGTACTGTGATTGGTTCCGTTAATCCACACGCGTGACAGGCCGTTTTCCTAGTGGTTGAGAGCTCAGCCAATCCGCATGTCACGTCCACGTGATCTCACTGAATGGATGGTGGGTGGGACCAACTGACGTGTCCACACAACTGACAAATAGGCGCACTGTCCGCCTTCATGGCACATTAGAAAGTCACTTCAGAGACACGCGTCCACATTCCCATGTTCGCGGTGAACCACATACTCGCCTACTCACCAAAGTCGTGTGCAAGTACACCGACACGTGCATGCCACTCACACATCGATCCAAAGCAGGTCGCCGATTTAACGAGAGTAAGTGTTTCAACACACACCACTCCCACCATCCCTAACCTCCTATGAGAAATGTTTACTGTGAAGCACCTCTTCTTTGCCTGTAAGGTAAAGAAGAAGAAGGCAGAACGTGCAAGACGAGCACGGATTTCGGAGAAGATCGTGAAGCTACACAGTCTCGCCCTCTCCATGGTTGGACAAGACGTAAGTTCCCCATCAGTTTCTTGATTCATCATGACATGGATGTGGGTCTGATCGGTGGTGTCAGACTAGGTGGCAATTCCACTAGGCGGTGTGTGGTTTTCACGCATGCAGCGCGACGCTATCACGAGACAAACGAACGAAGTGATTGTGCTTGCTTTGTAGATGAGAAGTGGTGTTCGTATGGCGAAGGTGGAGATGTTGAAGTTCTGTCACGAAGTGTTGTGTGGTCTGCACAACCTACTGGAGGAGAATCCAGAAGCAAAGGTGCGATTGCTGGCGCGACACAGTGGATGTAGTGCAGGAGGAACTACTAGCTGTCAGGATCTCGTTCCCTCCCACATTCCTGCTTTCGCTTCCACCTCCACTTCCACCTCCACCTCTGCCTCTACCTCCACCTCTGCCTCTGCCTTCGCTCTCTCCGTTTCAGGCTCGCAAAGCATCTCTTGTGACAGTGGTGTCTTCGAGTTGCCTGCATCAACATCAACCTCTGTCGTGCAATCGTCCTCTGTCGCAAACAGCAGCCTCGATCCCACCGACTGCTATGTGCAACCAAATGAAAGCAAAGAGATATGGAGGCCTTATCTGCACTGCTTATGACTGTTGATCTTGGAGACACATATTTTACTCTTTAGCTTTAATTTTCTTCACATGTTGCCATGAGATCAATCACTTTTGCAGCACTTCTGCATTGGGAATTGGATGCTACAGTGGTTCATTATTACAGATTTCATTACCATTTTAGCAATCATGATATGATTAATACCCTTCTTACTCCCTCTAAGAGACTCATGAGACTCCATTTTCCGACTGTCCTTTCCTACGTAGACAAATGTTACCTCTTTCCAGGTGATACAATCTATTGTGCCTTTAAGGATGATTTGGTGACTATTGTGTTTGATGGGGTGTAGCCATAACCGATTGGTTCAATTTTAAGGTACCTTGAGTACTGTTACCGTGACCACTTTGGGTTTGGGGAAATACGGATGCAGATGGTTGTGTGAAGGATTGGATAAATGATTTTTGCCTGAGAAGAATTTTACAGATTCGATACTGCGGGCCCTGCACAAACCGATTAAATGGCCTTTAAAATTGATGTGATGTGGTGGTTTGTACCTATTTGATATCCATGCAGATCTTCTTGGTGAATTGTGGAGCTCTAAAGATGGCACGTTTTGTGAAGTGAATCATGTTCCAGTAATGATATGTAGTGAGGAGAGAAGGAAACCGTTGGACTTTAAATTCGTCATTCCTCCTTGTACGCTTTTTAAAGAGTCAAGGGTATCCTCAACTGTGTTCCTCTTTTTGTATTAATTTTGACATTATAAAAATAACGGTGGATCAAATTCCACCAAGAAGAAGTGGTTTCGGTTTTGGATGGAATACAACACGAAAAGAATGTTGACAGAAATATGCGTAAAATAAATCCTGCTCATGTAAAAAATCAACATGAATTTATTATTTTCCCTTCTTTACTTGGCACTTTGAGACAAGACCGTAGGCTTTAGACGCTTGTCGGCTATTTTTAAGCAATTAAATTGTGTCAACAAGATGATGACAATTCGAAACAGAATGAATAATCTCTTAGTGGATAAATCATATCTGTTTGGAGTCCCCAAGTGACTGAAATAAGGAGTTAATCGTTACCATCTGTGGAGCATCATTAGTCAGCGAAGTAACATCAGTGACATTACCATCGCCATCATTAAGACACGACAGCTTATTTATCATTAAAAGGTTTAAGACAAGTACCACATTTGTGTGCTTACGCATTACAGGGGGATTAGAGTCCACCCTTTCCAAGTCAGATGCGATACATGGAGGTAAAGATGCAAATGTCCTCCGAACCGATTTCGATTGTCGCATCTGGTCTATGAATTTGCAATTTCGCGTAACTGAAGGTGTGCAAAGAGGGGAATGAGGGGAATGAGTCGAACGATCACCAGTCAACAACTGATACGAGGTTAGCAAGTAGCACAGGCCCAATGCACATCATGTATGACCTTAAAAACGTACGTACGTGGATTCAAAAGGCGGTTTCAGGGGAGGTAGCATGAAGTCACATTGTGTAACTTTGGTTGCAAATGGATATAGGAAAGGCTTCAAAGGAGTGGTTGTAATTTTCGTCGTTGAAATAAATTCGAGTGGTTAACAGGACTAGTAAATTATGTCAGATAGGAAAGCCATCCTGAATGGAAAATAAATAAAATCCGATTCCTAATTAGCCTCAAACTGTCCATGCCCGTCTGTCCGCGTCATCGATTCAGTAATATACGAAGATGAGAAAGACGAAAATGGAGGAGAGTGGGGTATAATGACAGTGTGGGATAGTTCACACATATTATGGCTTTGCGATGTTCAAGATAAGACACAACACTGGATAACAGATATGCTGGTGGTGAAGTCATAATTGATTTACACGTTGCATGGTCATCAAAGTGGGGGGAAGAGGGAAAGGTCTGCAGGTGTGGTTGCAATGACCCCGCAAATCCTCATGATTATGCCCACTCATCCAATAACAAGGAGACTGTTCCAATGAGTTGATGCAGCGGAATGTGATTCAAGTGACTTGTCATTACAGTTCTTGAGTGACGAAGGCAAAATTGATACCCCACAGAGAATTCACAGCAAACTAATTTTGGGTGCGAAAGCCGCATTCCATGTTACTTGGATGATCCGGTAGACTGTTTGGTGTGCCCGTGAGCTTTGATGCAATTGGGGCAGTTTTGTACGATAGGAAGTGTAAACGAGTGGAGGTTGTGGCGTGCGATCTTGCAGGTCCCGTCGCCCACTTCATAATCCCCATTTATCCACCATGAAGATGTCGAGGGCATGTAAGCGTGATTAGGATGTTGTAGAGAATTGCAATGGGTGGATTGCTTGTTCAGATTAGTAGGACATCACTTGTAATGGAAATGAACACGAATTGATTACTGTGCAGAGAAGGGGAGAAGACGCATGGCGGTGAACTACATGTCGGGTGACACCTCAAACACATGCTCATGCACGTACCAAACATGGTCGTGGTGAGCTGAATAATTGAGCACCCCGACAACCACCGAGAGGACATAATAGAATCACGCGTTTCTTGTTTGAGTGAAATCCTGAAGGGGAATTCACACGGATACCGCGATTGCTTACTTGCTCTTATGTCGACCAAATAATGAGTTAATTTCCACTGCTTAAACTAACCCTTAATTGAATAAAGAGAGACGCTGTTATGGACAGTCTTGTCACTTAGCCATTACTACACCACACAGAGGGTAGTCCGCACTTGACTAGACAACTGGCAAGGTGGTCAGCTATTTGGGTTAATGGGTGCCGCACCCTCCTCAAATCGCCACATCTACTGCTCACGTTGTGGTGTGCGCGACGTATCCACGATGGCCACACGTGTGCTCTCCTACTTTGCTGGTTGAGACGCGGATGGAGGCATGCGGAGAGGGGACATCAACCATGAGCTACGTGACTTCAAAGTGCACAAAGCCGCAACTAACACCACCACCACAACCACCACCTTTAATTCGTGCACGATGTCGGCACTCCAAAAGAGATTGATTACGATCCAATTGAAGTCCACGAATGTGACTTCCAGTAGCGACAAGGTATCCCGGCAAAGATGAAGAAAGACACATCTGAAGTGACGTGTGACAGTGCTGGTAGTGGCACAACACGACTATAATCCGAATGGACAAAATGTTCGTTGTGGGAAGTGAAATCAAGGCAATGTTTGGTTACCAGTGGGAGGTCTTTTGACTGCGTTTACAGGAAGTTGATTACAGTTGTTAACGTTGAAAGCATTAATGTGTTAATAGGAGGTACACACATCGTCAATGTGTGCTGTAGATCTGTCCGCTTTGAATGGATGAACGTCAATGGCAGTACTGACCACGACGAAGTTACATCACATATGTGAGTTTCATTGTGTCACATAGCTATACGGACTTAAATAGGCAATTTCGATTAATTTGGTTGGTGGTAGGAAACAGAGTTGGGATATCTCTCAAGAGGAACGGAGCGGCATAGGAGAGATTACTGGCTGTCGGGGCGTACCCTCCTCCCTCACCTCCACTTCGGCCTCTTCCCCTTTGAGGTCCCTTTCCATTATAATCAACCACCGAAATAAGCATAGAAAAACCGAGTGTGGTGGGAGATAGATGTTCCTGATCACTAGTATGTAGAGTCTTGGCGACGTTCAAGGAAGAGTAGGTGGAGGCGGAAGAGGTTGGAGAGGAGTAGAGGTTGTGCAGAAGACGCCGACGACAAAGTCCTCTGTGAAGGGGAAGACAAGACAGTTGAGACAGACGGCTGTGAGGGAATCCCCCTTTCCGTCCAGTTGCTGGGAGGTGGGAATGCCAGCCATACGAGATGGTCGCCACTTGTCAACTTCCGTCGGATGTAAACTTGATGACACGAGGCGACACATTAATCTCCCCCGACCTGATTGAAGCAGCCCACTGTCACCACCACTGGTCCTTCGTCTTGGCATTTCCAGACGATGCAAATTGTTGTGCAGTTCGTAATCTTTCTTAACGAACTGCGATAAGCCCTACAGCACAACAATGCACCATATCGGCATGTCAATGATCGCCTTTTCCTGGAGCTACTACTGTTGCAACCAATACTCTGTGGCAATGACCATAGCAACCCGAATGTATTGTCCACTAGATAGAGCAATATTGTACTGATTGCTGGTTGTCCAACTCGTACACCAATCAAATTATGAGGGTGATGGTAGGTCACAAATCAGACAGAACAGAATAAAAAGCATGTAATGGAATAACAGACATGAGCTTTGGTTGTTAATAGGAAACTAGAATCGGCCCTACATACAGAGGCGATTGTGTTCTTACTCTGCCGAAATGAGTGTTCGTGTATCCATCCTCCAAATGCGCAGACGGTGGTTGGACACGGCTGAAGAAAGTGAAGTGGATTAAGGAGGAGGAGGAGGAGGTGGTGTTAAGGGAATGGAAATGAGAGTGCAGCTTGCCAAATGCTATCAAGGGAGAGCAGACAAGTTGTCGCGAGCGCTCATATGTTGTCAATGCATCACGTCCGACTTTCGATCCAGGTGAGGGAAGAGAAAGGAAATCGACAGTGATGTGATGAGTTATCTTAAGAGTGGCAGTGATTGGCTGGAGTAAGGAAAGTGGAACAAAAATGTTGAGGATGAGTTTGAGAAGAGGATTGCCTTTGGCATTACCCTCAACTGACGCAAAACGAGGAACTTGGAGATTCGCTAAAACATGTTGCTTGGGTCTATGAATGATGATGATGATGATGATGATGATTATGATGATGATGACGTTTTTAAGTAGCATTGACACAACTTGGATTGGTTCCGCTTTCATTTGATCAATTCGCTATTTAGTCCCTTAGCCGCAGGTTTGAAGTTTTCCTGATAGCATAGATAGCCTATCTTGTGGGCACACTTGAACGTACGCATTCAGTCCGACCACGGAGTAACCGTAACCAGGCCGGCCACAAGAACACCTTCACATTCCTCAAATCGATGGTTAACGTTTTGTTCATATTTGGGGAAAATCCAACAAATGGAGCTTTTAGCCCTGTTTGTCCAAGAGAATGCAACTGCCAGTTTCGGTGGCTGTGTTACCCATTGCAAAACGCTTGCTTCCGTGCGCTGGAAAACGCTATCACTGAGCTCAATGCCAAAGTGTACTAAACTCAGTTGATTGGTAAGATTAAACCTGCCATTTGAACGCGTGGATAGGAGGCTGTGGGCATGTAGACAGGGACACTTGCACGCACAAGCGTAGGCCTGGAAATAGAGAAGGCAAGTTCCCAATATAGGTGCTGACGGTGGTGGATAATGCGGTAGAGAATTACTGACCCTGCATACACAAGTACAAACGCCCACTTGAAAGGCTTTCTGATGGCGTTGCACGGAATGCTTGATTATCGTTGTGGATGCACTATTTAAACCACCGGCACTGCATTTTCGTTTTTCAAGAACTATTTATATTGTCGCCGACAGGTGAGTGAGGTCTTGACCTCCCATCTTGAACTTCACCGCTCACTCACACACACAGAGCACGCTTAAATGTAGTGTAAACAGTGGAGGTGAGGGGTGGAGGTATTCCAGATATTAGGATGTGGGGACGTGGTACCCGTATCTTCCGTCACCTGTCTCGTGGCCTACGTGACTGTGAAAATGCCTAACTTGACCCAAGACTACAGGTATAATTTTAAAGATCCAAAAAGCTTATTTTCCTACGACAAGCCTGATTTTTTTGCTCCATCCAATCGCAGCACGGCATAATAGTGCATGCTTTTAAGTTCTGCTGCAGCGGAGAAAAGAAACAATGTAAAGCATCAGGATGCTTTACACCTCATCTGGATTGAACAATTCGCCGATAGTGTGACGACTGTGCAATTTGAGATTGAGAATTTGAAGGAAAGTCTGCTACGTTATGCTTTAATTTACTTTAACCAACAGATTAAGTAGAAAATGATAGAAATAAGTCGTGTGCAGTGCATCTACCTTAGTCTGTACCAAATTTGAGAATTACTGAATGAGCAGTGAAGTAATAGAATGCTTTTTCACCCCATCTGAATTGAACTGTGCACCGTTAATATAGCGATTGTGAAATTTGAGATTGAGAAGTTGTTTCAGGGAATGTCTGCTAAGTTATGCTCCTATTTACTTTAATCAATTGAATGAATAGAAAATGATAGGAAGAAGTGGTATGCTGTCCATCTATTTCAATCTATATCTAATTCGTAAACTTACCGAAGGAGCACTCAATTAATTGCTGCCATACCACTGGAGGGACTTATTAATGCCGCTCTGCCGTTTATACATGGAACGATCGCCCATGCATGTAATTAGTAGCATCGACGGTCGTTGCAAATACCGTTGTAAAGATAATTGCAGTATGGGATGTGATTCTCTATATCTGTTCCGTGACATCCACATGCCGAGTGACCACATTAAATGACGGTGAGTGTGCGCATATATGTGTGCCATTACGAGGAATTAGAATTTTTCTACTGCATTGATAAGATTGTAGGGTTAAAACAACTTGATGGTCATTTGTGGACACATCGATCACACAAGGAAGTACACATTCATTTTGATGGGCTCTTCGATTAATAGTAACTGCGATAAAGTATGGATGCAAAAACCGCTTGGAAAGAGATACCATCAGCTACCAGAATTTTAAAGGTCTAATACCACCGTCTTAAAAATTTTGGTTTTCTGCACGGTGAATGCGGTGCGCTGTGTCATCATCGAAATAGAATTGAGATTTGTCGTGCTACCATTTAAAAGTGCAAAATTTTTTACTAAAAAGCCTGTGCAATTAAACTCTCGGACCTGAGCATGGGACTCAATGTTTTGTGACTACTTAAAAACAAAACTGTGCATGCACTGGCTTCCTTGTTATCCCTTATCTTTGTTGCCGAAATGGCTTCCAAAAGAGGTAGAAAAAAGCAGATTTGAGGGACAAGCGTTCAAAGGACTTGCATAGTCCTAACAAGCAAAACTCGGGCTTCTGTGTTTTTCTAGCTGTCTGCATGGTCGTTTCCTTCCCTCCTTCGATCTCTCGAATTGTGCGGGCATTTACGGAAAGTTGGAGCGAAGATGCACCCCAACGCTTACACCGACCTTGGGGAAATTTGAGAATTTAGGTAACTGGACAATGTCGTAATGATTGAAGATCAGTTGGATCTATGACCTTGGCTCACCATAATCTTGTTTGTTGACATATTTGACCACATGACCTTCCCGGTCTCTGTGAGTTCGTTGACATCTCAGTTCCTCTGCACACTTGCCAAAAGTTCTGTCATGAGGTGCATAGTCATACAACGTATTCAAGAAAGGTGTGAGTAATGCGATGATAGATAGGAGCGGTAAGTGAACCCGTTTCGAAGGGACTATGCTTACTGTTGCCTTGGTTACCTCCCGCATCTAGGCGGCATGGAGGAAGCATAGGTGATGTGGATGGCTTAATCTGCCGAGGCTTAATCTGCTTATTAATTTAAAGTAAAGGTGATGATTAATGTTTTGTACTATCATCAGACAGTGCTCCCAATTTTAAGATAAAGAGAAAGCTGCACTTTGACTCCACAGATCTCTGTTTTAATCGTACTGTAATTACAAAAGTTCACCCCTCTCTGTTGATTTTAGTCACCTACTTTGTGGCCATCAATTCTTTTGCATCACATCTGCCATCACCCCACAGTCCCATCTCTACATCTGAGACAGCTTTCTCTCTAGATTCATGTATATTATACCTTCTTCAAGAAGACTTCGAACGCTACTACTTAATGAGTTTCATCAAATGACCTGCTTTAAGTACGGAAAGCGATTTGCGCTAAGAACTGCGTTAGATGAAAACACGAAACACCCTTAAAAAGCACTTCAAAAAGCGGGGGATCAATTAAAGTGGACGGAATAAATCTATTCCACCGAAATAGAATGGATAGCCACTGCAAGCTTCTCCTTCCCACTCTCGAAGTAATTTCAAAACGTCTAATTCTTTATGATGATCGTGAGGCAAAAAGAATTTATGGGCAATCATTGATAACGAAAAATGAAAAATTGCATCAATGAATTGTGTCCACTTTTCTTTAGAGCTCAGTTAAACTACGAAATTAGATTAAATGCCCAGACGGCAGCGCTATACTCTAATCGACATTTTAGACCACATAGATCTACAAAACCACCAACTTGCGCTGACATTGGCAGCATCAAAACAAATGCACGAATTCGTTAACGACAAGAAAATGTAGGTTTCGATGCAGTTAACAGAGGTCACTTAGGTTGCATGCTCAGGAACGCAACCTGAAAGAATAGCACGACAAAAGTCCTGAATGTAGAAGCTGGAACGTAAAGACGAAATTCCTTACAAGGCGACCCCCTCTAAAATATTCCACCGAGTGATAGGCGATGCGACCGAGCACCTCTGAGTGCAGTCGTTCGGGAAATGGAGGATGATCTCGGAAGTTTCCAATGTACACACGTACAATGTGCCTTATGTATTCTACACTTGAATTATCTTCTCAAATATTGCAATAACGTGATTTAGAAGATAAGTTGTATTCACATAAGCCATTAACACCACAAAAATAAGCCATTTGATGCAAATCTAGCTTCGGTTTTGGTCAAGGCAACACATTGGGACTGGGAATGACCCAAGTGACTATACGGATCGGTCGTGAATAGGGTGCGTGTGCGTGCTGGTGAGGTCAAATCGCACCTGTTTATCGAGTGGACCAGTGGTCATGCTGCCACCCCACCCCTCTCCCCTCCCCTCCCTCCCCCATCGCCATTCTCCACTTTTCGCACCTTCAATCACGCGACCCAGTGGTTTTAAGACCGAATGTGATGATAAAATTGGTCCATGGGGCATATGCTTCCATTCCACACACCATGCCTGACTCAACAGAGTAAGTCCCACCCAGTCAGATACCCGACTGCGAAAAGCAGATATCGAAGATGTGCAACTGCAGTTGCAGGAAGTGGACTTCGATTCATGTGATCTAGATTAACAGATGTGATGCCAATCGTGAACATGCCGAGCGAATAATCAGTTGTTGTGCCTCACGATTTGAGGTTGTGCTGCAGCGTGATGCATTGCTAACTAATGAGGCAACACAAGTAGTAACGACAGAGCATTTACTTACACTCCCTTCAGTCCCACGTTGGGATTCCAAACAGTCGCAACCATCTGCAAGATTCAACTCTCTGTTGCTGAGGTCAAGCGAACCCACTTCAGTGCACCACACTACTCTTCTTCACTTTACCACCACACTACACCATATTAAACATGTTGCCTATAGAGCCGTCCAACTCAATTTGATGATCCACAGATAGATCAGTTTGCACTGACCACCTCACAACATCATGTTTAGGACTGTCCTAATGAAATCTGTGATCCGCATTACTGACTATACCAAACATTTCGCAAGTATGCATCAATTTCCCAAACATTCTCACAACACATCCGCATCTGTGTTTCCTCAAATCCAAAGTGACTACGAAAGCAGTACTCAAGGCACCTTGCAACTCCAACCAGTACTGCCTAAACCTTATCTAATGCAATGGGTCTCAAGTCATCCCCAAAAACAACATGGAAAATACAATCTGGAAGGAGGGTTCTATTACCCACGTAGGGAAGAACTGCTGAAGACAGCCCATTGCCACGAAATCATGGGTCTGGAGAAGGGCATGGGGTAGGGAGAAATAACATCAAGCCAGGCGAAGTAATATTATAACTCGTGATGATGGAAAACTGTCGCATCTACTTTCCAAAGCAGAAATACTGCGAAAGTGATTGATCTCATGGCAACATGTGAAGGAAACTGAAGAAGCTGTGAAGAGAGCTCTACGTGTCTCCATGCTTAACAGTCATAAGCAGTGCAGATAAGGCCTCCATATCTCTTTGCTTCCATTTGGTTGCACATAGCAATCGGTGGGATCGAGGCTGCTGTTTGCGACAGAGGACGATTGCACGACAGAGGTTGATGTTGATGCAGGCAACTCGAAGACACCACTGTCACAAGAGATGCTTTGCGAGCCTGAAACGGAGAGAGCGAAGGCAGAGGCAGAGGTGGAGGTAGAGGCAGAGGTGGAGGTGGAAGTGGAGGTGGAAGCGAAAGCAGGAATGTGGGAGGGAACGAGATCCTGACAGCTAGTAGTTCCTCCTGCACTACATCCACTGTGTCGCGCCAGCAATCGCACCTTTGCTTCTGGATTCTCCTCCAGTAGGTTGTGCAGACCACACAACACTTCGTGACAGAACTTCAACATCTCCACCTTCGCCATACGAACACCACTTCTCATCTACAAAGCAAGCACAATCACTTCGTTCGTTTGTCTCGTGATAGCGTCGCGCTGCATGCGTGAAAACCACACACCGCCTAGTGGAATTGCCACCTAGTCTGACACCACCGATCAGACCCACATCCATGTCATGATGAATCAAGAAACTGATGGGGAACTTACGTCTTGTCCAACCATGGAGAGGGCGAGACTGTGTAGCTTCACGATCTTCTCCGAAATCCGTGCTCGTCTTGCACGTTCTGCCTTCTTCTTCTTTACCTTACAGGCAAAGAAGAGGTGCTTCACAGTAAACATTTCTCATAGGAGGTTAGGGATGGTGGGAGTGGTGTGTGTTGAAACACTTACTCTCGTTAAATCGGCGACCTGCTTTGGATCGATGTGTGAGTGGCATGCACGTGTCGGTGTACTTGCACACGACTTTGGTGAGTAGGCGAGTATGTGGTTCACCGCGAACATGGGAATGTGGACGCGTGTCTCTGAAGTGACTTTCTAATGTGCCATGAAGGCGGACAGTGCGCCTATTTGTCAGTTGTGTGGACACGTCAGTTGGTCCCACCCACCATCCATTCAGTGAGATCACGTGGACGTGACATGCGGATTGGCTGAGCTCTCAACCACTAGGAAAACGGCCTGTCACGCGTGAGAGTTGACGGAACCAATCATTGCATTGGTAGGTCTGCGGGTTTGTGCAGAATTATGAACCCAATGGATGTGTTTGCGTTCTATTGCAAACAAATTGGTTATTTATAATCGACGGACAATCTCCTCTTATTACATCCTCTACACACACGCTTTTATGTCTATTTTTACTATCCGCCGTTTTAAAACGCATGTGAAACAAACTGCATTAGGATCCCTGGTGAAGAGTCTTTAATCTTATTCACTTTTTAAACATTATTAGCTGTACGCCTGACGATGTGTATTGGAGACGACCTCCAGAGGTATACCGCGGTCCACAAACTCACCTGTTTAATGAAGCCGAATCAGCCCTTATGTGTGATCTCTTCGACTATATTGGTTCATTCAGTTTACTCTCCCGCATCCTACTTTGACTAAGCGCACTGAAGATGAACTCGATTGTAGTGTGTCGTGTTGGATAAGCGATTACAAATGACTAATAGAGGCTTTAGCATCCCTTCGAAAAAACCTTGCGGCAGGCAGAAATGGCTTTATTCGTCTGACCATATCATATTTGGACGCCGCTGTAAATCGTGAAACAGAGATCTCATAAAATTAATTGCTTCCATTAGTTCCAACTCATTTGAAAATGTGTCACTGTAACATTCCGGTAGACCTCAAAGATGTGGTAGCGATGTTACAGTCCCTATTGTGTAATGCTTACTAGGAAAGTTAATGCATCCACTTCAGTTGTTTGTAGTTCTGAGTGCCCTTAACGTCCTCGGAGGACAATTCTTGAAGTTATCGATGTACGACTTGCATATTCAAAGTCAGGAGAGCACGGATCGATTGGAATCAGACCACAGACGCAGAAGGTGAAGCGAGTGTAGTGCTGAATGAGTATGCAACTCACTAATACCTTGTTGACGTAACATCCTACCATAAATTGAGTAAACTCTGTGCGTATCATGCTTTATCCAGCCTGGTAGAAGCTAAAACCCACACACGTTTGTCAGCTATTTTTGATAGATAAATAAGTTAGTGATTTAAACAAGAATCCAAATTCGCACACAAAGTGAAGGAAGTGGACTTCTAATACTGGATGCTTAATAATTTGATCAGTCGATATCCGAGAATCAAACATTCTTTTACTCGTGGTGTTCGCCAAATCAAAAAATCACTCACTGACACTTTTGCTATAAGTTCTATGTAAGCCAACTAAATTTCTTTGTGTTACTGTCTTTATATTTGCAATCGGAATCGTTGGAGGGACAGCATGCGATATGAGCAGGCGGGATTGGAGGGCAAAATTCAGTAAAGTGTCATGGGTAGTGTTTAAAAGGTGACCTTGATCTAAATAGCAGCATCCGTGGACGATAGCAGTACACTAGGAGTAAAAGCAAAGCCACGGAGGAGATCAAGCTCATACTTTTGCCGGATGAGGAATGAGCCCACTCAAGGAATGCAATTCAGAGTGCTGCAAAACAACCCCTTAAATCTCTCCGATTCGTATCTACACGTGTGCTGATTTGGGAATACCTCACCCTAGATTTAAAGCATCCTTAACAATGGATTCGTCATGAGAGACTTGTAATTACTCCACTTCTAATTGTGCTTTCATTAAACGAGCTAATGGTTGCAGATTATCCTTTTGTTTCGAAGCGATGCCTATCGTGATACTAATGGCAAGGGAATATCTTTAAGGATTATTTTTGAATTTATTAAGCGATTTGGTACTTTTAAAGTGATATTTTCTTATCCAGTGTCTAATATTTGTGGGCAGCAGAGTGGAGTAAAGTGTCCTTGAAGTGGTGCCAATCGCTTCAATCACTTTTGTGCGTGTTATCGAGGTCCCTTAATTATTGAACAACTACATATGAAACGATTGGAAATGTAGCAGATTTAAGACTGCATCAATTCAAAGGGTTGTCATTTTACGGTATCTTGCAATAACGCCTAGAAGCAGGCAGTCCAGTGGTTTTGGGGAACACCGTGTAAGATAAGCACAATTGTCTTCATGCTCCTTGACATTTAAAAAGTAGCATTCATTATTATTCCCACAGGCTCATTGATGGAAATGGATGCGTTTGGGTCGTGGAATCGCTGCCATGACCCAAAAGCCAACAAAACAATCAGTCATCAACTTGGTGGCTAAAGGTCTTGCCATAGCGCACACTTTTCTCTATCTTCTAAGTGAACATTTTCAAGCTCTTAAAATAGAAAGCAGTGAAAATTGCAGGTACGTTCCACAACTCATCTACTGGATTCTCCCATGTGCTTGACCGATTTCAGATGGATTATCAAAAGACACCCGGATTTCTTGTTTGATTTAGCACTTTTGATGCGCAAAAAGGTAATTGTAACATTCCTTAACTGAATTGCCTGATAGTTTGTCCGACCGATCTGCTCGAGCGCAATGCACAGATTGGTCAAAGCTTAAGCCACTCACAAAACTACTTGACGTGAGCACACGCGCGTCTAACGAATCACAACATTCTTTAGATGTTTGCAGCCATTTAATCTAAGCGTGTAGCCATTTTGTCCATTCGCAATAGCTTTACAACTTTTAATGACAAATGCTAATCCTCACTTGTAGAGAGGCCTGAGACGGCTTCGTATGCACAACCTTCGAATAGTTTCAACATAGTACCAGTCCCGATCGAAACCACTTATTATCTATTCACAAACTTCCCATCAATAGTTTACTTTGCAACGTTTTTCACTGAAGGAGTGGGACGAGTTTGCCTAAGTCATGTAGCATGGCTGTATTGCAATGGCGCAAAGGGTCCAGTAAAGATAGGCATTAGACCAGCACGTAGAAATGCATCTTAGCAGTAGATCTTCAAAGCTAATGCTTCAACCAAATGTTTGCATTAGAGTAACCGCACCCAATTCATGTACTGCTCACTACTCATCAGCCGTAGGGTAGTTACCGAAACTTGTCAAAGCTTTTCCTCCATCTCTGCTACGGTCGCCTTGCCTTTCTGGCATTTTGGCTTTGAGATTTATTGTGGTCCAAACTACTCGGTAGCAGAATTTTGTCGATCTGAGCTTACGCCATCGTGCGTGGATGGGTATTAGGGTCTTGAGCAGTGGATCGGTACCAAAGGTGGATGTCTTCTCCGATTGTTTAAGAGGAATACTCTAAGGAGCATTCTTTTTACATATTAGTTGTGGTAGACAGTTCGGAAAATCCTTTGTGACTTTGTAGCACTTTGTCGTCCTACATGCCTTTGTCATCCGTTTATATGTTTAAAAGCTTAATCAAACCTCTTGAATTTCCTGGCAGCGACACTACAGCAGAAGGGCTACGCACTAAGTTTTCCCATCTCAGCTGCTGTATTAATCTTCGCCTCATCGCATTTACAACAATGACCGCACCTCACTCATGGTCTTATTTTTAATCGAAGTTGCATCAAATTGTGAAGAGGATGCAAAGTAGCCAAATGCGGTAAGCATTGGCCCACCACTGGATTTGCATTCTTCAACTCGTAGAAGTTGTATATTAACTCACCATCCCTCATAAAAATTCGTCACTTTGTAGACTACAACATCGAGGAGACCAAGACCAACTAAACAGCATGCATGACAAGGTCAATTAAGTCAATCGCATGTTGTTACAAAATGCTAGATCATTCAGAATATCGCATGGAAAACTTTTACATAGAATGTCGTTGTAATTTATTAAATTATGCGTCTGAAGAAGTTAGTTCAACTTGTGGCGTGTAAGTGGACCCACCACCATGGAAGAATTCGGATAATTAGGCCAAACCCTACATTCAATTTGCTTCTTCGTCAAGCGCACCTTTTTTCTTTTTCGCTCTCCTTCAGCCCTATCCAGTTCATCACTACACTTAAGACATTTTCGTCACTCTCTCAGGTATTACTCGTGACTCGAATTGAGGTAAAAACCTAAAAAACTGTAAGCTCATTCCACTTCATTGGTCGTTCTATGGCGTCTTTTCAATGAAAAATAACACGGTATATCATCCCTTCGCCTCCTCAATCGGTGATTGTGATAGCATTTCACTGATGAGTTATGCGGCGACTCCTTATCAGTGTAAAGAGATTGAGTGACAGATGCCATGTTGCCTTCACCTTCTGCTGCCCTTCTTTCGGGCACCTCCGTTGCGGTAGGCAAACGCAAATAGGTGCAAGCAATAGTTAATGGTGGCGCACCCATCTTGAAAACGAAGTAATCTCTTGGCGATGGCATTTTCCTCCATACATACATACAAACGCCCTGCTAAGAGCCCAGCTATCATAGCATTTGACCTGACTTTTGTGGACTTCTAGTTAAGCAAAGAGATTATGCCAAAAAAGTAAATATGCCTATATCCTTTCTGTAGAATCGAGAGTCAAAAGCGCTTAAAAGTGCTCCTGCAAAACTTGAAGCTGCTTAAGATGAAGGACCTAAATTTCTGTAGGAATAAATTTAGTGAACCAATGACCACTGTGTAAGAGATAAGCTACAAACCTATGCAATACAAGATTTTCGATAGATTTCGCTAGTGACTACTAATAAAAACCGATATGTCCTTGTTGACTATGGTGTGATGATTAGGTCAAAAATCTCAAAATAATGGCATGAAGACGGCCGTTGATAAAGCGTACCGACGCCAATAATCTAACCAACTGAGGGCTTTGTTTGCTCTATCAGTGGAAGGATGGATCGAGAGGCAGGGAAGCACAGAGAAGAACATCTGGCCATTGATCAATCAGAGAGATCCGCCATCATCGGGAGGTGCGTATGTGTGCAGATGGGCAAAATTCCTTCCTTCTTCCCCTCCCCTCCATCCTTTCCACTCGTCCTAGATATCCCAAGCCCACGATCTCCTTCAGTCTCTACGATACATTCTACATTGTTATAATTCAACAGGAGAACTGGACATTTATCACTGGGCAAATAAAATGTTTCGCACTGTGTGGATATTAGTGCTGCCAAAACTTCCACATAGGTGTTTGCTCTTCAAAGGTGACTTCCCTGTTTGAATGGCAATCTCTCTACAAACAAAAGTGTCATTCTCCTGCTAGTATCGAGTAAAGTATTTCTAACTATTCAGCGGAGTACATCCAATATAATTTGACAGAGTAATCCATAAAATACGTGGCATACAAATACGAAATCGTTGGTTTTGTAGCATGATTACTCAGACCAATTCATTCTATCATAGCCTTTCGTCTTGACACAAAAGGTGATACAAGCATAGTTGGTGACAGGTCGAGAGTGAGTTTATTTTACGCTGATGCATTTTAAGTGATATACTTATCTTTCTCAATCAAATTAACTTAGCTGCGTCACCCTGCACGGGTCTATGATAGGGGATCAAAACGATTAGAAGTTTGGCCGATCCAAGATTCGACTGAGTAGCCCACCTGGGTCGTGTGTTCTCAGATCACACTAAGTAGACAATTCAGATTAAAGGGTAATGCTATCCCATCTTTTTGTAAAGCCTGTTTATCCATCGCTACCAGTTCTACACCGGGAGACACACAAACACAAAACACGTAGATGATTCGAATTTGTGCTTGCGCTAGCCACCTCTTTCGCAGTCATTTACGGCGTATTTAAGGGCATAATGCTAGTCAACTAAATATTATAATTGAAACAATTTTTAAAGATAAGGCTTTAGAAATGGGCTAAGAGACAAACCATGTCTGTGGTGTTAATATTATCGACTCAACCGTAACGTAATGGCAAAGCCAAATCACCTTAGTAACTCATACCAATGCTTTAAAATTGTACAATGCTGGTGGTATCATACGAGGCATGAAAGGTGACTGAGTGCCTCGAATGGAAAGCCCTCTCCATGGTATCCCGGGGACTAAATTGAAAGGTGACTAGACTATCATTGCAAGGAAAATGTGACGAATGGTTATAAGGAAATTGAGAATTGTGGTCAAGATTTTCAGTTTTACATTTAGTACGCCCGGAGTGTTGTCTACCTCTGTGAAATATTTGAAGGGACTGTAGTATCGCTCACAATTAACAGCTTTAATGAGAAAAACCCAGTCTATTTACGTTTTGCAATTGTCTAAAGGAATAAATTTGTCCCAGCAAGATCCGCTTCCCCATAACCCGTCACGTAATTCGAGTTCGCTTTCAATCATCAAAGTTGGCTGCAACAAGAAAACTAACTCATTGTTCACGAATTGACGTCTCAATCTAGTGTTTGTTAACAAAGGGTCAGAATGCTTCTGAAAATTTAAAAGAATACACCTATACTTGCTCACTTTCGTTTTTAACCATCAATTAGGGCCGTGAAGTTACCAATCTTGATCAGATAGTGACTCTTTTTCCTTCCCCAACCTAAACATAGACGATTCAACTTATAACATCCTGAATTACTTCCGCGTTTTAATGAAATGGCAAAGTTCACTCCCTTTTAAGAGAATAGTGAAGGTCTTTTGTGCTAAATGACTCAATCTTCGATTTGGTTTATTCTTTGGTATGAAGGTAGTTTCATTATGAAGACTCTAGTGATTGTACATCTTTCGTAATTTACCTTTCAGAGCAATGAGCAGGGATTCAAACGTATTTTAGCCTTGGCATCATTTCGACGCTAAAAGTCCTGTCATTTTACGTTTTTTTCGCGATTATTGCTATAGCATCAAGATGTAAAGGTAAAACAGGAGTCTTGTGAAGCTAATTTAACTTGTGTTAGCAATTCTACATTCTGGATTAGTTTGCGTCTAGGAGGATAAAGGACAAAGAGGGAGAAGGAAAGGGGTAATAAACCGACTCTCCATTGACCATTACTTCACTCTGCGTCGCAGATCTGCCCAACATCTCATCCGCTATAGAGGCCAAAAGGCGACTTTTGGGGCAAATCATTAGATACAATCGGCTTCGAAAAATGATGTTTCTAACTGTTTACCTACTCAAATAGGGCAATTTAAAACAGACAGTTACGAGGATCATTGTGCTTTATTATCCACAGTTCAAATTGATTTGGCATCTCATGATCAGAACACAGTAGGGCTTGGCTATTCACTCCGCACAGGTACGTTCATCTTCAATATGGCGATGGGCATATTTAGCGGTGATTTCTTCATCGTGAAGCAGTACTCGCCCATAAAATATACCTCCGCCTTAAAGATCAATTTTTAAAGTCAAAGTTTTTAGATAGATTGTCGTTTTCCTCTTCTCAAATAAGCATTTGTGTGGACGGAATTAAGGCAGTGAGTTCATTTACTCTACTATTCTGTAACACATGATCCTGCCATAAAAGCAGGTTCGGTAGAAGAGACGAGCATTTGGGAATTGAAGTCACACTCTATCAAGCCATTTCTACCCAAAATCCAGTTGGTGTCAATTTTCGTGCACGCTACTGTGTTAGATTGCGTCATGCTTCGTTTACAATGAGCACAAACCATCATCTTCAAGTGGACAACCAAGTACCCACTACTGATAAAAGCTGTCACCTTTCATGTGCATAGAGGAAGAGAAGCACGACGTTAAGGTCGACAAATGGCAAAATCGAACCGTGGAGTCAATGTAGATCGTAATGGACCGTGAAAACTTAGAAGTAGTGAAAATAACTCCGGTTCCCACATTGATGTCCCATTCCCCACAATTGATGGACTCCTAATTTGCGAGCTTTCCCATTGCACTGCACTGTGTGTGCACGTGGGTGCATACGTGTGTGTCTGAGAGCGCTGATTTGATTTAGTCGTGTTGGTCTGTTTGGGTGTGAGAATGCCTTCCCATGCAGACTACGTACAACAGTTGTGTTGATCTTCGTCTGGAATTCATTCCGTCTAGAATCCCCTCTCCCCTCCTTCGCACTGCCCTTCAACTCACACCACTCGGTGCTGACCATAAAACAATGGTGCGCGAAGATCATTCTCGATGTTTCACAACCTCCATTACAATGGAAACTGCATAAGGGCTACATCAACTCTGCCATCTATTGCATTTTAATGCCAAGCCGAGGGAAGAAATAGTCCATTTGACCAAAAACCCTTGTGACATGCAGTCACACACACACACGCACACATATGATGAACTAATCGTTACAGTGACAGCGGTCGTGCCTACTGAATAGTTGCCGTGGTAAGGAAGTATCTGTGTCACGTCAAAATGCGTGACCACAGTAGGCAATGATGGATTAGACACGTTCTGTGTGCAAGTGGGTGCGAAGTCTGACCTGACAACTCGTCCTTCTTCACACGTGTCTTCGTGCGCCGTTGCGTTGTGGGTGTCACATCTGCGAAGTTTATGGGTTGTTGCAGTGGATGCAGTTGCAGTAAGAGCACGGTAAACATGTGGATCCATTAGCCTTAGCAATCACAGCCCAGTCCAGCCCATCCCAACTCGCAGGCATTTACTTGGCATGAAGTGGTGTACATTTGTGGGTTGGTGCAGAGCCATATGTAGCACACATGTCGTCAAGTTGGCACAGATCGTTCGTATTGCTGTGCAGACGATTGTGAGCTCGCTTTCCCAACCATCGTTTATGGTAACTATATAGACTAATGCTAATAAAATGGGAGAGTATATTGTGGTGCAGCTAGTGTGTGTAATAAACATGAATAATTAAGATCAGTAGTAAGAGTAATGAAGCGGTGACTCGGAATCATGCCATTAAAAATGGCAATTTCTTATCGTCAATCACCGTTTAAACAGGGTGGAAGTGTTAGCACCACAAATCATCATACATTTTATTGCAATAAACCAAAGCACTTACCCACCCACATAGCTATGCCACCTTCCTTTCAACGCACCTCCGCCTGTTTTAGAAGGCGAGATGGGATTTTCCGCCTTCTGCTACAAGCACGGAACAAAACCAGGCAATATCAACTTCGCGTTAATGTTGTGGAAGGGAGTGTTAGTCTCCTACGCAGCCGCAGATTGCGTGGATGCCATCTGGGAACCGAAATTGCATCATAGCAATTGAGACCCACAAATCGTGACCATTCTAGGTGGACAGGAACCTTACGCACACCATTTGGTGCACAACCTTTCCATTTCTGCCTATATGATACTCCAAATAATTACTCAATTCATCCTCACTTAACAGAAAACGTGACTGACACCTCCAAAATAAACAGCATTATTCACGGAAATGTATGCAGGTGAATGAAGGAAGCCTTGCATCCGCAGCAAAATTCCATGCACGAATAGGGAGTAGGCTGTGGCACTAAACGCCGTCAGTAGATTTGTCACAACAACTTGCCGAATGTGTAAATGCATGCATTGTTCTTAGGATACCAAAACACCGCAAATAGAGTAGACAAATCAACTGCATCAAAGATAGGGTCGCCACACCTCTTGGCATTTCTTCCGTGGCAGGCGACAGTCAGTGCCATCGACGCAACAGCTCTCAACGGAGGACGATTGTGGAACAAATGTGAGGGTTGCAGAAACACTACTCTCACAACAGCCAATCGGAGAGGTGGTGAGAGAATCGGATGTGATGTTTTGACGCACAACACTCGTCACGATGTCGCCTCTGTAGCATGCCTTCAGTCGTTCCAACATGTCTGGACGCTCCACCAATAGGTTGTGCAGACTACTCAGCACCTCGTGACAGAAGACCAACATCTCCAACTTCTCCGTGCGTACACCGGCTTCTGTCTACAACACCAAAGAATGCAGTTGTCTCTCCATTCCCCTCACATCACACCTCTGCTCTCGTCAACACTCCCATCTCCTACCCACTCACCAGAACAGGATACCTTAGTAACCAAATAATCTATACCGTCCCACCTCTCCCCCATGAGTGCACGTGACCAGGCTCCACGCCGTCCATCTCTGCTCATCACGACTAATCAATAAATCGATTGGTGGCTCACATCCACGCTGACCATGGAGAGGGCAAGACCATGCATCTGTGCAATTTTGTGCGAGATACGTGCTCGTCTCACACGCTCCATCTTCTGCTTCTTCACCTAAGACACAAAATGAGACGGACTGCTTCGAGGAAGGCAAGTGGCATCGTGGAGACAGGATGGATGGTGGGAATGTGGGGAGGAGCATCACTTACTCTTCTCGATTCGATGCGTTGACTAGTGCATGTTGATGCGAGAACTCGACCACCCTCGACACGTGGTATGGGTGTCAACGAGTGAGTAGGCACAATACTCAGTGCAGAGACGACGTTGACGACGGGAGTGTGGAACATGCGGATATGGAGCTGCCTCTTCCGCAGTTGTGATGACACGCGTATCCCTTCACCCACTTGGTGGCTTAAACGCTATGTGGAGTGAGCTCTGATTGGCTAAGCTCTTGTCCAATGGCAAAAGTATACTAAACGCATGCAAATTGGTATTATCCAATCGCGCCAACCCTAAGTGTCTGCGTGCATTCGCAACATGTTAACATTGAGACTGCAGCAAGTAATTTCAAATAATCAAGTGGACGATGTGTTTACTGTTGCGGGTGTCACAGGATGAATGAAGTGGTTCACCTTCAATACATCATCGTTTATTCTAAAAAAACGCTAAACTCGAGTCATAGGGACCTGTGGTTGTGGAGAATAACTGGTCTCACTAATAATGCGCCTTAATGCGCAGCTATGGCGGATAACAAATAAAGTGCGATTTCGTCTTAAGTGTTGTTAAGAAATGTAAAAGCAGACACCTTTGCAAATAATTAACTCATGCGGTGACCTAATGAAGATTAAAACGAAAGTTGTCTGTAGTGCAAAAATGCTTTTACCAATCGTGCATTCATCTCGTGACATCTACAGTCTCCGTGCTCGACCTACCGCACTGTTTTATGGGTTTTGCATCCTCTTGTAGGTTTGTGAACACAAACCCTGTACGGTTTTCCTTTAGAGACCAATCGGCTGCTACAGAGCCTTGAGTAAACGCACGGGGTGCAAAGATTGGAAGTAACTCAAACTGAAACAGAAGTCCACTCAAACGACTACTGATGAGGCTGATCGGACTGACGGGTGGACTTACTACTTCCTCGGCTGATCCGTACTCGACTGACACCTTGAGTGAAATACTCGTCCTCTAGTGACTCACCATGGGTGGGACGTTGTTGTTGGTGGCGTGAATTCAATGCAATAGCCAGATGGGTAGGAGAGAAGTCAGGTGGGTGCACGCGCAAGCCACTGACACTGTGGATGCATAGTTAAATTGACAAGACAGTGGTGTTGAATGATGATTGACTCGCGATCTTGGCCAATATGTGGAACAGAAAGCCAATATCACTCGTACCGAAATACGTGGCTGTTTATTGAAGCTTCGTGTATGTCTGCCAACAAAGTGTAGCCTAGACAATGCACCTTGAGTCCACCCGAAAAGCCCTCGTGCAGCACTTGGCATAGCTGATGGATAGGTTGAGCGATTGGGCGATGATTTGGGGAGGAACGAGGAGCAGGTGAGCGCACTCGTTCATCGATTGGCGGCTGGCCACGAGTGGCACACACTTTGCACTTCATCGCCAAAGTACGTGAGACGCATACAAAAGTACAGTGGCACAGAGTATCTCGTGCTCACCACCACCACCATCGCCACTCTCCCACGGTGCGAGTGAATGCACATACCCAGTGATATGCACGCGTTTCAACAAACCCCACGCGGTTCAAGAAGGCCCTACGATGGCAGTCACATTGAAGTCGGTCTTGTCAAATGTATTTGACTGATGGGTGGGGTGGTAAACCATGATTAAGTGGGAACATTAACTTCAAACTTTGCGGTGAAGAGAGTTTGATTGGCCCGTGAAAGAAATGGTGACAGAAACATGACCTCTGTAGTGAAATTATGGGCAAGAAAAGGGAAGTAACATAATGCTTGCCCACCAAACACAGGGAATTTAAGGGCGATTGGCGGATCGAGTGGTGTCACCGAGCGGTGTGTAGGCGATTGTATCATGAGAAACAGGATCTTCACACCATTCTCACATTCTTACTTGGATTAACTCTTGATTCAGTCAGACTCAATGCAAGATCTCGATTAAAGTTAATAACCCAAGATGTCAATTATTGACCTTTACTTTAAGTCCTCAATTGATGGATAGCTCGCATATTGCGAAAAGGTTCGATTTGAAATGCGAGCCTACTGCAGATAATTGTGACGTTCCAGCCACTGAAATAGCCTGTATAGCATCTTCTGAAAACAGCGACTCTTCTGCCATATTTACTGCAAAATGATTAGTTCTCCAGGTGTCCCAAATAAAGCTAGCAGGAAGGGAAGGTCTTACTTTAGACGAACGACCCCTTTTGGCGTAAAAATTGCATGCACATCGCTTGATCGTTGTTGACTATCTTTCCGAATTAGCCCTGCTCATATACAGAAGCCTTGGAGCATAGCGACTTTGCTAGGTAATTGCCTAGCCAGGCGAATGTCACTACTTGTTTGCTCAGCCTGTTTCCCATATGTCAAGGTTATCAATGGAGGAGGATAATAGTGGTGGTCAGAAGTAACTCTGTTACATGTGTAAGCAGTATCTTCATGAGTTTTCAATGCTCATGCCCAGTAACCCTTTTAAATATATAGGGTAAAACCACCAGCAAGGAAAACTCGGGAGGAACGGTGGTAAACATCTTTCAAAGATTAGTTCTGGTGTCGCTGCTACTCAGAATGCTGTGGGGTGATAAAACAACGTAGACGCGGGACAAGAGTGGTCGCCTAAGTTGTAAGAAAAAGAAAACTGGTCTGGAGATACCGCGCTTCCCACACTTCGCCTTCCTGCTGTCTGGACGCCTGTTTTCCACGCAGTGCTTTGAAGTTGCGCATTGATGCCACTGCAGTTTTCCTTTTTATTAGCCTAACATTAGTAACTCTCAGTCTCAATCTAATTTGGATTTTAATCCAATGGAGCCAGTTATGAAAACAGCTAACACTATTCAAACCGGTTTAGTTTGATGAGCCTCTCTAATGTATTGGAGTAGTAAATGAGAAAAGTGAAACCAGGAGCTTGAGGATTTAATTACAGAAGTAAGATCTTTAAGCCAAGGGCACATCGTATCCAAGGGCATTGTATCACGTTATTGTTTTGTTTGTGTCATCATCTTCACTGCATGCGCACATTGATTGCAGGTGATGGAATCGAAAATGATAATTGAGCTAACTAAAGAATGCAAAACATTAAAAAAACGTTTTTAAAGAGATACAGCACAGGCGATCACTCATTTTAATAGTTAATGAAATCCACCGACTTAAGTGAAAATGTCTATTTTTGTGTTAAAATGCACTAATTTTGTGTTCAATTTTTACAAACAAGTAAGTTAATCACGCCTACGTTAAGAAAATCCTGCAAAGTTTTTGTTTCCCAAAGCAGTAGATTTATTTCAACGAAGGCATTGAGTCCAGGACACCGATAATTGTACTATGATTATAACCAATCTCCTTCAAAGACTATTGCTGTAATACTTTTTACTTGACTGCCAGTTTTGGCTACGGACTTGGGTGGCCATATTGCCCTAGCCGGATAGGCTGACCTCCGGACTACGCCAGTAGCTCCGACCCCTTTCTGTTTGCCGAATATATACATTTTGCTCGAGTATTATGCTTCCTTTTGTCTTCAAGAAAGTCTTCAGATGCTACAATTGCTAATTTGGATTTACTCATCGGAAAATAGAATAAGAATGACCTCATAGAACTGGAAGTCATTCAACTTATTGGAATCTGCATGCCAAAGCAGTAAGCAATATAAGTTTGAAAGAGCTAAAATGACAATATGAATTTAATGCCGGTCCTTCAGCCCATGCCGTAAGGCAGATCACTTTGCCAAAAGTGATCCAGAATTCATTTAGCTATCGTGATGGACAAGGAAGCCCACTATTTATAAATATGTTCCCTTTAGATTAAGATATACAACGTAAGTGTGCAACTAAGTGTTAACTTAAGGCACAAGGATTGTAGACACAGTAATTTCAAAATAACTAAGCGTGTACCTTTTTGGTGTCTTGGATAGTCTTCACTTGGGACGTCAAGAGTAAAAGAGGCGGATCTACATAAGAAGAACTTATTTCGTTAACAGTGGAATGGAAGCACCCGAAGTGAAGTCATGCTTTCGTGCAAACACTCGTGCAGGCCTATCAGTGCTCTGATTGGTTCGCATATGTTAATCCATTTTCCACTGGCTGAGAGCTCAGCTAATCTGCATGTCACGTTTACGTGATCTGATTGAATGGACGGTGTGTGGGACTAACGCGCGTGGCTGCAAAGCGGACAAATAGGTGCGTTGTCTGATTTGCTGACATAAAGATAGCAGCTACAAGGGTACGCGTCTGCATTCCTATCTTTACGATAAAACGAAATGTTCGTCCACTCCCTAAAGTCGCGTGGAAGTGCACCGAGGCGTAGGTCCCACACATCAATCTGAAGCAGACTGCCGAGTTAAGATGAGTAAGTAGCTCAGCACACCGCAGTGCCATAATTTCTGAATTTGTGAATTGAATCCTCACTGTAAATCACCCCTTCTTTGCATAAGGTAAGCAAGCAGAACTCAAAACGCACCAGACGAGCTCGGGTTTCGGAAAAAAACCTCTCTATGATTGGACAAGATGTAAGGTCCTCATCCATTTCTTGATTTATCATGACAAGGATGCATCTGTATTGTTTTACGGGCACAGCGCGCGGACGAGGAGCAGTGTTCATGTGGAGAGAGCATAGGTGATGAACTTTGGTACGAAGTGTTGGGTGGGCTACGCAGCCTTCTCGAGAATACTCCAAATTGAAAGCTCGATTTCCGGTGATTCATAGCAATGGTAGCGCAACAAATACTGCTATTTGCCAGGGTTTTGTTGCTTCCCGCTTTCCTGTCTCTATCTCTGCACCTATTCTTTGTGTCCCAAATTCCCAAGGCACTCCTTGTGACAGTGGTGTCTGCAAATTAGCTACGTCAACATCAACCTCTGTCATTTGATCATTCTCCTTTCAATACAGCAGCGGCGAATCCACTGACTGCTCTGTGCAACCAAAGGAAAGCAAAGAGATATGGAAGCCTTATCTGCACTGCTTATAACTGTAGTCATGGAGACGTCTGGTTCTCTTTTCTATATTTTTTTCATTTCTATTACATGGTTACACACGACTAGCCCTTTTGAAGCATTTCTATTTCAGGATGCAGATGAGACTTATACCCATTATTACGAAGTGTAGCCCTAGTTTTCCATCCATGTCATTATTACCTCTTGTGGTACCCCCTTGGGCTCTTCATGCCACAATCATAGATTTTTCCCCCTCGTTGACAATGGAATACACTTCTTAGGTAATTTGAGGATAAGTTGAGGGCTATTGCTTTTGATGGGGTTTAGGCATAACCGGCTGGTTCAGTTGTAAGGTGCCTTGGATACTGCTATCGTGATCACTTTGGGTTCAGGGAAGCACGGATGCAAATGCGTTGTGTAAAGATTTAGAGAATTCGTGTGCACTTGAAAAGCGTTTGATATAGCCCGTAATGCGGGCGGTAGATTTCGGTCGGATAATCTCAAACATGACTTCGTTAAGTGGTCAGTACAAAGTTATTATCCATATTTAATAGAATAGTGCGAAGCAATGTAGTGTAGTGAATTAGGAAGAAAATCGCTTTATCTGCCATTTATTGTTTCACCATTAATGCTCTCAAAAGGACCTCAAGTGTTATCTAAGTTGAAACTTTCCAAAAATAAATACGTCAGACTGGATGATAGCGGGGATCTTGTATGTCAAAACAGAACATTACTAAATGAAGCGTGGTTGTTAGCATGCTTAGAATTAGCATAGCATCCGTGCCTCCTCACACCATGAAAACATTGGAGTCCAGCTCTTTTAATTTGGGCATGACGCATGATAATGGGATTTAAATGTCCTAAACATTTTCAATTACCACATTCGGCCCATTAACCCTTTATTTTGCGTAACTATATGCGTGAAAAGAGGTTCATGCGAAGGAGGAGGAGAACAATCACCAGTCAACTCCCGATGAAAGACAAAGAGGTGACATAGAACCAGTGCGCATCCTGCGCGTCCTCAATAACATACGCACGTGGATTCAGGTATTTCAGGGAAGGCAGTTGGACCCTTCGACAGCCGATTTAGTCACTTTGGTTAGTTCAAGTCTCATTGTGTATTTTTGTTGTGAGTGGGCGCGTAAATGGCTTTAAATGAGGAGTCTCGATCTTCTTTGCTTAAATGTTTTAAATTGATTGACAAGACAAGTAAACTATCTCAGGCAGAAAAGTCAGACTAAAGGGAGGAAGAAAATGAAGCATAGCCCCTAAATGGCTTTAAAGGGCTTAACACTACAACTGCGGTACTACAGTACTACAAATCATTTAATAAAGTTGTGAGGAGTGGAGTGAGAAAACTTCATTAACTAAGAGGATGGGAAAAGCCTTGTGTTTAATTAAAGATCTTTGTCAGCTTTCATTTTTAGTGCATTGCAGCAATCTCCTGGCTTCCTATGAATGCCCCTTTCCCAAGAATCCGACGCAGTTGAAGAAAGTAAAAACAATAACCATGAGATTATCCGTTTAGAAGTATCAGTTAAGTCAATTAAAACTAAATGCTATTTTATTTGCGGTTCCGAGTAGAGAATTGGCGAATTTCGTGGACCACATGGTGGTTCGATAAGCTTGGCCACTCTATATTCATACAGTTTTCGTCAATGAATGTGATTACCGAGAAATCATCCCATATTATAGTCACATGCGACTCCTAGACAACTGGTAAAGCCCTATTTTTGCGCACCTAGACACTCATGGAAATGTCAGTTGAATTGTCATAATGTTCAGAAGTTAACGTTAGTCAAGATGGCACCTTAGCAAGGCCACATCATTTGACAATTCGATTTTAATATAAACTTTCTGAGTAGGCTCTACAGGCCATTAGTGTCTCATTTGCTAGTCTCAAGAGGTTATAGTAAAGGGTATTTGTTGTGACCTATTGACTTTACCGTGTTTCATAAATACTTACAATCTCCTAGTCTTTGGACGTTAATAATAAGCTTTTGATTGCACTGCTATATCAATTGGAGGGATCTAGAGTGTTATAGCATACACAATGCACTTTTCTGATAAGACAGCAGTGCTGTTGAATTATATTTTCCCAGTTATTGCAATAGGACCGATGTGAAATGTCTGGGAATGCAAGTGCCGCTTTCATCCAGTGATCGCCGCTTAATTGATTCCCTGAAAAGAGGCCACGAAATAAGGGCCGAAATCATGCCTACTTCCATCCGTTTTGCTTTTGAGTCGATTGCCGTGAAGCGTGAGAGGTGGGTGAAACAAGTATAGATGAACGAAAGAAGGACTTCTAGTTTAGCTTCATTTTTACACGTGCATGCAATTTGTGAAGATAACTAGTTTGGAGGGTCTCCTCGGGTGAGAGGACAGATCCAGACGACAAACTCTGGAATGGGATAAGAGCCAGCTATGTAAAATAAAGCTAATTTGAGACCCACAGTTGAAAAGAGTGTTGTCAATCGCTGAAAATATTGCTCCTCTGATCATTTGTTGCTACAGATCACTCAAAGCATTATCATGCATACCTATCTAGCAGTGATTAAATTCTTGACGACTTTCCCTGCTTGATTACAGTGATATCAACTCTCTGCAGAGGTGCTTACTGCCCTCTGCTGAGGAATCTACCATTTTGCTTAGAAGAAATTGATAACTTTTTCCTAAATAATTAAATAAATATTAGAAATGATAGAAGTGATAGGGCGATGTATTAAATGTAGGTAAAGAAGACGTTATGTTCAAACCGATTTGGCTCTAGCAATGGAACGCCTTTTTTCACCTCGCCAATGGACGGGTGTTATTTTGACTCCATCGGATGGCCCCATTGCATTTTGGGGGCTCAAAATGCAGCTAAACGTAAGGGATCGAAATGAATGGCTGTGAACGCACTCTTTGCCGCTAGTGCTCACCACTGCATCTTCTCATAGTGGCGGATTATCAAAATGACTGGAACTGCATTCAAAAGAAGTGAAATTGATAAAATATCCCGTTTGGACAATGAATTCCAACAAAAGAAACGCTTTTTAGGTAAAAGCATGATGCTCGGCTAGTAAATGCTACCAAAGGATTAAAGGTCTGCCAAACGTGACTAGAATGTCTTAGTACAAAGAGTGGTTACACTTGGAAAAAAAACCTCCCATAATTGAATGCACACTTATAATAAATATCATTCTAAAACTGTTTCACTACTCACATTCCTGATTGCTTGCACCAGTTCTGTTGTAGCCAAGCCGGTGCCGAAATCACCTGGACGAAAATCGTGTGAGCGTAGATAAATCCCAATGGTTCAATTCCTCAGTAAATCAGACGTCGCCATCACAGCAGAAACGCTTACGCAAGATATTACTTGAAAGTTTGCAGGCTCATTCCATTGGTCGTAATTATCGCATTGAAGCGTCCATGTGCAAGCGTTTTGAATGGAAATATGAAATATAAATTAGAAATCGAGTCAATACAAAATACAGGCACGGCAACAGAGGAAAAAATGAATAGAGCTGTATCCTTATAGGTGACGCAAAGTGGAGACTAACGGAGTAGTATTTGAGTATAAACACACAATTCCTTTTGACTGCCGTGGTATTGGCGTCTTCAATTTGTTATGCAATGCTGGACAGAGGGGACATGAGCAAAAAGGTTATCAAATTTGACAATCTGGGTGCTTTCAGTAAACGAATTCCTGTTTCTCTCCTAGCTGATGACATACTCAGGTGGCTCCCTCACCAGTAGATGGCCAAGTATTGTATTCATTAAGCCTGCAATCATAAGTTGTTATGCCTAATTGTCCTATAAATTATGAATGACTCAGAAGCAAGTAGTTGACTTCAATTAATAATGCTATAAAGATACCTACAGGATATCTAAACTAGATCCATCCAACTGCCTACAGGTGATTGTAAATAATGCGAAACGATCAGTTGTGGAAGCAAAAATGTCTTACTTAAATCGGATCGAATTAATTTAGCGCCAATAGGCAACTCCACCGAAATAGAAAATGTGCGACTGTTTAATCGTGAATTTGCGCATGCATACATAGAGTAGATTACAGTTAGGGATTCAGCAATTAATTTTATTTTCATAAGCTTCTAGGTTCTTTGCTGATTAACAAAAAACTGCCGTATAACGCTGATTTACGTGGAGCTCTCCTGTCACGCAGTTAATAAAGAGGACAGATTTGCTCAATTGTCGACGGTTGGGATGTTGAGCCTCGTGAACGCCTCGCTATAACTGTGTTGTCTAACGAAACGAAATGTCCACGTGCATATGCTCTCCTGTGAGTGGAGTGAACGTAATTGGCACAAGGTGATCATCACAGATGAACTTTAACGTGTTTGAGATGTGCTTGAGCAGATGAGTGGCAGTCTCCACGCTTTTTCTGCACTCCACTTACGATTATTCGTCAACTATTTAAGCATCAACCTGTGTGAACATGTATTCTACCAAAAGGGACAAACGGTCTTAATCGAAGCCAACCGGAATGCATTGATAGGTAACTCATATCATACGAAAAAGTGTGATATGTCTTATTTTCCCATAATGGAGAAGGAGAAGAGAATACTCAAGTAATTAAATGTATATTACTAAATATAAACAGAAACTCAGCGCGTCATGAATTGAATAATCGTGATCAGGCTATCAGTTAGGAGAATCGCGGGCTCGTGGATCTATTCAGTGACTCAATCACGGGCAAAAGTAGGCGCAATTTGGTATCCATATTGAGTAAAAGCCATTCAAAGTAAACAATGGCATGCTTCACGCTGTGTAGACTTGATAAATGACATCATCTCGTCCCCCTATTAAGGTGTCGGTGCGGCCCATATCTTGCAAACTCTGTACATTGTTGGTCGTCTTACATGATCGCAAAAGATTAAATTTATATACTCCCTCCATAATTTACATTTTATCCTCCAAAAGGACAAAGAAACCTCGCTTATCAAAACGATGTTTCACTAAATGTAACACTAACACAGGTTAGTTATCACGTTTTGCATTCATTACCAAGTAGGACTCGTAAACATCCCTATTACTTTACTATACATTTTAAGCCACCTGTCGGGAGTCCTGTTTTGGGAAAAGCTTTTTGGAGAAGTCTGATGAATTGGCCTTTTACTGTTTTATTTAACCTAACTTGAAATTAGAGTGAATAAACATAAGCACTAAAAGATTGGTGACTGACCCCAAACCCCTTTAGTCGGTCTTTACTGAGTCAACTTTGCATGCCAAAAGGAGGGGAACACAACCTAGTAGACCATCCATACCCCTTTAAAAAGTATGTGCTAAACAAGCACGCAGGTGTTGAGCAAGCTACTTCACCAACTAGGCGCCTTCACGAGAATGTGTTGCACAAGTGAGTCTCATGCCACCCACACCCCCCCCAACCCATGTGTGAATGAATGCCCATCTCCCTAAATCCAACAAAAACGTGAAGTATGCAAAGGGTAAATCTAAGCGAAGCCATGCAACAGTCAACGAGCTAGCGAGTTATTCAGGGGTGGACGACCCACGCATTTTTCGATTTGAACAAGAGGTTAATTTGGCAGACATTCTTTCAAAAGGAGTCTCAACTTCAAATAGCTCAGTAATCATATTTATGGTAAACTATAAAGATCAAACGGAAGAAGTAGTATAATACGCTGCTTCTTCGGCTTGTTTATTTGTCACACAAAAATGCCTAAAAATGAGAACTGGTTCATGACATGGATTGCTGGTACATGCATTAAGTATGGGCGCATGCAAAATGTAAGAATTCAAATGAAAAAATTGTCTTTCTCCTCACTCGTAGTGGTGATGGCAACAGTTTTAGCTAATGGATCAAGATAGTCAATTGACAGTTCATGAAAGCTCGTACTTTCGTTGAAGTCTTGCAACCGCACTTTCTTAACAAATTGCGTAACGTTCCAGATTCCCATTGACACTACTCACAACCACCATGCTCTATTTTTGAGAATCCATACTCCTTATTTCTAGTCCACTGTCTGACCGTGAAGTGCTTCCAATAAAATTAAACCCTTATTTCTCCCCAAACATGCACTTAGGTGACATGTTTAATTTCACTAATGGACCAAAATTCCACCGGCACATGAGTTTTTCATTTGATGTGTATCAATAACCTGTTTGCCAGGTTTAGGAAGCGAAAACAAAATTTCTGCAATTGCTTATAAAGCTAAATGAAGTCAAGTGAATTAGGTTGTGGGGGTGGTCATTGAGCACCGCTTGAATCTTCACACGTACCCTTTTCCTTCAGATTTGTAAAGACAAACCAAGATGACAGGGAGGTGTGAAAACCCTTGGTCTGGTAACTAAGGTGGGGTGCCCAGACTACAAGTTTCCACATAAGTAATGTGATGGTTAAAGTGTGCAATATAACCCTAAATAGTTTAGAAAGTATGCTTCCTTTTTCACTTAACCGTTGTTGTGAATGTCTACACTGCTCAAGATGCAAAGTCTTAAACTAAGCAGGCCGTAAGTCTCCAATTTCGACGTATTCCATTTTTGAGAAATTGGTGAGTCACTTACAAGATAGCAAGCACTTGTTTAGGATAAAATTAGATTGAGAGTCATCGTTCCAAGCTTGCATTTGCCTTTTCTTAACATGTGTTCCACTGCAATCATTTTTATTATTAATATAGAAACGAGGTGGCGTTGTAGTTGCCGCGGCATGGAAGAGAACTGGCCAATGCATGTAAGCCAGTGATTTTGATTGGCTACAGCGTTGAATACTCAACGCTTATTGGTTGTGCTTGCGCTAGGCGTGTGTGGGTGCCGTTGCCACACTCTTCTTAACGCAGCATACAGGTTGCTTTGTGAAAATGAATTTCAGCCGTCCTGTGTTGCACCATCCTACCGACTACTTAACTTCTAATCCGATAATGAAGCTACAGCATCGAGACCATCAGCACCAATCCCATCAGCCGATCTACATCAAGCCAGTGCAATCAACTATGGCGAACTTGTCTCCTAGAACTGGCGCTAAAGTTTTATTTACTTCAAAGGTGACGCAAGAAGAGCCATCTATAGATGGTCAGAAAATGATACGAAAGGTAATACATAGCAATGTGTAACCGCTATGTCTATGGCTGTACGATAGAGAGAGGGAGCTATCAAATGGGAAGTGTAATGAAACATTATTGGCTAGAAAGTGCTTATAACATGTGAAACTACTAGATGGTGAGACAACTCGAACTTTTAATTCAAGTGTAAGTGCTAGGATTTATTCCGCCATCATGAAAGAGAAAACGGGAAAGGTACGAATGAGAAAATTTCTTGAATAAGGAACTTTATACCTCTTTCCCTCCCTCTCTCCTTCTCTCAGATATTATGAAATTTTCTTTCGAACAGTGGGTATGGCTCTTGACCTAAGTCCACTAAATCTGTCTCCCATACTTTTCTAGATCAATAAACGAGACACGGAAGTTCGACGCCTAGCCTGCATTTCCAATAAACTGTCTGGCCTCCGTAGTCTTGTTATCGCATTCATCAGTGAAAAAGTAAGTTGTCTTTGCTCCTCTGAACCCAACCTAATTTATTGCCGTTCTGTTCAATAAGCCGTCCTGTATCTGCACAGAAGCAGTTTGGTTCGTGAGCGCATATGCAAACATTAGGCCCACAAGACCGCATTAAATTTTTGGTCCTTCACTAAGGAACAGGCTTTGAGCTAATTGGATGCAAGAGGTCGACTGCAGGCTAGTCTTCAAAGCACCGGTGAATGAGTATTGGATTCTAAAATATCAATTGCTAGCTGGATAGCGTTGGGATATTGAGTTGTGAACTTATGCATCATCGCTATCCTATTTGTTTGGTTAGAAATGGACTAATTCGGAACGCAAACTACTCACAACCTAAAAGGTCTCACTATGGCCCCGACTGCAGCTGTATCAAAGGACAGCGATCATAAACCTACTGAACCAATACGTGAGTGTGCTGCAAAGCCTGTGAAGATCGAACCCGAACTGCAAGCAAAAATGCGATGCTTGGAGCTCGCCTCAGTAAAGAATTCGGAGCAGCAGGAAGGTCAGCGGCATTGCAAGTCCAAGACTAAGGAGACGGTAAATGAGACGATTTTGGAATCAGAGAAGGAGAACGTATCGCCCTGCACCTCGACTTTTACGCCCGACGGAAGACACTGAGCATTGACAACCTCTACGTCGCTGGTAGCGCACCCGTCCCAACTGCAGCAAAGGCGTTCACCTGCGACGCATGAGATGAAGAGGGATAGCACCGACAGCGGTCTCGACTGTTTCCCTTCTCTCTCTTCGTCCGAGGTCGTCGTCGCTTCTTTTCTTCACACCTCCTCTACTTTACTTAAAACTTACTTTGAAAAATCTCAGTCGAAGAAACGAAACTGTGATTCTTCCTTACCTGATATCTGGTGGCCCAATCATGATTAAGCGAAAACAGCTTCGTCATTAGCCGTATTTCCTTACAACTGAAAGCCGCAACTCGTGAACTTGCCTACGCATTCAAAAACATCTGCTTACCCACAAATTGCTGTCTGGGCGGACATCGAGATTATTTCCGAAGCATCTTGTCTCTCACCACTTTACATTGCAACTGCATTGAAATCAGTACTTTTGAGGTTCCCTGTCACTTGGACCTGTTCACGGGGCGTCATTGTCTTTTAAATTTTACCTGCTGTTATTCTCTTAAAAGTAATTGCAAATTATTTAGAATTATTACTTCAACCATTTTTCGAAGACAGCTGGGTCAATGGTGGTTTTGTTGCTGTTAAACAAAATGCGGTATTTAATTCATGTCATAGGGACAAAGGGTTAGTTTGAGGACCTGTGCGAGCAAACAATTGTTTAATGAGTGCTGCCACCCAAGCAAGCATTTATGACTTAAGTTTGGCTCTACTTCAAAAGTTAAGGGGAGTACTAATAATAATAATCGCATAAAAAGTTTATAGCGCTAATTGAAATTCTCTTTTTTTCCGTCAGTACGGTGACAGGGGATAGCAGTGAATTCATAAATAGCATGGGAAACTCCCTCACTGAAGGCAAGTCAACTTCGTAGTCTGGAATTAAAGTAAGCAATAGGAACCTAAAACAAATCTAATGATTTCCAGGACAAGTTATTTCGTATGAAATATTCTAGGTCTTACGCTTCAGTGTCAACAACTTGTGTCGGTGACTGGTGCTCTAAAAGGCATTGAAGGGGTGTTCAAAAAGACCTCGAGTTGGATTCGTCGAAATAAACAAATTTTGAGCGATATCGTTTTACATGTCTGTAAGCAAAGCTTTATTTTTTCTTCATATTTTTAAAGCCTCATTTGATCTGTTTGGCAGGATGGGAAGATGTAGAGGAAGAGGGGAGAAGGAGAAGGGGAGAAAAGGTACTTTTTATCATTGGTCATCACGTGGAGAGCGACCGGGTGTGTGACTCCAGTAACCACCCGCAAACACTGATGGTCAGAACAGGCATATCAGACTGGCTGGCCACTTTGACTGCTGATTTCCATCACCTTTTCAGCAGTGCTAGGGCAATAGGCAAAAAGGAGAAATAATTCAGCATGAAAAACACGGTACTGGATTTTCTTTAATGTAAGAAATGCGTTAACTGCGGAATCATCTGACTTGCCACAATGCGATGGATGATAATGCGAACAACACGTTGATCCCCTCCACTCCTTTCAGAGTTCACTTAATTTAAGAGAATGGAAGCATTCAATTTCTTAGCATAAAAAGCTCCATTACGCCTCCCCTCCCTTTGTCCCCGTTGCCATAACATGAGAAAGCTAACCGAAGCCAACATGCGAAGATGGGAAAGGACAGCAAGGACAGATATAAATATCTTACAAAATGTCTGACCAAACAGTTTTAACAATTATTCGGCAAATGCACTCTTGGTTTGCAACAAATGAAACTTCCTCGTTGGTGGTAAATGTTTGAAACCCCCGGTATGGTGGCACTGAAAAGCGTACGGCAGTGACGGGAGAAGTTTCCTTGAATCCATTGGCGAATATAATTTAGATTGCAATTGTTAGTGGAATTAGCTACAAACAGAACATCTGTGCAGCGTGGACGACGAATAGTAAGGAACCAGTTTCGACAATGTGGAAGAAAATTCACCTCAGTTACCTCCTCGACACAATAAATTTTTCCACTTCCATCAACAATCCGCTTATGCATCCCAAATTTGGACAGATTTGGTACTCCAAATTGGCAAGGGCTCACGAGGGTAACGTAGTTTACTCCAAAATGTTAACTGTAGTTATTGATGCGACAGCTCAGTTTAGTGTGACTTAGTGATGGGCTGCGCCCAAATCAGATATTCACAAGGCTGTAAAGCAGTTGTATTAAGATATTTGTTCATATATGGCTGATGTTTTTAAGCTGAATGGAACAAGGCTACTGTGCTGCACTGGGTAATGTTTGACTGAGATTTGCGAATCCCTATGAAGTGTTTACAGGTGTTTTGATCACACGATTATCCATCCACAATAGAACGATACGCAATTCAGCAAGGCGAATGCTTACAGGTACCTCTGTTCGACATCTCCTCCTGAAGGACAGGGTTCCGATCGTCTCGTTCGTGCTGTTATTCTCCCAGCTCCTCAAACACCTTTTGTAAAGCTACTTCTGATTGGTGAGCCTGAATGACGTGCTAAGCGTCAAATCAAGCGCCGACTCTTTTCAACTGTCCCCGCAATCCCCACATACGCCTTCGCTTATATCATATCAAAGTAACTTCACGATTACTAGTTTGGATGTGACACTACGACTGTCTCAATTACACTAAACAGCTCGTGGATCTCAGCAATCGCGTTAACATTTCTTAAGTGGACACCTGTGGCCCAATATCGCAAAAAACCCTATCTATCTTCACAATTTCCATCCAGCAATACCATTTGTGTGCTCAGCTTTCCTTTCCTTCCATCCAACCTGGTCGTCTTAGACGCTGTGCTAGTTCCACTGCTTGTAACTAAATGCACGCTCCCCTTCCTAACTGTAAAATATTTCATCACATGATCCCACCTCCTTTTAAAGTGTCACCGAAAAATGAAAAATAGCCTATTTCAACTCAAAAAAATTTTATTTTGCTAAAAGACCACCGTCTGCAGCCCATTGTTTACGGTTGCCAAAAGCATAGATACTGAAGCCCAAGTCTAAAAATATTTTGTACAAGAGGGCTGTTTGTAAATGCGAGTAGGGTTGATTGTTTGATTGGCGATCAGAAGTATTTTCAGTGATGGTAGAGTGAATCTCATGGACTAGGTCAGCACTACGAATGCTGTTCTTTGAATCAATTGGATTATTCTTCGTGTATGGCACTACACACGGCTTTCCGTTGAGTACTTCCCCTGAGTTTCGACCGGCAGCTCATCTGCATGCTCCTCCCTCAACAGTTAAAACTAATTTTAAAGACATCAATGCAAGGCAAACCAATTGACTTACATATGACCAAAAGTGAAACTGACAAATTGGCAGGTTATCCAATTCTATAGCATGATACGACGGCTTCAGAGGCACTCGTCCGAATCCCTACCTTTACGGTGGGTTAGATGTTCATCTACTCACCAAAGCTGCTTGAAAATGCACCGAGGCGTGGATCCCACTCACTCATCAATCCACAGCAGATGGCCGAATAAAGAAGGGTGATTATTTCAGTGCATTTGGTTTCCATAATTACGAACTTTTCCAGTGGAACTCCTACTGTGAAATGACTCTTCTTTGCGCTTGACAAATACGCAGAACGTGTTAAATGAGCTCGAATTTCGGACAAAATTGTAGAGCTTCATAGTCTCACCTTCGCTATGGTTTGACAAGGAGAAAGTTCCTCAACAAATTCTCAATTTGCCATAACAACGACATGCCAATTCTGTGGTCCCTGGTCACAAAGGCCATTCTAGTGGGCGATGTTGATGTCTCGGTTGCCAGGTAAACACGCATTAGCCGATACAGCAAGTGTGGTTACACAAGTGCAGTGCAATTCTACGAAGTGACGAAGATGCCAAACGACTGCATTTGCTTTGCAGGCGGGAAGCAGTGTTCACATGGATAAAGTAGAGATGTTAAAAATCTGCTACAAATCATTGAGTGATCTGCGCAACCTGCTCGAGAAGAGTCCAGGAGTGAAGATACGATCGTAGGCGGTCGACAATGGTGGCAACACAAAAGCGATTGCTGCCTGCCATAGCCTCGCTCCGTCCTCTATCTATACCTCTGCCCTACCCCTACTTCCAGCCTTTCCATTTCAACTTCTCAAACCACCTCTTGCGATAGTGGTGTCCATGAGTTGCCTGCAACGACACCAGACTCTTCCGCACAATCATCCTACGTTGCGAAAAACTACGTAGAACCCACCGAGGACTGCTTATAACCGCAGTTCCTCCCAAATGCATGCCTCCAAATCCGCCAATACCTCTGCCCCAAATTCCTCCTATTAAACATCTCAATTCACCTCTCTTGATAGCGCTTCCACGAGTAACTTGGATCTACATCAACCCCAGTCGCGCCATTATGTCTGGACCCTCCACCAAAAGATTGTGCAGACTACTCAGCACCTCGTGACAGAAGCCCAACATCTCCAACTTCTTCATGCGAACACTGGCTTCTGTCTACAACACCATCACATCACGCCTCTGCTCTCGTCAACACTCCCATCCCCTACACACCCACAGAATAGGATGCCTTAGTAACCAAATAATCTATACTGTCCCACCTCTCTCCCATGAGTGCACGCGACCAGGTGCTACGCTGTCGACCTCTGCCCATCATAACCAATCAATAAGTCGATTAATGACTTACATTCATTCCAACCATAGCGAGGGTGAAACCATGCAGCTGTGCAACTTTGTCCGAGATACGTGCTTGTCTCACACACCCCATCGTCTGCTTCCTCACCTAAGACACAAAATGAGCCGGACTGCTTCGAGGAAGGCAAGTGCCATTGTGGATGGTCGGCATGTAGAGGGAGCACCACTTATTCGTCTTTATTCGATGCACCGATGAGTGCATATTGGTGAGACAATTCTTCCACCCTAGACGCGCAGTATGGGTGTTGAGTGAGTGGGCACAGAGCCTGGTAAGGAAACTACTTTGGTGATGGATGTCTGGAGCGCCCAATTATTGGCTTAAATACCATGTGCATTGAACTCTGATTGGCTAGACTCTTGTCCAATGACAAAAGCACACGGTATCTGTACTTGTCCGTGGTAGCCAATCCCGTCAACTCTGAGTGCTTGTGTGCGTTCGAACCTGAAGCATGTTTCAAGAACACTTAACATTGAGGCTCGAGTGAGAAAAACGTTTAGCGTTACAAAAAAAAGATGACTAAGAAAAAGACGTATTATCCCCAGTAAGTCACTACTTATTATTATTACTTTAATAACTTTCTTCAAGCTCAAGCGGATCGCGAACAAAATATAAGTTCTTTTGTAGATTAAAACATAAGTGAACCTGCAGTGAAAAAATGTCTGTTTCAATCGTGTGTGTTTAAATTGCGATCTCTTCAGTCTCCACGCTTCCCCCACCACACATGATATTAACATGCCCTTTTCATTGTCCAAAAAAATCACCGCCGTAGAGTTGAACCCTGGGGAATGATTCCGGTGCCACAGAATATCTGTGTAAACAAACGCAAAGAGGAAACTCGAGCTAAACTCACACTGCAGTGGCTTCACTTGAAGGACTTAATGATCCCTCAAGTGATCCACATTCAACCTATACCTTGATCTACATGTCTGCCCCCTTGCAGCTCACTGTTTTGCAGGATGTTGGTGTGAATTCAATGCAGTGAGGTATGCCACGTCGATACGCTTCGCATTTCATGCAGTCGTGTCACTAGAAAGGAATCCTCTTAACGAAATGAAAGAAATGCTACGACGCTGAGCTACTAATCAATTCTTCCAGATTCACTAAATATCAATTTAACGCTTCCCAGAGCGTCGAATAATGATACTTACACGGTAACCCTAATCCCGAAAATGGAATTGGAAATCAAACCCTTGTCCGTGAAATACAAATTTGTTTCATTAGGAGATCACCAAGGTCTGGTTATGTTCTCTCATACCCACATTCCTCGTCGCCTTTGAAACAGACGTTGACCGCACGATTCGCACCATCAGGAGGCGATGACAGTGCCGAGATCGTGTAGTCTGTCGGAACTGCTCGTAAGGCCGCCTTAGAGCCGAGTCGAGGAACAAAATGTTAATACATTGGTTATGGGTGCTGTGAGCCAGAGGGATGGATATCGTATTGGTGATCTACATCCCTTGTTGATGCCGTGTTGCTACTGGCACCACACAGAAGCCACAGCCCCATCGTCCACATCACAATTATCGTCATCCTCCTCAGTTGTGCCTTCCACATGGTTGATTGTGGTGAACGTGCCCACCTACTAACCACCACGTGCCGCCATGCCCTCGTGCAAGTGAGCGAAATCCTCCCACTCCCAAACCACTTCGTGTGAGTCGGATATCTGCCAACGAATTAAGGTGTTGAAGGCTACCCGGCACCTTTGTAATGACAGTTCAGCCTATTTATGATGCTAAGAGCACGAATCGTAGACCCACAAGCATATGTACCCAAGGCGGGGCAAAATCTAATCAGATCTAATCTACATAAACTTGAGTTCAGCCATCAGTAACTCGAATTACATTTTATGGAGTTAATTTTACAGGCTCAGTTAAATTTCAGCAAAAAAACGAATTCACGTGCAGAGAGAGGGATGAAGACATTCAATCACTCAACTCACATTGGCAATCGTGGAATACGACGACTTGGACTTCATAACACAGTGTACTGAATAATTTATAGACACTCATGAAAGAGATAATTGAAATGGAGGTGACTGCAGCACTTAACTAGTCGTATTTTCGCTTGGTAGCATCTCCGTTTAAAAATCCTGACAAGTGCAATTGGAGAAGGTGATCAGGGAGGTTCATGGGGCTACGGATTTGCCCAAGTTTCATGGTTCCAATTGAATAGAGGCAGAACATTTATGAGGTGGGGACAAAAATGATTTGTTAACTTTGTACACAATTGCAGTGCATGCGTTTTCACAGCGAGGATGCTGTCAACACAAAACCATCCAACATGGGAAATGCAATGTGGAGAAATGCGGTCTAGGGTGCGTTGGTAGACGCATAATAATGACCACGAGAAGTGTCCAGAACGACAGCATTTATTTTGTAATATAAATATACAAATTCTTCAGCTCCCACCGGATTCTCCCGCCGCCTCGGTGACAGAGCCTCCTGTTCATGCTGTAGCCTCCCAACTCTTCCGCGCGTTAGCAGTAGAAAGGTATGACCCTATTACGTTCCCAGGGTTGACTCAAGACATTAAAAGTACCTATACCAAAAAGTGGTGGAAGCAGCCTACCAAAAACGGATTCGCCGTCCAACGTGCAAAAGTAATAAATACACAATAAGAGCATTAAAAAGTCACTGAGAAGGCGGCGAAATGACGTTCCAGACGTTCAATACAATCATGTACATCGACAGACATCTCGATCATGTCAGACCACTCACGAATGCGGTGGAAAATTGCACTAGACTCATCCTTGCCGTGGCTAGAATGCAAGCGAGGAAAATGTGGCCACTTTCCAGCATCACATAACTGAAAGTGCTATCCGTGGCGGGCCGACGACAGCACTCAGAGAATGGACAGATCAAACATTGAAGCTGGCCACCTTCAATGGAGTAGTTTGTCCAGACCTCTATGCAAAATCAAGTACACAATGCATTTCAAACTTAACTGCTCATCAGTTTATCACTCCTAAGTCCGGCCAAAACCCCTCCCTAAATGTAAGAGAAATGGAAACATCCATCCACCCACCTCAAGTTTTGCTGCTGCGTTCATTCGATTCGTCAACAAAAATTAAGTTTTTTGGGATAAAAATAAGCAACTTCGGTTGGATGAGCGTCTATGAGACGGATAGGTAGAGAACAGAACAGACGGATGCATTGGTAAATAAGAGTATCCGAAAGGAATGGATACAGAATGAAAAGATCAATCAATGAAGCAATAGATTTAGGATGAGCAAGTGAACTACCCATTAGGTCAACAGATCCCAACTTAACCACCAAGTCACTTCTTCCCTTATGACGATGCCCCGTTGAGCATAAAATAGCCCGCCATTATTAACAACGGCACCAACGAAACAAGCAGCATTCTCCAGGCAGGAAATATCAGGGTTAAAAAAACACCTCAATATTGAGAAAAAGATGTTTCACGCTGATTTTTCAAAACATGGGTTTCGTCTCGTAAAATAACAACATAAAAGCACAGACGACAACTCGAAACATCTGCAAAAAGATGGAGCTAAGACAAAAGTGGAAGAAGAGATGAAAGGAAGTGTAGCAAAGGGTTACATCTGTCGACCTCAAGCTATGTCGGAATTAGCACAATAACAGTTGATATGATCATGGATTTAAGGTTACGGGAAAAAATCAAAGAGCAAAAAACTATAAATACAGTTAGACCATCGGACGGAATCCAGCACAAGATATAGCAAAATATATGCATATCTAACCATAATTTGATGGGAAAGATATCAGCACGTTAGATATGTAATGTCTGAATATCCTGAGCAGCGCTAGAATCGCAATACTCTACATTGGATGTGTTTAATTTTTTAGAGACCTTTCGAATCTACATCAGGTATAAGACATACCATTCCTTCTAGTGCCAAGCTCAAAAGCCACCGATCTCAAATGACATGTCGATTCGATGCTTTTGTGAAGAGTTTAACGCAAAACCACGATTCCAAGCGCATATTATGAAGCCATTTTTTAGTCGCAAGATAACGGAGAAGCCATTCAAAAGTTCGAGCTGAGCCGAGAATTGATGTGGTTCAATTAGCAAATCCACCAACCGCAAATCGCGCATAAATTATTATCTGCAAAGGCGCTAGATTATTTGAGGAAGTCAAACCCGAAAATACATCTTAGCGGATGATAAAAGAGGAACCGCTGTCGTAAGTAATGCCCCCGGGCACAGTCCCAGGCACATTTCAGCACGAATTGATGCAGTAAATTCTGACTCACATTATTACGCAAACATGCATTAGCTAGGTTGTATCAAATAATATAACCGATTGGTATTAAGAGATGGAATTGAGAAGCATAGACACCACAGACAAAGTATAAGTGCAGGAAAACTGTCGACTGCTTTATCTTCGAGCAGATATAAAGTGCAGTATTTCGGCAAATATATTGTGACACATCAAATATGCAAGATGGATAACCGATAATGCACAGCTAAGCTGGTCAAACCGCCCAGAGGTGCAAGCCATGCACTAAAGGCGAGCAGATATCCACCAAACTAATTAACACAGGACCCCTAAAGCCCAACTACGTTTGCACAGCAGGACACCCAGTATACCAAAAATACGCTAATTAAAATCCATTGGTTTTGCGTAAAAACTCAATGACATGAGCAAAGGCAAGAATCCTGCTCACATTTGCCTCCCATGCACGTGAGTTGATAAAAAGTCCCGTGGAGGTAAACAGCAGCACAGAAATGCACACCAATACAACCTCCCGCGTAGTTCACGAATTTGAAAACGAAATCCGAACCTTGTTGTACTGCATAAGGGCAGTGTCCAGAATTATCTCATTTTTCGGAATACGTGAATAGGTAAGTATATGGTAGATTTTATTTTAATAACCTGGCAAAGCACTCGACAATCATTGACTTGGATCGGCAAGGTACAATCAATTTTTTTCGGCCAGACTACTTAGGCTAATTTTCAAGTTTCTAGATTTTTTTATATTTGTTGCATCGCTGCAAATTATTAATGGATTTCCTGGAGCTTGTATAGCCACGACGGAATAATTTCAGCCAAATTATTTAACCAATGTTTTTATTTATATATGCTACCATAATTACATGTAAGTAGTAAAAAGTGGTGTAAAACCCCATTTACCGGATTCGATACGCCTTATTTGATAATTTCTACATAGTGTCATTGAGCATTCGGAACTTCTTTTATTTGATCATCTATGATGATTTGTAGCTTCCTTTGTAGAGGGTTCCTCCTCCTTCCTCCTACCGTCCTGGCTATTAGAAGTTCGAAAACGCTTCGGCATCTTTATTATGGGTACAGAGGGATCTTGTAGGCGAGTCCCGGACGGGGATAAGTCGCGCTCTTGGAGGCCACCATGCTGCTTCGTAATCAAGTTCAAATTGTCATCCCGACTCTGGCCTAAAAAGCACATTTAAAAACATAAGTATTACATGCAGTACTTTGTTTGTTGGAACTACCGGTTTCGGCCAAGGTCGCAGAGGTGGCCATACTGCCCTAGCTGCGTGGGCTGGCCTCCGGGCCATGCCAGCAGCCTATTTCCCTCTGTCAGTTAAATATATATATTCTACCCTAGCATTCTGCCTTCCTTTGCCTTCGAGGGAGCCTCGGGACGCTACATTACATCCCCAGTCTTTCCTAAAGTGCTAAGAAGTCATAGCGGTGCGATGAGTGATGTGCTTCTACTGCATGGAACAGCTGAGTTTACTAGCATGGTCTGAAGCCTTTGGCGACCTGCAGAAGTGCGGATTTCGCTTGCTTGAATGTCTACTTTGTCAATGCATTGCAGAGTTTCATTTTGCGTTTTTACGCCCACATTAGGCACTTCATGGGGAAGTCTCTTCACTTGCTTACTTGCCCACCAATTGTCATCTGCTCTTTTTGTCAGACCGTGTGCCTTAATTTAGCAAGTGCTTTCGTTTTTATGGTGTTCATCTACAACTTAACCTGCGCTTCTTAATTAGCTTTGTGATTAAACGAATGCTATTAATAATAAAAGTATTAAGACGAATCGTAAATCTCTTTTTTCCTTCCTTCATGATTGAAGTGCTTGTGGTTTGGGAGTTGGACTACGCCATCACACAGGATGATCCTAGTAACCCCATTGGTGAGGACTCGCATATTTAAATCATATTTAAATAGTGAAACCACGTGGCTTAAAAATTCTCGACTGTAATGTAAAGCTTCACATGGTGGCTTATACCATTGAATAAAGAATAAATGACAGTACGAGATTGCCTTTTACCGTCAACCATGAAAATTTCCAAGCTTTGTTCCATGCAGACGGTGGATTTAGTTTGCCATGTATCAATCTGGGCTATAGGTACGGCTGCGGCAGTTACTGTGCTGTTAGTCAGGAGCGAAAAACATCAACCCAATGGCACACTTGAAAACATATTTTAGCTCATTTGATTCATGGAGTTTCAGCCGTCGATTTTTGCTTCGCTATTGTGCGATATAAGGTCCCAACCAACTAGTTAGAGGCGGCCTCACGCACTCGAGGCACTTCTGTTTAGCGTCACAGAAGCATTGATGTGATGAGGGCAGAAATTGGTTTACTGACTGGGTGGCATTTGGGAAGTCAGCGTCTTAACGGAGCGCCCCGATAGGTTATTGAGCATTCAATTGAGTCAAATAATGAAGGTAGCGTTGAAAAGCCTGGGAGAACGTCGCACACGAAATGAGATGACAGGCAGCCTTAATTTCGACATTTTGCACAAGCCTAAGTGCCGTTGCATGTCTTTGTGCAACCACCATGAAAGGTGTATCCGTGGACAGCGCTTACAACATTGCCACTGTTCCTAGAAAGCCTTGAGCAGTCGTTAAGGTGAAAAATCAACAGAGCTGAATGCTGAATTAGATGTCTCTGACAATGAGTACGATTGAGGGCCACAACAGTTTGGTTGAATGGAACAAAGCATAACATCTCGAAAATCCTTTCCGATACATCTTTCATTCTAGGTATCTGCTTCACCGGTTCAAGGATGCCTACCACAGAGGAGAGCCTTAGACCTTTTAATGCGAGTCCTGGTGCACTGCTGATCAGTGTGCGAAGGTTAAGATTCAGTTGAATGCCGGAAGTTACTGCAATGAATGGCGATTCAATTCCCCGTACTCAACTATTCTTATCTGAGGCACTGAGACACCTAAGCTCTTTGGACAAGTCTTTATAATATCCCAGCTAAAGCTACCATTATTCTTCACGGGACATAAAAGGCATTGGAAAAAAGTACAACAGTAGTGACCAGGGCAGCCCTGGAGGGTTGCAAGACGGGTAAAGCTCCATGGAAAATTGAAAAAAAACTCATATACTTGCGCGTGCAAGCAAAAACAGCTACGGCTCTAGCACATACCTCCTGACAGGTGTTGAATGCTACCGCGAAAATGAAAGGCAGATCGTGTGATGATTTAAACCACAAAAATTCCGGAGAGGTTTGAGCATTTCATGGATACTGATGAATCCATCCTCCACCAAAAGACCACCCTTTTGTTTCGATCACCTGCGCCTTTCCGAGGCACTCCTCCTTTTTCTCAAGGCAAGCAAATTCGGGATAGGCGTCAACGGGTGACGTTTTTCAATGTTTCTTCCCCTTGGCGACTTAACAAATTTAGTCATCTATAGCAGTTGAGACTCTTCAATGGAAATCAGCTGACCTTCTACGAGAACTCTCATCCCTCACCGAGAGCATTTTAAGTATGGCAATCATAGGAGAACTGGCCGAATGGTAGTATAGCTCCATTCCACCATTCGTTACTTCAACTGATCACAGCTTGTAGTTGCCTCAACCGATTCCAGGACGTTTGAACAATACACGCAAGCAGTTGGAATTAACTTACTTATCTATGAGACCTGCTTGTTGTGTGGGAAATGACACACGTAAAAAAAGTGTTTTTTTTTTTTCAAGTTAAAATAAGTTAATTTACACTGCATTGTAGAGAGCATAGTACGCCCCTTTTGCCTCCAGCAGGGCGTTTGGCGTGCCCCACTCCACTGCTTTTCCCCGTTCCAGCACGACTACCAGATCACAGGCTTCAACAGTAGTCAATCGATGTGCCACCACCAGACACGTCCGTCCGCCTTTCTTCATCGCCTCATCTAAGGCTGCCTGCACCACTCTTTCACTCTCGTTATCCAGCGCCGCTGTTGCTTCATCCAACACCAACAATCGCGGATCTCGAACCAATGCTCTGGCAATTGCAATTCTCTGTTTCTGGCCTCCTGATAGCCTAGATCCTCGTGGTCCCACTCGTGTCTCGTATTGCTCTGGCAAGTTACTGATAAAGGCGTGGGCGTTGGCCTGCTTAGCCGCCTCGATTATTGTTTCCATAGGTACGCCCGAGGAGATGTCTTCGGAGTTCTTGAAACGGTAGTTGAGACCATAGGCAATGTTCTCTCGAATGGTGAGATCAAGGAGGTTGGGCTCTTGGGAGACCACTCCGATTTGCCGACGGATCCAGTTCGGTGCAAGAGTGCGGATGTTAATGCCATCAAGGGTGATGCCTTCGGTTAAATCGGTGTTACAGGAGTCGTAGAAGCGTTGTACAAGTTGAAGGACAGTTGATTTTCCGCAGCCAGACTGACCGACGAGGGCAACACTCTTACCTGGAGGTATCTTGAAGGTGAAGCCCTGTTGGAATTGAGGGGGGAAAGGAAATCTAACGATGCGCAAACTATGCTTCAAGGGGAAACAAAAGAACCCCACTCATTCATGGCTATGGCAAAAATTTGTCAGATAGAATGTAAGATAGTGAATGACATGCACTCTGTGATACAATCGTGCTTGTTTTTTTATTACACGATGTTATCTTCCACGTCGGAGGAAAGCAGCACCGCCGCCAGCCTCCTAACCCTTATAAACTGCAACGATAAAGTTACTTCCTGAATCATAGGTCTTGTAACGTATTTTGGGATAACTGAAGAGGTTAAACTTCTTGTTAATGAACTGAAACAAGGAGCCTAAATTTTAATCGCCCAACCGGATGCAAAGCCATAATGCAACAGAAGAAAGGCGTCCATTGGAGATAACTGAGTCTGGAGAGACTGCGAGCAGAACTTTTGGAAAGTGCTTCAATTTCAAGCCCATTTGATTATAAGCCATGAGGTCAGATTGGAGTCGACTGAGTGGGATGCATAGTTCATGGAATAGGTACCCAACTATGTTGGAAGGGGCGAGATATCCAGATGGGCACCTGGTCAAGGCTAAACTGGCCACACAGAGATAAGGAAGGTTAAGCCAGAACTTGTTTAGAGCTTTTACTTTTGGCACCTGTTTCCACGAAATGCATTTAGCACAGGGAGAATGACTGCAGGATACCATCTTCCACCTTTAGGCAATATTTAGCAAATTGATTTCCAAAATGTAGTTTACAAAGATAATGTGGCAATCGAGCCAATCAGAAATTGGGAAAAGCAGAACTTCCGTTAGACAAGTAGGCCATCGTTTGACCTTCGTTTCTGTCTCACATTTAGTTTTAACACCCAAGATTGTCATAGCCATGACCAGTACAAAAGAAAAATAGTAGAAATCACTAAGGACCGGATCTGAAACATGGCTGACGCCGTGTAGCACGAAGATCTGCACAATTCACCTCAATCACTAGTCTCTCATCTATTTACGTGCAAAGATTATGCAACAAGTTAGCATCCCATATTTTTGGCGTTAAGCCAGATTTCGCTAACAAGGCGCTCCTCTCAGAAATGAGGCCAAGAGGAGAGAAGTGTGAGCTGGTATCACATAAACAACTTATTCAGTGATCTCACTTTAAGCACAGGAACCTGCTTGCGTGAAGGGTAGCGGAAGCGAACGCTGTTAAAAGTGATGTTCCCGGTGAGGGAGCCGTCGGGAAAGTCACCATGGTCGGGCTAGAGATGGGGTTGACGGTGAATGATATCAAGAATCGCCTTCGCTGCCCTCGATGCCTTCTTGGCGTCGGGTGCAAAGGACACCGCATAGCCGAGGTTGGAAGCTGCGAAGCTGATGGCAGAGAAGGACCTGTGGGAGTAAAATGAGGAGAACTTTTAGTTCCAATTCCCCCCACGAAATGTGATAATTAATCTGTATCGCCATAAATCAAGATCACATGGAAGAGCAAAATCAGAACTCTCCGATTTCCAAACTTCTTGTATCCTACTGCATCAAACTGTACTGCTATTATATTTTGGCATTTTGGGGCATACCTCCAAAGCTGCAACATGGAGATGTCGCCTCTTTCGAGAAGAATCCCACCGAGATAGAAAACACCGCTGAATTCGAAGCTCATGATGGAATTAGCGATGGCATTCACCAGAGCGTAGCGTGCTACACCTTTGAGGATTTGGCTGTGAAGTGAGAAAATTGAGAACATAAAAGGATTCGACTGTGTAACTTTGCAAACGATGAGTGTCTGTTAATCAATCCAACCGTCTTATCTGTCAATTCATCTAAAAAGGCATTCGTTCCGAATTCAGTTACAACTAAACCAAACTAATTAAAAAGCTGCCCTTCTATCCAACCACCCATTCAGCAAAAAATTAAGTTTTCCATTCACCGGCACATTCCAATAGCCGTCCAATCACCGAACACCTCATCGTTCTTCTATCTACTTATTCTACTATCACTTCAAACATTCACCCGTTCTAGTAACGATCAAATCAACCATCCACTTGAACTAGAATCCACGTAGTACTTTGTTGGTTTGAAATACCGGTTTCGGTCAGGGTCACAGAGGTGGCCACATTGCCCTAGCTGCGTAGACTGGCCTCCGGGCCATGCCAGCAGTTTATTTACCTCTACTCTATCATTCTGCCTTCTTTTGCCTTCGAGGGAGCCTCGGGACGCTACAATCCATAGTTAAACATCAATCCAAAAATCTGTCCAGTTCTTCTGCTTAAACAAATAAATCACCAAATCAACTCCTAGCGCAACTTTACATTACCATACCAGTTGCTAATTTATCCACTCCTCCATCCGTCTCGTTAATTCCAATTCAAAAATGGAACCAAAAGTCAACCATTTTAACTACCAGCCTACCCGTCCGTCAATCAACACAGTCAACCAACCATCAGTCAATTGGCGGATCAGTCTTATCAAAAGGATTCTGAATTGCTGAACATGCTTTCTATGAAATACCATTGTTATCAAAAACACGATTTACGAGTTGGAGAGAAGAGCTTGACTGGCGTAATTGCCAACAAAGCACTCCTCAGCCTGCAACGCAGAGACAGTCTTGGAGGCGGAGAAGACCTCTTGCGCCAAAGATGCACCCTTCACACCCTTCCGCGACACCTCTGCACTCCAGGTCTGCATCTGGAATGGTAGCAGTGACTTGAGACCAAGCACATGCATGCATCTGTATACCCCTTCAGCATAGCGCTGATGATTATCTTAGCCCTTCTACACTTGTGACAACCTATTCGAGCCCACTCCATGAGGGCTTGAAACTATGCCAAAATGGGTAAGAGGGAAGGAATCGGCACTAACTGCATTTGCTTTAATCGGTTTATGCTGAAACCTTTGTCGAAAATTTCAGCTGTTAACCTATTGTGTACCTTGCAACTAAAATTACTTCCCTAATCTTGTCCATGGCATCACCTTCAGAGCTGAAACAGCCGGTAAAGTAAGTGACAGTAATGTGATGGGGTATGTTCAATACCCTTTGCGTTCTACGAGGTACAGGACTATCATCACAGGTAATTCAAAGAAAGTATTGTGTAAACGGATCGACTAAGAGCTGTCAAAAAAGGCATTTTTCATGAATGACTAATGCTCGCAAAGATTCCTGATGGATGAAGTATTTTAACCACATTGACTGTTAGGCAACCACCTCAGCTGCAGTTGCGCACCAGGACCAGCGACGAAGTAAAACGTGGATTGAAGTTCCTCCAGTACTTCAAAAAGTTTCGTCAAATTCTTAACATTCATACCTTAGAGCTAATTACCGAACAAATCGGGTTAAAAGTGTTGACGGATGCTTTTATAAAATCTAAAAACATCAATGGGATTGTGTTAGACCACCATTCTTCATGTGCGTAAAGAAAAAGCGGTCTTCAAGGAGATCTACCCAAATTCCTCAGGCTAAAAGGTGGCACCACTCCTCTTGACAAAGGAGAGGGATAGAGGAGGACTGTTCAGCGTGTAAAGACAGTTTATCCACCTACGGAAAAAATCTATCTATTTATTTACTCTTTCAATTATCTACACGTCTACCCATCATCCATTTCGCTAAGCCATTAGCCAAGCAATTCAGCCAACTACTAGTAGAATAAGAAAGAAAACGACGGTTGTGTTTGTGGGAGACTGCAAGGGCAAGCGATTCGTGTAATCCTCAGCCATTCATGGATACAATTAGACATTTATACATCTACTCAGAACTTCTATTCACAAACGAGAGGGAAAAGGCTTTCCAAACAAACCTCAAAAGCGCCAGCAATGACTAGAATGGGGAAGTAGGCGAGAGAGACTAGGGCGATCTGCCAACTAAAGTAGAAACCAATCAAGAGGGAGGAGGCGAGGAGAACCGATATCTCCATCATGGAGGCAAGCCGACGACCTGTCATGTTCTGCAACGTCGGCACATCAGCCGCCAGCCGACCTGTTAGGGCGCCTGGCTGATTCTCAGGGTTGTCAAACCATCCAACCTCCTAAAAATGAAGAGAGGGCTAAGATGGCTCAACACTGGTTTCTGCGTCTTCCATTCATACAACAGTTTATTCATCCATTCTAGTATTGCTTTATTTCAGTCATGGTGTGTATCCGGTGAGGTCCGCCTGTGACCGACGAGAGCCGAACCAAGAGGAACATGGTATTCTACTTGTGAAAATAATGACTTGATAAACCGTGGAATATATTCGAATGTGCAGGCGATTACGCGTAAACGGTTGATGCTGTCAGCCTTGTGCTACCAGATAGCACAGAGCAGTCACTGATCTGCAATGTATTGGATGGAATGGGTTGCCTCCAGTTTGAATGCGTCCCACCTGCATGTGTACTGGTGTTATTGCCATCCACACAGTCAGTCCACGTAGGTCCAACCTGGATTTTACCTACTTGTCTCACCCATCCACCCAGTCAGACATTCCGCCATCCATTAGTTTTGATGGTTATCCCTACGTCCGTTTGTCCAGCTACCTTAACTTCAAATTGTCACTAAACCATTGGTTAAACCTAGCATGTGACCACAAATCCGACTAACCATTCAACAATTTAAATGTCACTCTGTCAATTCGTTCAGCTATTCCTTCTGTTATCGACTCAAGCTTCCCTCCATACATTAGGCTGCACAGAGGAGGAATCACTGAAGCAAATCCTGGGCCGTTTCAAACTCACCTGTTTGAGAATGGACTCAAAGAGGAGTATTCGACATCGTGTGGTCAAACGTCCACCTGCCACACCGAATGCGTACTCCTAGGAAAATCCCAGAAGTGAGATAATCGCATGAGAAGCAGGACGAGGAGAGAACCCATAAAGCGAGATATCATCTATTGCATTTTATAATGCAAAAACTTGACGCTTCGTCATATTGCGACTGGGTGGGGAATAACCTAGGCAGACAAGGTAGGGCAAAGTTAAAATGATGAGAAAATTAACCTTAAAAGATTTTCATCCAGATCCCTTAGGCCAAGAGAAGGCGTCATTCTTAGTAAAGATCACGAAGGGTGAAGGAAGACTGTGTAAAGTCAGTTCGTCTATTTACCCAGCAGATTAGTCGCCTATTTATTTACAAACAGAGTCAAGACAAGGACAAATGTTTTTACGAAAATTGACTTGCATGCGACTGGTATACAAAGTGCGCTTGTTGCAGAACAGCTAATCCACGTATTTTACTGCTAGAGGACTTGACAGCCGAAATCTACGAGATGTATTACTGCCTTTGAATTCAGAAGTCTCTTCACTGTGATGGCTAACAGGGAAGAAGGCTATGGAAAGTATTGTAGTCGAAGTTCAAGACAAAACAGAGGCCACACAGCAGAGCCTCTCACTAACTTTGTAAAATATAATCCGATTCAGTACTATTGTCGAGATGAATCTACATCTCCAATCATTACCGCTAGACAGATAAGTCTCAACAAAGTCCATGCTCTCAAGCAGGTATGTAGATAGCTTCAATGTACCTACTGAGTGGCATTGTTGTTAATGTTGTAATGGCTGGCGGGGAACTATGCAAGCTGGGAGAAGGCGCATACCATTCATCTCATTCTTCCTAACTTTCAGTTCTTTTACCCCCCTCCCGCCCCCGCCCTTCCTCGCACCTCTGACTGGCAAATCTATTTTTACATTTAAACGCTGGCGCCCCAAAGTATTTTTACGATCAAATTTCCACGCACATTAGTGACGGCAAGGTGAAATACGTTTAATATCAAAAGTTTGTTGTTATATGAAACAAAGCAGAGACTTGAGGAATAAAAACGAACGCGAGATAGGTTACACTACTATCACAGTTGGTGAAATATGATCAGCTGATAAATGTCGTAAAACACTACCCCATTGTTTGACGGTCAGAGGCACGAAGTATGCGCTGACTCCTGGAAATCATGGAAATGGCAGGAAGGGGCAGAGTGATGAAAGACTCACGTTAAGAGTGTAGCAGATGAGGCGAAGAGCGGCTAGACCACCAAAAGCGCCACAAATTACCGAGGTGCGATCAAGGCGTTTTTGGTGATCGCTTACAGGGAAGATCTACAAAGGAGGGAGTAACAGAGAGGGATGAAGAGAAGTGTGTTACTGTCCCTACATCTACCTCATCTCACTTCGTCATATACTCCACTATGTCCATATGGTCAGCAAACCAACCAACTGGAAGACCTAGCTTCTCTGAACTAGTTTGACCCAGAAGCGAACTCAGAAACATGTACACATTGTCACGTCTTAACAGCCTGATCTCACATGTCCTCATTTAAATTTATTAACATTTCTCTGTTTCGCTTCTCTAACCTCTTCACATAGGAATGAACTGACGGGGGAGAACCAAATCAATCTCAGCATGTTCGCTACCACAGTACCATTTGCTTGGGACGTCTCAATTTTCTCATCTAAGGTCCCACGTCGCACGCATGTGTGGTCAACACACACAGATTAGCATAGTTTTGTGGATATTGGCTATCAATTTTCTTCTGAGTCCACAGTAGTAATCGTGTTAAGTCAGAACTTTTCAAAACACCTTCAACCTAGAGGAACAAGTAAACGGGATAAGTTCTTGAAAAGCAAGAAAAGAGCGAGGATTCAAAAGGGCACCACTTACGTCGTACATCTCGGTGTAGACGACAACAACGGCAGCCTGCGTTCCACCAATTAAGATAGAGGTGATACAGCCAAGAACGAGGTACCATTTTTCTGGTCCATTTAGACGCAAAACTTCCCAGCAGGTGTTGGGTTTCTTCTTAATTATCTAATGCACAGATAAAATACGGGCATATCAAGGGAATACCGTTAATTGAGACACACCTAATGGAGACAACGGACACCATGACTAAACTGTTTGTACACCCAGCAATCCATTTTTTAAATTCGGTTAGCTTGTTTATTTTAACGTCAGTTCATCCACCTACCCAAGCAACTATACCTGTCAATCCATTTATTAAACAGCAAGGGAACCCACCATTCGGCCGGTTCAGTCATTCAGTCTATGTAATAATGTGATGGGAAACAAATGAGTCGGTAGCCCGTTAGTTTTACCATTAGTAGACTGGAAATGAGCCACCATACCCCAGATACAAAGTCAGAAATTAACAAAAATGGCAATCAGATCAAGTTTGTCATTTTTTGCAAACAAAAGGAGCACAACTTACTTCCTATTGACCCAACGGAGGCCTGAGAAGCGAGGTTTAGAGATTCTACTGTCTGGTAACTTTACCGAAATTCACCAATTAACTTACGATATCGTCAACCGATTTTCTCAGTGAGGAAAAGGCCGCCTTCGCTTCAAAATCACTTTCTTCATCGAGCTAAAAGGATGAAAGTTGGGATGTTGAGGGAATTATCGCCAAAATTGATAAGTGACAAATAAGGGCTCCTCGAACAAAGACTCACATTCTTGAGATCACCTTTTCCTTGATGCTAAAATGTGCAAAAGACAACAACTCATCTGACCTCCCAAGCTTCAATAAACCTAATGGTTGGCCTAGCAAATTGTCAGGTGGAGTCATGCCGGTTAAAAAGAACATTAAAAGACGAATTACTTTGAGCTTTAATTCCGATCTAAATGGATATTGAATCACCCAAAGGAAAAGAATCGACTCGACTACTAAATAAGATTGATAGTGCTAAGTGTCATTTGTTCACTCATCAAGCAGCTCGAAGTTCTACACTCGAAAGGGCCTTCATGATATCCGTCAGTAGTTTCGAAACATCTACAAGTCTAATGCAGAAATTCGATCAGTTTTATGCCACTTGCAATCCAGTAAGAAAACTAATGACGCCCGATTAGTTAAAATGATGAGAAATTGTGCAGCGGTTTAAAGGATGAAACCGACAACAAAACTACGTGATACAATAAATAAATCACCTATTGACAAGACTGACCTGCTGAGTAGCTCTGATAATGTTTTCAACACTATCATCGTCACCCGAATTATCGTCGTCATCATTTGATTCATCGTCCCTTTCTTTGAGCTAAAAAGTTCATGAATAGATTCCTCATTTCTTGTTCCTGCAAAACGCAGTACAAAGGTGCCAAATCAAGGTAAGTTTATTCTCTACGCCATGAGCCCCTTTTGATAATGCATCAACACCAAATCCAGGTGTTAAACATACTCCACGCATCACCAGATTGGCATAGACCCCACCCTGCGCCATCAGCTCCTCATGACTGCCCGCTTCCTCCACGCGTCCTCTCCCCATCACCAAAATCACATCAGCGTCTTGCACTGTCGACAGCCTATGTGCCACCGTCACCGTAGTCCTACCCTTCTTCGCCTCATCCAATGCCACTTGCACTGCCTTCTCCGACCTTGTGTCCAACGCCGAGGTCGCCTCGTCCAATAATAGCAGTTTTGGATCGCGAATAAGAGCTCTCGCAATAGCAACCCGCTGTTTCTGACCTCCTGACATGCCACCTCCGCCATCCTGTGCTACGAACATGGTCTCGTAAGCCTCAGGAAGCTTTGAGATAAAGTCGTGAGCGTGTGCCAGTCTGCAAGCTGCTTCCATCTCCTCCGAACTGGCAGTTGGCTTCCCCAGACAGATGTTCTCCCTCAATGAGCCTGCAAAGAGAGTGGGCTCCTGCGAAACTACTCCAAGGCAGGATCGCCACCAAGAAAGGTCAAGATCACGCAGATCGACACCGTCAACTGTGATGCGACCAGAGTCAGGATCGTAGAGACGTTGGAGGAGTTGAATAAGCGTGCTTTTGCCTGAGCCGCTGGCACCGACGATGGCAAGGTTTTGGCCAGGTTGGAGGCGCCACGAGAAGTGGTCGAGGACGAGAACATTAGGACGGGTAGGATATGAGAACGACACGTCCTCGAAGACGATATTGCAGTTAAGGGACGATAGACGAACTTTTTCATCCTTGGGCATCTTATCAATGGGTGGAATCTAAAGAAAGAGGAATTCGCGGATAAATCGTCGATTGCAAATCGATCATGCTGTTCAACATCTTCACAATCAGTGTCATATGTATGGCACCTCAATGTCTTCAATCCAAATCCAGCATTACAGCACTACTTTACAATAAATATCCAAGGAACATTGCGCTACGGACGGATTCGTTGATCTTAAAACGATAAAGCAAACGTATAGCATTCTCGGTCTCAATACAATCAAATTTTTGCTCCTAGAGTAGAAATTAAATTAACTCAATAAGTTGAAAGGAAAACAGATAGATAAGTAAGTGAATAAACATTAAAAAAATTGGCACAAAACAATGAAATCTTAATGAATGAATAGCAAAGTGAGAAACTAATAGGAAATTGTAGGAGTGTATGCGTGGACGGGTAGATAAGATTGAGAAATGAAAGTTTGAGGGGAATAATGGCCCGCGCGGACAAAGAAACACGTCGAGCAAATGTAGATTGAGGATTAAACATCGATAGACAGAAGGAATTACTGAATGATCAGGCAGAGTAACGAGAAAATAGATGGAGTCGGTTGAGTTAATCAACGATTGGTTCTCATCACACGCACCCGATCGATGATAGGAAAGATCTCGCCAGCAGCGGTAACGGCAAAGTTGAAATGGTCAAACTCCTGAAAGGCCTGTCCCACTGTAGCACCAGCGTAAAGCATTGCCAACACCACCAGAATAATCTTGCCTGGGTCCGAGGTGCCGCGTCCCAGCATGACGATTCCGTAGTAGAAGGTTACCGCCATCAATACGTAGATAGACGCATCTGTAGTTCCCAGAACTAAGAATGGAAAAACATTCCAAATCGGAGTTAGGCTTTTAATAGATGCAGAGTATTTTGGAAAATTGGGCCGGACCAAATTTACATTCTGACCTAAAAGGTAACTTCACCAGTGTCTCTCACATACAACTGGAAGCTATTCTGAATCTCTACTTTCGCTCAGAAGACTAACGCATTGGATTCCAGAGACCGCAAAAATCTGCACTGGGTATCTTCCGACCTTCCGATCGAGACAAGCTTATTTCAATGCGTACTGGAATCGATTGTGGACTTTTATCAGCTCAAAATTTTAACAAACCTCTCCAACCAAACCAGAGTTTGATACGGTTAGCAGCTCAATGCTTTATCATCTCTTACCAAAACCAAAGAGGGTAGAGCGCTTCAGCCCGACCCTTTCCGCCTCCGACAACTCCTTTGCATAGCGCTTGGTTTCTTTCTCCTGTCCCTCGAATGCAAATATTGTCTTTACTACTCCCAGCACCTCTCCTGCAATACCATTGGCCCTCGAGTAGGCGGCGCGTTCTTTCGCACTCAGTTTTCTTGTGACAAAACCGTCGGCAGCAAAGGAAGCACCAACCAGTGGAAAGAAGGCCGCCGATACAAGTGCCAGTTCCCAATTCTTAGCCAGGCTGATCACTGTGCCACCGATGAACACGAAAAGGTTCTGAACGAACATACCCGCCTTTTCACCCAATCCTGCTTCGACTTTATCTACTCCCTCAGTCAGTCGAGTTATAAGAACTCCCACATCGGCGGCATCAAACCAGGCTGCATCCTGCCGCAAAACACTCTATTAAGAGATTAGCAATCTGTTGCAACAAAACCAACCGAAAAGAAAAGATATCTTATGCGTCTGGCCTGCCTTCGAGCACAGAATTGCAGACTAGACATCTGGATGTAGGCGACTACGAAAGTGACGGCACCCAACATGGCCATTCTCTGAATTATGACTTCGAAACCGCCAGGCGTGGAAAAACTAAAATTTTTGACTAAGTCGGAGAAGAAAACGAGAGACAAGGGAGTTGAGACGCCAATCAAGGCACTGGCAGTTACACCAATGATGAACATCCCAATCTCGAGAGACGAGGCATATTTGAGTAATTGATGGTATCGGACACGAACGATCACTTCGTCTCTAGATGCTAAGATAGAAATAATAAGGCTATTTACTGCCGACAATCGCTTTCTGTGTAGTCAGAAGCTAACACCTCGACCATTGTGAAACGCCTTACAAAAATGTGCGATCGTAGGGATCAAGATTATTCACTAAATTAGTTTGCTTAAACATAAACATCCGAAATCACAAAATTTGGAATAAACGTTCTTCGCAAAGATTGAGTTCGATACTACAATTTTCGAATAGGTAAGTCAAAACATACTGAAAGGCGGATTCGTACTAATTCTGTCAAAATAAATTAGCATTATTTTTATTTAATACGAATGACGATTCCGATTACCAATTCACTTGCATTTACTACGTGTGCTGCATACAATAAGGAATAGCTAGCTATTTATTAATAAGTTTGTTGTGCATTTAACGTTGCAGGTAGCAGCCCCTGTACTACTTTGTTTGTTTGGACTGCCAGTTTCGGCCAGGATGACAGAGTTGGCCATACTGCCTCAGCCACGTAGACTACCCTTAAAGCCATGCCAGCCCTTCAAGGTAATCTTGGGACTCCACACCCCTTACGTATAAAATGGGCATGTTTCGACTGAAAAATATCGCTGATGTCGAATCATCAGGATGCAATCTTTGGATGAGTTATTGTAATTTTGGGAAGGGCAAATTTTAGATGGATTCGGTTTACAAATACAGAAGCGTTATGATAATTCGTGAAGCCGCAAGCCTTCCGTATTTTGTAAATTTTAGATCATAGTTGCGCCTAAGGAGAGTTAGCACGTGTAGCGTTCCGAGGCTTCCTCGAAGGCAAAAGAAGGCAGAATGCTAAAATAGAATATATATAAGTTCAATGGGCAGAGGAAAATAGGCTGCTGGCATGGCCCGGAGGCCAGCCCACGCAGCTAGGGCAGTACAGCCACCTCTGTGACCTTGACAGAAAACGGCAGTTCTAACAAACAAAGTACTACATTGGCCCTCTCCTCTTTCGTGCGTCGTCCCCGACGCTCCCCTCGGTACACCTCCCGCGTCAGCCATCACAACATACTCAGTGCTGCAACAAGCACCCACGAGCTAACCATGCCAATCGCCAACATTCGACGCGATTGAGGCGACGCTTGACACCAACGTCAGTGATCCCTCATGGCAGCGCATTGCACTTCGAGTTTCGTTTGGCTTGGGAACAGAGTTCAGAATAAGTGGTTCTGCCGACCATCAGTATGTCCGTAGGGAGGCGATAGCGCGCCGATCTCCTTAAGCAAGTATAATAAGGGCAATCTTCGGAACGAAACTTTCCAGGTGGTCCATGGCTAGTGTCGCTTCAGTTGCTGATAGCTTTCTTGTAGAACACGGAGAAGGGGTAGATGCCGGAGGTGGATGTCGTTCGTGGCCCATCCGTAGCACATGCACTTCTTTCGCACCGCTGCAACATGCCGCAAGCGGTAGAGATCGGAATAAGACCCTATAGAGTCGGGTCCGCTTTTCGCTGCCACCAATGTAGCGTCCCGAGGCTCCCTCGAAGGCAAAAGTAGGCAGAATGATGGAGTAGAGTATATATATTCAACGAGCAGAGGGAAATAAGCCAACTCACGCAGCTAGGACACTACGGCCATCTCTGTGACTCTGACCAAAACCTGTGGTTCCAACAAACAAGGTACTACAGCACGAGCTTTAGACTCCACCATTAATCTAGCAGGAGTCCATACTGCAAAGACTCATGAAAATTCTGGCGAAAGCATTGGTAAAAATAGTATGACTCTGGCCCATGTTGAGTGCTAGACTAGCGGTGTTCAGAAAGCTGCTTGCAGCTAATTATCATGCACTTTGAATTGACATATTTGTCAGTACTATTCCTACAGTCACCGCGGTGTCCTTCTGCATTGGCAGCGCAAACGGAAGGTTATGTTTTAGCCTCCAAGTCTGTTCTCCACGTTAGGATGCTTTGTTTCTATGGAGGTAGAGAGGTACTGTAGTACTTTGTTTGTTGGAACTACCGGTTTTAGTCAAGGTCACAGAGGTGGCTGTACTGCCCTAGCTGCGTGGGCTGGCCTCCGAGCCATGCCAGCAGCCTATTTCCCTCTGTCCGTTGAATATGTATATTCTACCTTAGCATTCTGCCTTCTTTTGCATTCGAAGAGTCTCGGGACGCTACAGTTATGTTTTGGCCTTCAAGTCTGTTCTCCACGTTAGGATGCTTTATTTCTATGGAGTTAGAGAGGTGCAGCTCTGCAACCTAGTAAAATGATTTTCTCGATCATGCTGTTCGTGCTTCATTGGTGACGTCAATGTCACCAAAACCCGATTTCGCAAATTTTTTAATGCGAATGAATAACTGAACCTTTAAATTTATCCTATTCTCGCCTTCTTGTAAAAATGGGCGATGCACTCTTTTTTAAGCAAGCTAACACAGTCTGTAGCAATTCGAGACTTTCCTAAAAATAAAAGTGCATATCTTATATATATGTACACTTATTTGGCAACCTGGCCATGGCCCCGAGGCCAGCTCACCCGGTGATGGCAATGTGGTTAACTAAGTGATCGTAAATCAGACTGTAACAAGGCATATTGCATAATTAAAGTGCTACGTAACTATTTTTAGGCTGATTTGATGCCTTGAGTTGCCTTTAGGTCGAATTAGTTTACTATCCTTAAAAAAGCTATAGTCAATGCGCAGCATTTTTAGCCTAATGCTCACCTATTGAGTAGCCCTAGCCTGGGTGTTCATTCTGCCATTCCACACCTGAGGTCTTGTACCTGTGGCTCCAATTGCACACCTAGTTCGGATTTGATTTCACACTGCTGCGATCACAGATGCCCTATTGGAAATGCTTCCAGCAGTCTACTCCATCCGGATAGTTCCTCCTCCTACATAGACTGTGAAATGTACAATTGCGGGCAGGATCACTCTACCACCGACAGCTTCACTGATATGACGGCTTTTTTCACTCCTACATTCACATACATACCTGCTCCTTGCCGTTACTGAATGAGATGCCGTTCCTTCTCTACAATTTTACGCACCTGGGTTGCAATCTATGTAGGTCTCGTCTACATAACCCTTTTCCCCTATTTGGGTTGAGCAATCTTTTCTTCGCTTTGACACGCTCTACTCCACCACCAATTTGAATTCTTACATCACGCCCTTCTTTCGCATGAGACCCTAACCCTAAAATTCCACTCCAGACCAAATCAATGGAAGTGGGTCGTGTTGAGGGTCATTTGACGCCTGCACCTTATAGTCTGGATACATTGCATCTACTCTGTTTATCATGGCATTCTCACCTAATTTAAGTATAAATTGTGCTTGGACATTCTACTTGAGTCGACTGACCACGATGTTGGGGGTGAATTGGCCGCTACTTGTTGGAATTTGTAGGACTTTGGTGTTTCTCTGACTTAACCTAATGTAAGTCATTAGTATGGAGGCTCCTGCAAATCCTAGCTGTGGAAAGATACTTTCCCAGTGGAGCAACCACGTTAGGGCCTCGTCAATGGCAATTTGTTGAGAGTTATTTGAAATTTGTTTCTTGCCGTTTCTGCTCCTCTACGATGCAGTTTGTAGTGTTATGAGGAATTGTTGAATCTTTCGGTTGCATTTTTCCAAGTATTTCCAACTGAATTTTGGTCTCAGTGAGAATATTTTTTGAGTCGGTTGACACACATTTCCTGTATTTTTTTCGCTCGTTAGTTTTTTATGGTATTCAATTCGAGTCCTCGTTATATTTCGGCGTTCGACTCCAGGGAATTTCAGACGAGTTGGCCAATATTTTTTTGAGAACCTAGAGCAGAAACTACCTCGATCAATGGAAACCCCAATTTCGTTCCGTTCGTACACTTTTATTCTCCACTCCATTTTATCCTTGGTCTAGGGGGCTCTTATGAATTCTGCTTAGGTATGCCAAGGGTGATAGATTGAACATTATCAGTGGGGATTCGTTGCACTTGATTTCTTGAAAGCGCTAGTTTGGCTTTGTTCTTTTTCTTGATTCCTACTCTTTCTAACATCTGATTTTAGCTGGCATCAAGATATGTCTGCTGCAAATTCCTTTTATGCACGCGTCACTTTTTTCAGCACTTGAAACCCAAGATTTCTACCCACGCAGGCAATGGTCTGCCTTGTTGATTATCTCTTCAAATTATGTTTTGTCTTATTCCGCAGTTCGAATAGATTAGACATCACTTTTTGCTTCGGCTACTGTTATGACTTTCCCAAGGTGTTGTATGATTTAGGATCGAATAGAACATAGACTATTTTATGCCCAGATTTCGTTATTTAGAAGTCCGTGTCTGGGATTTATGTCTCCACGGTAGCTTTGAAAGGCGACGCATAGGTGAATGATAGCTGCAAAGTGGATATGATGAGCTAGTGCTAATGGTGTAAATATTCTACATGAATGATTTTTCGATTCCTCATTACAAACGTCACAAATTACCACTAAATTTGCCAAGGTCTCTTATTCGTTGGATTGGGTAATCACAAGACGGTTTCCCATAGTACAGTGCCTGGAGGTTTCGTTATCTTCCCTGTTTTGCATGGTTTGTGCCCTTCTGCCTTCTGGTGATTTCCGTAAATGTGCATGCAATCTGTCACACTTTACCAGCTTTTGATAATTGGTTGCAAACAGATTGAGTTTAAAACAACGAAGTGGTTGTTAGGTTTCCTCGGTCCAAAAACAAGTGGGGCACTTCTTCGCCTTAGTTCTTTGGTTGACACAACTTTGAAAAGAATAAATATATTTCGAGTCACTGTTGGAAGGCAAAAATTTTGCCTACAATTGGTGGTTGCGTTGTTGTGAACTGGAACAGTAAGGCTTGACGATAAGTCGTTACTTTTGGGAATGAGACGTGTTTACGCAGACTAGGCCGATTGTCTTCCTGTTGTCAATTTTTCCCATAAAGTCCAATTTTTAAAAAAAAATTGAGAATAATTCTGAGAGTAGGACAAGACGATTTTAGTTTTTTTGACTTGAAATTCAGACAGGATGAGGCAAATGCCTAGAAGTTAGATAACCCAGTCTAGTGTGGTTTAATTTGGGTATTTTAATGGAAGTGTAGCACATTTCAGCCGGGTTCGCTTATGTAATAAAATAGATTGAATGATCTCTTTGGCGATTGGGTGTGGACACCAGCGAGTTCCTAGTTGGTTGTAGACATGCTTTTCTGTAACCGATTCAACTACGTTTCAGGAATACCAGCCCGTGGGGGGCTAAATTGGGGAAGCCAAAAAGGTCTCATGACAGCTTAATGCATGTTTATTTGAATGTACTTTTTAGGCAAGAGGTGGTGAGCGAATACGAGCCTTATGACGGATAGGACGCCATCGGCACCCAAGAAGGAAGCGCTCCCTGAACACGCTCAACTGAGATATCTGCACCCCTTCAATTATCACTACTCAGTAATGCATTCCCTTTGCCAACTCGTCTGCTCTTTGCAAGGGTATGAAGGTTGAGGTGGGAGAACAACCGGTTGCAGGGCTGGCGGACTTCTCCCCTCTCAAGAACCTATTTACGGCCAAGATGCACGAGATTTGCATCAAAACGTCGTGGTTTTGAGCATATTTAAGCACAGACAACTACTTGACACATGAGAAATGCATCGCTGCAAGTCGCACTATCATCTCTTCAAGTGTTTATGCGCTACAAGCTACAGGCTATGTGAAATGGAGTTCATGCTTCACATCTCTCCCATCCACATACCTCCTTGAGGAGCCCTGTACAGACACGAGTTGATATGAGATGATAGTGATTTAGTGAAGTCAGGTGGGTTAACGTATGTGCGAAAGAGGGGAGCGGGTTGAATGTTGTAATGCAGGCGGTATTGGACCATACTCTAGCCATAGCTAGGTTCAATGGGGGCGATCGCGCAGACCATACTCGTACACAGAGCGGCAATGGTGTGACACCAGATGAAGATGACGAACACACTAAGGCCGGCCACAAACCCCTTGAGAATGGCATTGGGAACGGGGGAGAGCATGATGGCCGCTGTGCGGAAACTCACCACTGATATCACGTGAGAGTGATGTTAGGAGCGAGGTTGGGGAGGGGGATGGGAATGAGGCAATAAGAAGTAAGATGAGCATCAGTACATGAGGCAAAACGATGCTATGAAATGCAAGCAAGTTCACCAGGAATCGACGATTCAAGCCGACTGAATATTAGCACATTCTTCAGTACATTTTTACCAAAGGAACAACTTTCGCAGCTAAAATTATGTAAAGAATACGATGATCCAAGGAGCGGTTCGGCTGCGGATCCTCACATCGCCTCTATCAACACTCGTTCAAATTATTACCGTGTTTTGTTCATCTTTGTTGCGTCTATGCTCCTGTCTCGACATCAGGCAGTTGGGTTGAGGGCGTACAGCAGTCGCGTGTGTAAGTGCGTATAAGCATCCAACATTCTATGTCAGCAGTCATCACCATCCCTAACCTAGTCTAGTTTGGCGTCTACTGACTCAGTGAATGCATACTTCTCGATAGTACTGTGTCCATTGGTTTGTGCTTTCAGTTTGGCACTTTCCACGCGGGTAAGTCAATTTGAACTCGCTCACAACCGTCGTGTAGTGCCTTCTGCACAATGAATGTCTAGTATTGAGTTCTCTTTCAACGAGGGGCAAAGGTTTTGCTCAGTCAACGTCGTCCATTTAAGATGCAGTCAGCCAAGTTTCCAAGACTTAAGTGGTATGTGAAGTTGAAAATATCGCAACACACGCTTTTCTGTGATGCATTGTGATGGATGAGGTGGATGTGTCATCGAGTAGGCTGCAAGAAGAAGAATAAGAAATCTTTTGTCAGAGTAGCACATTATCCGTGTAAACCAAGGAATTTTACACTTACCCAGTCCTCCCCGATTGAGTAGTCGAAAGCAATCAAATAACTGCCATAATTTCTAAGCTATGGCTAACTAAATACCACGTGTGGGCGAGATTGAAGCCACTTCGTGTCCATGTCATTCTCCGTTAGCGTCCAGTTGCTCATTCACTCACTCATGCGTACAAAATTGAGACTATGGTGTATGCAATTATGGATACATGTGTCAGATCAGTTTGTATGGGTAAGAGCTTTGATGAAAAGTATTTATCCACAGAATTGGAAGAAGAATGGCCCAATTAGGTGTTTTACTGCAATTTTTTAAGTACAATTTTTCAATTTTAGTCCATTGCAGGGATCATGATCACATTCTCTTCGAATGTGGCATTGGAGTTGCCGTAACTACAACGACTTATTGATGACTTAATTCTTCATTTTTTGTCACAGACAAGTTGACACCTGCTTAATTTGTTCTTAAATTAACTGGAAAGTTATTTTTTTGATTCTGGACGTATCTAAACAATCATATCCAACAAACAACACAACCTCACTGCTGTAATTGCCTTCTTAATGGTGTAAATCACATGGCTGGCATCCACTCCGGAGGCGGTAAGGAGACGAGTTGTCAGGGAAGAGTTCGTACCAACATACAGAAGTATGCCAACAGCACTATCGTATGCTTGATGAGATGCTAATTGCTAAGAACTACGATGACTATTCGCCAGGCATGGCCACTGTCACTGTCATGATAGTTTGTACCGCGTGTGTATAGGCGTGTGGATGTGCTACTGAGGTGTTGCGGTCTATTGGATCACTTCTTCCTTCGGCTTGGAAGCCTAACTTAATACAGAATAAAGTTAGTGGACTCCTATGCAATTATTTTCGTAATGTAGGCTGTGGAACATTAGAAACAATCGCCATATGACGTTTATTTGCGATTAGCGTACAGTGACGTGGGTTGAAGGGCAGAGCGGGGGGCAATGTAGACGGAATTAATCACACGTCGAACACCAACATCACTGCTAAACGTAGTCTGGAGTGAAGAAGAGTTCTCACGCTCAGAAAGAGCAGAACGACCAAATCAAATCAGCGCTCTCAGGCCCACACATGGTAGGGGAGGAGTGGGAAGTGGGAATGCTAGCACTTGGGGCGCCCATCAATTATATGGAAGGCGAAATCGGAGTGGGCACTGCTTCTAGGTTTTCACAGCCCATAGCTATCAACGTTGACATCTCAATTTGCCTCCCCAATTCGTCCACATTTACATCGCGTTTTGTATTCTCTAAGGGCTGATTTGATTGTGAATGCCCTATTTCCACAATGCTTGTCGATCCCACTAAAATGACATGTCTGATCGGGCTAGACGCGAAAAGCTAAAGTTACCATTGCTGTAGTGTAGGATCGGTCTGTTCTCTTCGAGCGTTTCAGCTAGTGGACATAGAGTGCTCCTCTGAGTCATGGAATTATGCAGAAAACAGCACATCATTCTGATCGTCATGGCAACCATTCGTGTGACCTCACTATTTGTATACTTTTTGTAAGAGCCGCCGTACCACTCAGGTGTCTAATTGGAACGGCTCATCTTATTTATTTAGGTGAGGGAGGATGCTAATTCCGAGTCTCATGGTTGGTTATCCTGCCTCCTATGTCTAAGCGTCTATCGAAATTGTAATCGAAAAATGGCTGTAGCAAAGTCCTAATCTCTACATGTGAGGCATGAAAGAGGAATAACATTGTTAGCTCTAGTTAATTTGATCAATATGACCAACAAGCGATACCCTTGGTCGGATGGTCACAGGATTCACTGGAACCCTGTTTGTGAGAGACTGATCCTAATTTTACTGGCTTGCTTTAGAGTCTTCCCCAAATTGTCCCATCCATGGTGCCAATACTTAAGGCCTTTAGCAAGCTGGCAATAAATTCACTTCCAGACCTTGAGGTGGAATCTGACTCTATAGTTGAAATAACGTTTACACATGACCACGCAGAATGCAGGCAGGACAGATTGTGCCGCACACTTTACGCCTTTCCTTCATTTAATGCTAAGGTATTTATAGTTCAGCATAGCTTTACAAATGGAAAAGTAATGAAAAACCGGTGGACATCGCCTCGGATGCAAATCATTTCAACACCACGGACTAACTATTCTAGTAAAAGAAATCGCCCCATTCCAGCCAGTTTAGTCGATCAAGTACAGTTTCATGGATAGTATTCAACGTGTTTCTTCGTAATGATTATTTCCCAGCCCCATTAACCTTTTGGCGCTATTGCAACACAGTTTTACCTCACAGTCTAGGTAAGCACAATAAAGGAAAAAATAGCGTATTCACGTAATGGAAATCCCCGAGGATAGGCTAGGGGTGATTTAAATGGCTGCTCCTGTAATGATGTAATTTTCCGAAGTTTTTGTGAAGGTAGCCACCTCATGCCTTCTAGAAGTGATAATATGCATGCATCACAAAAAATTGCGAAGTTGTCATAAAGACATTACGCAAAGGCAAACCAGCTACGGACAGGAGCATTCGAGAATGGCGTGATTGGTTGGGCGAGAGTGTGCACGGCATCAAGTAATTTTCTGAGTGGATAAAGCTTCCACCAATCTGAGCAGCTCGTTCGTGACGATTGTTTGGCAAAATTGTCAGGAGGATGCTCGTGACTCTAAAATTTGTGAGGAATGCAATCCAACTAAGGAGTGTTACGGCTACCATCGAGAATTTCTTCTCCGATTTCCTCTTCACCTTGATGGCGAATTCATCTCACACATTAGCATTGCTTAACATACAAGAAATACGGATTTCTTTTGAGAATCTACCCGGATGGGGTAAATGTAACTAAGATAAACGGGTGGACATCAAAAAACGTCTTTGTCATTTTAACCGACTTTCTATTTTGTGAGCTTGATGTGGAAACGAGAGAGTGTTTTGAATAGAGCTGCCTGACTGCCCACATCTCCGGGATGTCCTAGTCATTGGTTGACCTATTTAGTTGATTAGTTGTAACGATTAGCGTGTAAAGTCACAACTACGAGCATTCCAACAGTATCGCCTTGATTAATGTTGTCTGTGAGGGGCGTAACATCGACTTCTTTCCCACGCATCAAATGGCATCTGGCACAGCGTTATGGCAGCAGTGTCCACGAATCATACGCATCCATCCCCTTCCGACCCCCTTTTCCCTCAATGAACGTAGATCATACCGACTACTGAACGCCACTAGTGAAATGTCCTAGTCCGACTCGAATTCCTGCCACACCTGACACCTGACCACTTTTAAGCACGTCATTGCCTCATGCATCAAATGGACGCCGCCTTAAAGCGGGGCATTGCAAGCTCTGCTGCATTTTTAATGGTTCCACATGTGATTATTTTTAAGTGGTAGATCTTAATAACACCCGTCATTATGAGTCAATCAATGAGAACCAACTAAAGCAGGCACTCATTCCCCAAAGAGGCCAAAATAATGTAAACTGGAATGGACAATTGAGGATTTATTGTTTGAAAATGCACCGAGCTTCATAAATCTATCAGTCCTTCAATTTAACGCTTGCAATGATTACTTGCATTCCATCAAACTGCTGCTTCATCTTTACTCATTGATTTGATAAGTTTGTGAATAATCATTCGGAATAAGTACTAGTCATTCGTATGGCAAAAGAAGCTACTTTGAACCGGAAAAATAATCTGCATCTGATAGTTCGCTTGCTTTGCTTACACCGATGCTAATCCTCCATCTCACACGTCGTGGGCGAGCGCTTGTGGTGCAGGCGAGGGTAAAGCGCTGCCAACGGCGTAGAGGTTGTTGTTATTCGTTGTTGTCCTTTTAATGTAAAAATTAAGGAGCTAGGCGAAACGTTTCCCTTCTCTACCTTCAAAATTTCCCCCTTCATCGCCTTCTTGGGCTTGGAGGCTGTGCCCTGCCATTGACAGCATTGCTGATAGAATTTCTGCGCCGACAGTGCATTTTGGCTTTCAATTTGAGAATCCTCTTTATTAACTCTGAATCGCTCTGTAGCGCACTCAAGCACTAGTTCAGTAGATTAAAATCTCCGTCGACTGATGCAGTTGCTGGTGCGGCTGAACTGCGACTGAGTAATTGAAATCAAGTACAATTTCTGATATAGAGGAAACCTCTTCCTTTAAAGGTTTCTTTCATTCTGACGTAACTCATTTTTAACTTACTCATTCAACCTAATAGGATGGTGGTGATGCATAAGCTCGCAAATCGCAAACTTGATACCACCAAACAATGGACACTTTTAGGATTCAAAATTCATTTATCGATGTCCTGAAGACAAGTATGTATAATTGATCCCCAAGACTTCATCACAATCTCTAAGGCACGAAAACTTTTGTTTAAACGAAAAGATCCTGTTGGCCTAGTGTCTGCTTTGGCAATACCGGACCCCAACTACTGCTGCAGAACGAATTAATGAACTGAATGGCATGATTCAAGGTGGGTTTGGGAGCTCAAAAACCTAATTTGCCACCGATGAGATAGATAGCAAGTCTGTAGACAAAGGACAGGTTATCAAAAAAGGGAAGCTCGGCGTCGACGCTCCATGTTCATTTTTTTAACCTGGAAGCAAGAAGAGACTAGGTGGAAGTAGTTTAGGAACTACAAATCCTCACTTCTTATCACCCTGGTATGTATATTATGAATTTAAGGTAAGGAAGCAAGGCTGACTATTCAAGTAGGATACCATGGTTATAACTACGGTTTGCTTTTCTTAACATCATCATTGTTGTTTACTGTAGGGAATTCAGTTTTGCTTTCAAAAACTGTCAAGTAGACAACAGCTGCACAGCCAAATAAACGTTGGTATTCGTAGAATTTTGTCTATTAGTGAAAATGAACTTGTCATTTGAGTGTTTGTTTAAAGTGAACTGAGCCCCTAAGAAGTAGTGATAGCATTTCAAAGCTACGCAATTGGCTGGAAGTATGGGAAATTCGGTCCTCGTTAATGAAGGCTGGTAGCTGTTAGTGGTGTTAACGATATTTAGAATGATGTGCAAATGGTAAGAAGACCCTATTAGTAAACTTCAACAAGGTACAAGATCCCATGAACTGTCTAACGACCGTCAAGGTAAAAGAAATTTCCGCATTCAAATTCATACCCATTTAAAAGTGGAGAAGGAAATAAGGAATATGAGCTACTACTTGACGCGTACTACTTGCGTACGTTCCTTCCATTCAGTGAATGCATTCATTTACGCATTCCATTGAGAGCTTTCTAACTGGCCAAGCACTGTTACCATGTTGTTGATCCGAGGATACACTGAAGTGACTCCGCCTAGTTCCTCAAAGTAGAGCCTAAATACGAAGTGTTAAAGTGGCCTCCAAAAGCACTTATTGACTGTTTGAGTGTCAACGAAAGATCCGTGGCATACCCCAAATTTCAATAGGATTTTACAGCCTCCATCTCCACGTTTGGAGAAGATGCAGCCTACTAATTCAGTTATTTATCCCATCAAGACCCCTTCTAGTAGGAAAGATCAATTAATTGGTTGCCAAGGCGATAGGTTGTACAAATAGTCGAGTTACGTCAATCACGTGTTTCCATTGCAGGAGGAATGTCGTGTTCGCAAAAAGAAGACGGACAAATTGAGTTTATTTTTCCAATTTTGAGTTGACTCTAGTGTATTCAGTCGGCCTTCATGCACGTTAACGGATCCTTTACTAGATGTGCACATACTCTGATGCTCTCACAGTCACATGCCATCGCGGCATAGCTCAAGATTAGTTGGTCGCTCCGACTGCGAAAACCAGGTGAGGGCATCGCGGCAAAAATGCGTTGGTGGTTAAGTTGATCCCATGCGACCTGCTATGAGGCCGTAGCACAAGTGGATCACTTGTCGCGCTTGACCGGCCTTAGAGACAGCTGCTCTCGCTATGCATCTCCAATGTGCCATACCAGAATTTGTGGCTTTCCCATTCATCGACAGCTAATTTTTCTTTCTATTCCTGTTTTCTCTGTAAGCGTAAACTTACTAATAGATTTGCAAGCCTATTGTGTATGAAGTGGAATGAGCATGGAAGATTAAGGAACCATCCTTTTTTTGTGTACATCAAATGACCTTTGCTGCAGACCTTCAGCGGAGCATAATGTACTTCACAAAAAAATTAACATATTCAGATGCTTTTTCAAAGCAGGTGCTAAAGATTAGTGGAGAATTCGGTGTGATACAGGTTTTCGCCTGTGACCTTTGTGTTGCAGAACATGTTGAAGGTTTCCGCATAAAATTCGAAAATCAAATTAAAGCAGTGTGGGTGATAATTTTGTACCAATGTGCCAATTCCTGCAGGTAGGCATCATTGTGAATGTTGACCGCTATCCATTCATTGAAACGCGGAAACGTATGAAAGAGGTATGACCCATGGAAAAATTCCTCCCTCATATTCTTCACCACGAAAGATGGAATTGCTATAGAGGCTGTTACCTACATAAGATTTCAATCCGACGAATCGAGTAAACTGTGTAAAAATCTAGTTTCTGTCATTTATTCCATGTTATCTAAAATACCTTCTTTCATCAACGAATTTTGCTGTACACACGCTGTGAACTCATGTTGGAATTTTGCGCCATTATCAAATTTGTGTTGAGCACAAGACATGCGGATGAGGATGGGGTATCAGTGCGTTTTGGTGCTATCCCAGGTGCCTGTCTCATCTGAATGAGGACGCTGGGGAAGGATGTGCACCACGAACCTCAACTCATTTCCCTCGCTGACAAGACACCACCTTGCAAACTCCTTTTGGGTGATAAAAGCGTCAACAAGTGGGCATCATAGAAGAATGGCTAGAGGGAGCCTCATTTCGCTCAGCTTTGCCTCATTTTGCGCGTCCACATGATTTGTGAGGGTGGCTGGAGGGAAGCTTCAGTAATGAAATTGAACCTCAACTGGTCAAGGAAAATGAAGCCAACTTGATACATGCTGCGGAGATAAATGTTGACGTGCCACCCAACCTCACGACCCCGATGCATCAAAAGTATTGTAGTACATCATACTAGAATTGAATGAGCTTATGATTGACACTATCCTGTTGCCTTTGTAAGTCTCAAGGGATGAGTATTTAGGATGCAAGCTTTCGCAGACCCGCGCCTCTATAAGAGCGGGAATAGAATTGGTTCCCATGGTGTTATTGCGGCACTTTCCATGGAACCGAAGTAAGCTTAAGGTTCAATAAAATGATAAACCATGGAAGTGGATCTGTTAACCACTGATTACTTGTCTAAAAGTCATCCATTCCACCGACTTGTGTCTTGGTCAAACAACACAAACATCTTACATTCGTGTAACTAGAATACTAACCCACTAATTTACACAAATTGGAGAGGAGTCTTTCACTAGCAAACTTAAAGGGTGACCTCTTTTAAAATGCAATAAAGCAGTCTAAATTAAAACCATTCGCCCTGCAGTCGCTTGGACAGTCTAAAACGCGGGAGCCTGCCATATGACCGCAATTTTGCGCTTAGATTTAGCATTTGATAGGGAACGGATATTTTCTAAAATGAACCGGTAACTATGCCTCGCACGACACTCACAATAAAAGAAAATCGCCAAAAAAATTGTACTTATTTTAGTGGACAAACGCTTACTGTGGTGACAGAAAAAGTGGCGCATAAATTGTTTAAACAGTGGTCAGGAACAACAGTTCGGGGTCTCAATGAGTCGGGCACAACACTGTGACAGGCGACATGTACGCTGCTGACCCGTATCATGGTTACACCCGTATATCCTGCGTGCTGTCTAGCAAAAAATTATCACAGTCATTAAAACCAAACGGCCCAGCAGCCAACGTTGTTTCAATCCCCCACTGTGGGCAACTTATTAGCTAACCAATTAGTAAGGCGATGAACAGGCGGTTTCGAGGGCAGATTTCAGCAGAGGGCTGCCTGCTGTGATTACCATGGCCCAAAAACAGTCGCCAACGCTAAATCTCAAATAGGCAACTTAAATTAGCAGTTGAATCAGACCCATGGTATCCATGCAAAGCATTTAATCAAGTTAATGCGAATGCTTCACACAAACGCTAGATCATCTCTGGTGGTGTTGCATGATTTCACCAATGTAAAAATACACAATTTTGAACAGCAAAATAAACCGACAGTCGTGAGATAACAAAGTGGTGAGTACCGAAGCCGAATCATGCCAGCACCGCCAAGTCTGTTACGCTGGTTGTAGATTTTGGCCACAGACCGTAGTAGATTGAAGGGCTATTTCCCATCTCGTAGCTAAAATTTACTAATTTGAACTTCGTATTCATGTGCATTCCACTAGAATGTTTTAACAATATTTTATGCTGATAAGAATAATGTTAAGACTCGAGACTGCGTAAATTAAGTGATTCGAAACTAAAAGGCGCCAAATCCGTAAATAAAGTGACTAGAATGTTTTCCTTAAGTTTAGCATTAAATCACGTCGAGGAGACGTGAGAGAGGAAGAAGAGAAAAGGTAAATGAAAGAGGAATAGAAGTTGGAAAAAGGGTGCTCACTGAACTAAACCGTGGGTCCGCGAGGCTCCCCACGTGTGTGACCCCATTACACACTCAAGTTGTCGGCACAAAATTTCCACGCATTTGAGAGCGAAACTGTCAGTGCAGATGCGAAATATTTTGGGGAAATTTATTGTTTAACCTTCCTACTTAATGTCTTCATACCAAACGTAAAAATTTGAGCAATAAACAAATTGCTCTTAGGGTTGCATCTTCAATTTTGGGATTTTAAACTGGTTTGATTTAAAGGAGAGGTAACAAACAATTTCTGGGAACGGTTTTGGTATCTGTAACTAATTCCTTAAAGTTCAAACGCGATTTTACCTCGAAGAATTCGAAGGAAGACACTTAGGACTGTTTCTGGATCCTCCAATCGCAGAAAGTGAGACCAAAAATTCAGGGTTCTCTTCCGTGATATGAGGGAGATCGCTGAACTGGAAGGTGGGATCCACAAAAGTGAAGTTGGTAAATGAAATGCATACATCAGTACAGCTGTACGCACTTCTCGTCAAGACACGCCGTGAAAGTGGTGCTACTCACACAGTACCCTTCAAAGACGGCATTTCAAGCACGGGTCACCTCGACCATTTCCCTCTCACCGAGATCTGCACTCCTCCATATCAGGTCGGCATAAACAAAGTGAAGTATGCGAACAGACAGGTTCCGCGCCTAGTGGCAAGCTTCATCAGCTCCAAATAAGTGTGCTTTGGAAGAGCAATGGATTATAACATCAAACCGTCACGGCGGATAGTGACGGAGGCAGTGAGACAAGAGCAGCGGCCACGTGACTTCCCACCCTTACCTCAACTCCCTTTCCCTTTGGTGCAGCAATTGTAATCGGTTTCTGTCGTCCTTTTAATGTGGATCCTGGCGTCCAGCATAAAGACTATATGAAGCACAAAAAGGTACATACTATGCTATTTTCCGATTTCAGCACCTGCAGCCAATAAAATTCACAGTGAATGAAGAAATGAAAAGAACATGACATTGGTAAATAATATCTTCCCCCAGTACAATTTGCCCTTGACCTCGAACTCCAACTTCTGCAACAACCTCTTCGTGCTCCTGGTTTCATTTCACTCATTACCTTCTCCAATGCGGTAGAGAGGCTCATTAGCAATGAGACATTCTCCTCGCCAGTATTTTGGGTAATTCTGCTCTTAAGCTTGAACCTATTTGTAAAAAGGTAGCTGTTTCCAATGAACTTACTGTTAAATTAGATTAAGGCAGATGGTCACTTGTATTAACCTTTAAAAACGGAGGACTGCGGTGACATCAATGCGCAACTTCAAAGCGCTGCATGGAAAACAGACGTCCAGACAGCGAGGAGGCGAGGTGTAGGGCACGCAGTATCTCCAGACCAGTTTTCCATCCCCACAGCATCATCTAGTTACCGCCTCTCCCAAAACGTGGGTGGCCACCCGTGCCCCATGTCTTTGTCGTTTTACTACCACTTCACGTTCCGTGTCGCAGTAACACCATAAATCATCTTTGAAGAATGTTCAATACCATTCCCCCTGAATTATCCCTGCAGATGGTCTTATCTTATGTATTTAAAAGAGCCACTGGGCCAGCATGGATCTCAGTAGACCAGTCAGATCTTTGACAGACCACGCCTACTCAACTACAATCGTAGATAGTCCTCGAAGTTCGTAGTCGGCATCATAGGATACATGAAGATACCATTTACACGTGTAGCAGAGTTACTTTTGACTACCACTATTATCTCTTCCATTGATAACCCTGACAGATGGGAATTTGGCTAAGCAAACCAGTGATGGCATCCGTCTGGCAGAACGATAAAATAGCTTAATCACTCTAATTTCAAGCTCTTGCATGCGAACAGAGCTAATGTGGAAAAATAGTCTACAAGGATCGAGCAATGTATATGGACTTTTGTCGTGCCAGGCAGAATCAAATGTCTGGAGTAAGACCTCCTTCTCCGGCCAGCTCCGTTTCGGGCTCCTTGAAATCTAATCAGTTTGCAAAAAACATGACACTTCGACACTCCACACAGACCTGGGAGACAGGAGAATCGTTGCCTTTAAATGAATTTGAAGTAAGCCAATTTTTCAGATGAAACAGTCATTACTCTCACTATAGCTGTGATGCAGGATTGGTCTGCTAATTTGGATCCTAACACGGAATAAAGACGGTTTTTTTCTTGTTGTTTCCCTTTTGATCACGGTTCCTGCTCCCATTGAGGGTTTCAGCTAGTGGACATAGAGTGCTCCTCTGAGTCATGGAATTATGCAGAGAACAGCACATCATTCTGATCGTCATGGCAACCATTCGTGTGACCTCACTATTTGTATACTTTTTGTAAGAGCCGCCGTGCCACTCAGGTGTCTAATTGGAACGGCTCATCTTATTTATTTAGGTGAGGGAGGACGCTAATTCCGAGTCTCATGGTTGGTTATCCTGCCTCCAATGCCCACACGTGAGACATGAAGGGGGAATAAAATTGTTAACACTTATTAATAAGATCAATTTTATCAATAAAAGAATCCGTTAAACGAATGAACACAATATTCGCTGACCAATTCTGATTTTACTGACACATGGGATGACTTTGATTGTTTTAGAGTCTTCCCAAACTGTCTCATTTATGTTGCCAGTACCTTAGGCCTTCAGCAAATTGACAATGAATTCACTTCCAGACTTTGAGGTGGAATATGGCTTTATAGCAGGATCACGATCACAAACAGCCACCCAGAATGTGAGGAAGAGAGTAGTTACATTGCGTAGTTAGGGTTTGAGGACAGAGGGTACCACCTATCCCACACAAAATTTCATTTTGCTGAACCTTCTTTTGTGTTCTTCTCGTCCCTCCTGAAAGGTGAAAAGTGGCTTTACACCACATAATCACACATACGTTAATAGTCGAAGGGCTACCTCGTTACCCGTTACCTCCGGGAGGAACGCAACTATTTACATGGGAACTTCGACTATTATGTGCGACGACATTGCTTCAAGGTGGAGAAATCCTCATCAAATACGCCCATCACCACATTGAACATGAACGTACCTGTGCGGGGCGAACAGCCGAGCCATTCCGGGTCCTCTCATGAGATGTCAAAATCATCAACATTAATTATAACAATATTTTTAATTGTCTCTTTCGCATCGGTAGAGTGATAAATAACCCTTCCTCGAAAATTCACAGGTAGGTATAAGCACGTCTTCCAGGCATAAGTAGTCCATCTTAAAATTTAGTCGAAACCTCATTTCTGACCTCCAGGGGAGGTGAGCTGTCGGACTGATCTGCATGGCAGTGCAAAATTATGGGCTATCAAGAAACTGCTTACCGCCTCTTCTCCTTTCCATTCTTCACCTAGTTGCTACTAGCGCCTCATGTACAAGAAACAAGTGCTAATTGAAGGTTTAATTTCCAGCACAATCGAAAGCGACCCCACTAAAATCCCGATTCACGGTTACGGCTCCCTGCTAGACCTCCACTCAGGGCAGTCACGGTGAGGACAGCTGCAACCGATGAAAGCCATAAAGATGACATGACGTAAAATAGTGACCATTTTCATAAGTACAGCAGCTTGGTACCAAAAGGCATATGGCAATGGGTGAAGAGAGTTTTAATACTAGCAGAAAGCAACTTATCCTTTGCCTTCATTGCGAGGATCAAGAACAGGAGCTAAATACGTTCCTGTTGACGTTTTTCTATAATGCAAAGAGATTGCCGAGTGCACCCAAAGCAAAGGCACTAAAATTTTTTGCATTCACTTTGAAAAGTGCAAACTAAAACCCTGTTAAGGTGAATCTTAGTGAATCCAAGTTCGAGCTGCTTAACCCAGATCCTTCAACAGTGTCCACAAGGGCGTGAGCCTCGGCGATTTGTGAAAGTGGGGAAGCATTTCAGGATGTTATAGGTTGATCAGTCTGTGTTTAGGTTTGGAAATAGCAGTAACCAGTATTGGATTAAGAACCATCACCGCTTCCCAAAATGGTATTAAAGAGTGAAATACTCAAGAATGGGTGTAATTTATCAAAATTAAGGTTGAGACGTCATTTTGTGAGCAGTAAGTTCGCTTTTTTCCACAGCCGACTTTGATGATTAAAATAGATCTTGATTTGAGCAACGGGTGCTAGGAAAACAGATCTTACCAAAGTGGATTTATTACTCTTGCACAGCTGTATGGCACGAACTGACAATAGTTGTTCAACCATAGTTGTTAATTACAGAAGAAGTAAAAGTCAGGTGAGGGGCGCATGAGTTCGTTCATACACTACACAGAGCCATACGAAACACCTCCAAGTATGCTAAATCCAGGGTTGACAATTCTAGGCTATACTCTTCACTAAGAGTGACCGTGGGATCACGTTGGAGTCCCGATTCAATTTTTTTTATGAACAATTGGTACCCCTTCCCTGGAGCTTCGCCTTTTCCTTTTACTTTCCCCTTTCGTCTCAACCCAGTTGCCCTTCTGTTCAGACACTGAGAGCGTGCAGGAAGACCCGGTTCCAGCAGTCATCAGTTTCAGGGTGAGCGTGTCGGAAGCAGTTATAAGAATTGCTTCATCTGTAAAATCTCTCCACTTGAATATGGTACCGACTGCCCTTACTTTACTCCAAAATGCAGGATACTGTTTTTGACCGGGCTCTGTGGGATTAAGGGGCCATGACGGGAGGTCACGTTTTGAAAGAGTTTCCTTAACACGCGTTCCCTTGATTGAAACACCTTCGTGCGTTCATGGCAGAAGAGGTCGAGCGCACTTGCCCATTGACATCTTGACAGTTCTTATCAAGTGGCAGCCTTATGTGCAATTGTTTTCTGTACCTTATTCCATGAGCCTCATTAAGTTTTGAAATGTGCTACTTATTTTGCAGTAACAAGCAGGGCCGTAAGCCGATCAAAACGCTTTACACATCTTAAGCACACTCTTTTGGCACATTTTTCATTTGAATGCTAACGGACTGTCTACCAGAGTTACTGTCTTGTTTGAACTTGAGGTAATTAGTTGCGGGCATGAAAAGTGTTTTTAAAGATATTTTGCAAGTGTTTCTTAGAGGCAATATTTTTGTCACGTCACCTGCTTCTCGTTTGATTTAGATACAACTGGACGATTGACCTGCATTCATAAATAGCAGGTTTTCTTCCCTGGCGATTTTACTCCCGAACGTGGGGAATTTTCCTGCTGACCGCCTGGGTGTGCATTGGCATCACACACATGAGGGACCTCGAGGATGCACGACTTTATCACCAAGCCTCACGTGTTGAACACGGTTAGCACCCTTTTCTCGATTTCCTTCCTCCTGCCTCCTCCTTCTCCTTCTCCTCCTTCTCCTTACCTCTATATTACGCGATGTGATATAATACTTCAAGAAAACGTTTAACTCGCCTTCTAGAAGACGTAATTTCAATTTGACCTCAACGAAATCACACCGAATGCCTCTATGTGCCTAAAAATGAAGGCACCCACCTCGATTTCTGAATGTTAACCTTCGTTCTCTCCACTGATGCACACTGAATGCGTACGAAGATAGTAAATAGGCTACTTTAGCTTGGATCCTATTTCAAAACTGATGTTGACAACACTAAGAGTGTGTGATTTTATTTTCATGCGAAAAGTGCGGTCAGACAAGTGATAGCCGCTCTCTCGTCACCATCAGATCCTACCACCGTCACTTGTATTGGCCCACGGTCCCCACTGGATCTTTTGGTCTCTCTGTAAGCAATTTTACTATGCAACAGTGGAGAAGTCAATGATTGCCATCAACCTCATCACTTTGTGATCGTTGACATCAACAACCGAATTTTCTCAGCAAGTAAATTTAATTCTATTTAAGACGCTAAAATCAAAGAACTCCTATTTTTGGGAAATATGACATTCGCCTCTTAGCTTGGCGTCAACGAATTTCGGCAGCATTACAGTTATTCCACAGAGTTATAGCTCATTCGCAAAATGTTGAAGATCAGTTGGGAGTTGAGGACTTTGCATGTTCGTTTCTCACGTTTGTTCATCATCATTAGCGTAGCTGCATCATAAATGACCGCAACAGTGACCACCCACTTGTCTAAAAAAGTCTTCTTTTGATGGCTTTCGAATGAGTAAACAGGCGTTGCATCATTCTCCACTTTGAATAGTTTACCCAGTTTGTTTTGAGAAAATACAACGCAGCTAGTCTGCTCAGTCGAATTGGGTAAATTTGATTGGCCTGTAAATGTGGATCACTTGAAACTAATCAGTGTGAAATAGACTCACTCCCGACATGTCACTGACTGAGCTTGCATAACTTTTTTTGTCAAGGGAAAAGTCTTTAGATAGATTAATAAATCCGTTAAATTTGTCTAAGACTTTGTGGTAACAAAGCAACACTTTGCATGTTTATGTGCCATGAGTTTTACGGATGACTCCATTCAGCCACAGTGGATGGTCAGACCCTTCAGACCACTTCTTAAAAATGCCCTGCTGAAGAGTGAGTGCAACTTTTTCTGGCATTCACTGCAGAATGATATCTTTGCCTGTGGACAATCAGCATAATTCCCTTAACAGAAGCTTTCACTGCCTGTTCATTTGTGTTTTAAAGAGGCTTCACAAGTCTAAAAGAGGTGAGAGTTGCCCTGGTCGATCTATTTATGACAGCTCAAAGCACTCGAAGTTTAGCCTCAATGATGGAGATCCGAGAGATACCCGATTAAGTCATTTCTTAAGTAGCGAGTGGCTGCATAGTCCTGCACAGATTTGCTGACACATGTACACTACAAATTTTTTAGAGTAAAAAAGTTAATGATTTGAATTCACAGATTGGCGTCAGTCTAAAATGTCAACGCTTGATGAGCAGCTGCTGCATGAATTTGCCGCATGTACTTTCGAGTTATCCTCACTCAAATGGGTAATTTTCTTTCCACTGATGGAGGTTTCATGGGGTAGCGCTGGTATGTTCACAGGGCAATGTAATCATGCCTTTGCTTAGACACATGTTAACCCCAATCACCGCAGTCTCGTCCTTTCATCCTGATCAGACTGACATCTTATCCACGAAACATGTGTCAAGCACTTCATCTTTAAGTGAAAGAGGGCAACAAATTGAGTGAAATTCTTATTTATACATCTTAGTTCATCACGCACACCATATCAAAGTGGCGGTCTGAACAGGTGTCCATGTTCCTGCTTGGATTGGAATCTCGCTAATTTGGTCAACAGTGGAGGGAAGGAGACATTGATGGCACTAGGTATCACCATGTGGTTCAGTTTTTTAGTAAAAGTATATACTGGACGCCTTGACAATCAGTCTCATCTTACTTCCGGCCCAAATGAAAACATCTCTCCATGTTGTTATTTAGGGAGCAGATGTCACAGTATCAGAATTGCTGCCTTGTTAAACCACAAACATCTCACACCAGTCCGAATTGCCTTCATTGGCTCTTCAAAGTGACGCGCAATATTCATTTTGGGTGGTAAAAATCCGTCTTTATTTTGATTAAGGCCGGGGTTAGAGAAGCCGAATGCTAATAATGAACGGATATTAAGCTTTTTGTCAAGAAAATGTCGCCCAAAACTGCCTTTAATTGCAGTTGAGCGCTGTGACCATGCCATGCCAATTTAAGCCGTTACCGGTCCTGTCGACGTTGACATTATACTCACATGTTTCTGGATTATTCATCTATGATAAAATTTACTTGGAATGTAAACGTTTTTCTTCGCTATGCCTTTTGTATGGTCGCCTTCCGAAACATCTGTCTTCCACTCGCACTGACGGTGTTCATACTAACGGGAAACTTTCCCTTAAAAAAGAAGCACCTGAGTCCGCCTTTAAGTTAACTGGGAGTTTTGACTGCACTGATATCTACACTTAATGACAAATGTTTAGCTCTCCTGTTGAATTGTGGTAACGGGCGGCTGAAGTGCAGGGGCTGAGGGGCGTCATGGGCATGGGACACATGGTACCGCGGAACGGGGAGGAAAGCAGGTAGAAAGGGGAGTAGGAATCTAGTTTATCCCCACAAAACCACGCACACGAGCTTCCCAATGGCAATAAACACAGTGATCTCTGAGTGATCAATGGCCAAACGCCCTCCCCTGTACTCCCTTGTCTTAAGACCTGCCTTTTCACTGGTAATGTAAACAAAATGCTTGGTCGGTTAGTGTGCTTTATCAACGGCCGTATTCAGTTCACTATTTTAGCTTTTTTTGAGAGAGAGCGTGACAATTTTAATGCGTAATCACGAACGAAATTTGTCAGAAATCATATTCTGTGTAAGTTTGTGGCTTACCTCCTACACAACGGTTAGTGACTCATTAATTTTATTTTTATCGAAACCTAAATCCTGCATTTGAATTAGCTTTAAGTTTTGCAAGAGTACTTTTATAAAATTTGGCTCCTGCTTCTACAGAATGGAATCATGAGACATTTACTTCTTTGGCATAATCCATTCGCTTAACTAGAAGCTCACAAAAGTCAGTCAAATGCTACGATGGTTGATCCCTTAGCGGGGCGTATGTATGGATCTGAGGCTCAAATTAATCTAATGGGGAAAGTTGACACCGCGAAGAGATTACTTCATTCCCAAATTAGGTTTGACTAGTTTCACAGTTGTTGAAACTACGTTTAAGCGTTGGGTGAGGATGCGGCATGTCTTTATCTATCTTTTACATTCATAGGGAAGGTTCACCACCATTCATCATTCATTTTCACGTTAGTACATTTCGCATATCCTATCACGTTTGCTTACAGCAGCGGCGGCACCCAAGAGGTGGATATTTAAGTGGGGAACGAGAAGGCAAGCTGACAACTGGTACACAAACTCCGATTGGGAGGGCGAAAAGGTGATGCGCTCTGCTGACTGCTAGTCAGTGTTTCCTTTTTTGGGAGGACGTCACGGAACAACAGGTGAAGAGAAATAAGCTTACAATTTTTTACGCTTTTACCACATTTAGAGTTAAGCGAAACACTTCGTGTCATTTAATAGATTCTCATTTCATTTTATACCTGTGCGTTTGAGAACAAATAGAAAGGAGAAGGGAAAAGGATGTTTGCAGCAATCATGTAGATTGGGCAACGGGTTTGGTCTACCATCCGTATTTCACCCATGACGCTCGACCGTTGTGGCTACTCACACGTCACAAGTAGACCACACTACACTAAAGCGTACACTTGAGTGGACAATAGCAAAATTATCATGTGAAATACTTCGAATGAAATTCTGAATGCTCGATCATTCCGAAAACCAATTAAAGAGCAGCTTTTCAGGCAGCCTGTGTGCAGCAGGCCTGTCGTGTTTCCTTTTTAGTTGCTCTAGCTCCTCTCGAAATTGTAAACGACAAATAGATTGATAATGCAGAGCGAGTAAATTTGGCCTATTTTATGGCAAAAGAATCAAGAACCTATCCTTGACTATTTGCCGCATTATACTACCTTGTACTCTAGACCCAAATGAACATGAACGATAGGGAGTTTGCAGCTTCACTTGAAGCAAGAAGACCATGAAGCAGGTGCAATCAGGATGCTGTAGATGTGATTCAAACAATACTAACGCGGTATTTAAGACAAAAGTTTTCGTATTTAGCCTCGGACTTATATGCTGTGGTGTCGTTGGCAGTCAATTTCATGAGGTCCGAGTGAGCACTTCAGCACACAAATGGACGGAAATGGAAAATATGTAGACAAAATGCTGCAATGTCACGAAGGGCTTTCCAAAACGTCCACCACACCAAATATGCAAGAGGAATGCATTCAAATGCACTCTAGAGTATTTTGATCAAGATTATGACCCACCGTCTAAGGTCAAAAAGTAAATCCACGCACAATGGTGAGACGTGATCGTATATCTCGGAGAGAAAATTCGTTAATGGAAAGGACACCGTAGGCAGAGTAGAGAAGATGCTCTGACAGCTCTCACTAATTACAAACGGTAGTGTAACGCATGTGTTCAGTAGCTCTACTGCTGAAATGCATTTTTGTGTGCTGGACTAATCTCCACCTCTACTGGGTCCTTTGCATCATAACAAACTAGTTTGCACCTAGGTAAACTCGTACCTCCAAGAATAGTGTCTGATCTCGTTTTCCAACTATCTGAAGGTTTTGCGTACGAAGCCGTCTTAGGCCTCTCGTAAGGTGAGGTTATGTATTTTTCGTTAAAAATTGTAAAGTCGTTGTAAAGTCATTGCGAAACGACGAAATGGTTACACGCTTGGATCACATGGCAGCAAACATCTAAAACTGTTGTGATTGGTTAAACGCGCGTGTGCTCACGTCAAGTAGTTTTGTGAATGGCTTAAACTTTGACCAATCTGTGCATTACAATCGAGCAGATCGGTCGGACAAACTATTAGGCAATTCATTTAAAGAATTCTACAACCACCTTCGAGAACATTGTCTGTAATTCTTCCTCCTCACCAAAATTGAATCTTTTCTGCACGTCAAATAAGAGATGTACGGTTTTCTGAAGATATACTCAAATGAAATCGATGCAACTAATCGAAGTGGGCGGATGAAGTTAAATGTCCCTGTTATTTGTACTAATCCCTAATTAAGGAGTTTGAAAATGTTCACTCCAGATATGGGGAAGAGCGTGTGTTTTGGACAAAAATTCTCATCTCCATGTTGTTGAATGATTATTTCGTTGTTAGATTCGTAACAGCGAGAGTACAGAAGCAAATGCATAACTTCGATAATTTCAACGGCGCTACCTTCACGAACGTTGTCTGCGCGATTTTAAAATTTGATTTTACGTAATGACAGCGACCTTTGCGACTCAAACACATCCACCTCCGTAAACGAGCCTGGACCAATCAGATTATCGAATGACACTATTGAATTGTCAAGGAGCATGGAGACAATTTCGCTTGTCTGACACGGAGTTCCCCCAACCACGAACCTGTCTATCTCAAGCCGTCATTGCGTGATTCAGTAAAGCGACAGCTCTTTGAAGTAATGCGATCTGAATCCTGCTACGTTTCAAAAAGTCCCATGGGTAAACGCGGGGGAGTCTTGATACCCCTTAAAGAATGTGATTAAAGCTATTGGAACTATGTCAAGAAGGCACCTCAGTCCACTCGCCTTAACATCACTAAATCATCCAACTAACCACAGCACCATTACCCCATAATTTGCAAATTCACTAAGAATATTAGCGGCAACCGTTTGCTAGATTAATGAGTCTACGATTAGATGCGGAGGAGTCACAAGTCTCTAATGATGATAACGTTGTCAAAGATACTTCGAATTTCGAGTGAGTTTCTTTTGAATTACCACACTTGTAGATACGAATTGGAGAGAGTTAAGGGGTTGTTTCGGGGCACTCTGTATTGCATTCCTCCAGTGGACTTATTCCTCATGCAGCAATAGTATGAACTTGATCTTCTCCATGGTTTTGCTGTTTCTCCTCGTGTGATACTGTTCAAATCAGTCACCTTGTAAATACTACCCCCGACTTCCCACTGAATACTCCCCTCGAGTCTCGGCCAGCGGCTCATCCACATTCTCGCAATGCATGCTCCCCTTTCTATTATTTGGATTGCAAATTTAAGGCCAGCAATACAAGGAAATTTAGTTAACTTGCATAAAATTTAAATTGAAAGTGTCAACGAGTGATTTTGTGATTTGGTCAACATTTTGTGTGAATTTGGTTTTGTGTTTGGATCACCAACTTAGTTATCTATCAAAGAGTGGCTGACAGACGCGTGTTTTTGGCTTTCACTAGGCTAATTAAGCATAGTATGTACAGGATTTACTCAATTTATGACAAGAAGTTATATTGACAAGGAATTAGGGAGTTTCACATCATTTCGACGCTTCAATTGCTCCACCTTCCGCGTCTGTGGGTCTGGTCCTAATCTGCTCGTGGTTACGTGAGTTTAAAGATGGAAGCCGCACATTATTGACGCATTTGATGTCTGAATCAACCATTCGCTCAATAACTTTACGAATTGGCATTTTTAGCTTTAGAGTGCAAACAACCTTCAAATGGGTTGGACTGTCCATACTAGGACATTGACCATACGCAAAACTATAAAGCACTGGAGTGAATTAACTTCCTAAATAAGTACTACAAAAGGGGGACTCCGATATCTTATCCACCTCTACGAGACCTACCAATGTGTATTTCGGAGGGGTAGGCGCTGGTAAAAGCAATTACCCTACGAGATCTCTGTCGCCGTAAAACGAACGAACTAGCACCTGCTTTTGCAAGCTTTTCGAACGGATGATAGCAGTAATCACCTATCCAGTAAAGCACACCACAACCGCCTTCATTTTCAATGTGGCTAGCTGAGAATAATGCACACGTGAAAAGTGGATGAATCAACGTGGTCGAGGCGACTACACGTGAGGGCTGATTCAACCCCGGTAAACGGATACGTTGGTGGCCCGAGGTGTACTTCAGGAAGACCTTCCTCAATAGGGAAACGTCAGGCACGCATTTGAGAATGACTAGTAAGTGACTTAAGTCAAGGCAACACCACGAAAGGCTTTACTACAGTTTGTCTGGCACATGTGTTAAAAGGCGAAAGGAAGAAACAGGTATGAGGATGTGCGAGTAAAAGACCTTAATGAAGGGGATTCTCCGTTGAGTGCGATTAATCATTTAGTATGCAATGGTACGTAAGCACCTTTAGTGAAGTCATAATTTCGCGCAAACACGCGTACAGACTCATCGGTGTTCTGATTGGTTCCACTATTTCGCATGCGTGTCAGGCCGTTTTTCTAGTGGTTCAGAGCTCAGCCAATCTGAATGTTACGTTCATGGGATTTGATTGAATGGACAGTGGGTAGGACTAACTCACGTGGCCACAAAATCGACAATTAAATCGATTGCCTGGTTTGATTATGCATATATGTATGAAAGAGAGCGGCTCAGAGGCTTAAAGATGTTCGTCCACATTGTTAAAGTCACTTGGAAGCGTACGGAGGCGAAGATCTCTCACACGTCAATCCACAGCTGGCGACTGAGTCAAGGCGAGTACGTGAAATAACATATGATTCTCACAACTTCAAAATTTCTATAAGGAATACTTACCATGGGAAGCCTCCTCAGAACACAGAACGCACAAGGCGAGCGTGAATTTCAGGCAAAATTTTGGAACTGCATGGCCTCACTTTCTCTGTAGATGGATAAGGAGTAATTTCCCTCAATTTCTTAATTTATTATGGCAAAGATGTATCTCTCTTCTGTCGTCTAACCATGTAAGCCATTCTAGCAGACGACGTTGATAGCTCGGTCACAAGATCAAGACGTAACTGTCAATAAGGCAGCAGTGTGGTTCTGACAAGTGCAGCGCGGTGCTTCGGTGAGATGCTAGAACTTACTGATTGTGTCTGCTTTGCGGAAAGAAAGTATGGAGGAGGCTGAGATGCTGAGCTTTTGCTATGAAGTGTTGGGTGGTCTGCGCAATCTGCTCGAAGAGAATCTGGAGGCGAAGACATGGTTGCAGGTGATTAATTGTTGTAGTAGCGCAACAACGACTACTGCCTGCCAAGTTTTCGTTCCTTTCAAATCACTGTCTCCACTTATGCCTCCGCTGCTGATTTTACCTCCTTCGTCTTGCAATCTCAAGCCACCTATTGTGACAGTGGTGTCTACGAGTTCCCTGCGTCAGCATTAGCCTCCCCATGTATTCATCCTCCTTCGAAAACAATAGCGCCGATCCCACTGACTACTCTGTGCAATCATAGAAGTGGGAATGAATATGGAGGCCTTATCAGAGTTGCTTATAACTGGGTCATGGAGACACCTAATTTCCTCCTCAATGTTCTTTCATTGCCTTTATATGATGCTATGAGATCAATCGCTTCCGCAGCATTTCCACTTCAAGCAGAAGATGCAGTAGTAATTCGTTATTATGCGTTACATTTCCAATTCGCCAGTCCTTGCGCTCTCTCATGGTTTCATGATGTCATTGGGGTAGATTGTCTCTAGCATTCTTTCCCTGCGTGAACCATAAAACCCTCTTCTTGGGTGCTACTCCCTTATTATGTCTTCGGCGATGACTTGGGGGCTTTTGTGTTTGATGGAGTTTAGGCATAATCGGTTGGTTCAGTCGTAAGGTTCCTTGGGTACTTGTATCGTGATCACTTTGGGTTTGGGAAAACACGAATGCAGATGTGTTGTGAGAAGGTTTGGGGGATTGGTATGCACTTGCAAAATGTTTGACATAGCCAGTGATGCGGACGATAGATTTCGATCGGATGGTCTCAAATATGACGTTGTGAGGTGTTTGATCTCAATGTAAATCGTGTTACTAAACGAAGAATTTATATAGGCTGCAGGTCTACGTGATGTAGTGTGGTAATGAGGTGTACTGAAGTGGAGTTGCTTCATTATTCAGAAACGTAATATTAATGTCATCACAACTGCAAACCGCAACGCACGAGAACTGATTTCTGTTTGGCAAGAGCATGAGTTGCGTCACACCTGTGAACTCTGACACCATCGTTGGAGAAATGGTCTTCTTTTCCTTCCTGAAAATGATCTCTTTGTCTTAACCAAGTTTGCTTTGATTAGAGTCCTCCTATTGCGACCACAGATAGACAGTTTTGATGTCTACTTTCCGAAGGTGAGTACTTTACTGGTTAGAACATACCTTTTTAAGCCAGAAATGCTACATGGAACTGATACCGTAAATGGCCTACAGGCCAATTTCGATTATCACATTAGGTGGTGGTTTGTTGGTGTCGAGGGTGAAGGTGCGAAAATGGGAGAGATGAGAGAGAGCCCGGGGAGCCGTAACCCCTAGTCTACTTGATGAACAAGTGAGATGTAACTCCAGGAGCACGCACACGTGCCTTATCCATGGCCATTTAGAGTAGTCACTTCGTTCACTCTGTCCCAGTGTGCTGCCTTGACCAAAACTGGAACGTCATCAAATGACTCATTTTTGTGGTTTTCAGAGACCTAATTAAAAACATTTTATCTCCAAGATTACGCAATTGCGACAGTTAAGAAGGCAGCTTAAATGTAGAGGGCACAAAGCATATCTTACGTGCATACTTTAAACATTTCCGAGGTCATCTGCTATTTCTCGAATGACTACTTTCAGAGGCGCTCGATGAGGATTATCTTACGAGGAATTAGTCTTTATATCACAGCTTCTACATTCGACACTTTTATCGTGCTATTCTTTCCAGTTGTGATCGTTAAACTGCAAGCCAAGTGAATTCATTTAGTCGCATTCAAAAACTACATTTTCTTATCACAAAACTAATTAATGCATTCGTTTTTGATGGTGTCGCTTTTCAAATGGCATTATTTGAGCTCCCATCTTTAATGCAGCAATACCGGTGCCCATACACTCTACACCTGTGTGATACCGAGTGTAGAGTGTATGGGCACCTGATCTACCAGGGCATTTCAACTGTGCCTCATATCAGGGCGAGTGGAATTGGTTTAAGCAAAACTCCACTTTATTTCTCAATTGTCAACTGTGTTATCATGAATGAGTGAGCGTGGCTTCAGTAGCTTCGGTGCCAATCATGTCAACATTTGACGCCGCAGGATGGAATTGATAAACATCGCTCAGATGGTGTCTCCAGACCTCTTTATTGTCAGGTTTGTTTGTATACTTTGAACTAATTTGGCTGTAGTGCAATAAAATTAGCGCCTTCTTTACCACCACACACCCGGTGCAAATTTATGAGCTCCCACGGCCTCAGTCTTGACTGCTTTTGTTTACCACAGAAGGGATAGTGGGGATAGAGAATAGGTGCGCCGACCATTTATCAGGCACTCCAGCCAAGATGGTGAAAATGTGGGATCTGGAGCCTCAACAAAGTGACTATCCCAACACTTGCGGGTATTAAGTGATGCGTCTCCCACAAATTGTCGCTTGGCGTGCATCATATGCTCTGAAAGGTCGTGTTCCTCACCTCTTCCTGATGTTCATAGAACGGTAACGCTAGCTCAAAAACAAAAGCGTTTGAGGTAAGTCGTAGGACCTTTGTGGCTAGGGTGTATTGCCAGCGTTGGGATGTTCTTGTGTGCTGCTCATGCCACAAGCATTTCACTGAAATTGCAATAAGTGCGAAGTGAGTATTCCACTAGCCCAGAAGGACCTATTGCCGCTTATGTACCTCATTGTTACCTACCGGTTTCCATTACTTGGTTACCCTGGCTACCATAAATAAGAAAGTTATGCTCTCCTGGGCGACTTCTTCGCAACCAAGTTGACTAAAAGATCAGAGCCAAAAGTCATTGTTTGGGGTATTCAAAAAGTTGGCGGACTTGAGAATGACGTCTAGAAAAAGTGACTAATTTGAGGCCTTTTGTGTAAAAAATGTAAAAATGTATGGAGGCAGTATGAACATTTGAAACGTCTCTCGCAAAGCGCTAACACTTGGGAACTAAAAGAGTGACTGTCGATTGCTAAGTGACTGATCTACTGCCTATTTTGGACGACGTTATCCTTCCGTCAGAGAGTTGCCTGTCTGCCAATTATTGAGATAGCATGATGCCTTGAAGTTCATTCATTTGGTGGCTTTGTTGTCTGCAAATTGAAATATTTATGAGTGCTGTGCAAGGACAAAGCTATTAACCATTGAATGTCATATTGAAGCGAGAATTGGAGCTTTGTTTGTAATCTGACACGCGGTTGTTCAAGTGCTGATGTTACAGTCTCCCAATGCAATTGTAACTCAGCGCTTACTACTTTGTTAATTTGACACCTGTACAAGTCAGTAGGGTAGAAGCATTTTTCAGGGGTATTTTCTGATTTACCACATTACAATGGGTGTCCAAGGGAGATAAGTGTTAAGGTGAGATTGGTAAGGTGTGTTGAGGGTACAAAAGAAGCTGATATAGTTGGAGGACGTCCAAAGGGCAAATAATTTCATCGCTTTTCGCTTCTATTGGCCTGTTATATTTGTTGAGGTGCAGATGTAAGCGTGAGGTGGATAGTAATGAAGGCACGAAGCCATGTATCGTGTGAATAAAGTGGTTACACTTTCCCTGAAAGTGTTTTATCAATTCACTGGATTTGCGCAATCCATTAATGATCATTCACCTCATCAAGAGGAGTCTTGAGATGTACGCGTTCCGTGCCATTGGACGGAAAAAAGTGTTGTTATGTCCCACATATGGTGCGGCAACAAGTAACCTAGCGCTCCGATTTAGAATGGACTGAAACAGATGGCCTGCCCACCAATTCTTCCCATCGTTTTCTATTCAATCTATTGGTTAAAGCAACCCAGAGCACAGCCTAGCTGACATACCCTCAAACGACTTCTGAATCTCAAATGGCAGCAATTATGGTCAACTGTTTGATTCAGACGGGTTAATAGAGTACCCTTTTGGTTAACGTTTCACCTTCGGTCCACTACAGCAGAATTCAAAAGCAAGCGCTATTTTACTATGCGGAAATTGGGAGGAGAAACGCATATCAGGGCAGCGGTGGGGATATGAAGTTCTGGATCTTTTAAATCATGCCCTTTGTGTCGTGTCGTGGCATGCATTTTCACAGTCATGTAATCCACGAGGTGGAGGTGAGAGCAGGCACATGGAAGGGCGTCTCTCCTACTTAGACCCTGGAGCTGCTCCACTCCCCCTCACCGCCTCCTCTCCTTCTCTATTTACATTGTACTTAAGCATGCCCTAGGTGCGTGCATGCGCAGTGGAGGTCAAGACGGGAGGTCACGATCTCATTCACCTCTAGGCGACGAAATAAACATTTCTTGAAGAATGAAACAGCAGTGATGGTGGTTTTGATGATCTAGCATTTCGTTGAATGCTATTGAAAGCCTTTCGACTGAGAATTTTTACTTGCGTACGTACAACCATTAAATCTCTTCCACATTATCCACCACCAGCATTTATATTGGAGCCTTTCCTTCCTTATAACAAAATCTATGCTTCAGTGTGAGCCGTGTCTTTATTTAGACATTTACAGCTTCCTCTACACATATTCAAATGGCTGGTTTAATCTTACAAATCCACTTTATTTTGCACAGTGTGGCATTGAGCCCATTGATAATGGTTTTACAACATAAAAGCAAGCGTTTTACGAGAGGCAAAAGAGCCACTGGGGCTAGTAGTTGCTTCCACTTGGATAAACGGCTGGAATCTCCATTCGTTGAGTTTTTACAAACCTGTAAATGGTTAGCCACAGGGCTGAAGACTGTGATGAAGTTTGGGTGGTTAACTTAGTCACGAATATCCCGTAATCGGACTGAATGTTCCGTTCATGTGAGTACACAGGAGAGGTAATACACAGCATTAGGGTAAAACATCAAGGCAGTGGTCAAGTGCTGAGGCCAGGGGAGAGGAATCCATTTATTAACGGGGAAATTTAAGTTATAAAAGTTTTGCGAACAATAAATGAAATTATCCTTTACTTTATACATTGATGAAAGTAACATGTTCGAGTAAACCCCTAAGTCTCTCCTTTTGCACTGGTTGAAAGAAATGGATAAATAACACTTATGGAATCCGTTAATAAGCGTTTCATCTTATTTTTTACTTTTCCACAATACTGCTTCTTATTTTCCTCTGTTCTCATCTGTTCATGCGACTTCTAGAGTTACTTATTGCATAACTTCCACTTTTCTTTCTCGTCTCTCCTCTAGGTCAAAAATGGAAGCTGCAATCACCTTTCTGCTCTCCTTTGACAGGGGAAGATAAGCTGCGCTCTGCTCTCCATTCCCTTACCTTCTTTTTAAGCCGCTTCGTTTCGATTGGCTGTGTGCAACCGCTACATATGCATTTGGAGGAGGACTCACAGATGGTTGTATCGGCACGTCGGGAAGACTTTATCCACTAAGTGACCCTGAAAATCCTTCTCCTACGAAACTCAATAGCCCCCTTACGACTTTTCTGAGCTCATTTTGGTTGCTGGCTTTAACTGAAGGTGATCTTAAAGAAGAATGGACTGAAGTGGAGGCGTGAGAAGAAGATACGTTGCAGCAAACAGTAATTTCACTTGTGCCGCTTGGCTCCTCTCTACGGAATTCCAACCTCTCTTATTTCTATTAGCAACAAGAGTAGTCAAAATTGCCCAATGAAGTGCATATGGCCATGCATCACACTGAATCTCAAATATGTGATGTCATTTTATCGTGGCTGATGCTGCCATTGACTTTCCTCCATTCAACGCGGCACGCATTCACAAACGTCCCAATGCTTTCAACTTAAACACATAAAATCGACTCTTGGAGAACGTGATTGAAACAGTCTTAATTTTACACAAAAATAGTCCTGATGATGTTTCCCATTTCGAATTTTTTTTGCTTGTTTGCATCATAGTTGCGTTGTGCCACTTTCATCACTGTCACACGTGACCTTGGACTTGTCTTTCTCCATCTTTGCCAGGATACCTCGACGCTACAATCTCGATCGTATTCAATTTCTTTTGGAGTGCCTACACCGTGCAGGAATTAAAGGTGGTGGTGTTAGTTGAGGCTTCTTGCACTTTGAAGTCACGTAGCTTATGGTTGATGTCCCGTCTCCGCATGCCTCCGTCGGCGTCTCACCCAGAAAAGTAGGAGAGCACACGTATAAGCATCGTGGATACGTCGTACACACCATAACATGAGCAGTAGATGTGGCGATTTGAAGAGGGTGAGGCGCCCATTAGCCCAAATGGCTGACCACGCTGCCAGTCGTCTTGTCAAGTGCGGGTGACCCTCCATGTGGTGTGATAATAGCTAGGTGGCAAGACTGCCCGTAACAGCGTCTTATGGGAGTGAATTCTTATCACTGTTTAAAGGATTTTCAAAATTCCCCGTTCTCTATTAACCCATTCCCCACTGTTAGAAATAAACGGGAAGTTTACCCGTAATATAAAACAACGTTCACCCCATTATCTATCGCCCATTTCATACATTTGAGATAGATTGCTGAAAGCACTGGAAAACATTCCATGATTCGTCAGAGCGAACAGATTGCAAATGGAAAATTAGTGGCAACGACCCAACAAATCGCTCAAAGAAGTACGTCCGACCCCATAAGTTCAAATTATAAAATTCGTATCATGAAAGCAAATAGGTAAACACGAATCCATGAGAAGCGCATCTACAGAATATTACTCAACCGAGAGAAATGTAAATTTCCCACGACTTTGCGGTGTTTGTCAGGATGTTCAATTATTCATCACACCGCTACCATATTCGGTAGGTGCTTCAGCGTGTATTCAAGGCACCACACGACATGTCGTTCGTCTCCCTCCGTCGCCTTCCCTCCTCTCCACAGTTGTCGACACGTGTTCATTTCCACCACGAGGTGAGGGTTACTAGGCTGAACCAATAAAACAACCATTGCTATTCTCCACCACATCGTAATCATGCCCACATCTTCCTCACATCTGCATGATAGGCTACTGCGATCATCTGAAGGGCGGCAGCATCGCCTACCACAGTTTACACTCCTCCATATTTCTTGACCTACAAATGGCATCAACGTCTGCTCTCACACTAAACACTTTAATGCAGTATCCACTTAGCATGATTTGAGACTCATGCGCTCAAACAGAATTTCCTGTGAAGTATCCACGAAGCACCAATTTTGCTTTCACCACTCAAACACTGCCATGACAAGTCACTTGAGTCATTCCATCACACCAAAACATTGGTATAGCCTCCTTGTTATTCTGTCTGTGCACATAATCATGGCGATTTGCGGTACACTTGCAATCATACCTGCAGACTTCGTTCCCTCCCTCCTTCATGTTGTGATGACTATGCAACTTGTTAATCTATCCTGACTTCACCACCAGCATATCTGTTATCCAGTGACGTGAGTTACGACAGCACAACATCTTATCTTCAGCATCACAAAACCATAATGTGTGTGAACTATCCCACATTGTCATTACTTCCCACTCTCCCCCATTCTCGTCCTCCTCATCTTAGTTCATCACTAAATTTGTGAATAAACGCTAGTTGGAGGGACGACTAGCATTGAACAGTTATTGTGGGAATAATGTTAACGCAAGAGCAGTCGAACTTCAGAGTCTGTACTTTCACTGCAATGGTTGATATTTCCGTTCAGTAGAGCACACCTCCGTTAACACTGATGATTGACCATGGTGGCAGCGCTAATCAACGCATTCGTTCAACACGTCTGCGTTATCCACTGGGAGCACACTTATTCGCCAGTTGGGAATGCTCCAATTATGCTGCATGATATTGGGCAAGCGTTGTGGAGTCCAACCACTCAAGCGATTCAGGTAGTGGGAGATACCTCACACACAGAAACGGAAAGAAGATGCTGAACACACACCAAGTGGTATGTTGGAGGTCTCTGTCAGTCTAGAAGAAGCACGAATTGTGGATCTCACTTGAATCAGATCATTAGCGGTGTAGGGTTTGTTTCTGCGTGAAATCCACATCCACCACCTACCTCCCGAATAACCGTATGCAGCTGGGTGATTCTGACATGCAACGCTGAAGAGAATTAAATGCTTTTTCTGTTTGGCGCCCCTATCACTCCCTTCTCGAACACTAGTACGGGGACGTTGCTGTGTTAAATCACTTGTTTCTTGTGGAAGGAAGGCGAAGGCTTTTTATTATCTTTCCAACCATGCCGTGGAGCAATGGAAGTGGTTCGGCTGCGTGGATGGGCGAGTGCGTTGGGGTTGGTTTAATAAAATGCGTCCAGCCCTGATTGCAGATTAATAATCTTATTATTTATAATGGTCGAACCTCGATTTCGTTTCTTTAATTCATTAGTCGTACGAATGGCTATTTTACACTCGAATTGCACCTCAAAAAGGCATTCCACTTTACCAAACACAACTTATGAATTACCATAGGCGCAGCATTGCAAGTGACTTGTGTTAAATGGACGGGATTCGTGTTACACATGGGTCTCCACTACTTTACAAATATGGCCCTGTCTGAGAGCCCAATTTCCACGGTGCTCTTACCGCGATTGCAATCAGGTGATGCCAATAAACTCACCTGACGCCCGCAACGTGATTGCGAACGAAAACGCGCATTAAGAAGAGTTGTCGGACAGGCCGTGTCAACGCCATCAGGGCGTACTGTGGTCACGCACCTTGAGGTGATACAAATAATTTAATAACACGGTAACCATTCGGGTGGCATGGTCACTGTCATTAGCACAATTAGTTTCATCATGTGTGTGTATTTATGTGACGATTTCTTCCTTCGGCTTGGAAGAAAATGCAGTTGTAGAACATTGAAGGGTTGAATGGTAAAGCGAAGGTAAATCTAGACGGAATAAATCACACTCGAACACCAACACCACTGCTACGGGTAGTCTGGAGGGAGGGGGGGGGGGGGCATTCTCACGCCCAAAAAGGGCAACACCACCAAATCGAATCAGTGCTCCCAGACACATACACGTACCCACACATCCATATGGTGGTGGAGCATGGAGAAGATGTCACTTGAGGTGCTCATCAATTACGGGGATTGGGACATCAAATTAGGCATTAAAGTTAACTCCACCACCTCTAGGTTTTCACAGCCCATAGCAATCCATGTTGACTCCTTTCTCATTTATCAACCTTTATACCGTATTTCATTTTTTTGCATGAACTACAAGATGCGAGGATGCATATCACTGCAAATGGATTATGATGTTAACCAACAATACTGTGTGCGGAATCTGCCTCCCACATGAATTTTGCTTAAACACTTTCAAAAATGCTCTTCATCTCTACTTAGGCGAAATGTCTGATTAGGGCAGGTGTGAACAGCCCAAATGGAGGTGAAGGAAATGAATGAAAGAGAGTTCGTATTAAATAGTTTTAACTCACTTTGTCAACTGCCAAAGCGTTTAAAATTACTTTAAGTTGATAGTTTACTAATGATGGTAATGTTGCGCGAGGAGGCGGGAAAATACGGAATCTAAAATTTAGGTACTGGGTGAACGCAAAATGCATAGCGGAACGTCGACTCCGTTTGCTTCCAAAACTAGATTCTAAGGAAAAATGAACTTTACATCATTTGTAGTTGCTTTGATCGATTGGCCTCCATTATTAGCAGATCCAATAGGATGTCTATTTGAAGTCGATAATCCCATGCGCAAGTTCTCTCGCATCCACAAAGTGGGTGTTTACTAACATTACTTGTCTACAAAAAAGCCACTTTGACTACTCAGTGGATGGCTGTCAGATTAAACGTACGCCAACAGGCGCAGTGCCGTTTTATCCAAAAGGTCAACCTACCGTAACACCCGGAGTCAACCATTCGAATGCCTAATTTAGATCTATGTAAGGTGTTGATAAGTTGCTTTCGCATTGCAGCCTCATCTACCATGCAAAATGAATTAGTTCTCCAAGGGCCGAATAGGAAGTACCAATAAGGAAAGGTTTTACAATACATCCACGATCGCCGATAACATGACAAACTTCCAAGCACATTGCTCGATATTTCCCGATCATTCCTTTAATTTCGCAATGATCAAAGGCGGAAGACAAAGGATATTAGCGATTCACCTACTCACACAGCTTTAAATTCTCTTCAGCGTTGCATGTCAGAATCACCCAGCTCCCAAATACGCCTCCTACCAACAGTCGACTCAAACAACATCCCCGACACAAACAGCGTTACTCACGAAAAGGCATACACGTTAAAAGGGAAAGAAGGACGTCTTACACGATGCAGGAGTCGACTGTGCCTATCAACACCGTCAGTACGCATGTGATAACGGGTAACCAAATGTAAATATACATGTTTTCTTAGAATACCGAAACAACGCAAATGAAAGTAGACAAGTCAACTGCTTCAGGAAGTCTCACAACGCTTCACAGATAGGGTCTCCACACCTCTTGGCGTTTCTTCAGTGGCAATCGGTAGTCAGTGCGATTGACACCGTTGCTCTCAACGGAGGAGGATTGTGGAACAGATGTGGAAGGCAAGTAAACACCACTCTCACAACAGCCAATCGGAGAGGTGGTGAGAGAATCGGATGTGGTGTTTCGACACACAGCACTCGTCACGATGCCGCCTCTGTGGCATGCCTTCAGCCGTTCCATCATGTCTGGTCGCTCCACCAATAGGTCGTGCAGGTTTCTCAGCACCTCGTGACAGAAGTCCAGCATCTCCACCTTCTCCATGCGCACACTGGCTTCTGCCTACAACACCAAAGAATGCAGTCGTCTCTCCACTCCAATCACATCACGCCTCTGCTCTCGTCAACACTCCCATCTCCTACTCACTCACAGAACAGGATGCCTTAGTAACTAAATAATCTATACCGTTCCACCTCTCCCCCATGAGTGCACGTGACCAGGCTCCACGCCGTCCATCTCTGCTCATCACGACTAATCAATAAATCGATTGGTGACTCACATCCACTCCGACCATGGAGAGGGCAAGACCATGCATCTGTGCAATTTTGTCCGAGATACGTGCTCGTCTCACACGCTCCATCTTCTGCTTCTTCACCTAAGACACAAAATGAGACGGACTGCTTCGAGGAAGGCAAGTGGCATCGTGGAGACAGGATGGATGGTGGGAATGTGGGGAGGAGCATCACTTACTCTTCTCGATTCGATGCGTTGACTAGTGCATGTTGGTGAGAGAACTCTACCACCCTCGACACGTGGTATGGATGTCGACGAGTGAGTAGGCACAATACTCAGTGCAGAGACGACGTTGACGACGGGTGTGTGGAACATGCGGATACGGAGCCGCCTCTTCCGCAGTTGTGGTGACACGCGTGTTCCTTCACCCACTTGCTGGCTTAAACGCCATGTGGGTTGGGCTGTGATTGGCTAGGTTCTTGTCCAATGGCAAAAGTGGATTGGACGCATGCAAGCTGGTATTAGCCAATCACGCCAACCCTGAGTGCCTGGGTGCACTCGAATTTGGTCTACAATGCCGCATTAATGAGTAAAAGTTGAGAGTTGAGCCAGGTATTTCAAATAATCAGGTGGGGAGGATGTGTTTATTATCACGAAAATTGTAGGAGTAATCAAGTGAATTGCACCGAATGAATCGCCATTCACTTTGATGGAACACAAATGCGCCTTAATGCGCAGCTTGGACGGATCATGAAAAGAAATGTGATTTTGCCTTCAGAGTTGTTCAGGCGTGAGGAGGCAGACATGTATGCAACCGGCTGGCTAATTGACGCTATAGTGAGGAATACAAGGGAAGTGGAGTGTGCTGGAAGACTGCTTGCATGAATCGTGTATTTAACTTGCGACATCATAAGTCACCGTGCTCCACCTGCCACAGTGGTATCAAAGCGCCCCTTTCAAGAAGGAGTTCTGTCTTACAGAGCTTTGAGTAAACGCACTGGATGCACAGATTAAGAGAGACTCACACTCAAACGACGATTGATGAGGCTGATCGGACTGACGGGTGGACTTACTACTTCCTCGGCTGATCCGTACTCGACTGACACCTTGAGTGAAATACTCATCCTCTAGTGACTCACCATGGGTGGGACGTTGTTGTTGGTGGCGTGAATTCAATGCAATAGCCAGATGGGTAGGAGAGAAGTCAGGTGGGTGCACGCGCAAGCCACTGACACTGTGGATGCATAGTTAAATTGACAAGATAGTGGTGTTGAATGATGATTGACTCGCGATCTTGGCCAATATGTGGAACAGAAAGCCAATATCACTCGTACCGAAATACGTGGCTGTTTATTGAAGCTTCGTGTATGTCTGCCAACAAAGTGTAGCCTAGACAATGCACCTTGAGTCCACCCGAAAAGCCCTCGTGCAGCACTTGGCATAGCTGATAGATAGGTTGAGCGATTGGGCGGTGATTTGGGGAGGAACGAGGAGCAGGTGAGCGCACTCGTTCATCGATTGGCGGCTGGCCACGAGTGGCACACACTTTGCACTTCATCGCCAAAGTACGTGAGACGCATACAAAAGTACAGTGGCACAGAGTATCTCGTGCTCACCACCACCACCACCACCATCGCCACTCTCCCACGGTGCGAGTGAATACACATACCCAGTGATATGCACGCGTTTCAACAAACCCCACGCGGTTCAAGAAGGCCCTACAATGGCAGTCACATTGAAGTTGGCTTCGTCAAATGTCGCGGATAGATGATGGATGGGTGGTAAATTAAGTGATGATTAAGTGGAAATCCCAACTCCAAACGTCGCAGTGAACTGATATTGCCTGATCCATGAAAGATTTGATGATGGGAATAAGATGATCAGGTGATTGGCTCTCCGTGATGAAATTATTGACGTGTAGAAGGAGGTGAATTGGTGCTTGACCACTAAACACACGGCATTGAAGGTGGCTGGTGCATCAGGTAGGTGTTACCACGTGTGTGTGTGTGTGTGTGTGTGTGTGTGTGTGTGTGTGTGTGTGTGTGTGTGTGTGTGTGTGTGTGTGTGTGTGTGTGTGTGTGTGTGTGTGTGTGTGTGTGTATGGGATTGTGATGTGCGAAGTAGGATCGTCGCATCGTGCCTCAGTAGATGAGTGAACTAACGTCTATTTCAAGCGGATCCAATGGAACGTCCTGATTAAAGTCACCAACCTCAGACATCAGTTCTCTCACATCCACAAAGTAGGCGTTCACTGATGCCATTCGTGTAACAGGAATGCCACTTTGACCGGTGAATTGGTGGACAGGTGACAGATTCCATGTGTGCCGATGTGAGAGGTGGGCCTACTTCCACTGAGACTGTGTTGTTTCGGCAGAAGTGTTTGCTTATTGTAGCATCTTCTGGAGTCAATGCTTCGCCTGACCTACATGCTCACAACAGTTGGGTTGGTTTTCGACATAGCTCACTGCAATGACTTCTTTCAATTTGTGTGTTTGCGTTATAGGTCAAGGGTCTGCGTCGGTCTGTTGGTGTGGTACAGTTTGTTACTATTTCCTCTGCTATTAGCTTTTTATATTGATCCCTCATAATGTATCGGTTAAAAGTTTATGTGAAGGAGGCTTGTTGGCTCAAGGCTGCGCCTGGCTGTAGTTCACTAGAAGATGTGCATCAAAGTGGGTGTCAGGCTTTGGAAGCGGGTGTAGTGTGTAGTGGCAGAAAGCGGTGATCGGAGGAAGTGGTTTGACGACTTTGAGTAGGACGACAGACTGGTGGGTGATGAGGTGCTACGTTTGAGTGATGCTCCTGTCTTGGCACGGATGGGGAATGACATGTTGCTATTGACGCAATAATGGAAAGTCAGTGTGTCTAGAGCGAATCGCAGCAAGCTTCATTAATGTGGAGCGATGGAATGACGCATGCACACTTGCATGAAAAAGGAAGGGGAAGTAGTTGGAGGTGCTGCGTAAGTGGGTCTCACACAATGTGCAATGGCAAATAAGAGTTGGCTTCAAAGACGCCAACCCATTCCTCAGTCCCACACTTAACGTTGCAAGTTGCGTCATTAGGAGAGGATTACTTACTGACTGGCTCACAATGATGGTGAGAAGTGGCTTTTGTTTTCCACTGTTAAGCAAACGATTACCACTTCATTTCCACAAGACAGGGCATGTGTTTTGTGTACAACGTTCTGTAGAGGGAAGTGTTGTCCGGGTGTTGTTATGCCACTGATGGGTGCACAAGAAGAGCCACGTCCTCCTCGGAGGGAATCGGAATCCGTGTATTAGTGGGAAGGAAGTGGTACTGTATTGTGTGTGCCGATGCAGAACCTCTAACGTTGGCCTCATTTGCGGGTCGATGTGGACTTTCGGACGGAGGAGGACTACTTGCTTTTGATCGACTACACATTAATGACGTGCCTTTGTGACGGTCTGGTGATAAGATGGTCGGAAGTACGCAAATCCGCCTCTTGTTTGTGGTAGGACTAAAACAGTGAACAACGGCTATGGAGAGATGGTGGAGACGGTGTCAAGATTGAGACACGGTGGTGTGGGTGGTAATATGCAGGTGTGGGTGATGGGATCAATGTGGTGATGTGATTTGCCACTCACTCACCCATGATTGGAAGTGGTGTTACTAATAAACACGGATTGCATTGACGGTTATTCGCACGCTCTCTTCATTCTCATGGCGATTGGCTCTGCAGCAGCATGCCTCTTGTCGTGCCTTTCCTCATCTCAATGTAGGTCCTACTTCAGTATTGGATCCCTCAAATCACTAGTCTGCACAGTGAACGAACTGGAGTGAATGGATGGTTTGATTTAACTCCAAACCAGCGTCGAAGCCAATTTTGGTGGTTGGTTTCCTTAAGGAGGTGGGAAATCCAAATGGAAATGGATGCCTGAAAGGAGCTGCGACAGCACCGATTTTGTGGTGGGTGGACAGTTTGCACATGTAGGTTGTCTTCTGCTTCCGACCGTGGATGGAATTCGCGTGAAACAACGTTTGTCATATGATGGTGGTGTTGGTGGTGGTGGTGGCGATAAGTTAAGACGTATGCGTGGAAAGCGGTGCAATGGCCACTAGCAAGGTGGATGTCGGCTTAGGGACTCCTTAAGGTGGGACTCCTTTCGAATGTACACACACAATGATTGAAATGGATGGGTTCATTTCTAAAGCGTGTGGTGGGGCTGTGTGCGGGATAGAGCTAGCCATCTACTCCACTGAAGACGCTCTGTCAAACTGTCAGTTTGCAACTTGAGCTCTTCGCCTGACCTACATGCTCACAACAGTTGGGTTGGTTTTCGACATAGCTCACTGCAATGACTTCTTTCAATTTGTGTGTTTGCGTTATAGGTCAAGGGTCTGCGTCGGTCTGTTGGTGTGGTACAGTTTGTTACTATTTCCTCTGCTATTAGCTTTTTATATTGATCCCTCATAATGTATCGGTTAAAAGTGTATGTGAAGGAGGCTTGTTGGCTCAAGGCTGCGCCTGGCTGTAGTTCACTAGAAGATGTGCATCAAAGTGGGTGTCAGGCTTTGGAAGCGGGTGTAGTGTGTAGTGGCAGAAAGCGGTGATCGGAGGAAGTGGTTTGACGACTTTGAGTAGGACGACAGACTGGTGGGTGATGAGGTGCTACGTTTGAGTGATGCTCCTGTCTTGGCACGGATGGGGAATGACATGTTGCTATTGACGCGATAATGGAAAGTCAGTGTGTCTAGAGCGAATCGCAGCAAGCTTCATTAATGTGGAGCGATGGAATGACGCATGCACACTTGCATGAAAAAGGAAGGGGAAGTAGTTGGAGGTGCTGCGTAAGTGGGTCTCACACAATGTGCAATGGCAAATAAGAGTTGGCTTCAAAGACGCCAACCCATTCCTCAGTCCCACACTTAACGTTGCAAGTTGCGTCATTAGGAGAGGATTACTTACTGACTGGCTCACAATGATGGTGAGAAGTGGCTTTTGTTTTCCACTGTTAAGCAAACGATTACCACTTCATTTCCACAAGACAGGGCATGTGTTTTGTGTACAACGTTCTGTAGAGGGAAGTGTTGTCCGGGTGTTGTTATGCCACTGATGGGTGCACAAGAAGAGCCACGTCCTCCTCGGAGGGAATCGGAATCCGTGTATTAGTGGGAAGGAAGTGGTACTGTATTGTGTGTGCCGATGCAGAACCTCTAACGTTGGCCTCATTTGCGGGTCGATGTGGACTTTCGGACGGAGGAGGACTACTTGCTTTTGATCGACTACACATTAATGACGTGCCTTTGTGACGGTCTGGTGATAAGATGGTCGGAAGTACGCAAATCCGCCTCTTGTTTGTGGTAGGACTAAAACAGTGAACAACGGCTATGGAGAGATGGTGGAGACGGTGTCAAGATTGAGACACGGTGGTGTGGGTGGTAATATGCAGGTGTGGGTGATGGGATCAATGTGGTGATGTGATTTGCCACTCACTCACCCATGATTGGAAGTGGTGTTACTAATAAACACGGATTGCAATGACGGTTATTCGCACGCTCTCTTCATTCTCATGGCGATTGGCTCTGCAGCAGCATGCCTCTTGTCGTGCCTTTCCTCATCTCAATGTAGGTCCTACTTCAGTATTGGATCCCTCAAATCACTAGTCTGCACAGTGAACGAACTGGAGTGAATGGATGGTTCGATTTAACTCCAAACCAGCGTCGAAGCCAATTTTGGTGGTTGGTTTCCTTAAGGAGGTGGGAAATCCAAATGGAAATGGATGCCTGAAAGGAGCTGCGACAGCACCGATTTTGTGGTGGGTGGACAGTTTGCACATGTAGGTTGTCTTCTGCTTCCGACCGTGGATGGAATTCGCGTGAAACAACGTTTGTCATATGATGGTGGTGTTGGTGGTGGTGGTGGCGATAAGTTAAGACGTATGCGTGGAAAGCGGTGCAATGGCCACTAGCAAGGTGGATGTCGGCTTAGGGACTCCTTAAGGTGGGACTCCTTTCGAATGTACACACACAATGATTGAAATGGATGGGTTCATTTCTAAAGCGTGTGGTGGGGCTGTGTGCGGGATAGAGCTAGCCATCCACTCCGTGAAGACGCTCTGTCAAACTGTCAGTTTGCAACTGTGAGCTCGTTGAAGGCGACACGAGAGGATGGAGGTGGGAGTGATGGTTGTTTATGTCAGGTTTCAATGGGAGCTACATGCACACTGAAATGAAGTGACGAGGTGTCCAGACGAATGGATTTTTACTTTGTCAAATGTATGACAACAAAATGAGGTATCTCCCACTACCTGAATCGCTTGAGTGGTTGGACTCCACAACGCTTGCCCAATATCATGCAGCATAATTGGAGCATTCCCAACTGGCGAATAAGTGTGCTCCCAGTGGATAACGCAGACGTGTTGAACGAATGCGTTGATTAGCGCTGCCACCATGGTCAATCATCAGTGTTAACGGAGGTGTGCTCTACTGAACGGAAATATCAACCATTGCAGTGAAAGTACAGACTCTGAAGTTCGACTGCTCTTGCGTTAACATTATTCCCACAATAACTGTTCAATGCTAGTCGTCCCTCCAACTAGCGTTTATTCACAAATTTAGTGATGAACTAAGATGAGGAGGACGAGAATGGGGGAGAGTGGGAAGTAATGACAATGTGGGATAGTTCACACACATTATGGTTTTGTGATGCTGAAGATAAGGTGTTGTGCTGTCGTAACTCACGTCACTGGATAACAGATATGCTGGTGGTGAAGTCACGATAGATTAACAAGTTGTATAGTCATCACAACATGAAGGAGGGAGGGAACGAAGTCTGCAGGTATGATTGCAAGTGTACCGCAAATCGCCATGATTATGTGCACAGACAGAATAACAAGGAGGCTATACCAATGTTTTGGTGTGATGGAATGACTCAAGTGACTTGTCATTGGCAGTATTTGAGTGGTGAAAGTAAAATTGGTGCTTCATGGATACTTCACAGGAAACTCTGTTTGAGCGCATGAGTCTCAAATCATGCTAAGTGGATACTGCATTAAAGTGTTTAGTGTGAGAGCAGACGTTGATGCCATTTGTAGGTCAAGAAATATGGAGGAGTGTAAACTGTGGTAGGCGATGCTGCCGCCCTTCAGATGATCGCAGTAGCCTATCATGCAGATGTGAGGAAGATGTGGGCATGATTACGATGTGGTGGAGAATAGCAATGGTTGTTTTATTGGTTCAGCCTAGTAACCCTCACCTCGTGGTGGAAATGAACACGTGTCGACAACTGTGGAGAGGAGGGAAGGCGACGGAGGGAGACGAACGACATGTCGTGTGGTGCCTTGAATACACGCTGAAGCACCTACCGAATATGGTAGCGGTGTGATGAATAATTGAACATCCTGACAAACACAGCAAAGTCGTGGGAAATTTACGTTTCTCTCGTTTGACTGTAGTGGTAAAGGCTTGCCTCCGTTACTACGATTTGAGGGGTTCTCCTCATTTGTATTCTTTAGTATATTGACTATTCGAATTGAATGTTGTCATTGCTTTAGTTATGTTCGTAATTAATTTTTTAGGTTTTGTCAATTTACAAACCATTGATTTTATTGCTTTTTATACCATTTTATGTGTACTTTTTTTGTAGTCATTTCCTAAATGAATACTCTATTTCAGAAATCGGAATCTATTAATTTGAATCTCTTGTTTGGCATAATTTACAAACAAGACAATTTTGCGTTTTATGGAGCTATCAGCCTTACATTTATGATTAATTCTTCTTACAAATTTACCCATCAAATCCTCTTTTTTATTTTTCTGAGTGATCTTAATGCCCGATTTATTTGATTGTTGATGTGATAAAGAATTTCGACATTTTTGATTACATTTCATTCTTGTGCACATTCATCATATTCTTCCTATTATTACGTTAAGTATTCATTTCTCTTTACTGGAGGTAGGGATTGTGAAAGTGGTGCTTACCCTGGAAACTTATCCGAATATATAGCAATAAATGGTCTGAAATGTGAGTTAGAGGATAATAATTACCCACGTTAGTTGATCAGCATCACTCTTGTGGCATACGGCCTCTCACACCTCGGAAGACGACGGTCCGGTTACTTGACTGGCTGGTTAGATGGGCGAAGTACCACTCCAAATTCGGGCCTCCACGCGTGCGCAATGCGCCTATGTATACTCCTTCTTTCGGCGGAGGGAAAGTAGGAATTGTGAAGGGAGGGGACTAAGACAACTTCAAAATCCGGGAAATCGCAATCACCACCAATTGGACCCAACCACAAATGTAACTACCCCTTGCCGACAAAGAATCTCGAGTCATTTCTCGTTCAGGAAAAAACAGTTTTGAAAAGGATGTCGGAGGGTATTAATTGATGACAATCATTTATTTGCATCAGGTATAGTCTTTCAGGACCAGGGTGTGTCTGTTTATGTGCATAAGATATTCGGATCAAATTAGTTGTCATTTTCAACAACGTCAGATTATTTTTCCCATCCACAGTTAAAGAATGGCGATCGAGTTTATCATCTTAAACTTGAATGGGACCGGAAGCCAATAGACGTGGGTATCATCCATCACCTGTTTCCCTTTCGAAATCACTGTTCCTGTCGCATAAAGTTGGGTTCAGTAGGTTGAGGGAACCAACAAGGGATGAAGAGGGGATTAAGAGGGGGCTAAAGTCCGGTCAACACGTGATATCATATAAACTGGCTACGCATGTGACCTTACAAACGCACTTGCTTCATATACAGGAAGTTAAGATAAACATAAGGTATATAATAAGCTTATTATTTTAGCTTTTGATTGCCATTGATTCTCCGTGTTCAGTGTATACTAAGTTCTTTTAGGGTTCCTGTATATCCGTGTATCCTTAAACTCATCAGCGACTTAACAGAGTAAGACGGTTTTGACCATTTACTAGCCTGAAGTGCTTTTTTAAAAGCAAAAGCAAGTAGGTAGTCCTGAAGTAGAATTAATCAAATTGACCTTCCATCGACTCGTAATTTACCTTGCGGTCGCCTAATCCAAGAGTTGGGTACGAATGGAGTAAATAGAATTTGTGAAGGTCACAGTGATAAAATTACTTACTTTCCATCTAGAACTTGGGGACAACCTGATGATCGTAAAAACTCACACATTTTATTCAAGATTTCAACCGCTGTTGGAGCAACATGGCAATTATCGGACCATGTGATTTTATTCAGACAACTAAATCCCTATAACAAATGATTCTAGGTCAGAGGATAAAGAGCATGTGTTCATGATCATCCTAGCAACTAAGTCGCGTGCCCAGTCCTAGTGCACCCTGGTTAAGCATCTTTCAATGCCCATTCCTGCATATATGTTCCCGTCTTTACCATTCTCGTTTCATTTGATTAAACAAGAAACGACTGGTTAACAGTGTTTGGTCGTGACCACATCCCAACAACAAAATGACAATCTTCAAAGATCTGTATCCCTGAATGCACTTATGTACTTAATTATTGAGGCCTGTGTTGGTTTTGAGTGAGAAAAGTGCATTGTCTTGTCGACAGTCGCATTTTCGTCTTGGTTTCCGTATCTTCGGTTAATAGGTTTCTTATCCCATTCCTTTATAAGTCCAGTCACATAGGTTTAAGAGGTTTATTTTTTAATGTCCCGTAAAAACAGGATAAAGCTAACGCCTTTAGTCCCGTTCAATTCAGCTCATTTGTAGGCATTAATTATTTGACAACGAATTCCTTCTAGGGATTTAAGACTGGCAGGACCGAACGCAACCCACTATTTAGCGGTGGTTAGTCCGTCTTCTGAAAACGTAGCTCCAAAATAAACATTTTAGTGGTTGAATTTCACGAAAGCGCCTCCTTTGTTTGTGTGTGGGAGGTGTGGCTTACTTGAGCGGCATGAGTCAATGTCGTCTGATGTACTTCTAACAGAGAAGTACATTCCCGGGGTTAATCGTGGGCCGAAGTGCTCGCCTTTTCGTCTCCGATCAATAGAAAGCCTGTCCTCATTGTGGCCATCATTTCGTGCTCACATAAATACTAATTGACAGCTAGTTTGAGCCCAACTGGACACACAGACAGAGGCGGCGATCCAACACAGTCAGGCCGCATCCCGTGCACTCGCATGAAGTGTCAATCAAAGCTGTTGTGTTCGGTTACAATTTCGTTAAATTACCAGTCAGTCAGGATATGTCGCTTTCTCATCAAGAATGGGTTATCCTTTTTTTAGGGTTTCACGTTCATGTCTAGATTAATGCAGTGTATCTCGCTTAAACTACAAAATGGGTATAAACAAACAAATTGAAATGAGGGAAATCCACAAATCTAGATCAGCACTGATAAACCAACAGTTAACACGCTCTCTTGGAGGTGCATTTGCATAAACTACGAAGTTTTGGAATTTTTTGCTGACTACCTGATTGACTTCATATGCAATAAAGCTGTTTAAGACTCATCGACTGAGAAGAATGGATGTGATGAGAGGCCAAACTGTCCCTATACTGAGAGCTATGGATCAAATGGAACATCCACTCCACCGCTTGTTTTGCCTAAATTTGTATAATTTCAATCGAATGCTGCTTGGTTTGAGCTCCTCCAAGTTTCTCGATGTTCTGATCGATAAGCATAGTTCCTTTTTAGAATTTCTTGAGTAGAACATTTCATTTCAAAGGTCGAATATGAGGGGTTGTAAAGGGATTGCCGTTCCTTCCACAATTTCATTCGTCTGTAATAATAAATGAATAGCCGTGTCATTTCAAAACTGTCGAATGAGCTGAAATCCATTTACCGTGTGTACTAGCAAGTCGCATCGTCTTCTGATTGGAAGAAGGCGGTCCTTACGTTACCTGATGTCAATGCTGCGGGGATAGTCGTGCCAGCAGTTGAGATGAGCTGAAGAGCGCTTTCGTGCTTGAGGTCAACTGTCCTAACTAGGTTCATTTTAGAACAATCATAAGAATCGCAAATCCCTCTCCACAATCATTTGACTTTTATGGGTCTCGCGCATTTCCCATCTATATGGTCGAAGTAATGCGTATGACGTTCAACAGTGGACGACAGGTGCGGGATTCTAATCCCCAAAAATTGCTATTTTATGATTCCAGGGGTGACGAATTTTCCTTCCAAACCCCTAGCTAATAGATAAATTAATGGAGGTAGCGGAATCATAATTAATTCCTCAGGCGTTCAGCCATTAATGCTACGGAGGGGATGCATACTGGTAGAAGGGCAATTTGTTTTGTCTGATTAGATGGGATGTAATCATCGTCTTGGTATCAACACGACGTGATTTCGTGGCATAAATTAAAAAGGACAAAGGTAGCCCACACAAATTTCCAATAACATATTCGGATTTTCTGCTCCATTTAGTGCAAATATTTGAGCAACTTGTAAGCAGTTCCATCCATGGTCTATGGTAGGAATTTCGCCCCAAAGCATGCTCATATGCATTTGCATCACTGATTTATTGCCCGGAAGCTTGAGGCTTAGTGCGAGAGCAAATCCCCAAACTGGTCACTTTGTATGGACTCCTGACCGCCTAATCACAGTGGCTCACCGGCATGTACACCTTCGAGATAAGCCTAGAATTATGGTCAAGTCATCTTCTGGCCACGGCAGGGAAGGTGAGTCCACCATCGCATGCAATTTTATTGTTACCACCCAGCAACCTCATTCTCTAGGCTATAGTGATAATAGTGATGTGGGCAGGGGGTGGTGTGTCAGGTGATACCCCGCGCACAAACACGCGCCCTGTGTCACGAACTTTGGTAGCGCGGATTGTGGTGTCATTAATAATGAAACAGCCCAACAGCCGTCGACCAGATGCGATAAAATCACACTTTCATGCCAGTGTCAAAACTTTGGTACGTGTGTGTGCGTGTGTGTGGTTGTGCGTCTTAACCGCAACAACTACAATTTATGTTCAAAACCACGGTAAGAAACAAATTGCCTTTTACTTTTTGTTCACTTCAGTTTACATGAATCCATACCTTTAAATAAGGGAGATGCTAAACAAGAATCTGACTCGGATTCTGCACTTCTAAAATCTCAGACTGCAACACCTTCATAACATGGCAGTACTGTAAGTGCCGATTAATACCAGAAAAGTACCGACGCTGAAGGCAGAAGATTGTAGAAATCACTTCAAACAAAAACAGGGAACTTTTACCTTTGATGCCACTAACGCTGACCAAAGCGCTGAAGGAACTTGATTTTGGTCTAGCGGTGGTGCTGAAGGCGAAACGGTGGCGAATTGAGACGGAATAAATCACCATCACAATGTCTCCTATTGTTGTGTGTGTGCGCATTCTCACGCCACGAAGGGCCACCCGGGCACGATTAGTTCACCTGCCCCACTTTAGATCTACACGTACGCACGCAAGGGTACGCAATGAAGGGGAAGAGGGAAGTTGGCACTTGAGGGCCATCAATTACGGGGTGTACGACTTCAAAGCGTGAAAGTCGTGGAAGCTACCATTCAACATGGTGGACACTGTTTCACAATAACCACAATCTATTTCAATACCTTAACTGTGTGTTTTTACTCAACTGATGATGTTACGGCTCAAGTTATTGAAGGAGGGCCTGATAATTGACATTCGTTAACCAATAAAAAACATAGGTAATAGCTGTTAATAATCATTACTAATTCATACTCCACTGAGTGCAATTAAAGTTCTTGGGTGTTGCACATTACCTAAATCGGACGACTCCTAGACTCCTTTTGGTGTCATAATCATTCAAGTGTGAAGAGTTGAAAGAGTGGCAGGGGAAGGAGACCACAAGGGGTGTGGCAGCATTAGAAGATTAATGGTGCTCGATAAACAAGGGGAAAACACTTCAGATTATCACGCGTGACCGCACAGGAACACTTCACATAACACGCACACGCAGGTGACACAACTTGTTAAATGGTTTCGCAAAACCTGTCGTGAGGACGTCTCTTCCCCCCTTCCCCTCTCTCTCCCCTCCCCAATGGTCATGTTCCCAATTGCCTCCCTTCAAAACTAGTGTCTGGCTTCATTGGGTTCGACTCACGTCTTAGCGGGCGGGTGGATGTTAATCAAAGGTTTGATTTGCGTTTTAAGGAAGGTAAATTCTAGCTTATAGACTTATAAAACTGATGGCCAAATCCAGTTCACATAAGAGGTGCTCATATTCACTGACGGTAGTGACCGTTTTGCTTCCAATCGGGTTTAATGATTTGAGCTGCCAACTTGTGCATAGGAATGAAGTGAGGTGGCGGAGCGGTGCTGTCTAAGTTGCGATAAGGTTGCTTCACGTCCAAAGTAAGTACTGGTGGCATCCTCGTTCGCCATTTCCCCTACCTCTTCTCCCGAGATGGCAATCTCGGAACTGTCATCCTCTAACAATGCGTGAGAAATTCTTTACCGGATAGATAGGAGCAATTTTTTACCGTAGCCCTCTTTTGATAAGATAAACACCATAGTATTTGGTAAATGAACAAAATTTCAGCACAATTTGGCTAATTTAGGTAATCAGGATCATGAAAGTGTTTATTTTAGTATAATCAATGTTACATCCTCCTACGATCACTTCGCATCTATCAAATTCAGATGATATTTGACTTCCGTTCTCAACCGCCTATCACGATAACATTGTTTTCAAGGCGTAAGCAACCGTTTTTGTCGATAAAGTCTGCCTCATAAGCCGAGACAGCATATGCATGCCCTAGTTCAAACGCTTCTATTTTCCAAATACTGATGTAGAAAAAATCAAGCCGCTCCCTTGTGGTTTCACGCTCACCCCTAATTTACGAGCTGTCACGACAGTTGTATTGGAACTGTGGCGTATTATGATGGTGGTCCTGGCGAAGGCGACAGGGCAGAAGGTAGGTGGAGGAGGGGGGCGAGGTAGGGGGCGGGACAGTGGCGATTTTTGATCAGGTAAATTCATTGGGAGGCTTTGGCTGCGACTGGATGAAGGGCGGCGTGTGTACGCCCCGCATGGGGTGATGATGAGTCTAGACGCAGGGTTTCCACTGCGAAATTTATGTCTACAATGTAGGCCAGCTCTCATTATTTGAACCGCCTCTGATGCACCTGCGTGATTTGGTCCTATTCTTTACAAAAAGGATAGATACTATTAAACTTTAGGTGCCAAACATTAATTAAAGGAAACTGAAGCCCTCTAGAGGTGTCACATTTAAAGTGTAATCTTTCTCGCACAACTGGGACGGCTGTGCTTGTGCTAGTGAGGTCAGCCAATCAACTGGGAGTCAGGAGGTCAACTTGGTCACATGCGCACCCTTTGTAAATCTTACCCCGAAACCAAGTGTAGCGATTTTAGAGCCCCTGTGGCCATGTTAAAAATGATTTTGCTCTATTGTAACCTGTCCCATAAACCTACAATTAATTTCGAGCTCCAATGTTCTCGCCAATGAAAAGCATTCGAACCAAGTATTAATTACAGATGATGGACATCCAATGTTTCAGTTATGACAATAAGGAAAGCTCACCTCTATGTCTCCAAAAGGTATAATTAATAACAAATGAAGAGGGTTAGTTGTAATTATGCTGATGATCTGCAACTGTCAGCCGACTGGATTATTTTGATTTAAGACAGCTGCCCCCTACGTGCAAGTCTAGGTATGAAAGTTATTTTTATTGCTATTGCAATTCTGTTTTAATTTAATGATAAGTAGTTTTTCTGCAACCAGAAGTGCCCGCTTTTATTTGTATTATACAAAAAATGCTTTCACTGGCAACGTTAGGCAATGGGATCCACTACTTCCTTTGAAGCCGCCCTATACGACTTTAGAACCAGTTAAGAACTCCTAACACTTGCGTTCATTTAAAATGCTTCCCCTAACCAATTCATTAGTGGAGTGAAGAATTGTAAAAAGGCATTCATCATGAATTGTTTGAAGAGTTTTCATTCGGAGTGATTGACTGACAATAAGTTATTTGGCGTTCTAATTCACTAAGAAGAATGTTTGCATCGGGCGTCACAGGCTTCGTTAAAATGTTTTTGATGGTTTGCCAGTTCGCGATGGGATTAAGGCACTATCCTCACCGCTCGCATTCCCTCAACGACTGACTACATATTAGCCTCTCAGATCTGATTATATATCTTTTGTTGGCAGTCCACACGTCCCCACGGATATAAATGACTTTCATGCCACAGCCTTCCCTTAATAAGACCTCCTGGAGCGTATAATTAGCTTCAATGCTAGAATTAATAAATCTGACATGTGAAAATGAATGCAGAAAGAACTTAAAAAGTTTGGGAAAAGTCGATCGTTACATCTCTGACGCTTAACCATACTAATAATGACAAGAGGAGTTGGCACATCCGTTTAGCTATTTTAAACAACGAGTCAGTTTGTGACACGATTTGATGCATATCTTTATCCTAAAATGGGGTGTTGAGAAATGGTTAATTTGTAATGGGTCGCTACTGCCTTCCCACTTTACCTACCATGATGGCAATCTCTTCGAAACTATAAGTGACCATTTCTCCGCCTGCCGCCGCGCTATATGTATTCAGTAACGGTCATTCATGACCTCACCAATCGCCCAAACGAAATGTTTTCTCAAATCATCCAACAATTGACTGACGCCATTTGTTGCGATAGCGAGTCGCTTCTTTACAATGAAACTCCTATCAAACACCGATGTGACGCACGCATTTTGGGTAGATGCTGAAGTACCTGAATATCAAATGAAAGACATTGAGTTTGGCAAAATAAGTACAAGCAAGTGCTTTTGACACGTCAGAGCGACATCTGTGCCTGAGTTAACAAACAAAACGAATGACACTCACCTGCAAAATGTTGGCCATTAAGGTGAGACACAGGAGGGCTGTTTGATTGGTCAAATGAATCAAACGATTCGCCCATCCTTGTGGAAATGCTGTTTAAGTGGCGGGTCCTCCGAATTTTTCTTATCTTTGGCAAGCTTGACTAAAAGGATCAGCTATCATCTGTCATTTCCGCATTAGCCACTGTGATCCGTTTAAAGTGGTGGCAGTGTCACTAACTGGCGTACACCGCTTGTAGAGTGAAACAATGAAGAATCTGACATTCATTGGCCCTTATTCCACCCAAAAATACATTATGGTCAATTCGATTTGAAATAAAGACCGACGCTCGAAACTATTAGCGCAAACCAAGAAACATGATCCCAAACATTTTCAGTGGATTTACTGTTACACTGTTTTAGTGTCCGCGTGTGCTAGTTAGCAGTTATGACCTTCCCCAATTTGGGCTTTTCTTACAGTCATCTGTTGTTCCGTATAGAAATGACGAATGTCCTCATGCAAAGCGCTCTTTAAATTTATCTTAGCGACAATAATGCTAGCTCAATCCTTAGGCATTTTAAAAAGCAACTTAACTTCATTTGCCCCCCACATTATCCTCATCGGTTAACTGGCGCCTATCATTTCGGAGTAGGTTTTCGAGCATTAAAAACATCACCCGATATACTCGGCACAAATGAATGAGCTAAGAGCTCGGCCATTAAAAATCTGCCCCGTCCTTCGGATGAATGTCTTAATTAATTTCATCGTGCATGGTGAACAGCTTGACACGTTGAAATAGGCTTTAGCGACTGACCACATGATCATGGGACGTTGAGATAACAACCATAGCATCGCTTGGGTAAACAAGCTGAGCCGATCCAATTAAGCAGGTTTTGCGCCTCAACCTCATGCGCCAACCGTTGGCTTGGCAACGAAAACAGCGTATCCTCGACTCCATGGGGTGTTGGGGCAAGGAGAGGTTCTCTCCATGTGAGGCAGGATGGCACAATCAGAGGGTATCCATGGCCTGCCATTCCGTACAGTCAATCAGATTATGCCAGGTTGGCATAACATTTGAAAATAAATTATGGATTACTAAGGTTGTGGATATGTTGATCAAATGGGTTTATTTTAAAAACAAAGATTACAAACCACCCCCCCCCCTCCGGATATTATTTTAAACATTCTTTATTTGATTTCTTAATTCTTAAGGCCTTTGTCATTTGGAGGACCAAAGATCCCTTCCTCTATGTTGTCAACTTTGGCATCTTAGACCGATTTCAACCCTTTCAATTTGTCCCCAGTCCTAAATAATGAGATAGTCCCTATGGTGCCTAAATTTTAAAAGAAACCTTAGGCAGCAAGTTAGTATAAATCCTAAAAAATGGAACTTCAAATCTTATTAACAAGTTCCCTGAACTAATCGATGATTTACAGTCACCCGATCAGCACCTTTGCTCCAGACGTAAACAAAACCACAACACCATTCGTACATTTTCGTTGGCTTGATCCATAGGGGGTCCTCGACAAAGGTTTCCCTTTGAGGGAACCAATGCACATGGCCCAGTACTCTAATTGGTTTATTCCGGAAGTTAAGGTTACGTTCTTCGTTGATTGGTTGCGCGTGCGTCAGCAGTGCGCGCGTGGTTTTGGCTGACGCCAGGAGGTGCAGCGCCCAAATCATTTCGCCAGGACTAGTCCCAACCGTCGTGTGCTGTTTTTCCTGCTGACTGTTCTTTGTCGAGCCTGTTGATGCCGTTGCAACAGCAAGAGCAGGAGCGACCACCGTTTCAACCAGTTTACGTCATTCCACTAGGTGGTGCTGCTGCTCCAATTGAACCAATCGTCGTGGGCCCATGCAACACGCGACCACTTCCACAACTACCAGTTCCCTCTTTAGCTCCGAAAATCGACCCTTCGACTACGTCTTCTCCGAGAAAGAGGCAACCACTTTTTCCGCTGAATGATCGGGAGATGAAGAGGAGGGTAATGTTTTTAAGGCTTTTTCAGATGGAATGGAGATGGTGACTAATTCTATTGAGTGTGAGGACATATTTACAGAAAGACAATTAATTGCGCTGACTATTGTTGGCAACATCCCAATTAGCCAAGTAGGATGCATGAGAGCCCTTATGGGTTGAGAAGCTGGAGAAAGCGGAAGTTGAGGTGTAGTCCCTTGTCACCGTGCCAGTCAACATACCTCTGATTCTCACATCTTCCTTCGTAAATTCCCATTTTAGATCGTAAAACAGTATATGGAACGCCGTCGGCGGGCCTGCATCTCCGACAAACTGTCTGCGCTCCATAGCCTAGCTGTCTCTCTCATTGGGGAAAAGGTTAGTAGCGTTGTGCTCCACCGTTTTGATCAATTAATTCAGCCATGTATTCTATCCGCACGGCTGTGGTTTAGATCTATGAGGAGGATAGAAGTTGTACATACAACTCAGATTTTGCCTCCTTCGTGTTTGCACTTTGCTGTGCTGGATCAGGATCGAGATGTCTTGTTAATTTTCCAAATAGGTCGTCAGTGTCGATGAGCGAGTTTGACGGCAGCGTTGTCGACCATTCGCACCGCCTTAACTGACGCGCCAGCATCTTTGTAGCTCGGTTGTTGCTTGAATTCAAGTGCCTAGACAGACAAATGTATAAAAAACATTTCAGGTTGATTCAGCATCTTTGTCTTCATTGAATTTGCCTTTCAGCCACAGCAGCAGTCACATCAGAGGTTGGAGATTACGGACATACTGAACCAGTGCGTGAGCGTGCTGGAGGGACTGTCAGAGTTTGTAAAGAACGAACCCGAACTGCAGGCGAAGATGCGCCGTCTAAAATTGCCTTCAGCGAAGGAGTCGTCAGGAGAGCAGCGGCGACGACGGCAGAGCGAGGCCTCCACGTCGAAAGGGGTTATGGAGGAAGAGATGGTGGAGGTAGAGCAGGAGAACGTGACGCCTCGTGCATCGGCTTTCACGCCTGTCGGTCGGTACCGAGTGGCGACCACTTCAACGCCGCTAGCAGCCCCCCTGCTACTGCCTCCGCCACTTTGCCGGCAGGACAAGTGTCTGTCCGTGGTGCGAAAGCGGAAGAGGGGAAGTACTGACAGCGGTTTCAACTCTCTTGCCTCTCCCTCGACTGGGCCAAATTCCACGTCATCTTTCTCCTCTCCAGCCCCTTCCGCTTCTGCTTCCACTTCCGCGTCCTCTTCCACACGCCTCGAAGAAACTCAACTGCCAAAACGACCTCGGAAATCTTCCCCATCTAGTATCTGGCGACCTTACCGAGATTGAACTAAAGGACCCTTGTTCGGTGGGACAATTGATGTGACTACTCCTAAAGTATTAAATACCATTCAAAAGCTCAGCTTTCAAATCTGCCTCCACATTTGCCAAATTCATGCCATCCAATTCTAAGTCGTATTAACTCAGACCCAATGCAAGGGGATTGGAGTATCCCCACCAATCATTTCCCATTAATTTTTTAGTTTAAATCTCTGCCACGGTGCAGGTTTACCTGGAGAAGCGATGGATCTTGCTTATCTCTAGCATCAAACTAATGGGAAGTATTTAGTCTATCCGATTTCCCTTCTCGCTTTGGTCCGGAAAACAATTTTGACTGAAACATGCGGACTTGGATAGATTCGATCCCGGTGGCTTAGAATAGGGATATTAAATTACCCGGAGCAGGGCGTAATTTCATATTTCACCGACCGTGCTCCTGCTGCTAAGTTTATTGTCTTACCGGCTTCGTGACTGCCGAAATTTGACCTGTTAGGTTGAGGCCATTAACTTAATAGGCCTCTGTTTATAACATTCGCCAAAATAAAGTCAACGCAGGGTCTTTTGAGCGAATTCCTGTTCAGTGCTCTGAGTCAGCACTTCATGTCTTGAACGAGGTCCTCGGCCCCTGGACTTTGTATCACGCCAAGTTCGGAATATATCGCAATTACAATCACGGAGCGGGGGCCTTCTCGCCCATCAGAAGCCTGTCATTAAGTGTTTGGGCCGATTGCTCTTAGCAGTGTCTCTTCTAATCAATCCAGAACGGCGCTGGTTTTACTTGCTGGACGTTGTTCGGGTCGGCCTTGCGATGGCCGAGTAACACCACAATGAAACCACCCGAGCTGCGCCACCTTTAGATGAGCTATGAATGAGGATTGATGGATCGATATTGTGGTCCGTCGAGCTCAATTCCTTTGTTCATGATGCCTAAAATCGGGTACTGGTTATGCGTAAAACTGGCAGAGGACTCGTCCGCTGCAGATGTGCATTTATCCGTTCATGGGTCACGCCATCCCTGATCATCTTGGGCCTGCCAAACTTTGGGTTCTCTGCTCGGTTATTGAGCACCGCTCTATCAAATTCGAGTGAGGTTGAAGGAAAAGAAGCATGTATTTTTGTTGAGAAGAGAGTAAGGCAGATACAGTCACTGCATCACGTATAATTTTCAAAAATAGGGAAACCATATTGATGTCCATTTGTCCAATTTATTGGCGATTATTACTTCAGCTGCAAGACAAAAGGGTGGCTCTGGTTCTAAGGTGTATTGTAAATGGATCACACTACTCTGGGTGAAAACACTCATTTTGATGCTGATAACGTCTTGTCAACTGCTATGCACGAGGTCAGCCGACCAATTCATAAGGCCTCAACCCAAGTACACTGATTTGTAGCACATTTGAAAAAAGACTAATTGCAGTCAAAATGGGGCTGCGTTAAAATAAGCTATCTTAATTCAGCAAGTTTGGTTGAAGAAAGGGAGGTAGGAAAAGGGAAGAGCCGTAGTCAGTTGGGCGGGTCTACTTGACCTGCTGCCTTCGCTCCAAACAATTGATGAACTTCGAGAATCCGAAGGCAGCTATTAACGTAAGCTTCTTCTGCATGAAGCTAGTGCAAAGCTACTTTAGATGCGCGTATTTGTACCGGATTTCCGAGACTGCAAAATCTTTTCTCTATCATGAATTCAAACAGGTCGGCGACGACAACAAGATCACATTTTATTTCCGATTTACTGATACTAATGTCAGTAAAATCCGAAGACAATATTCACATGGAAATTTATATTTGGTACCCATTTTGAAATATGATACCAAGGGCAGTTTCAAAGAGTATTGTGATTTATGGAATTAAAGCGAGTCATAGAGCATGCCATAGAGGGAGGGGAAGGAGGAGGCGGGGGCAGCGGAAGGGTGTTAATGTGATCCCGCCTGTCCATGCACACCTCGCAATATCTATGGTGATTTGGATTATCAATCGTTCCATTGCCCCATGATCCCTGCCTTAGTACAAATGCAGATGAATCGTATCCTCCTAATTGAACCCATTGGAAGTGGTTTGAAAAAAGAAAGTAAGAAGTTCTAACCTTTTTCGTTCAAAAGATCAAAGCTCCATTGTCATGGTAAGTGATTACAGGTTTCAGAAATTCGCTACTTTAAATTCGAATAACCGCCTATGGCAGGCATTAATAATCATTTAAAAGACACTGCCGAATTCCAATCGAGAGTAGTAGTTTGAAGAAGTATAGGAAAGACGGATCTTGTTGGAAAATAATGAGAACTCTCGTAGATCGTAGCATCTTCGAAAGCCGTTCAATGTAAGGTGTAATACAAATAGAATAGTGGGGCTTTTTACGTCCACTGCTGGAGATAAGCCAAGGGAGGCGGGAACTTTGTAATTTGGAGCTAAAAAATAGTTTCACGAATGAGTAAGGAAAAGTAGAGAAGGGCTCTGACTAAAATAGAGGAGACGCTAGAGATTGAATCGAGACACTGAAAAGTGAGACATTGCGTCTAGACAAAAATTCCAATTGAATGAAATCTATGTCTTCTATCAAGTGGTACGTGCCACCTCCGAATGATCCCTTAACGAGGACTGTGATTTGGCCATGTCTCGTGATTGTTGCCCCAGATTGGAACATCTACTGGACCACCTAATCACTCATCTGTTGACAACTGAATTAAAGGAAGTACTAGAGCCTCCACACATGTGTAAAATCCAGTTACAGTTGAGTGCAACCATTTAGTAAAGGAAATTCCTGAAGTGCTAGTTATATTTTACTCCGCGGTAAACTGCTTAAAGGGCGGCACTTGCTTATTGAAATGTGTGATTAGAAATAGCACTGTTGTAGAATAACAATTACCTTTTCGAACAAAAGGACGTGGAAATATTTCCAATGATTCACTATGCCATCGGACGGGAAACCTTGGGTAAATTCTCCCCCAACCCATATGCTCTGCACAGTCGTGAAACAATAATCACGACGCATTCACGTTTTCAGCAAAATAGACGAGATGCAGCTCAGCCAGAGGCAATCCTTCATTAGTTTCATTATTGGCGGTGGAAAAAACCGCTCCCGTATCTCCTTTTATCCAGTTAGGCAAGAAACTGCATTGTTAACCAACGAAGCAGTTTAAAGGAAAAGTTACTTAGTTGAATGCATGCGATTAAGGGAGCGTGCTAGTGCATGGGCAGGGGCTGCAGTTCTGGCTCATCAGATCATCTACACATTCACTGTAACCACACTTTTCAATGAACCACTTATTTGAGTTGTCAAACTGGGCCTTGACAGCGTTTCAAAAAGTCGGTCAACCCAGGTGACAAGTTTAACCGCCTTGATCTACTTACTTCTGTTGACCAATAATGCGCGAGGTGCAGTGCGTGGCTAATAGAGGCGGCACTCATAGTCATGCCTCTTCGGTTTTATGCACCCAGGATGCTTTGAATCTCTATTATGATGTAGATTATCAAATTCATGGGCTAAATCCAAAAGTATCGTGCCTGACGACGCATGAGTCTGTCAAGGTTTTGACACAGTATTCTCGAAGAAAAAATAGCCTTTGTTTTTGTTGGGTAGCCTAAACATTCAGCTACGGATTATACTAAAAACTTATTCCGAGCAAAAAAATGGTGGTTAACCTGGTTAGACGGTGATAATGAAGCTAATTTGAGACATTCTTTTCGCATTTTTCACAACGATAATATTAACGTGGGATACAAAGGCCTCAAAATTGTACCATTTAGTCGCCGATAAATTAACCATCTACAGTAATTTCAATTTGATAGTAGTTGACCTCCCCACGGGCGGGTTAATTGCAGCAACTTGAAGGAGAAGGCGAGGGGCTCATCTTCCCCCACTGACCTGTCTCCACGTCTGCCCAAACGACCGTGACAACTGGCGCGTCCGACAACTACGGTAACTATGGCGGTCAAGGCGGGGATTACAGCTGTTTTATTTGTTCTAAATTAATTTTGAGAAGGCGTGACTTGTTGAAACATGCTGTGCGAGTGGAATTTAGTTAGGCGATTTTGAGGATTACGCATTTTCAAACGGCAATGAAGGGATCAAAACTCCAGTAGTTTAGCCATTAAAAATTGAAGCATAGCCATGGCAAAACAGGGAAAAGTACTCAAGTCATTCGGATTTCGTACAACTAAACCGAATGTGAAAACAAGGCGCATATGTTCAGATTCTCATCAGAAGATTGTAAAGTTTTGCAAATGAATGGACTAGTGTTATAGATCTACACGAAAATTCATGCCTAATTTAAATCCACCTTTTCTATACGCTACAGCTATTTTTATAAAAAAATGCCATTAAGGAAGCGATGTTGAACTACGCGTTCCGAATTGCAAAGAGGCCTACGTGCCGAATTCTGCGTCCGGCTAAGTGGTTGAAATGAAGCCTCCAACGACACTTTCATCTGTTGCCATCCCCTATAAAGTATTTCAATTAATCAACATAATGAAGTATACATTGCAAGTTTTTAGTTAATCAGCTCATTGGTAGCTTTTATTGTCTCAATTAACCGAAACCACAAAGAGCCCCAGTCGAACACCCACACCTCTAAGGAGTCTATCTGGAAGTCAATTCTTTTCAACCTAGGATGGGGAATCCTGTTTTTTTGTGTACACCCCTTTTCTGTTTTCTTAGCTTTTTCACCATTCAATCAAATGCCAATCACATCGGAATTGTTTAAGTTTTATCCAAAACACGAAATTCATCCTCCACCGCCTGTCCAAATAAACAAGTTCGGTATCATGACAATGTATCTTAACCGCTGGAATGGTAACCGCACTCGATTGGGTAAACAAGCTGAAGGGATCCAATTAGTCATTCCCCCCTTCCTTTTCTAGGGAGCAATGTGTAAAAAAGTAGGCCTTGGGAACAGAAGGGTACAAGAGTTGTTGGCCTGGCAACGAAGATCGCATAGATGGTTGAGAACTCCCATCCGATCCAATGGGGAACGTCGGGCCAACCGATCGATTTGTGCCACGGAGGGATGGGAACTTGGGGTTGCAGTTGTAATTCGTTGCGTGGGCTCGTGAGTGACACTTAAGCAGTTCATAAGAGATCAAGGCAAAGGCACGATAAATAGGTCCTGAGATGGAGAACACAATCGTCACAATTCAAATCTTACGGACACCAGAAAATCGAACCAAAAGGAGGCAACAGAACAATTTGCTTCCTGTTCAGCTATTATCTGATAAAACCTACTAAGGCCTTAATGAGTTTATGCTTTAATGTAATAAAGAATCGACTACAATGAGATAAAAGAGCTTAAGTAAGGAATTCATACCATTTCTAGTAGTATTTTAGTACACTAATGGTCTATCACATTCAGGATGCATTTATTTACCAAGTTTTTATTTTTAGCAGTCATTTGGGAACAAAATGGAACTGTGCTTACAGGTAAGACTGTAAACAGCAACCACTTAAGACTGAAAAGCGACAGTGAGATGAGCTTTTTCGTGGCTTTCTATTTTAATGCATCTCCGCAGTTTTTATGAATTTCCATTCCAGAGGTCATTCGGTATGATGGTTTGCATGTCTCCGCGGCAAGGAAACATGAATCAGGGAGCCTAACATCTACGATCACCACAACAGCTACCTCACTGGTTGGTTTTTTTGAGTGGTGACCATTATGCATGGCTCAGAGCATTTATTGGTCAAACCGGGAAGCTGGAAGGAGACTCATCCTTGATTGGTTGCGTGTGGACCAATGGTTTGCGCGTGGTACGGTCTTACAACCGTAAGTGGATCACGCGAATTATTTCGCCAAGATGAGTTTTAAGCATCGTGTACTTTTCGCTCCCACCGGTTGTCCTCCATGCAATATGTCAATACCCCGACACCAACGGAGCCACCAGCAGCCCTATCAACCAGTCTATGTCATACCACTGAGTGCTGCTGCAGCTCCTGTAGAACCAATCATCGTGGAACAAGCTAGTAACACGCGACCAACATCGTACCCTTTAGTTCCTATCATAGCTCCCAAACTCGACGCACCAGTTGCATCTTCTTCGGCAACAGTGAAAGGAAAGCGACCACTTCTTCCACTGGATGATCGAGAAATGAGAAGAAAGGTAAGTGCCCTCCATTTAGTTTATGGTAGATTCTGCTGACATAAGTTTTTAAAATTGGATTCTCGCGTGGAATGGGAATGGAAATTTAGTCTAGCTTTTATGAGTAAGCCTTTCCACCTGGGTTGGCCACGCTAAGTCTATTGCGGTATGAGCTGCATTCGCATGTGTGCAGTTTGTGGGTGAGGTAGGAAATGACGCATCCGCTGAGGCTAAGGGAATTTGCGGAAAGGCCAAAACTCCATTACCTTCTCACTCCCCCCTTCTCGTCTATTGTCTTCGCACTAGTCCGTGCTTACCCGTAAGCTCATTAATCCTTCATTCTCCTTCCCTCGATTTGATGAGCATGGCTAACTAACCGCATTATCCCCCCTTCCTCTCCCTCTAGGTCAAAAAACAGAACATGGAGCGCCGTCGGCGAGCTTGCATTTCCGACAAACTAGCCGCCTTACACAGTCTCGCTGTCTCTCTCGTTGGCGAAGAGGTGAGTTATACTCCCTTTCGCTCCCTCCTCCCCTCTCCTTCCCAAGTCATGTCGTTTGCCCAGCTGTGTCCAACCTGGTGGTCAGCATCTGCACGGCTGTAACTAAGACCCAATCGCAATCATGAGTATGATCTTCAAATTGAACGTGGCAATTTTCATTCCTCCCCTCAACCACATTGCCGACTAGACAGCTAGGCAGCTAGATTCTGTACGACTGATGTACCCGTTGGGTCTAGCCCCTTACAAAAAGACACCTTCCGATCTGGTCCTTTGTTGGGCTTTAACTGGGGCCTGGATCGAGATACAGCCCGGCCTATTGATTTTTCGGGCGCGTCGTCAAGGCGTTAATGCTTTCCAACATCGATTGCCGACTCGCGTCGGCGCCCTGACATGCGATCAGATGCACCACCACCACCATCACGATTGGCTCGTTGATTGAGTCACAAGTGCACTACCGTGGGAAGTAAACAGGCTGAAGCTGGGCTAGAAACTAATGTTGGAATCTTCCTTCGACCGCATTTTAGCCGCATCAGCGATCTCAACAAAGGACGGAGATTACGGATATACTAAACCAGTGTGTGCGTGTGCTTCAAAGTCTGTCAGAGCTTGTAAAGAGTGAACCCGAACTGCAATTGAAGTTGCGTCGTCTAGAGCTTCCTTCAGCAAAGGATTCATCAGAGGAGCAGCGACAGGGGAGGCAGAACTCGACCTCCATGTTAAAGGGGAAGATGGTGGAGGAAGAGAAGGAGAACGAGTCACCTCATGCTTCGGGGCTCAAAGCTGTTGATCGAAACCGAATAGCAATCACTTCAACACCGCTGCTGTCTACTCTTCATCAACAGCGCGAGTGCCCATTCGGGACAGGCTGTTGCAAGAGAGAAGGCGCAGACAGCGGTCTCGACTGTCACATTTTTTCTTCCCCTGAGGCTGGTGCGGTTTCCTCTCCATTCACCCCTTCCACTTCCTCTTCCTCACCTGTTAAAACCCAATCGCTTAAACGATCTCAAAAGTCTTCACCCGATATATGGCGGCCATACCTTTAATCTCTCTAAATGTCTTATTGGTTTCCCCGATGGACTTTGGGAGAATTGCTGCATTGCTGTGCTCTTTACCCCAAATTATACCAGAGACTGTCGGTGCGTGTTTTCTGTGGTTTTCAGTCTATCTCGTCTGCCTCCATCTGATGCCCGACGAAAACAGGTTACTGTTCCAGCAATATGATTGCTTTTGAGACTTGTGATTCCTGTCGGCCTTATGCGCGGTACTTCCTTCAAGTGAATTAGTTTTTCTTCAAATGCCTAGTTAGGGGTGGGTGGTCTCCTATGTCCAGTGAGGACGTAGTCGTGTACCAAGTGGCGAAGCTTCTTGTTACTTTGGGGTTACAGTGGCGATTGGAACATGTGTGCTCAAGCATCGGTATGATGTCGTAAACTTGAAGAATAGGTCAGTCCAACTTCTCTGCTGGAAATCACGCATATTTAGCAGCATTCGCCGATCTACTTGGCAAAAAGGATGGTTTCTCAGTCCCTGCTCACATCCATATTGCTTCTGCTGGACCATTTGCGTTCGTTACTGAAATGGCTGGGTTGGTGCGTGTTGCTTGTAAGTTAGCGTAAATTATTTGGGAATAATAAGTCGGAACAGATTTTTTGTGATCTGGCATTGGGAAAAAGAAGGGAGGGAGAACTTGTTGACGAATTCCCAGACCTTGGTCAGAATGAAGCGGTAGAAGCAAGATGCAAGTGTAATCAGTCCAGCTAGCTTGGCGAGCCTGTAAATAGAGGTTTGTCAATTCTTCATTTTATAATTTGGATTGCACAGGTTTCCCTTAATCACTTTGGCTGTAATGGTTTCGTCTTTCTTCCAGGTTATATTATGACTGTATTTGGTCGTAGTTTCTTCATTTAGTCGATTTTAATTATTTAGGTAAGTCTTTACTAGTGGTACTACCCTCAAAAATATGATTTAATTTTTATAAAGGTACCGATTATAGGATATTCGTACACTGATTGGTCAGAGCATTTCCATTTTTACATGAACATCAGATGATCTCTGAGTTCGGTCTGAAGGTCACGTTCAGTAGAAGCGGCTAAGTCACGAATTGAAGGCGTGTGGCTGATGCCTACAGACTGAAATCGGACCTATAGAAAGTACTTTTCATCGACTGAAATCATTCATGTGTTCTTTCGAGGTGAATGCTGTCGGATACGTGGGTCGTCGGTGATCGATAATGGCGGGTGTAACCAACCGCTATCGATTGGGTTGCACTCATCCTGCGCGCCAGCTCGTGCGCCAGGCAATTCATCTCAGCAGTTTCGCCAGTGGCTTTGCGGTCGATAAAAGGGCTGAAACGGGCCCCTTCTCGCAATGCTGTCGCCTCGACCGCTCTTGGACAACTCTCATACTCCCACCGTCACGAAGTGTAGCCAGGATAATCACGGCATTGGTAACGATGATAGAATATTGCTAATGCTTTCATGAACAGTGATCTATTTAAGAGTTTCTTCTTGGCGTCTGGTAACAGCAGTTAGTTTTTAGGGTTGAATTCCCTTGTGCTTTCATGAGTCCTCATTGATCAAAAACCTGATGAATGGTGCCATTTGGTAATGCATGTAGGGACTTATCTGTAGATGTTTTCTTGTGGTGGAGAGTAGTCATGCTACATACGTAATGACCGAAAGTAAAGAGTAAATAACATGGAAATCAACTGGAGATGGTCAGCAAATGAAGCGAATGCCACAAAATAGCGATAAGTCTAGAAGTGTTGAACAGTTGTGCTTGAGGACAAATTCGAAATTCCAAGTAGGAAAGAATGTGAATTTCCTGTGCTGATTAACGTGTGTTTTTACCGACTTGGACGTCCGTTGTCAATGAGCTGGATCTTGCAGTGGTCGCGTAAGGGTAAAAAATTGAGACAGATGTCATAATTTGTAAAGATCAGTACAAAAACCTTTTTGGGCATGTTCTCCAGCAGGAAAACCTCGCAATACGATAAGACCGTCTGTATCCCCAAATTTGTCATATTTGCTTCACGGCTGCGAACCCCATGTAAAATTAGGAATTCTAATTGTTTGCCGATTTGATAGAACCAATTTTTTTTAAAGATAATTCCATTAAATTTTCCATCCATATGCAGCCGATCCCATTTCAGCCCCGTTTTCACCGTCTGGCCTTTCAAATCTAAGGTTCTAGGGAAGGGATGAAGGGATGGTTGGAGCGGTAATGCACGGCCGTTGGTCAACACGTGACGAGCGATGAAGACGCTGTACGGACTTTAGCCCATGATGTGTGACCTCTGCATACGCATGAACTCAACCACGCGCAGACAGAACCTCAAGATAAACATGATTTTCCTGATGGATGAGAGTTTACGCAGAGTCCGCATTTTAGACTGTAAAGTTGGATTGCCAACAATGAGAAGGTAGTTCTGGTCCACATTGGATGGTGTAAAGTTGTCAATGTGCTTGTTGAGAAGAGACATTGCTGGTTCAACGGTCATGTGTGGAATATCGCGAGGGCGTTTTGCCAGTAACTCCTCTTCTTCGTTCAGTGCATGCAGCAGACTTCATTCCTCCGCCGACGGCTTAGGGGCGACCACCTGTGTGTACGGGACCCCGACCAAATCTCACTGCTTAAATCAAACGCCACGGCGAAAGTGACCCAGTTGTGTCCACAATTGGACACTTGGGAAATTAAATAGTGTAAGGATACGACATTAAAGGCTTGTCAAAATGACGGCTATTTATCGGAAACTCCAATCGGGCCGATGAACTTGTGAAGGAGCTAGTGAGTCTAGACGAAAATTACTACTTCATCCCCGCAAAACTATATCCTTGCCATATTTTAATACGACCTCATTTTGACACAAACGCCTGTGCTCTACCCATCCCCAATGAAGAAGGGGAGGAGGAAGAGAGTTCGACGCCTCGGTTTCTAACCATTACTGTAAAATTTCAGATCTAAACAAATCGTACTTCATTACAATGAACAACAGGCTAATGCTTGGTGGGCCACCACCAAATATACTGTTTTACTATGAGTCTTCCCTGAGGCGTAATAGGGCATGCTAACAATGAAAAAACGGTTCATTAGCTAACGGAAGAGTTGAGAGGCAGAATGGATGGTTAGGAGGGCATGACATCAGAATTGCTATGCAACCTTCGATAACAGAAGATGCGGCGCAATTAAATGTACGTACAAGCGAGTGTTATTTCACCGAAATCAAAACCAATTTCCATCGAGTTGCACTTACGAATCCATCATTAGCCTTAAACTGAATATTTCATTTCTCTGTAGTCGGTAGCCTTCAAAGAGAATCCAGTCGACAGACGTACAATAGAAACTATCATCGCAACCGCGGAAGACATAATTACCGACACAGTGCACGTTTCTTCGTTCCAGTGAAGACCCGTCGACTTAAGCCTGAGTGTTTACCTCACCTCTAAACTTTCTATGGCAAAAGGTAATGAAACTATTGGATGCGCAGACGTCATGGTGGAAAACAACCCAAACACTTGGTGCCAAATTAAAACAATGCAACATTTGCGATTAATGATTACCCATCGACAGATGCCACTTCTCTCCCAATTTTACATCGGAGTAAATGCCATTTTGAGACGGCCTTGAACATCCTGTGAGTGTTTTCTGATTCGACGGAGGTTTGCCTCGAACATTTTTGAGAACCAAAATGTACATTTTTTACACTTGTAACTGTTTTTGCTATCAGTGGATTTGTTGTTGCAGGCGCTGAAGCGTTCACAAACAACTCGTCTCCATTTACTAGCCATGATGAATGCGTTATTACCAAATTTCAAGTTGATCAACAATCCCGATTCCCTCCACAAGTGACAACTTGCTGTTATTAGGACGCGAATCAGTTTCTCTTCATTTAGCCTAGGCGATAGTAAATGAGTAGAAGATAAAATAAGGGAAGAGAAGAAGAATTGGAAGTCGCCTTAAGACCACTCAACATTTCACTCGCGTTCCAACCCTTTCCCCAACCTCGGTAACCGACTGTGTTGCTTCCTAAGAAACCGACAATGAATCGGTTTCAAAAAACGCCTAAAAGTCATGTTGAACACAAAATTAGTTTGCAAGATCTCTTGTGTAAATTTAACTGAGAAAATATGAAGGCTCGAACTCAAGAATAAAGATGAAATGGGCCACCCAACTTCTAAGTAGGATGCGTGGAATAAAGTTTTGCCCTTACTAAATCCAATGTTTCCAACTCCTGATAAACGCAAATTTTCATGTGACTGGCCCAAAACCGCTAATTAAACCAGACATATGGGGCGCTTTTTGACAGCTAATTACGGTTTTCTCAGCCTAGGCAACAAATAGGTGTGAGTTTCTGGTTTTAACACACAAAAAGAAAGTGATTGTGATTGTTTTCTAGATTTCGTTTGCATGTAACAATGTTTTGAATCGCTGGCGGGTGGAAGAGACAGCAATATCAATCCAAGACTGTTGCGGGACGCTAGATACGCGTGATGAAACTCGACTCCAACCATCCCCATTATTATGCTGACGGATGGCAACAAGTTGTGGCCGTGGGCTGAGTAGACAGATGAACTGCAGACATGGAGACTTTCTATGCCCTTTTTTTGCTAGTCGACTCACTCCAACAATGGGTGATCATGTCCCAGGAATTCACGGTCCTCCCCAAACTTACATGTGCTTGCATGATTTATATTATTGAGTCACATTCTGCTCATATGCGACACAATAAATTACTCTTGAAGAATGAGATACTACCGTCCGAGATTTAGCTAGGACTGTGGTAATCATTTGTGTTACGTAGGGGGGTGGCTGAATACCATGCCTCTTACTAGGAAATTCCCGCATACTTATCCATCTCTCATTCTATATTTTAATTTACCTAGCGCCTTCGCCATACATCTATTATGAACTACACATGTGTGTGAAATATATTTTTTTATCACTTTACAATGGGCAGGTTAACGTAACCAAATCGGTACTAGTAAATAACACCTGAGTAGACCTCGCGCTCTTTAGGACAAACGGGCAGAAATACCCACATTAACCTCTGCCTTCTCACACCTCTTTTTTATGCGGAGCCAGCTCAAAAAATCCACTTGTCGATGGAACGGTAATGTACAAGCGGTAGACCTGGTAACAGGATCGCTGTTCCAAATTTTAAAACAAATACTCGAGAGTAGGCCATCGAAACATTGGGAGATCCTATCAATCCAAATAAAAATAGCGCTATTCCATCTTCATAGACTGTCCATGGAGCCATTAAAATAGGGATCGCAATGTCTGGGCCCCCCTACCACTGCTGCAAGAAGAGGTACGATGCTCCGATTGTTTTGTTTAAATCTTACTCTCTTTGCGAGTTACATGCATTCCAGGTACCTGCGTTAAGAAAATTCTAAACCATTATTGACTGCAAGCTGCCTTGTAGCATCTTTGTCATTATATCCATCACTGTAGGAAGGCAACCTACCTTCCCAAACAAATAGTTTCAATTTTGATGGACTCCACTCATATTTCAATAACCTTATTTGAACGCTTTTATGTTAAGCAAAAAGCCGCTTAATAGAACCCCTCCACCTCCTGACCTCTACTCCGTCGTCGGGCCTGGATCACTATAGCGTTTGAATTCGCATGCCAAGTTTGACGCCAACATCGGAACCACCGAATGGGTTGGTAGCTTGGTTGCTGGCCAATACCCTTGGCTCAGGGCTTTAATTGGTTGTTTCCAGTATATGTGATAAATACTAGCTGTCGATTGGCTACGCGTGTACCAATTGTTTTCACGTGGGGTTGCCACACTTTCGAGTACGGAGCACGCGGTTTTACGCCTCTGGGATGAATCCCAATCGTATTTTTCTCCCTCCCACAGGTTACCCATCATCCATTCCACCAGTGCTACAACGACATCAGAGCCAGCAGCAGCAAACCTATCAACCAGTCTTCGTGATACCGATTTCTCCACCATCCTCTTCCCTGGAACCAATCATCGTGGACCTATCCAATAACGCACAACCGTCAGTTCCTCCCATAGCTCCTAAACTCGACGCTCCAGTTTCATCCTTCTCAGGAGCAGCTACAGGAAAACGATCACTCCCTCCAATGGACGATCGAGAAATGAGAAGGAAGGTAGGTATTAACTACTTTAGTTTCAAATGAATGGAATTAAATTTTCCTGTGGCAAGAATGAGAAGGTTATTTAAGTGGAAATTCCATGCCATTCGAACATGTAAACTAAAACTGTTCTCCTCAGTGTTGAGAAGAGTGACGTATTCACTAGCCAACCTGAGCGACCAACGCTGAGTTGACTGTTTCGGGTTGCTCCGTGCGCACATGCGTATGGGAGAGGGGGAGGAATGACGCACTCGTGGGGACGAAGGCATGCGTAGAAGGGAGGGAACTACCTTCCTTTGGCTCGCACTACCTTGCTCCTCCTGCCCATTGTGAGTCCATATGCCGCGTCACTCCCCCATGAGCTCATTAAGCCTTCACTCCCCCTCCCCTCGATTCAGTGAGCACGGCTCTTGGACTGACTAGGCCCATCATTCCCTTCCTCTTCTTTCCCATCTAGGTCAAAAAGCAGAATATGGAGCGACGTCGGCGAGCGTGTATTTCAGACAAATTGTCCACCCTCCACGGTCTTGCTGTCTCCCTCGTTGGCGAAAAAGTAAACTGTGCTCTTCCTCTTTTACGATTCTAGAAGTTTAACACACACGACTGGGTAGATTCCAAATACCGTTAAATAGGTTACCGGTTGTGCGGATAAAGCGAGGATAGGCTGGATGGGCTAAGAAATGAGTGGTTCTAGACTAGTCCTTTGATGCTCAGGTTCGATATGCAGTCTTGTATAGAGATTTTGTGGACATGTCGCCGAGGCGCCCCTTGCAATATCAACAGATCCTCATGCTAGTGTCGGCCTTTTGACAATGCGAATCGACGTATCCCCATCACGATTGGCTCGTCGATTAAACGCGCACGAGTGTGAGACGTAAAGGATCGCAATTGATGGGAGTTTTTGATTGGCTAAGAACTAAGTTTAGAATCTTCCCTCGACTGCTTTATAGCCGCAACAGCGCTCGCGTCAAAGGATGGAGATTACGGACATACTAAATCAGTGCGTGAGTGTGCTCGAGAGGCTGTCAGAGCTCGTAAAGAGTGAGCCCGAACTACAATTGAAGTTGCGTAGTCTGGAGCTTCCTTTGGCAAGGGAGTCATCGGAGGAGCAGCGACGAAGAAGGAAGAACTCGACCTCCATGTTGAAGGAGAAGTTGATGGAGGAGGAGAAGGAGAACGAGTCATCCCATGCCTCTGCGTTCACCCCCGTCGGTCGGCACCGACTGGCGACAACTTCAACACCGTTGGCATCGCCTTTACTGCTGTCTACTCCTCATCGTCAGCAGCGCGAGTGCCCCTTCGTGGCGAGATGTCGAAAGAGAGAAAGTACTGACAGCGGTCTCGACTGTCTTGCGCCTCCCTCGGCTAAGGCCACTGCTGCTTCCTCACCCTCTACAACTCCATCCACTTCCACCTCTTCATATTCGCTCCTCGAGGAGACCCAACCGCTCAAACGACCTAGGAAATCCTTCCTGTCTGATATCTGGCGACCGTATCGAGACTGAATGAATGCACCATGGTCTTAAGCCATTTTGTTAGCAGTAGACTCCTCGTCACATCAGCAACCCTGTCTGTTTTTGAGTCGATAGAATGTTTTACGGGTGGTTGAGCTGATTCACATTAGCATGAAGAGTCTTTTATGAATCTTTGTTGAGCAGCTAAAGCCTTTTTGGAGTCTGGTATAAGAATGCCATTCAGTTGGCTCGTAGGATAAAGCTTCCATATACAGTCACATCTTGTTCTTCCCATTCATTTAATTAAAACACTACCTAGACATTGATTGGTACGAACAGCATGGACGTCGCGTTTCGCTATATCAGTCATCGGCTTTACTTTTGAGACTTAGCGTCGAATGCGCGCAAAGTGGCAATGCCAGTCTGCACTGCAAGCTTCTCGCATATTTTAATGAAGTTCTTTTTGCACCGAAGTATGCAAAGTCATTGTCATCACATGCCGATACAAACATGTCTGTAATCATTGACTACCTCGATCAACTGCAAGTAACCGCCAAATGGCGTGGGCAATCATCTGATGAATACCATATCAATGTTTTTTGAGTTCAGGTTCTATAATACACTACCAATATTGCTATTACTAAAAAAGTAGTAGGTGTCGGAGGAAGAAGTGACACTCAAACAACATCCAGTTGTTTAGACTTACTAAAGGTCGTTGGAAGTTTCTCACCAAAGCTTTGCCAACATTACATTTCACGCAGGTATTTAATCTTTCTCTAACTAAGAAGTTCGTTTTGTGAGTGCCACTTTCACCCGGATTGGAATTGCTCGAGGGATAGTGGTGATGGTGGTGGAGACTGAGTGTAAGGAATTCACATTTAAAAGTGTTATAACCGTATTAAAACCACCAAGGTAAACCAATGGCAGAGTTTTGTGTGGTTCAAGCTTAATTTCGCTTGTCCAACTGACAAATCAAAATGGAAATGGAACAAACATGATACTCAGTCGAGTTTCAGGTCCGAGCCAATAAGGAGCCACTGTCTCGGTAAAATAGATAAAGTAGAGTCCCTACTATTGATGGGATCTCGCTTAGTAAGTGGAACCAAAGGCACACCCTAGAAAACTTTGATGTTTCTTCGACTGCGGGTTTCGATTACGTTCACTTGGGTGACCGCATTGCCCTTGCCAGGTGGATTGGCCTCTGGGTCATGCCAGCAGCTCCAATGCCTTTCTGTCTGCTGAATCGACATATTCTACTCAGGCATTATATCTTCTTTTGTCTTTGAGGGTGTAGCGAAAAGCTACACACTCCCTTTTGGCATTTGTGTCATTTTCTCACTTTATAGACACACAATAACTCCTGCAACTCTGCATCTTGTGAATGATGAAAAGTAAAAGACATAAACTTGAATTCGCTGACTTGCAAACAAAGGCGGATGCATTTGTGTCGAATTAATGTAGTATACCTTGCATTTATGTGATAGATTTACACTAAATACCCCAAGGCGACAGTGAGTAAAAGCGACCGAGATTCGTTTTTGTGCATTTTGGTAAATGGGAGGGTGTCGTAAAAAGTGGGATACTTACTGAGGCGTATTAACAAGTCCGTTTGATGACACAAACTTGGATGTAATAGTACAAAGAAAAGATAACTCGGAGTTAGCATTAAGAGTTTTAGTGCATAAAATCACACAGTAATACATAGAGAATCTTTCGTCCAAAAAGACAGAAACTTTCCCATACACTTGAGCAATTTGTAAAGTGGCGGCTAGGGGACAACGGTTGAGAGATTTGCTTTTGTAAATTACCCAGACACCTTGTTTGCTTGACGCGCACGGTTCAATGGTGAAAAAATGGAGGCTCCCCTTTGCGACTTAATTATTCACCTTTCAGCTACTACAATTGGAACGAAATGGACGCCTCAAGGCATAGAGGATGGAAGCAATGTCCCAGAAAACGGTTACCACTCGGCGTTCGCCCATCAACGTTAACATGGAATCGAATTCATCCATGCACCACCGTAGGCGACCATTTGGTTGGGAAATCTCTCGACAACCGAAACAACTATCAAACATTAATGAGGAAGCTCTTTCCGCCTATTAAGGCACCCTCTCTATAGCAATGGCGAAATCGACTGCACTCGACAATGAGGAGCAATTCAACGAAATGCAAAATCAAGGAGGCCACCATGAGTCACACTGTTGAGACGATATCAAGTATGCGTTTCCGCCTAAAGTCTGCATGTCCCAACGCGACTAACTGACCCCAAAGTCGGAACTCAAGTGGGTACCTGAGTGTATGTGTGTGCGTGTGTGTGTATGCGAGAGCACACGTGTCGTAAATCAGGCAAGGCGACCCACAGTGTTGGTTGGATTTATCAGGTCTGGAGAGGTGAGTTCCCTAACACGTGCGCATGAACTCGAGCCAAACGCGTTTCGGCATGCTAGTGTCTACACCCGAGCTACGATGTGACCCCTTTGCTCTCATGCACGGGAGCTCTCCGGCCTCCCTCTCCCTCCTTCCCTCTCTTCTTCCCTCTATCGCACCACACACGTACTTGTGGTTACTGTCCTGTGGCCAAAACACACCTGGGAATCGCGGTGACATTGTACACCGCGGGACTGTAGGGAATATAACCAACTTTAGCTATCGCCGCTGGCTGGGCGCTTACTTGAGGCACTATCACAGTGGTTTTAAACACCAATTTTATGAATTGTGCTACCCTATGAATATATGGTCAAATGAAAATTTGTTTAAAAAAACTGTTACACAAAGTGATGGAAATTGTGTCCAACAAAGACGGCGGTTCTCATTGGAACAGTAATAGTTCAAGGCGAAAGTACGGCCTACCCGCGTTAAGAAAATTCAAAAGAAATAAGAATGCAAGTTAGAAAGTAATTATTTCTACTACTGGTACAGAATAGCTTCACATATTTACGGGGATAGAATTAGGCTGAATTAACCCGAGAACCGAAGTGTGAGGTACATTGAAGACCTATTTTGCAAAACAGCACCGTATTCAAGTGGGCACTTCAATAAAGTAGGCTGAAATTAGTTTCTGGGTCAAGACCCCACACCAATCCTGAGCATGAACATGATGCCTTCCAATGCAACAACGGACGTCACCATCCTCATGCGCGAAGCAAAAGGTTAAAAGGATTGTGTTTATGCTTGGATGAACCCGACTAAAAGGAGCTATCGCACTTACAGGAGTGATCGCATCCACCGTGCCGCAGTTGGCAGGTGTCGATGCCTTGTGGGGCTAAAGACTTGGAGCGGAAGATTTGATCCCCTAATGAACCTTCGACTTGTCAGCCATTCTTCCCCGTTCTTATCACTCTTCTCGATCGGGCTACGGGTGCTTACTCGGTGAGGCGGATGAATGACAGAGGGTGAGCAGACCAATCCTTTAAATGGGAGCCCAACTAGGCTCGGATGCATCTGTGCTTTGCGAAAAGATACACGTTTCGCTCATATATAGGCAAAATCCGAGAGTATCAAGCTCTTATACTAATGTGGTGACTCAGCAACACAAAACGTCTGTCCAATTTTGTTATGATGATACACAGTTGCGGAGACCGACCCGGATATTCTACTGATTACTTCCTGACTTTTATCCCGAAACACGCCACATCTACCCATATTAGAAAAAAAACCGATGAATGTTCAAAGTTGAGTTTGTTCAACTTTAAAGCCAAACGTAAGACAGCTAAGCTTTAGTTACCAAGGTAATTTGACTATCCTTGCTTGCTTCAGATAGGGCATTTCGAAGGAGTCTACTTTCATTCAGAGTTGTTGGGATGGATTAGTAGTGAGTATGAGAAAGTTAACGCACGCAATATCTGCTACTGGAGATTTTCAGTACAAATGTATGCGTATAGCATATTCAAGTATTCAAGGTCCATTAAGATAAAATTCGTTATTGTTTGGCTCCATACACTTCTATGCCTTCTATACAGAGAATGGAATTTACAGAGCTTGCAAATATCTGCGATTGCTACTAAGTGGGATAGCTTTTCTAGCTTTCAAAACATTTCCTACCAGCCGATGCATCCCTTGGGGACCCACTGAGGTAGGAGATGTGTGAACTCGCTGCACGACTCAATTACAGCCAGTGAATGAAAATGTTTGGCATCAATTAGATATAGAATTCTTAATTCTTAATAATAGTAATCCGTATTTCAACTCAAGTTGAGTGAGTGCGGCAAAAAGTCTTGAAGAAAAGCTCTCTGAAGCTAGACGTGCTATGGATGACCGGCTGTAACCTTTTGTGAAGTCAGTGGTTAAACAAGCAGGCTAATTGCGTAGGAGGGGATGGGGCCGCACTGACTCGTAAAAAGGTCCTTCACTCTGTCTCCAGTGCAGCAGACCGTGGAGGATTGCGTAGCATTGCCCCAGTGATCTCCTTCTGTGAGGTGAATGTATGAGTTACGAAGAAGCAATGCCACACAACAGACAGAAATTAAACTATTTCAACTGTCGAACCTAGCCATAAAAAGTTTATTCAATTTAATAATTGCTATTAAGGAGAATAAGTTGATTTCCTATGATGGCGCTGTATGCTAGTCTCATTGGCTCCATAAGGCGGTAGAGTTTGATTGACCCTGCCAACTAACATCAAAACCCACTTTCCGGATATTACATCATCAGCAGTAAGCAAAATTGAGCGCCTACTCTCCCCTCAGCAGAACTCCAATTGCTAAACTAAATTATTGCTTCCCTACGACAATTTCAATTCAATGACGCAAAGTAAGGTAATTCCATCACCAGCAACACTACTGCAAGCCTTGTCCTACAATTCAAACCGCTCACCCAAATTAGCTCAAACCACTCTACTGTGTGTCACTTGTATCCAAAATTGAAGTAAATAATAAACGAACCGCCGATAATCACTATTCCTGTAACTCAGATTCCCCAATTCGATAGCTGGATATAAGGAGCAAGGACAGGATAAATACAAGCTGGCGAAAGGATATTTTTACAGATTAAATTGCCATTTTTAGCGTGCAAATTAAACTTGATTTTATTTTATAGGTGGCGAAATGCAAATGAAAAGTTGCAATTCAACATTACCTGAGGGCCTTCAGACACATTAAACAACAGCACGACGTACAAAGGAGCTCATGATTGGTTCGTGGCGTTAAAGTGCCTTGTTTTTAATTGGGCGTCACATTTAGAGTCGCTATATAGTACAGCGTATGCTGCAAATATGGCAGGTGAAGGTATTGCATAATGGAGGACACGACAGACGAGAGAAGACCCTGCTGTTCAACCACCGGGAAGGCTTTCAAATACCAATTCAAATGGCGAAATTTTTGCTTCTGGAGTGCCAATTTCAACCTCTTCCCCTTTTCACAGGTAAATTGAGAACTGATTTTAGGTGGACTGTGGATCTCTCTAATGTAAGAAGATGTTTGGAACTTAATTTACCAATAAGTTGAGGTTAAGTTTAAGTAGCTTGGAGCAGCTGCTTCCACCCACGTATGCAAATTTGCTGAGATCACTTAAGGCATGCATCTATTTAATGCTACTGTGGACTTGAGCATCAAAATTGAAGGGTGAAGGTGGACTGGTTCAAGGCTTAGTAATGCAACAAGTTATGTTTTCCAATCTATCTACTTCAATAAGTCTAAGGTGGGTGTCTAGTTTCATTACCATGCATAAGTAGTGGTGCGAAATAACATTTGAAGTAGCATGAAAATTCCTCAGGTAACCCTCAACCTGGAGAGTCTTCATACCTGGTACAATCATACAATGCTGTCAACAGTATTCAAATGTCAAAGCATCAAGAGTGAACGTAATGGACCTTCTTTGGTGTAAACCGATGGAATCAGAGGTGTCAGCTAAAAACACGACAAAACGCACGGCAAAATGCGTCACTGAAACGCAGATACAAGGGTGGAGAACATAACTTTTACCAACCAGTGTTTACATCTTTTTAGTGGGCATGCATGGATGGAGTATTTTACTCAGTCTACCGATTCTTCATATCCATCGGTCTCCTCGTCTGGGCGTGCGTAGAGATCCCACTGGAGGTTAAGCGCAGCCGGGAGGAGAAAATGAGACTCATCTACTTTCTCTACGCCACCAATTGGGGCTTCCTTATGTACACCGTCAGCTCCAATGCCTTCGCCATTTTCGCCACCTACTTTAACTGCAACAAGAGTGAGTAGCTAGCTGGTGATATATTCACTCTCACGAGCAGAAGTCGCCATAGTGAACTTCTCGTGCACGTTGCCTTGAAAACCCGGGACTACATTCAAAAGTTCAGAGAAATAACCCGGAGTAGTTAAAACTCTCCACTTTCGACTATGCCTAAACATATGAGCTGAGAGATCCACTCAAGTGAGATCACAAGCCTCTCGTGACTTCCTGTATAGGGCCATTGGTGGTAAGGTGGACTTCTACAAAGTTATGCTAAAAACACCCAGCTGGGAACCAGAGTGGTTGGTGGCCTGACAAAATGCAGTTCAAATAAAGTGTAATCGATGGTAAGCTATGTAAAAGTCAGTAGAATTCCATTGCAATTTTGTGAGAGTGGCAAGAAATCACATAAAAAAGGGCCTTATGGTGTTGGTTTATTTGACTACAAGAGAACATCGAGGAGATGCGCGTGACCGAATTGCATAAAATTGAAGAGGAAAGTGTAACCTGGTTAAATGTTATATTTTAGAAAAGTCTGTACCAAAGTGGTTCGCCGGTCTGCTGTGGTTCTTCTACGAGTTGGCAATGAACACTGTGCTGGTCACCTCTTTAGTGTATTGGGCGGCCTTTTGGGATCCCACATACAGTGAGTTAACTTGTCATCTAATCCACCTTACCAACTGGCATAATGTGTGTAGGGTGAAGGAATAGGATCCTTTGTTGTACACATAATTCAATTTAATCTAGAAGCACTTCTATCGGTACATTGTAACGAGGCTAGAATCAAAATGCATTAGTCACTCTCCCTTTCATAAATTATCTAAATAATGTGACAGCACTTTTAAGATGCTAAATTATGTGAAAACAGTCTGAAAAAAACAGTCTTCTGTGTGTGCCTAAGAGGCAAAACATGCTCCTGTATGTGATGCATTTATCCCTGGGGCAAAAAATTTGAGAGCACACTTGAAAAAACCAATGTTAATTTCTTAGGTAGTTGGAAAATAAGTACAGGTGACGTGAAGCGTGAACTGAGAATGCATTATTTACAGTACTTTAACAAAGAAAACATGTTCTGGGCTGCTTACTGTTGTGCTGCTCCACAGGGACTTTCGAAGCAACATTCCCACATAATCTTGTCCCAACCTGTGATAACAGTACAATCGACCCACCTGCACTTGTTCCCTGCCCAATTACCAGCAAAGAATCCGTTCTGGAACACTTGGTATCGTGCGAGAGCCTTACGGAAGAGAAGCAACTGGCTTCCAATTTTGGTAGTTTCGTTGTGAGACGGAAATTGCATATAGAAGCACTATTCAATTAGGCCTCCACTTATAAGCAGGCAATTTCCTGCCTTCAAAAGCACCTCAACTCTATCCACACTCACAGAAAAACGTAGCAGTGTGCCACCTAAGAAGCCACAGGTTATAAACAGTTGATGAATGACAAGAACAGAGACGTGACCTCATAAAAGAAGGTTCATCGACTTGGAGAGGTGCTTGATGATGAGGCCTAACAAAGGTAAAGTGAACTTATTGCTACAACCGGTCTCTTTAAAGCTACGGGGAACAAATATTGGTCGACTAGTAGCTCTGCAAGTGTCCGTACAAAATTAGTTGGTTCTCCAGCCTTCATAAATCCACACGATTACTTCTCTGTGTTCTGCGGGAAGTTTGTGAGTCTGTCCTTAAGACCATTGTCAGTCTCCTTAAACGACAGTAAAGGCTTTTCGTCAGAGGGTTTAAAGTCATTCTTGCCTCCATAATCACCCTCTTACATTCGGGTATTTTCATACGGGACAAAAAGTAGCATTGAGAAAAAAACACCTTTTACAGCTACAAGCTTTCAATGAAGGCACTGTCTACTACATGGTCATATTGATATTACTCATTTTTTGTTACATGGTTTATCCACTTTAAATAGCACGATTAAGGAAAAATTTGTCAATAACAAAGGACGGATGATGCAACGTTGGGGTGAAAAAGCCAACCCTCTCATTGTATGGCATTTAAGAGAAAGTAATAGTGGAAAAACGTCAAGTATTAACTGGAATAAAAGTGAAACACGACTTAGTAAAGTACCATCGCATTGTTTGAGGCCTCCGTTTATTGATTGCCACCTCAGGACTTATTCGGGCGATGAGAGACGGGCTAAATCTGCAAAAAAATAACTTCCTGCGTACAGCTATAGTCTCATGCAAACAACACGAATTCACCAAGGCAACACAAACCGTAGGTGTAGACTAGCCAAACACTCGCAGAAAATAAGTCCAAAAGCCACCAATCAGCCGTTTGGAAAGACCCAACCAAGTGTCTCGTGGGATACACTTTTGCTCCAGGTCCTTGTGAATAGATTGGACTGGTCATGCGAGGCGACAAGATTTAATCGGGACGGGTGTTCCATAAGTTTTCAAATATTTCAGGTGAGTGGCGACCAAGGGCCATAATGCAGATAGCATGCCAAATGGCATAATGCAGTTGTGAGGGCGCTTCCAGCAATTTAGCTTTTGGATGGGAAGATTTAAGCTTTGCAAAACATGTTCAAGATGTGTTGATTAAAACAGTCGCTTCTCTCTGAGCATCTTAATTTCATTAAAGATGGTCTCATAAAACCTACATGAGGAGATTAGTTAGGCAGAGGTACATGATACACTCCCCATCCCACCGTTGAAATTGGAGTGCACCATCGAATCATCAATGCATTCCAAATTCGTACCGATATTCCACGTTCAATGCAGCACAATTCTACCGACCGGAGGCGAGGTGCAAGCACATATTGCCAGCAATTACGGTGCTCGTGGACATGTTGCTGAACGGACTGCCGATTAACCTTTTGCACGCCATCTACCCCGTCCTTTTGGGTATTATCTACGCCGTCTTCTCCTACGTCTACTACGACACAAGGGACACACGTCCTATCTACCCCGTTCTCAACTGGAGTAAACCCACCGAGGCCATCGGCGCCAGTGCCCTTGCTATCTTCACCACCACCATTATTCATGTAGGTTTTGTTTCAAGACTCCCTTCACAACCTCCCTCTCAACTCTTTTGGCTTCGATACTTCAGCGCTAAGTAGCGGAAAGTCGGTTTATATCGAGGCCGTCCGCTTCGAATGATGCAAGTAAACATCTGCGTCATGATGATTAGACTGGTTTAGGCCAAACAGTAAACATTTGATAGAGCATAGTGAATCATAAGCCCATAAGTTTACAAAGGCAATTAGTCGTTCTATTGATGATGACACTAAAGCTGTACCTTTGGGCACGGTAATAAGCAAAAACTTGACTAAAACGTAGGCAGTGATTCGATAAAAGTATTTGGCACAAACCACATCTCCGATGTTTAATTTGCGCAATTTTGCGGTGATACGATGATCGTATCACATGGAGGCTCAAATACAGGTGTTTCGACGCGGTTGATATGACATTGCTACCCTTTCTTAGTGTCGCCAGAGTTCCAACATGCTTTTTAACGCTAATGAGAGAAATGCCCTCAATACAACCACTCTACTATTAAGGTAAAGTGATCAAAAGCGGCAAAGTATCGTTGATAAATCATGGCGTCCGAATTGTCTCCAAAAGTGGAGGTAACTTTATCATAAATGTACAAAATGACTTCGCAAAGCTTCACACCCTCAGCACAATACCATGAGCGCAGAAGACTGGAAGAAACTGATTAGGTAAACGCATGAGTAAACTAGGTATGAGTGTCATCAACAAGAAAAACCTCTTTTGGAAGCTCGTCGGCAGTCAACATTCGTGCAGATAGATTCGCTAAATGGTTCTACGTTACATTCGCTAGCTACTCCTATTTCTGCTCTATGTCGGTCGTGTCACGCTGAGCTACCGGCTGAACGGAAGAGGTACGGTAATAGTCGAGCAGTGGTGGAGTAGGAATTCCGGGAAGGAAACCGGAGAACCAAACACCGAGGTGGAGGCCAACGATGACGAAGAAGCCAAATAGAAGGAAAGGGGCCTGCCTCTTCATTTCCTCACAATTTTACTTTGTTTCTCTTTATAAGTGAATCAAAGTGATAACTGTGTTCTTTCTTATTTGCAAACGTTAAAAAATTTCCATTTTATTCTTATTGGATGCTCCTTCGGGGATTCAGTAAGTTTCACATGAGACAAGGGAGAGATGAAAAGGTTTTTACTGAAGGGAGGGACTCCAAAACAACGAAATAGTAGGGTGTTTTCAAGATCGTAATGCAAAAGAGACAGTGTCACGGAAGGGAATGCACTTAGTTTCCGTGCTCTCAAAAAAAACATGCGAATCACCGCAGCAAAATCAAGGCAAAGTGATTGAAAAAATTAATACAGAGGTTTTGACTTACCAAAATAACTGCTCAATGACAAAGTGATTGTTGATGCAATCTCCCATGTTGGTATTTTGACGTAAACATTGCATTTTAATAAACAAGACAAACCGTTAGTGGGCGGCCAAGCCCAGACACAAAAGCACTAGAGCGCAAGGGCCAATGAGAAACTACGACACCGCCTAGGTAAAAACCTATTATATTCAGCACCTGCGTTCGTATAATTGGATAAGGAAATATCGCCTTGTTATAAAAAACTCCAAATTGCATCAACATTATGGACGCAGTTGACAGTAGTACATGATGGACAGAATAGATAATGCGTTAAGTTCCAAAGAGTGGTACGTACTCAACCAACCGCCATGGATGTTTGGGGTAGACGGCCCCCAAAACCGAAAGAAAAGTAGTTGCCAAGGTATGCGGGTTTTGAGTCTTTTAAGGGAAAAGAAAAGCCAGGACCTATTTTCAGAAAATCATTACTTAGATCATAGTGAATAGTAAGTGATCAAACGTAATATGCAACAGATGCATAATCACTGGTTGGGTCCTAGTTTATGTTGGCTCAAGGGACTAAATTTGTTGCCATGACGTGGGAAAATGTGGCCACCAACATTATTTTCAAAATCTAATCGAAACAGGATTCAATATTTAGTGCAACGCTTGTGAAAAACTAGGAGACGATGAAAAAAGCTAATTTACGAGCACGTGCAAGATCGGTGGAATCCGTGATGACGATTCAGACATGAATGAATTCGCACGTGGCACAGACGTACTCCGGAGGCAAGTAAGCTGAGGCAATACAATTACACGTTATAAGAACGTTGTGGGTAAAAGAAGAAGCCGCAAGACTGCAATAATATCGCCTAAACATTAAATACCTGAGAACCTGAATTAACAATTCAATTACATTGAACGAATGGCGAAAATACCCAAGCGTTGTGGTGTTCGACAAGCTAAGAGCGTGGCACTAACACTTACTACCAGCGCCGTGGGGAATATTGAAAGAGATTTAAACCCATAAAAGCTAGGTTTTCTCTAAAAGCTTTACTGTGAGCTCCTCGAAAACCAAGTTCTTATTTATCGTTTAAATGGATTGTCCTGAGTGCAATCCCTGAGCTCGCAAAGCTCAATTTCCGGCAATAAAATGATAACCTACATGCTACATAATACCACATCCAAAACCTGCCACGAAAAAATCATTGCTAGCGTAGAGGCTAAAAATGGGAAAAAAATGAAGCATCCAGATTTGCAATTAGGGAAGTGGAGAACTAACTCACCCAAAATCGTAAGCCAGCCTGTGAATACAAGTACGAACTCAGTTTGGATGCGAGAAATCAAAGGCGCACGCAAATGCAGTGGAATTAAAATAACGTGGGATACGAGCATGTGGAATTCACGTAACACACAAAAGTGCAGAGTACTTATGAGGTTTTATCAGCATCTGTAGATTCTACAACACCTTGGCGTAGGTAAGCGTATTTGTCCACCTTGAGAGGTCTTCGAAGGAGCTCGGAGTCGCACACTTCTATGGAGTTCAGGTACGTATCAATGCTTGATTTTACGTCAAGGGATTCCGGAAGATCGATATAGCGGACACGTTTTCCTGATATGTTGATTTCCTGCCAGTACATAATAACGTTACTTATTTAATTAAAGTATAGGCAGAACATCTCGGGTAGAGCAAGACAAAGTACGTTGAAGACTCTGACGAAGTATGCGGGTACTGCCTTAAATAGGCAGAACGAAGTGCCATCAAATGTTAGCTCGAGAACACCAAAAAACTTCGCTGAACTAACTAGGATGATGGATTAATAAGAAGCGACCTTGGCCTTCGAACTGGTTTCATATGCAAACTTAATGAAGATATAAATTACAACTTATAAACAGATACACGGCAATGAAAAACAGCGTTAGCATGAAGTGTAGCAATGTACATTCAGTGACATGCTGAGAATTTCTTACTCCTATGTTCAGTAGGAATGAATGTTATAAGTCTTGGAGATGAAGGCGGGCTACCCTGCCGGAGGTGGAAAATTTGATAAAAGACTCTAGGGGAGAGTCGGAGAGGGGAGAAAGGAAGGAAACCGACTCACTTCGAGGTTGACCAGAGGAAGAGCATGCCGATGGGTATAAGGTGGAGTGACAGTAACACCGCTTTCGAGATGGAGGTTGAGGAAGCCATCGACGAGGGTGAGACGACCCGTGATCCGTGTGTCGTCAAGGAGGGTCACACACACCTGACTCCCCACCAGCGTCGCGGGCAGTACCGCCAACAAACTCGAGGAGATGCGCTTCTCGGCACGCAGAAAGGATTCTGCTTCTCGATCACGTACCACCTTGCTGCTGCTATTGCTACTCGAGGCCATCGCACTAAATGCTGCTAGCAATAGACAACAGAAAGGTGTCTCAAATCATGGGAGATGACCACAGTGGACGCTGCATTGGAAATTCTATAAAAGGCCGAAGTAGGGAGTGAGGTAGCTTTCGAGCTTCTTCAAGAGTCTAATCCGACCTCAGGGCTAAAGCACGAGGGCTGGTTGAGTATGTCAGGCATCATAAATTCCAAGCCTCTAAGTTTGTATGATTCATAAAAAGCCTTGGAAAGTCTTACCTGATTGAAGGGCACCCTAAGTAACGCTAGTGACACCATCACAGAAGCATTAAGTACTGATTGGTTTATGAAGGTCACAGGATGGAGACATGCGTAGTTTAACTTGGCGCCAAAGTCTTCAAAACAATAGCGAAAACTCCTGCGCACGAAGAATGTGGATGAAAATATTCAGTGATAAACAAAACGAGTCAACTCTTACGTCATGTGCGAATGCATACGCAAATTCTACATAAACGACTCGTGTTGCTTATGCCATGCTATCTTCCAGGCCTCCAAATTCGAATGACACAAACACCACGCCTAACATACTGGGGAGATGACATCCATGAACACACCGCGAGTTTGGCCACCACAACCTCAATGGCGGATACGAGCATGAAAAAAGCCTGAAAAAGCGGATTTACTAAAATTAACTTTGAATCCCTTTACCCCCCCAAATCGTATTAGGAATCCTAACTGCGGCATCCCATCAACCGAAGGTTTGGAACTCTTCAACAGAAGATAGACAAGACCATAGCCGAGCTTAAGCCGTAATTAGACCAAGTGATGAAAATCTGATCCCTAAACTACTTCTTTTTAATGTGAGAATTATTCGATCACATGAAATTTATGAGAACATCTGTGATAAGCTGTTGAGCGATAAATGCAGCCTTCACAAAACTTTTAACCTGACATCTGCAAATAAGTGGGTCCTAGGTTCCCACTGCAACGCGGCCGCAAATCAGGGGAAACATAAAGATAGCGGGAAGTTAGGATAGATTTATCTGGCACACGAAAAGAAGTTCTAATCTGGTAAATGTTTCAAAATGAAGGCAATTATAAAAATCGCTTAACTCCAAAAGGACACTGACGCAATATTAGCCAGCTTTCTATGTAGACGTGGTTATCAGGGAGAAAGGATAGATTGGGAAACTCCAATGCAGCAGGACAAGCTATTCAAATTGTCGAACAGAAAACACCGGTTGAATGAATAATAATAGCTAAAAAAGGTAGCACAAACAAGCCCAACCTTCGACTCGGAGCACCCGTGTAGCTCAGAGGATAGAAAATGAGAAGCAAGCACTGCATAAAAAGAAGAGGATTCAGGATCCGGAGATGTATAATGAAACGGTGCGAGTAAATCGACGATAAAATAGGAAAAACCGAGTCATTGTAAGCAGTCTCAACACGTGGTAACTTCAACATCCTCCTCCAGTGAAATGTAGTCCCTTCCCTGATAGCGGCAAAACTGTGCGCAAATCTAGAAAAAGTGGGAGTTCCATTTGAAAAAAAAAACAAACAAACCACATTAAAGCAAGACTAGGTAAAAGACGTCGAGGACCTTACTCTAACCCGCAAACATTGGCACAAATTTAGAATTAGAGCCCCACATATATGTTGTTTGGAATTAATTATTTTTAAAATGCTTCATCTTGCAGAAATGATAGTCGACCCTCTGCAAGTCAATGGTTTTCTACAATCGTTTGTCAATTATTAACTAACTTTTACAATTGGAACTATCGAAAACTTCTGTATAATTAAGCAAGTAGGGAAGAGTAGAGGAATAGCATGATAAATATCGAAAGGGAAGACTAATAAAAACACTTACTCAATGCCTTGACAAACAGAAAAGCCATGGAGCACACAGTGTGCATAAGGGTACACGAGTACCTTATAAACCACGCACTGTAGAAGTATAATTCATCGCACTTATGTAACTATGCAAAAAGGAAGGGAGAGAAGAGTGAAACGCACGATGAGATCAAAAAGGACGACACCCAGGGAACCGAAGAGCCAAGGGAGGGCACGGATGATGAATGTGGACTCGACGGAAGTCAGAAAGATCTGCAGTGCGTACGCAACGTTGCCAATGATAGCGAAGATGAAGGTTACTGGACTGAGACCCTCCGTTGAACCACGTCGCCACTGAAACCACAAAAAGATGCTTTGGTTCAGGAGATGTAAGTAGACAGATAACTCTAATAAATTCTCATATCGTTATTTCCGCGGTTCGAGAAGTTCGATCAGACCTTTAAATGATACTTTGTAATCCACTTTTGACGTTGAAATAAAGTGTTATAAATCCCGAGTCAGCTAAACAAACCAGTGGCTCCAAACATTTAGGTTCAAAAAGGTCAGTCATCGAAGCAAGCGTTTTAGGTAGTTAATAAGACGACTTACATTCTTAAAGATTTGAGGGATTCTCGAAGAAATATAGATTGAAGCGGAGATCCAGCCCAGCACATACCCAACAATTAGACTGTTATTCTGTGAAGAGAAATGAAGATGTGTTAATATTTTTAGTCTTGAAAACGGCAAAAGTACTTTGGTTTTCGGAATGAACTATAAACGTGATCATTTAAACGGCTGAAATGCGAAAACATTACTAGTTTAGGAACTGCGAATCACTCTTAGTTAAACACTGTAGTTAGCACCAGTTTAATAAACAAACACAAAAGAATGCTGATTAATTCCCTTGAAAACTTTACCAAAAAATGAAGAAAAGTGTTTTCACATGATGCGCGGAAGGGGACCAATCACAGCGATAAGGGAACTACAGTAATAAACTTGACCAAACAAAAAAACTAAGACGCAGTTATTTCACCATATTAATAGCAGTCCACTTTTACGTTTGTAAACAGATCTTAAATAAAAAAGATCCTTTCCACTGATTTTAAAGGCAGCAATATCGGAATACATACAGGAAAGAAGGATTCAGAACGCAAGCCATGAATGGCTGTTGACTCATCGGCGAGCAGACGACGGAACATGGAAGGAGTCCTGTGATCGTGATAAGTTGCGGACCAAATAGGTCCGGTTAAGCACAAAACTCCGAAGGGACAAACCACGCTCAACACTGAAGATGAAGATGGCCGTCTATAACTGTCAATAACCTCATCTGACCCAGAATCATTCGGTAGAGGGACTTCAATAGGCGTGGCGAAGCCTAGATAATAATAATAATAACAAGGGATTGCATAAGGCTTTTAATCTAAGGATAAAGCGTTACAATGCAATTACAAATAAGCTTCAGGAAAATAATTACCCCGGAGGACCATTTTGTGCTTGAACTTGCAATATAAAAATTGAAGAATTTGAATTAGATCACCGAGTATCCCGATTGCAGCCATGACTATCTGGAATGAGTGAGAAGTGGCTATGACAAACATCACTGGAATGCGTCAGATGTTCAAAATTATAAAACTGATAAGGACGTTAAAATTTGCTAAGTTATACAATAAAACTCAAAATATGTAGCAGAAGTCAAGTAAAAGGCCTAACCATGTTAATAATCGAAGGTCTTCACAAAGCAAGAGCAAAATTTTAAGTGGGAAAAGCCTATTTCAGTCTAGGTTTCCAGATTCATAGTGTAAGCAAAATCAAGAACAAAATGCAACAAGACCTTATAAAATCGAATCGTAACTCACCTGTAGAGGTAGCTGATGAACGAAAATACAACCAACAAGATTAACAGTGTCACCGACTAGAAAACACGCAAGCAAAAAAGGAGAAACGGCTTGGTCGGGAATACCTTTGCGACAGTTCTCTACGATTTGAGGAATCGAAAATACGAGCCATATGGTGGTAGATAAGAGGCCAAAAGTAACTGCGACTATTTCCTGTGGAGATACAGCGCATTGCCGAAAGACCACCCAAATCCACTGAATACCATCTGTACAGTTAGCATCAATTGGCGTTGGTTCACCTCGAATAAGTGACAACGTGCCAGGAAACGCCATGCCTAAAGGGTAAGATAGAGTTGCACACGATACATGCATCCTTTCTTTTCAGGGAGCCATTTTTGAAAAATAAAGAAATATCCACCCGGGTTGTGAATATAATTCTCACTTTCAAGGAAATCTTGTATTTTCACAACAACGACTTCAAAGCGCAATCAGAACACGCCTTAAAAAGGGTAAAGCCAATCACCACAACGTAAAAAATCAAGAACATCCAATTTGGCAATAGTAGACGCTTTTAAGCCGCTTGATAGATTTTCAGGCTGGTTGGTCCACAAAGCTTGTATAGCAATATTTGCTACAAAACATTAGAACGAATACGGTTTTCCACAAATATCTGCTTTCAAATGCGTTCCGAACAAATCAAGAGATGGGGACAACAACAAAGCTAACAAATATCAAACGGCACAACAGAGACACGAGAACGCACAAGTGGGATTCAATTTAAAAGTTGTGCCTACCCATGGATCAGTTAAAACATGTTAAAGGTCAAACGGCAATAAGCTACTACTCCAACCTCATGTTTCATATTCACTTTAACATCGCTAATTATTATAAATGTTGTTTTATTTTTTGTTTAGTTTTAAAAGTAGGACAATTTTTTGGGAGTTACAATTCGGCAACCTTGTGCATTGGTTATTTTCGGGTACTATGCTAAGTGACATAAAAGCAACATACGGATGCTGTTTTAATGCTGCACTATGTGAAATATGTATGCGATATCCAGCAAGAGTGCATAACTTCACCACTGCAAACCATTTCAACAAGACTTTAAATTATTTTTACTAACGGTAAACTAAAACATAAGTAAAAAACACGCGAATTTTTTTTAAATGATTATAATGCGTAAAATCATTTTTTAACGTGTACATTATGTTTAGCTATGTTAGCGCAAATGGATACGTCCTGTATGTTGCGCGTAGCTTTGTTGTCCTCCCTCTCCCTGGGATTCGGGTTAATGTTCGTTGTAGTTGTATCTTACACCTTATATTATACTACTAGTTTAGCGAAGAGGTCTTTGACTATGGTAAATTCATTCTTTCGCGGTTGTCAGAGCGTTTTCCACAGGGCTGTTTGGCAACATCGTGTTTGACGTCTTTCAGAAATAGATTTAGCGCGTCAACGGTGTTGCTCAACCTTTGGGTAGTGGTATTCTCGAAGCAATTTGCAGCTGTATGCTTTTGAAATTATCGATGGTAATCAGTGAGGTTAGTCGCAGACCCTAGCCCGTGGTGCATCCGTCTCCTTGTTCTGCGGAATGAGCTTGTAGTCGAGGCTGGTGGTTGTCATTAAGGCTCACTGATTGTGTCTCGTTTCCAAAGATCAAATTCGCTGGGATCGGTCAGTTCAGAGACCTGGGCTCGTAGGCTTGTGTTACGTTCTGTTCTCCGGTTTTACTCGCAATCTCAAAACTTTGAGCTTGCACGTAAATATGCTTTTGTGATGTGTATTTCTGTATCTCTAAGTTTATGCTCACCATACTAGATGTCTGGAACCCGCAGAGCGTCGGATAAAGAAAACGAGGGGCCATTTCCATATGACACGGAAACAATTTACGGTGAAGCTGGGTACTTAAATCTTGTCCGACGTGTCCTGGCAGAAGGTGTCTTGCGTCAGGATAGAACTGGGACAGGTACATGGTCGATTTTTGGGCCTCAGATGCGTTTTAATCTGCGGAACGGGGATTTCCCATTGCTGACAACCAAGCAGGTGATTCCTAATCGCGATATAATTACTCAAATGGCGATGTCTCATGCGTATTCGATATGCTCCTCCGGTTGCCATTTTCACCGATACCGTTTATTCCTCACGATTGCAGTTGTTAATTTTCCGGGTCATTTGTGGATATGTACGACATACTTCCCAATTATTTTTGTTCGCAGACTTTTTTCAGAGGTATATTGGAAGAACTGCTTTGGTTTATACGAGGCTCGACCGACTCAAAGGAACTCTCTGCAAAGAAGGTACGATTCTGGGACGCCAATGGATCTCGAGCTTTCCTCGACGATTTGGGGTTCACTGATCGCGAAGAGGGTAATTTTTAAAGTCTCACCTATTGTCCCCTTTGTCGCTTCGTCTTTTATCATACATGCAGTGATAAGTGAATTTATCCTGTTTAGCCTTTTTATGTTACAGATCCCACTTTCAGAGTTGACCGCAAATTTATGTCAGTAGAATGGAGGTTATAGTATGCTATAGCACCGGACTTTATAAGCCCTATTTTGTTGGAAAGTGGAAATAACTACCATTCTGATCCACTCGGTGATATTCAGTCACTAACCTCAATTCTTTATGCCTACTAAGTTCGAGTTCATTACTGTTTTACAAGAATAATTTGGATGAATACGCAAATATACTGCAATTATGGTGGGAATCCTTACGAGTGTTCTGGCTGAGACTGAGGTCTTCCCAATACAGTCCTGAAATACGTAATGAGCTCCTTCACACGGACAAGTAAAAACGAATAAACAGGGGTCTTTTTAGAATAGGGGAAGATTCTGAATAGGAAGCTGGGGCAAAAATGGTTGCATGCCACACTCGCTGCCGGTTGATATCAGTCGTTAATCTTGGTGTAGTCATTTGAGCACTCGTAAACTCGAGTTGGCAGAGCATCACACTAATCCTTTAGGTTCCAGGGTTCCGGCCTAACTCCATTTGCACGATATTGCTGTCGTTAAATCAAGTGCTTTGTAAGTTTTGTTGTGTGGAGGAGAGATAATGTGTAACCGTGTCATCTGTGATGCGAGGCTTGGTTTGAGCCCGTAGCCACTCCTACCTCATTGTTGCAGGCGACCTTGGTCCGGTCTACGGCTTCCAATGGCGTCACTGCGGTGCCGACTACATCGATTGCAAAACGGACTACTCGGGACAGGGCGTTGACCAGTTGGCCAACTGCATCAAGCTCATTCGTGAGCGCCCCTGGGACCGCCGTATTCTCATTGTAGCATGGAATGCAAGAGGTATGTCTTCACTGAACGGTGGTAGTTTGGAGTCGCTTCTCTATCTCACCTTGTTTACTTGACGGAGCATGCGCCCTCATTTCCTGTGAACTATTGAACTCCTTCTGCAGGACGGCGAGGAGTGTGTGATGCTTGCTAGCTTGCTAATTTTTTTTTTACTTTCAGATCTCCACAAAATGGTGCTGCCACCGTGTCATTGCCTAGTGCAGTTCTATGTTGCGAACGGAGAGTTGTCTTGCATGCTGTATCAACGATCTGGTGATATCGTGAGTTTAAATGGTGCATGCTACGTAGTAACTGCGGATTCTCGTTCGTGTTGGGTCCGTGTGCATCAATGAACCCTATAGCAGCCTCGTTTCCGCTTCATTTGCACCTTGATCTTTGCGATGGGAGGAAGAGGTGAAGTAGGAGTACTTGAGGTCATCTAAAGTGGCTTAGCAAGGTTGTCCCCTCGTTTTGAGGCATGAAGTGAAGTATTTCCATGTCTTGAGGGTTTTTTATTTGCAGTTATTAAGTTACTACCTTTTCGGTTCTGCCAAACAGCTATAATAGCAACTAACCTTGCGAAAATCCACAGGCCCAAAGTAGAGTAAGTTTGTCCCGATTTTTCAGTGAGAGAATAGGAGCGACTAAGATAATCTACGACTCATTCTCCTAAAGACTTTGTGAAATTTGGGTGCCATTATCGTAATATGAATGCGACGTGGGCGTGTACGAATCAGATGAGATTTTCACTAGGTCTGACGTGGATTTCTTAGGGCTTGGGAGTGCCGTTCAACATTGCTAGCTACGCCCTTCTAACACTTATGATCGCGCACATCACCGGATTGAAGCCTGGCGAATTCGTCCACACCATTGGCGATTGCCATATCTACACTAACCACAAGGAGGCGCTTGAATTGCAGGTACGTAATTTTGTGCAAACTCCGCTTCTTGTACTCCAGTTTAGTAGGTAGCTAAGGAGAAGACAGTTTTTTGTTTGAAATTGCGTCATTTTCACTGCAAAGCTTGGCTACAACACAACAATTTCCTAGTGTTCCCATATCAATAAGGCTGCTACAAAATCGAGTATTAGCTCGCATTTTCTAACTGCTTTGCAGCTCAAACGAAAGCCGAGGCCGTTTCCCAAACTTGTGATCAAACGGGAGGTCAAGGAAATTGACGACTTTGTTGCAGAGGACTTTGAGCTGGTTGGATATGATCCCCATCCTAAGATTACTATGCAAATGGCAGTCTAACCTCCCCGTCCCCGTGCTAATCGTGTATGCTTATATTGCGTATAATCGTATACTCTTATAAAGACTTGCGCATTTGTCAAAGTGCCAGTAAAATCACGTGAACGAATTTCGCTCCGCGATCTTCGTGAAGAATACCGCTGGTGAGTGGTGAGGCTGTATCACTGCGGGGTCGGGTCTCTGCACCGTCGGTTCTGTTGAAGGATTAGAAAATGCCGAGTGGGCATGACGGCGTGCCCAGGTGGAGGCCTCGTTGGGCGCTGCCCCACTGACGCTAGCCAATTCCCGCCTAGAGCGGAGAGAGGGTAGTACTGTGCATGAAAGTGACTTGGAAGCCTCGGATTAGATGGATTATGTGCAGCGTCACTACTATGGGAGCCGGGGTAGGCGTCAAGGCGGGACGGTGGCGGGGCGTGGTTCTCGTGCAGTAGTTAGCGGCCGGAAGGTTAGGTTACTACAAGTGTTCACTACAAAACAAATTGACGAGCTATCAAGTACTTTTTGATGACTAGCACACACGACGTTAACGTTAATTTGAAACTTTATCCATATGCATCCTAAAAAACCCTGTTGATTTAAACAACCGAATGTGCAAAACAAATGCCGAGCATTGGTTTACATAAATTTTCCAGCGTAATCGTAAACGAATTTTGCCCAAGAGTGAGGGGCTGAGGTATAACAAATTTAACTCCAGAAACGTTTTAATTTATCACTGCAAGAACGCTCTTCTGAGGTTTGTAGGTCGTTTTTCGAAGCATTCGGTTTATCAAGGGGATGGAAGTTAGGAACTGGGATCCGATGGCACTGGGCAGAGGTCGTGCTTTGATGCCCAGTGCTCAAACGCGAATAAAAACTGATCTGAGGAAGTTTTATCAGTAGGATACTAGAAACATAAGAACAATTTTAGAGATCCTCCGGAAGGTATTATTGTTACTCCATGTTCAGAAGATTTGGGAAAAGTATACGCCGTGATCAATGGTCCTGCAGACACTCCTTACGAAGGTGGCTTTTTCATATTCCTTATCGCCTTTCCTACGGATTATCCCTTGAGTCCGCCTAAAGTGCGTATCATCAACACAGGCGGAGGAACTGTCAGGTTTGGCCCCAATCTTTATGCGAGCGGCAAGGTACTTTGGTTTTGTTTCTCTTGCGTATTTGGTATGAAATATCTGAGATTTGATGTAGGAGTGTTCTGTTTAGGGATGCCGGCTCAAGATTATACTCCGTTTTTAGGTGTGCCTTAGCATTATCGGAACATGGTCAGGTCCTCAGTGGTCACCAATACAGAATTTGACATCTGTCTTGCTCTCTATTCAATCTCTCATGAACGCGGAACCTTACTACAACGAGCCTGGATTTGAAAAAACTACCAATCCGAGAGCCTCAGCCCATTACAACGAGATGATTAAGCACGAGACTCTCCGTTGTGCCGTTTGCGACGTAATGGAACGGAAAGCTAGCTTCCCTGATGACCTTTTTGAAATAATGAAGGTCACGTTCTTGGAGCAGTACGAGGACTATCTTCAAGCTTGTGATGATGGAGCTTCGAAGGACGCAATGCCAATGAACGATCCCTTCGGTACCTCTGGGGGTACTTTCCAGTTCGGTGCTATTCGGACTCGTCTTGAGGCATTGAAAGCAAACCTCTAGTTGGGATTTAAAGCGAAATATGTTGTTTGTATATCTGTTCTTTATTCGCCTGGAATAGGTTGTAATCGATGACTGTGTTTAAACTTAATACGTTCCTTCAGTAAAGTATTACTGGCAAGTACTTGACATTTATATAGTTCAGTCCTATGTCTATTTTATAGTTTCAAGTGAAATTGTGGTTTGTCGATACTAAGACCTTGGTGGTGTACTTGTAGTAGCGCATAATGCGTGTGCTGTATTGTTATTACTCACCCTGTGGGCGGCAGGTATTTGGGTTACTTTTGAACAGAATGGGGCGGTAGTCCTTTGGAATGCGTTCTTTCTGTTTTCTACTGCACAATGCTGGTTGGTTAATAAATGCACAACTGGTCTGGAGGTCCAGAGCAGATCGTTTTGAAACGACTAGAGTAGCGATTCTCAGTTATTTAATAAATGTTCTTTTTCATTTACAGTCTGATCGTTAACGATTAAAATTAGTTTGGGTTACTAAGGTTACTCCATAGCTTGGGCCAAGGCTTATAGTAACAGCAAAGTAACGAAGCGCAGAGGTCTCCACTCCTGCGGTCTGTACAGTTCGGTGGATGTGAGAATCGTGGAGGGCCTCACTGCTTTGTTGAGTCCATTGAACTGCCCCAACTTCGTTCCCCTGGAGTGGCCCATGATGATGTGTGACCAACATTCTACGAAACATCACTTCCGCTCTTGATTCCTGGTCAAAGTGATGTCACTTTCTTGCCATGTGGACTAAATGAATCTCACACAATACTCAGTGAGCGTGCGCACATGTAGAGAATAGTTTCATTCGAATGAGATGTTCCGTCTGAAATCACTGGACACCGCCTAGACCGTTTACATCAGGAAGTTGGCAATAATGGTAGTTTGCTGATTTTTTAAAATATAATTCAAGAAAAAATAGGTCATTTACGATAGCAGTGGACGTGCACAAACAGAAGGATATGGTATTTATTAGATCACATGCAGTTCCAGAGTTAACTGAGAAATAGTGAAAACGGCGACCCTCTTGTGTGGTTTCTGCCGCCAAAGTAGACACTTACCAGATCAATGCCAAGTTTCAAAGAAGCAGCCACGACCAACGCCCATGTCTCTTCGAGATCAACAAGGCACCTACCTAAGCCTTGATAAATACAGGTTCACACGTCTCCTTGCAATTTGATGTAAAGGTGGCAGCTTAAAACACACAAAGGCGGGAATGACTCGCACGAATCGCCAACACACTTCAGGGGCATACCTGAGGTGACATTGTAAAACATCGGGGCAGCGAACTCAACAAACGTACCGACGTCGAATTCCATGGAGTGGAGGCGAATACAACTATACCCAGTGAATTATACCATCAAGATAAGACCTCGCGAAGTGCTCAATTTGACTAAAAGCCACACAAGGCTGAAAAGAGAACTTCATTCAAAAACATTTCGAAAAACACAGCCAGAAAGAAAGAAGACGCGTTCACAACGAGACATTAGTCCGATTTAAGGTGCACCTGTCTACGCACATACTGAAGCACAGTTCTCAACTTCTGGCAGAGCCGAACGATGGGCGGTTTGTCGACCACTTCCTCATCGCCCTCAGCGGCCACAGGAACCATGGCGGAAGTAGTGAGTTTGTGTACTCCGCCGAAGAGCAACGCGACCACGGAACAGACCAAGCAGAGGGCGTTGAACGGCATACTGAAGTCGGGCACGGGGAGGCGAATGAGTGGCGTCTCGGAGTATAGACGCACGAAACCCTCGCCTATTCCGAGCTCTGTGCGATTCACGGTAGAGCTGCAAAATGGTGAGAAAAAACACAAAAGGCTCGGTATCTGCGTGGCTAAAAGACGTTCGCGAGCATCCAAAGCACCCTGCTATTTGATTCGTTGAGAATAAATGTTCGTCCAGACTGGCATGAACTGCAACTTATCCGGGAGCAACTGGCAACATGTGTGCTACACCAGTGACTTGATTAGTGCTACTTATCAACAGGGGGAAGGGTAGACTCGATACCGGTTTCTTGTGCACGTCCTGCTACTTTTAACAATTTTCGTCAGATTTCCAAACAATGCATGAAGCCACCTCTTTGCAGAAGAATTTATCTTCAATTAAGAGGCTGAAGAAATTAACTTCGCAGGAGAAAAGGGTGGAAACTTACAGGTATTCAGCATAAGTACTGGCCCATGGAGGTAATGCCAACTCCCACAAGATGGGGTTACTCCCAGCCCGCTGCTGGTCGAGTTGGTCGGAAGAGAGCTGGTAAATGACAGTGGCAGCAGGCAAGAAGATGCCATGATTCGCATCAGGTAGGTACTCGTTCCAATGCATGAGAATCTTCTTGAAGGCATAGGAAACAGTGACACAAGCTTTCGAAGGAAGTGTAAGCATAAGCTCCAAAAAGGCCATTTGCTCTAGCTGAACGCTGGGCTGGAATATCACCCTATCTAGTTGGAAAGTGAAAAAAGTGTATAAGTAAATGGGACAAATAAAAGCACTGCAGCTTAAAACTACACCAAAACACTAGGTAGCGGGGTCAGTAACGTGAACTTTGTAGAAATAGAACTGCTAGTCTCTATAGCATAAAAACAAAACAAACGTAAGGTATCGCAAATTCACAAGGGCGGAGATAACCGCTATGCTGGCTGAATGGCGAACTCACTGACCACCTAGCCGCACAGCAAAGCTCAGCTGTTAATCCAATTAATCTCAAAGAAAAGTTTTGATTAATGGGTTAGATGACAGCTTGAAAGTGCTACCAAGGGGGAGGGAATTGAAGCAAGAGCGTCGTATTATTTTGAAGACGAACACAAGTCACCTGGCGCCATTTTGATTGGAGAGTCATCTGTTCCAGACTGGTAGGTGATGGACAAGCTACTGAAATACATCTCAGCATACCAAGGAGAGGAATCAAGTAAAATTGCAGGCGTTGGAAGGCTCAAGTGATTGCAGAGTTCGATTTGTACCCCGCCATCAATATCTCCCCTGCCTGTGGCATATTTCATTACTGATACACCACCTCCCGTCTCAGTTGAGAATCGTGACGTTTCAATGGAGGAAACAGAGGTTATGATGAGGTCGTTAGCGAACTCATGTGCAGGTGAGTAGACCGCCACAACTCTACGCCTGTCCCAACCAACTAACGAGGACAATTCAGAGGGGGGCTTCAATTCAAGACGTGACTGGGAATGAAGAATTATAATTTCACTACGACGTGCAACTTGGCACGTCTTGTTAATTTGACCACCCAGAAGACCTGTCAGCGACCACGGCTCTATATCAAAATAAATATAAATTTCAAAACAAAAGCATATTACCTCGAACTGATCTATATAAATGACGCCGATCAAATACGGATGTCAGAGACTGCCTTAGTTCTAATGAAAAACGCTTACACTGAGAATCCTAAAATGTGACGTAAGGAGCAATCAAGACTCACTGAGCAAACTCGCCGAACGCTAACAGACATGGCATTGTAAGTGGCCTTAAAAACCGACTTGGGCTTAAGCATACTAGCAAGACCACCTAGTCTTTTGCAAGGCGACAACTTTGACCAGGGAGTGAGATTCTCTGTGCAGACTTCCTCGTGAGGAAGCTGAGCATAACGAAATGTCCTGGAGACGTTGCTAAAAGTTAGCTTTTGGGTGAGGCCTGAGGGGCGGTACGATATTAGCGGTGATACATAGTGTTGAGGCAAGCCAAGTTGACTTAGTGAAGCACAAAATTGACCGGAAAGAGCTTCGAGAAAGTAAGTCCAAAATTTGTCGACACTGTAAAGTTCTAGGATAAAGTCAAAGCAAAGTTACTCCGAAGTCGAGGGAGAGAACCAAGTCCATATTTCAGCACCCCCAGATGCGGTAGGTGTAAATGGTGGGCCCCATTTTAATCGGTCCCAAAAGCCCTGTACTATTGACAAGTGGAATTCGTCAACATTGTATTTCGAGACTATGGTATATAGAGACTTCGGGAATATGTGGAAATTGTAATCTGAATTCACAATGAACTGCAATTTCAATCATTACCACCACCCGTGGTTTTGAGAGTAACAAAATTGAAATGAAGTCCAGAGAACCCATTATCAAAATCCTTCACAAGTAACTCCTCCTCGAAGTGATCTGCAAGAGCTAGAATTAGCCCTGTAGCGAAGAACAGAATAAACCGATACATGAGTGCGGGCTGGCCAATGGGGCGGCTTTCAAGCGCACCGCCTCACAATTTGTCTCAATAAATAAAAAAGCTACCCTCTAAAAAACTCAGAATTTTTTAAAGTTACACTAAAAAATATGTGAGTTTCCGTTTTAGGGCGCAAAAATGGCAACGGAGACGGAATTAACCCGAATACACATTTGCGACCGATATAGCCTGAAATTCAATGTCGCAATCTGCATCGTTGACTCATGACTGAGGGGACTGCTGGTACGACTCGCACCAAAGAAGCCCTTCAGGCTCCATCCAAAGAGCAAACCAAGATTGAGGTGCTGTTTAAGCCTGTTGGTGATGCACCATGCGTGAAAAGGGCAAAATGGAAGGTATTCAGATCTGACACCTTATCGACGATGACGAGTTTCCTGTTTAAATATCTCAGTCTTGTTCCACAGGAGGATAGACTTTTCATATTTGTATCGTCCAGTTTTGCACCTTCTTTGGATACTGAGTTGGGCACGCTTTATGACTGTTTCAGTACCGAAGGGACCCTAATTCTGCAATATTGTAAATCACTAGCCTGGGGCTAAGTGGTTTCCTCCATTCTTCTATAAGCATTGTACATTTTTGACTAAAATAGACACTGATGTGAGTGTTTTGGTGTTTTGTCAGGTCGCACATTCGCATACGTATGAGTTTCCGAGATAGTGGTTGTATTTTATCAATCTCAACCTTTGTAGTTGTGATTATTCGCCCCCAACATCTTCAGTCTATCGCTATTTTCCAAATCCGGTTCCTTTTGTAAGCAGTTCGAATGCAGTTGTATCCTCCCATTCCCATAAGATCATGAACCCCGGATCGCCAACATTTCGGTTGGCATGCCATTAGTCCCGCGCGTTCCGAAATAAACCTATTGTTTCTTACTGCAGGCAGGTTGGGAATAACTTTGGTCGGCTGTTAGCGCACGCTTGTATCGAACCTGCTAAGGAATTGATTTGTTTACCTCAAGATGCAGACAAAACAAAACAGTTATTCGTTTGGTAAGGTGATTTGTTCTTTAAAAAGTCTTTTCAAGGACGTAAAGCAATGAAGGATTTTTTATTTGCCGCAATTAGCATTTATCTGTTTCAGCTAAAGGCTTACCCTTCGGAAGCCTTCAAATCTATCTTTGTATTTGGGACTCCTGCTAAGGTAAATACTTGTTAAATTTCAAGCAATTTTCAGGCTTTGCGTGATAAAGGAGTTGGGAGAATCTAACTATTTGGGGGAATCTTGTCTAGTGTTGAATATTTCAACGACTGAATATAGATTCTGGTAATATCTATCGGTTACAATTACGACCCGTCCCATGCAGTGCTATGCATAAGGGAAACTTCGGAGGTGTACTGAGGCCTCACAGCGCAAATTTGACACTTTATTGTTCAGGTTTCGACTACTGCAAAAATTATTTCCAGACTCTACTGAGCGGAGAAAAGCTATTGATTCGAGGGTGTATTGCCGAAATACGCAAACGATTTTATGATTGAAGCACGATTAAGATGAGGAAAAGATGATTTGTTTAGGGTGTTTAAGTGTTAGCATTGTTGGGAACATAAGGCTTAGTGGTATACTTGTGATTCGTATGGTCATCAGCAAACCTAATTTGTGTGGATTTCACTTTATTTCTACCTTTACTTTCTTGGCTTACTCTTAAATTCTGCCTTTTCAGATTTTGCGAGCTCACAGTGTTCGAAGATACGTTATGCAAGTACTTAATTCTCTGCAGTTATCTGAGGATGGTCAACAGGAGCTTATTCTGCGCTACCGCCAGCCAGAAAGAGGCGGCCACTGTGATGTTGTTTTCCGTTTTCAGTGCTTTGCTTTCCACTCCGAGTGTGTTTCTCAGCATAACACTCCGATTAACACCTTCACCATTAGGCAAATTAATTTTCCTTCACCAACACATGACAGCATTTGGTTTCGATGAAATGAGGCAGCAAATAAGACGAGCAAGATCATATTATGACAGTATACAATCTAATAAAGACTGTTGCACCAAGAACAGACCCTGAAGACATGCTAATGAATGCTAGCGTTGAATGGTTGAGTATTAATGCATGGAAGGGCTGAAGACTCTGGGTAGGGACGGAGGAATTCGCTGCCAAGGTGTTGGTATGTTGCCAATCCTCGCTTCTGCTGGGTTACATGCCGTCAACAGTGTTTTAGCTGCGTGACTTCTGATGCAATGAAATTTGAGAATCTATTTTCGGTGGTTTGAGTTTAACCGATGCCAGTGGTCTACGGGCTCGCCGAATGGTTTTTCTTTCGTGTCTGTCATCGCGACTGCTTATTCGTCAACACTTACCATGCAATTTGTCTATTGTAGCACGTATTTAAATCTGGATTTTTGGAAGGAGGCTTTTGGATCAGCACTAGGGAGACTTTGGTTGCGACCCCTTCCAGTCTTCCATGACGTTAATAAAGGTAAAACCCCAAGCATAAACAAAACCGACTGATGTTAATTAGTTTCAGGTGTCTCATGGGCCCTTTTAGTTCGGAATTGGTTTCAATCCAGTAGCGCGGATCGCCAAGTAAGCGATTTACCCTCTATGGAGCGGTATCTTTTATTACAACATTCTTTTTGCTGCCTACTTGCTGCATTCAAACTTTCATGACTTGCCCATTTTTCCGATGCAGTCAACAGCCTATAATTAAGACTTGCATGCATTCTCCCAAATCACAACACAGACAGCCGCGAGAACCCTGGAGCCCGTGAGCACATTCACACCACTTTGTTAATTCCTATCTGCAGACTGCATCCAGCACAAATTTTGTAGACGCCGAAGTGCCGAGTCATGGACTACGCTCATGTTTCCCCGTTCTTTCAATAAACCAAGTCGGCCTAAATGTTAGTTTAATCGCGTATAACTTAGTAAGCATTGATGACTAACTAATGTAATCTATGATGATTTCCAGTTTCAGATCCTCTATGTATTTCTGGACCCAGCACCATCACCGCCCTCCGATGACGCTTCGGAGGTCGAACAGTCGTAACACTAAACGCGTAAAATGGGGTTCATTTTCCCTGCCTCGATCGAAATAAACAGTTAAGCCAATTTGCAATAATTTTATTATGTGCAATTGGACAACGGAAAACAGAGTTAACCCTTTGAGTCAAACACATCTTTCAAAGGGCTAGAGCCTAATAGCAGCAGTTGATAAGCAGAGCCACTTCCTCGCCTTGGCACATGACGAAGATGAAATAAGGGAGGGGGAATACTGCCGAGTATGGGAAGTTTGAGCGGGTAACTTTGGAAAACGTTCAGCTGATTCACCTGGGGATAGAAGCATGCGAAATTAGGAATCAGTGACTGCTTGCTTAATCTCCATCAGCATAGTGAGATTAGACTTAGGATTAATTGACAAGATACGAAAGTGACCATCGCTGCGCTGAAGTCTGTGTGCGAAAAGCACTTGCGAGCATGTGGTCAATCAGTAAAGGATGTCACTTACTGAAAAGCAAAGACGATAAGAACAAGGGGCGGTCGAGTTGGATAGGGTCGAGAATACGTTCACTCCTCAGAAGGAGGTTAGTGCCTATTTCACTTCTCGTCTCCTCTGAAACCATAAACAAAGGTCAAAAGAAAGGCGGTGGAGTTGGATTTAATATGACAAAGTATTGGGTTGATATTTTTACAGCAACGTACAGCGTACAATCCAGAGAAAGGACACGCAGGCTTCCCCACTGGCACTAAGCCTGGAGGTACGTATGGCGCTTTCTCAATACTTTCAAAAGGCTTCAGCAACCTTTCACTTTCCGTTCTTTTTACTTGCTGGGTAATTGAAAACAAGTTATATGATTATCTCATATTCTGTTCACAGAAATTACGTCTACAGCAATTATTGCATGTTTCTCGCATCAAAAATAAACCTGCATTGCTGCAAGACTTCAGTGACTTAAATATTGCATAGCAATGTGTCAGCGGATTTGCATTAAAATGGAAACATGCAGTGAGGAGGCATTAATGTGCGAATCATAAGAAGTTTATCCATTCACCTTCTGTTGCATTGGTACATCCTGCTTCCCTTCAACAACGGGAGAGAGGAGGCGTTGCTGCTGCATTAAATCGGAATACTGCATAGTTTGTCGCCTGACAACCTTATAAGGGAAAGAGAGCAAATGCATGAGAACTTAATGATATTGTAATAAGCTAATCCACAGTCACGGTAGCACCAAAACGATTCTATTCTCTCGCCTTGTGAGTAGTGACTTTGAAAGCAGGGAAGCCTCCAAAGCGTTAAGTACTAAAGCGTTACGCGACAATGGGGATGGATGGAAAGGGGATGCCAAAATAGCATAGGCCACTAACTGCAGACTTCGGTTGGGTCTGATTTCGTGGTGTATTGTTCGACCCTGATACCGGGGTTGGAATCCCCGTCGGTACTGAGGAGGGCACCCCATTAGCTACCCAAGTGGATGAGGAATTCACAGGCTCTTCCTCTGTGTTTTCGGGATACAGTCCCCAATTTGTCGCCTTCTCACTTTCCGGCAGTTTAATTATCTATGAACAGGAAAAAGGACTGGTTCATACACACTTCGTGCTTTAAAGCTGAAGATAACTGAGTAGCTGGCTCAGCTGACTAAAATACAAACACGCATTACGAACAGTGGGATTAGAAATTCAAGCATGAACAAAGAGCATGAAGGAACAGTTAGCTCACGAAGGCTCACTTTAAATCGTGATGAAGTTGGGGAAGGGCATTTAAGCGGGATGTTATCCAGATCTTCATCCATCTAGTGAACAAATGGGACAATGAAAGGAGTGGAACTTGAGTAGTAGTAGCACACGCTGATGGGGCAAATTTGAGGGGCCACTGTCGCGCAAAAACGCGTCGAGCACTTTGTTAAATGCAACAAACTACCGTCTAAAGTACTTGGACGGAGGCAAAATGACTAGTGTAGACAGTGAAGAGTAATGGGATCCCTCTAAGTATTAAAAATATTCATACCTCTTCTAACAATAATTCCGGTTCTTCAGGGCCGTTCGCAATTGATACGGCCTGTGAAATCAATGATGGAGCGGGCGTCTCAAGAGGTTGAGAAGCCGGTTGCCCGTTGCAAGTTTCTACAGCAGACGTCAGTGCCTAGACAAAATTTGACGATATTTTAAGGATCGGGATATAACATGAACAACAAATTGGAGAATAATCCGTTATCTGTTGCAGAAAACTTGGGGTAAGTAATTTGGCTGAAACAAACTCACTGCAAGTTTCGGCTGACAGAGAGCTTGTTGAGGCGGTGCTCCTTGACCACTTGCAACAAGGGGTAAAGGAATCGTGCCTCCGATTGAAGTAAGATGTTTGGCTCCTCTGCTCTTAATGAACCAGGATATTGTTCGTGAGTTTGAATCCGCTGGTATCCAGATGGGCAATGTATCGCTACTTACTTCGATTTGAACTGGATAGTTACGATGAAGAATCGACTTAGGGACGATCCAGGGATTCCCGTCCGGTGATCCGGTCCTTGGATCAGACAAACTTTCACGAATAGTCATCACAAGGGCTATCAAATCATCACAATTCATAGGGTCTGAGGGAACTTCTGGTAGGGGAAGTTCCAGTAGAGGCATAGATAGGTTTTTGGGTTGCACAATGGCAAGTTTCTGAATGCACACAACTTCGGTTGTGGGCGTGATGGCAAGCAATCCACTTCTGGGTGGGTAATAGATCTTCGTTTGTGGACCTATGGAGGTTCTTCCCTGTTCAACAATAAAGTTGTTGTAATCTGGTAGAAAATAAAGTCCGAAGCCGCAGTCAACTCCATCCCACGAGCACAAAAATGATGGATGATCAGGTAGGAATAGAAGATGACCGCCATTTTTTGGGCTACTAGGCATAATAATAATGGGATCAGTGCTGTTTGTTTCGCTTAAATACTTCGCTAGCCGACAAACGAGTGACGACGCATGAGCAGGTATTGTGACTTCAAGTAAGTCTCCGCCTGCTGAGCCATTAGAATCGCTCCAACCAACTGCAGAGAAATCTTAATATTAAAAAGAGCCAAAGGTTAGGGAACGCAATGTTGAAAACACAGTCAAACAATTCTCATAGGATCTTAAGTATTACCTTCTTTCCTATTGATCTTTGACATGAATCCGTTGCCGATGATGCCGATCAGTTCGACCGAGCAACATGGATAGAAGCAAAAATCTTTTTTTAATGGTACTGAATCCGTGTCCTTTTCTAAGGCTTGCAGTAAACCCTCCACGGAAGCCCTTATCGAGTCAGTTGCCGCCTCACCCATTTCAGGATAGCAACAGCTTGTGATCTAGGAAAATTAGCCAGTAATGATACATTTTTCAATTTCGCTGCACAGTACCATGTTAAAAAAGGAAATCTTACCGTTGCCATATCACTGTCAAAACGATGAAGATCACAACAAAACGTGAGTACCCAGAATTCGGTCCTAGGATTGATGGAATCGGGCATTTTGACAACAAAAGTTGCTCGTATGATCCCGCATTTTCCTCGCTCTAGTTCCGACACCCTAATTGTATAGTCTTTCTGTGGTAGTTGTTGACGTCGCCGTTCCCGTATCAGTACAGATGAAACAATTGCCTTGCTGTGTTTTTTAGCCTCAGGCTAAAAAATGACGACAAGTTAGTACTACGACTGTCACTCATGATCGAAACAAGTTACATTGATGCATAGAAACCTAAGCATAAATGCGAAAACACGGAATCAAGTTCCAGCAAAGCTGCAATACTACTCTGCTCAGGTTCCCGAAGAAATCCTGACTAAAGTAAAAGTTTTGCAATCTTGGTGCAACCAAAAAGTAGAAAGATTACACTCGCAATCTACAGGAATAACCAAGCCATGATGCACATATTTATCAACTGGCAAAACGAGGATGAAAATTGCATATTCAAAGGGATTAATAGTCATACAAAGTGATAAGTGATAAACTAGGATAACTTCTACTTGACATTCTGTATCACTAATGAAAGGTAATGGTGTCTACGGTACAACATTTCTTCCGGTTCCATATGCGATTCCAGAGTAGAAGGGGGTGAAATCACTAATGGGCTTGATACTACTACACACTCCGTAGCTTGGTAAGTGAAGGTGATAGATCGAATGAGATCATAAAAATAAGATGCTTCTTGCATAATAGAAAAAAAAGCATAACTCACAGTATCGCAATACCAACAAGAATTCGGACCTAACACTGGCGCTGCTGGTGCCATTGTTCGTGTTCTACAAAGAAAGGATTGCATACGTCAAGTACACTTATAGTTGTGAAACACAAAGTGAGAAAGTGCACGATCAGGCTAGTCTGTTCAATCGGTAGCAGAGATTCGAGACTACACAAATAAGATGGGAAAGAGGGCGTCCGGATAGAACAGCACGCACCTGTGTAATCGGCGAAATCGCACAGTGAGGAAGGTGGAGTGTTGGTCGGTATATATAGACAGCGGTGGTGGCGGCAGCGGAATCGACGAGCACAAGTTATGCACGGAGCATCGGTCCAACCCATCTGAGTGGAAGTGAGTCCAACTCCACGTCTGAGCGAATGTCGGCCACAACGCAGTTCGGCGATGTGGTCGCCACCTTGAGGCTGCAGTGCAGTGATGAAGACTACGGGAACTTAGAAACCAAAATCCAATTTCGAAATCACTGTATGGTTGATTAATTTGAACAGCTCATTGTGGAATCATGTGGTATCTCGAATTGAAAGGATCGCTAACACATAGGAAGTAGAGGGAGACCACTTGCAAGGCATTTTGTGTGGTGGATAGTTGATTCTGTTGTTAATAATTAGTTCATGGGGATAAGAGAACAAGTGTTTACCCGACAATGCACAATGACCTAGATGGTTTATTCGAAAGCCACTACTACTACACCAGTTACGATCTGATTACACGAATCAGAGTAGCATTTTAGGTTTGACAGTTTCTTATAATCCAATCATAAGGTGCGCAATCGTTTAAATCGTGGCACTTCGAGGCTTCCTCAAAGATGTACAGTACAGTAGGGCGTTGGCCAAAGACCAATCCACCTGGCTGGAGTGCAATAATGTGGAACTAAGGCTATCGCTTTGTCAAAACCGAGAGTTAAACAACTTCTCTTTCCTTTTAGGCGTTGTCTCTGACATTTCCCTTAATCGACCTCCCGTATCAGCCATGACAAAGTAATCGGTGATGTGTAGGAAAAACCTTCACGAACTGACTATTTTAGTCGTTGAATGTCCGGGACGGTACTTGATCTCAACGTCACTGATCCATCTTGGCTAATTTACCGATGCTGGGGTTGTGTCCTGTGTGCGAAATGTATTGGGGATAAAGGGGAGTGGGCTGGATATCAGATGTAGCTATGGCTATTGTGGGGACGACTAGCCTACAAGCAGTCACATAGCAAAGGGCCAGATTTAGCACAGTTCCGTAGAGAAAGAGTCTGCGTCTACTCACCTTTACCATATTTTTTATATTCACTTCAGGGGTGCCCAGCTAACTAAATAAGGCCACTAAAAATATCAGACCTTTGGTGAGGAATTACATCCTAAGCTGATTCCATTGCTATTCAAAAGCACCACAGGGCTTTGAGTAGACAGTGCATTTTACGGAACTGAGATTTAGCAGAAATTAGCGAATTATTAGCCTAGTTTCTTGCTACTCTCGTTGCTTCATGTCAAGAGTTGACGTTGTTACAGTGCCCTTGTAATACTTTGGTTGCTTGGTTATCTCTCGTTTTGGTAATGAGGCTGCTTAGGTGTCCGTTGGTGTGCCTTCGCTCACACGTTATGCTTTCGGCTACTACAGTGTTGACAACAGAAAACGAATTTGGTATTAAGGGGCACTTATCTTGATTCTTACTGCCCGATGATGAGCTTTAGATGATCGAAAGAAGTGCTCATGTTACGAATAGAGAATTGAAATTGACATCTACCTTTGGCAACTACCTTAGTTGCGATTTAGTCCAATTTTGCGCAAGAACCATTTCAAAATTGACCTCAATTACCATTCTGCTTGAAGAAAATTTGATGAGTCTATCGGCTAAATCGGATGCTACTTCAGTGGCCGCCATGACAATTACGATGGACCTGCATGTGGGTGCAAACATCTCCAGCTCGGAAGGCTCTCAAAACATCAGTCTCAACTTGTTGGCCCATTTATGCTGCTGATTGTGATACACCTCCAAATCTTCACAAGATCTCTCATATTAACCCATTTGGTTTGGGATGTCATCTCCCAAAAGTGGTCAGGAAGCAATGTGTCCATTATGGAAACAAAGAGTTTAACCCACCAGACAGCACAATTTCAATGCCAAATTAACTCATAATTAGAGTGATGCGCCAAACTAGATTCTTATTTCAGTACCATGACTAAGTTTATAGACTGACTGTTCAGTAAATACTGAAGCTAGCATTGGTGTGTGGGAAGAGGTATCCAAGGTAGGGGTGAACAGGCGATTATACCGAGGTTTACTGTATGGTGCTGCAGTGTGGCGGTATGAGTGGAGAAGATTTGCTGCTACTTTAGTTTATCTAGCCTAAAGGAAATAGAAATGGACAGAAATATTTGCAAAGCGTTGATGTGAATAAATGCCACTGTGCGTCTCGTCCCCGTGTAGCCATAGCTGCGAGCAATCATAACGTGTGAACCGGCGATACCCCTTCCAAATCTCTCCCAGCTAAATGGCTGCCCTTCAATGGGACTTAGGTACTGCGGTCATCTAACTAAACACGTGTAAACACAAAAATATGGTTTTGTTATGTAATGGCTGAGAGTTAGCATGTGCTGCTCCAACAGCCATTTTGTAATACTTATGTTCTCTAGATGAGCTTTGTATGCCAGAGGCGGAAGGATACCCTCAACCCTCTCCTGGGGCCGCGTGGTTGCTCCCCTGAGCCCAATACACCGCAGTCAAACTCCCTTTATTGTAGCCCTCGGCCTCAATAAAAATGCTTAAAGGCAACAAGCAGCCTCCTTCACTGTAATGGTAGAAAAAAGAGGAAAAAGAAGAACCGCTTACACAATTAGCTGTTGCCCGGTCCAGCCCGTGATCAACAGACCCAAACCCAACCCAATTGGAGACAGCATAAAAATTTATTTGCACAAATTTGTATTTTGAAATGCCGAAATTCAAGCCGAGATAAACGGCGGACGAGAATAAATCATAGCACTTAAGGAAGAGAGCTTTTAGGTTCACGTCTTGAGACAGCATTCATAGTGACAACTAGGGAATTGGGAGGAATAATAGAATCCCATAACGAAGTGGGCAGTCGATGAATGTAGGTATATTGGCACTTTGGACGATTTGACGAGAGCACTGGAAAAGTAAATCAAGGTTATGCGGAAGCTGCGAAATTAAAACATCGAAGATAGAGGACAGCACGCATGCCACCCGTGGTCACGGTAGTATCGTCAGTCGTCTGAGGAATGCGAATAATATATTAGAAACAATAGCAACTTAAAGTAACTGAGCTGCAATATGAGCAAAATGGGAAGAAGTCGGTACTTTCATGTTCGGCATAACTTACTCGTGATTTAGTTTGGCTCTGTATCCATAATGCCGTAGCCATCAGGTTCAGGAGACGTGCCTAAGTCGATTGTTTTGCCGAAGTTGGATGACATCACCTTGTCATCGAGATCCTAGAAATGCAACCAAAGCAATAAAAGTACAATCATGTCAAATGACGCTCTTCCATCAATCTATTCGGTAATAAACGGCCATTTCGGCTAAACTACATAATATCATTCACGTGCTGGTCTAAATGACTAAAACCAGAGAACCTCGTTTTGCATCCACTAATTGAAAAAATGGAGAGAAAAACCAAACATACCATTCTACCATTCACGCTTCCGCCGTTCACGCCTCTACCATTCACGCTTGACTCATCGGATGCCTTCCCTTTCGTCCTCAAGGACTTTTCAAGGGGAATGCAATCACGGATGACTTTTAACGTACCTATAAACTCATCGAGAGACACAGGGGCTGGGTATTTGAGTGAGACAGGCAATTCCACAATAGGCTGATTTGCGTCTTCAGGTCGTAGGATTGCAGGGCCACTGATCTTGTGGACTTTATCATCAGGCGTGAAAAGCGTTACATATTTGTGGTTCGGACGAGAGAAATTTACTCGAGGACCCAAAGAGGTTGTCTCTTGGAAAACTATTATTTTACCAACATCCGGTAGGTTCGTCATCCGATATCCAGCTCGATTGGAAACCCAGCAGCATGTGAAAGCTGGACGATTGTTGAAAAGGGAAATGGATCCTATGTAGCCATCGCTACCAGGTACGAATATCATCGGGTCGACGCGACGAGTGGTGCACAGGTAATGCGTTAAATTCAAGAAAATATCCTGCGTGTGTCGTGGCACTTGTAAAGAAAAGGTGGTAGCACGCGATCCATCTGCAACACGAGGTGGAGCACTCGGAAAATCACCCATAACTTCGGTGTCGGAGCATTCCGATGATGAGTTCTCATAGTCGGCAACTCCTACAATTATCCATTCACAGTGAGATAAAGCATTAAAAAATTGCTTGAGACGAAAATCGGTACCTTCAATGATGGTATTGCTTCTTTTACGAGGTGGTTCTGAGGAACTTGAATCACCATTAGAAAACTACAAGTTTGGGAAAGCACGATTTTGAAAGATTTTCGCAATACAACGAGGCGGCACAAAAAAGACTCATAGATCAACTCTACCTTCGGATCATCAAACGTCGCCGGAAGATTTGTCGCATTTACCTCACTAGTAAGATTACGACGAGCGGAAAGTATACTTGATTTTGGCAAATCTGGCGGCATCGTCCGTGTTCTACAAAGAAAGGATTGCATACGTCAAGTACACTTATAGTTGTGAAACACAAAGAGAGAAAGTGCACGATCAGGCTAGTCTGTTCAATCGGTAGCAGAGATTCGAGACTACACAAATAAGATGGGAAAGAGGGCGTCCGGATAGAGCAGCACGCACCTGTGTAATCGGCGAAATCGCACAGTGAGGAAGGTGGAGTGTTGGTCGGTATATATAGACAGCGGTGGTGGCGGCAGCGGAATCGACGAGCACAAGTTATGCACGGAGCATCGGTCCAACCCATCTGAGTGGAAGTGAGTCCAACTCCACGTCTGAGCGAATGTCGGCCACAACGCAGTTCGGCGATGTGGTCGCCACCTTGAGGCTGCAGTGCAGTGATGAAGACTACGGGAACTTAGAAACCAAAATCCAATTTCGAAATCACTGTATGGTTGATTAATTTGAACAGCTCATTGTGGAATCATGTGGTATCTCGAATTGAAAGGATCGCTAACACATAGGAAGTAGAGGGAGACCACTTGCAAGGCATTTTGTGTGGTGGATAGTTGATTCTGTTGTTAATAATTAGTTCATGGGGATAAGAGAACAAGTGTTTACCCAACAATGCACAATGACTTAGATGGTTTGCTTGAAAAGCCGAATTTGCACCTATTTGACGTCTCCAGTTATTATTACAACAGTTACGATCTGATTACAAGAATCAAAGTGGCATTTTGGATATGACAGTTTCCTATGCTTCGCGCGTCGAAATCAGTAACACTGCTGCCGCACATCCTTCAGGACAATTGGAGTCCTTGGGAATGAGACATACTTAACGGATTAGGCAGGGACGAGACGCACAGTGGCATTTATTCACATCAACGCTTTGCAAATATTTCTGTCCATTTCTATTTCCTTTAGGCTAGATAAACTAAAGTAGCAGCAAATCTTCTCCACTCATACCGCCACACTGCAGCACCATACAGTAAACCTCGGTATAATCGTCTCTGCAACACTGTTCCAACAAATCGCCTGTTCACCCCTACCTTGGATACCTCTTCCCATACACCAATGCTAGCTTCAGTATTTACTGAACAGTCAGTCTATAAACTTAGTCATGGTACTGAAATAAGAATCTAGTTTGGCGCATCACTCTAATTATGAGTTAATTTGGCATTGAAATTGTGCTGTCTGGTGGGTTAAACTCTTTGTTTCCATAATGGACACATTGCTTCCTGACCACTTTTGGGAGATGACATCCCAAACCAAATGGGTTAATATGAGAGATCTTGTGAAGATTTGGAGGTGTATCACAATCAGCAGCATAAATGGGCCAACAAGTTGAGACTGATGTTTTGAGAGCCTTCCGAGCTGGAGATGTTTGCACCCACATGCAGGTCCATCGTAATTGTCATGGCGGCCACTGAAGTAGCATCCGATTTAGCCGATAGACTCATCAAATTTTCTTCAAGCAGAATGGTAATTGAGGTCAATTTTGAAATGGTTCTTGCGCAAAATAAGACTAAACTGAAATGTGTGAAAATCAAGGCAATCAGTAGTGTTTTATGAAGGGAGCTTAACGAGTAATGGTTTGATAGATTGGTCATGGTAGATGGTTAAGTAGAGCAAAATGTGTCACTCATGCAAGGCACATCTGACGGTCATTACTCTGCAGTTTAATTTGGAGCTCCATTTGGAGGGAGTTAGTAAGCGTTACAGAAAAGTGACACAAGATTTTGGTGCCTGCATAAAAACTCGATGGGAATTTTACAGAATATGCCACACTAACCGCAAGCTGAGGGGACAAATGAGCATTTCAAAGCTAGTCTACGGTTTTATTTCGTTAAACAGGGATTAGAAGCTTGGCCACCTGTAAGAAGTCTTTATCGAGGGAATGCGTGTAAGATTGAGGGAATCTGGCTCGATGTAGTAGTAGAGATTTATTCTAAGGAACTTTTGGTGCTACTTTGTTCACTTGATGATGCAAGGAATGAGTAGCATAGCTAATAACACGTCCGTAGATCAGTGGCTTAAATTCCTGCCGAGGAGTCACATTTTAAATTTCGGCAGTAGAAGACATCTAACACATATTAGACCGACAAGTGACCCACATTAATGGCGAGCAAATATTTATAATTATTTAGTAAAAATCTCTTTGATGCGCAGTAATACAGGGAACACTCTATAAAAACCATGAGGAACCTCTACTAATAAATACTAAATTTTCGCTCTGTTAATGCCGCAACAACTTTCTTGCAATGTGATGTTTATTTGACTACATCTTTTGAGCGAGAGGGGTTCAGTGGACAGAGATGGCTTCACGGAGCAGTCGTCGTCTGTTTCACAGGTGAAAGGTACTCAACACAAGCCTAACCTTGATCACTGCGCCTAATCACTCTACTCAGTCCAAGGTAGTGAAGTTCAAGGAGGGTGGAACAAATGAAGAAAAAATATTTCACTTTGAGCTACAACTTTCTGCTCTTTTTGATGTCAATGCACGTCGATAAACAAACACTAAACAACTCAAGAAAAAACATGATTTCGGATGGTTTGGGAAATAGTTGAGGACATCCAACGGTAATGAAAGAAACCAGTAACTGGTACATGGACGTTTGTAGGAGAGAAACAATTGGCAGAAAAGGCAAATCCAATGTGCATTAAGGAGTCGGTTATTCGTTTGCTTTCAAATTTATGTATTTAATCCTCCTTTTCCAGCTTTGTATAGCTTTGGACCAAAGTGTAGGGACAGCTTTAGGAACTGCTGGATGGCGTTAATTGTGGAGCCTTTTGACATATTTCCTAACTAAATACTGGAGGTTTAGCACTAAAGCTTTTAAAGAACTCCACAGGCTCTGTGGACTCAATTGGCAAAAATGGGGAAAGCTACGCCAGCTATGGCCAAAACTTCATAGAGAAAATTAGATCTTACCGGAGTTGGACATAAATCGAGAGCGCTACTTAGCAGGTTATCAGTACTATCCATGTGCTGTATATCAATAAACTTGCCCAACCCTAGCCCTGTGTAGCCAATTCGAGAACCATACAGGCAACACAATAAACTAGATTGATTGGAAGATCTCGTATAGAGTTAAAATGTGATCAGAATCTGAAATAGATCTTTGCGAACCCCAGATATGTTGAGGAAAGCGAATAAGCTCTTTTCTGCATCCTCAAGGAGAAATGAGGCACACACAAATTCAAATATCCCATTGTCAGTGATGCAACGTTGTACATTTTGTTTGTCCGTGCCTTTTGTGCATTGGTGAAGATGGGGATTTGCATTGGACCCATGTTGTCATGCGTGGTGCTAAGGTTGCAAAACATCGTTAGGCATGCTCGAGTCTATAGTCTCACAAATCCAAACTATTATTTATAGTTCGGCGCATTTTCAGAGTTTGGATGGAGGCAACAATAAATTCTATTGCGCCGCTAATAGCTAAAACCATGTATGAATTTGTAGACGCATAACGTCCACTAGAAGCCTACACAGCCCGCAAAGTTACCTCTGAATTTCCTCCTTTGAGCAAGGGCGAAAGTAATGTTCCTACCCTAATAGATTATCTATTTATCACCACAAAGTCAGAATAAACTACTTAGACGTCGGTACTCCTACTGAAATTGCTTTTAGAAAATTCCACGATGAATTTAAGCACAGGTTCGAACTGCTGTACTACAGAGCCGATAGCACCGATATCATTTGTCGACAAATTTTAGAAGATGTTAACTATATGTTGAGATAAAAAGGCCTAAAAACGATTGTAGGGCTACTAAGTAATGCAGTGCACGAATAGATTAAGGGACATTCAAAAATGACAAGTGATGACAATAAATTCAGGTAGAGGCTGTGAGATTTATAAATCAAGAGGAGGAAGGCGAGGTACTGCTTTGACAGGGTTGGAGAATTGCGAAGTAGTATACAGACTTAACGCTTGAATGTTACACCACGTTGTACGTGAGTGAAAGTCTACGGCAGCACAAGAAGGCAAGCGCAGCAACTTTCATCAAGAGAATGCATATCGTCCAACTAATCATATTAAATAACCAAGGCTACGTGATCGCCTGAGTCGCTAATATAAACGACGAGTTGGAGAAGAAATTCTTAAGTACCCCAAACCGGTCATATCTGACTAGTTTTTACTCCGCTATCACATAAGGAACAAAAAGCATCAACAGTAGTAACGCATAGGGATTAGGGCACAGCGGCAGTGCAAGAGGTAAGTGGGAGAGCCAGCTCGGCATCGGAGCCTTTAGTGGACAACGCGGGTGTAGAAGGCGGAGCAGGGCACGCCGAAGGCAGGTCAATTTCGGACGGAAGGGAAGAGCGAAGTGTAGTGTTCGAGGTGATGTTGGGAGCTGAGTCGATGGCGGTCGGGGCGGCCAGGGTTGATGTGCCATCAGAAGTTGCGCGTGACGGTGGAATGCCATCACTGCACAGTGTTGAGTCGATCTCCACCGATGTTACCTTCGAAAATGTACGCACACACATACGCACAGGGAGGCCAACAGGTTTGTCAGCATTATTTTCGATGGGTAGCTCTTCTTGTGAATACGATGTGATTTAGTTAAGCATGAGGATCTGATTAGCGGTTGATCCGACTCCCTATGAATACAATGACATCGGCGCTTAAATGCACCGATACACCTCTGAAAAAAATCTTTCATTTCGGACCTTCAAAACTAAGTTGCATGAAGCGAATCAAGAAGACGGATTCACTAATAAACTCATATAAGTTAACGATTCATAGCACCGGTTCATGAGTTGCGGGAATGAGGCTATATGAGAATGGTTAAATGCCAAAAGCCCATTTAAAATGAAGGCTAGTGTATAGCAAACCAAAAAGAAGGCAGTAGGAAAAGTGAATTGAGCGTTAGGAATCGACATACAGTAAATTTCGCGGGAATTTTCTTGTAAACACCGGAGCCTGATGGAGTAGTTTGCAATGGCACTGCTGGAGCCGCAACTTTGCGCGGAGGGGGAAGTGGTGGTGTCGGGGCGTATGAGGATGCCATCGGGTTCGGTTGAGCTGCATCCGAACTTAGTGATACCACCTGCACACAAACCAGAATCAGAGTGTTAACAGTTGTTCTCGATGCAGCACATACGGCTAGTACCTCAACCTGATCTACAGTGATGTCCTGTGTTGAAGTAGATGGTGATGGAGGAGGTGGTGGTGGACCCATTGATGATGGAGAAACGAGGTCTTCCCTTGGCGTCTGATTCGATGACACCGATGCTGTCAGCGTTTCCACGCATGTGGATGCTGCAGATGTCATGGGTGATTTGATGGGTTGCACCGAGGGAGCAGTGGCTGCCGCTGACGTCTGTGGTGCTAGCGGCTGTCCTTGAAAAATCTAGTGATTGTAAAAACAAAAAGAATTACAAATCTTTAAACTAGGGCTAAAACAGGTGTAAAGTATGCTTAAAATGATTGACTGTATTTCTCACCAATTATGTACTTCAGCTTTTTTAAAAGAATGTAATACCAATAGCTCAGCAAGTAAAACAAAATAAGTGGCACCAACGGGTCAGCTCACACATGCCGATGGAGCTAAAACTACCAGCTTGGTGGGCATATTAGGCCAAATTATCTGCTCGTATATGATATTTTGAGCATTGACATCGGTGGAAGAAACGAGTCTCGGGCGCACGGGAGCATTCATGGTGGCAGTGGATACGGTTGACATGGTTGGTGTTGTTGTAGCACAAGGAGTTGGCACCGGTTGCTGCTGATACGCACATTCCGTCGCAGCACCTTGTATCAGTGCGCCTGTGTTTAAAAGGAAGGCAGATGAAGGCTGGAATGCATTCGAGGACGTGGAGGTGGAGTTGCTCCACAGTGATGGTGCTTGAAGGTTCGGCAGACCGGTAGACATTGCCTGAGATGCTGCAAAGTAGTTTGTGCTCAGTGCAGCCACAGTAGCAAAAAACAGTGACGGATTTGCAGTTAGAAGTGTTGCCATCTGGAATGAAACGAATCGCACTTAATGATCTGATGCAAAGATAAATATTAATTCTCTCCGTGTCGATTCAAGACGCGCTCTTTGATAAGAATATTTTGACCCATTTTAGTAATCTTTAAACTCATAAAAGGCCAGAGTTACAAAATACGCTGCAGCACCTACACATTGCTGCACAAATTGATCACACACTGACACAGAGGCGGGGATTTCCGAGTGTGGGAGCTGTTGCTGTGAATTCTGAAAATTCTGCATCGAAGGATTGTGAGCTGCTAACACAGAAGTAGCCAATCCACCATAGATTGATGAAGGCGTCTCAATTGATGTCTGCTGTGTTTGGACTTGCGATAATTTGGATCCAGTCTGAGGAGCAACTGTGATGGGAGCCTGTATAAAGTACCCATTGTTGCTATTCGGCACTGTTTCACACGAGAGGTTGTGGTAATTTATGCTTTGCTGTTGATCCTTTAGTTGTGATGCAATCATACCAGCTTCTGTAAAGGAGTTATTCCTTGAAATGTGAGTTGAATTCGACACATTTATCATGCCTTCACGAATATTGACAAAGGAAGTAACATTATCGCCAATTTTTGTTGATGATCTGCTAGAACTCAACATAGACAAATCCACTACAGGGTGCTGAGTGTTTTCCGGCAGTACAAGAAACGGTTGTGCTCTCCTCAAGTGAGTGTTGATTTGTGCGAGGAGTGAATGTGTGTGAAAAGGTGCCTCCAATGTTACAAAGGAGCATTCATCAGTCCGTGGAGTATTTGGGTTTCCGTAGTTAACGTCTTTGTTGACTAAACGAAATGGATAAAAAGAATTAACGAAGAAAAACAGAAGGAGGCTTATTAATTTACCACATGACTTGCTGCAAAACTGGCTTTAGAGAATGTGAAAATTGAGAGTATGGAAGTGTGGGGTGAATTGTGAGAGATTAACCACAGTAAAACGATAGTACCGAATGGAGCGTTTGAATCGGTGACGGCAGTTGGCATGGAAGGCGGCTGTCTGACCTCCTCATTTGTCGATTCCGTCGGCGCCGTCGCAGTTGGCGCGGTGCATCCAGAAATGTTTTTTAGCTCAGGTGAGAGTTGTGGGTAGAAGACGTAGTCGTGATTCAGGGGGATGGAGTTCTCATCCACCTGCAGAGCACGCAGCATCACTGCCACCGCTTCCTTAATCGCCCGCTCCACCTCTTCATTTACTTCAGTCAAGCCATGACCCTCGAACTAATTATAATGAAAGGTTAAAGTACTCAATGTGATTGGTTTAGTTTTTGTACGGAGTGATTGTGCAAAAAGATATCTCCAATTATATGCCAACAGAATGGTTGCACAAGGCGAACATTCTGTGCAATATCTTCAACCAGGTTAAGGACACTAATGGAACATCACGAAGCCGATTGACCTTACTAAAACGACACACTTCAAAACTAACCCTGATCCAAAGCCAAGCAAGTGGCAAAACATGCATGAAGGTCAAACATTTCCACTTGCAAGGGCAGTACTTACTGTTATAGTGGAAGCTAAACGCAAAACAGCCTTCAAGAACAAACTTCAGCTTACCAATTTTATGTCCTCAGCAGTGTCGTGGAGGTTGCAACGAAAGCGTATTTTCCACAGTTCGCTATTGGGATTGTTAGCATCGGGCATTTGGAGGTAAAAGGTCAGCCTGAGGGTGTCTGAGGAGTTGCAGCCTTCTGGCCGACGTTCCAGAAAATCTAAACCAATTACATAGCGAACCGGCTGAGTTCTGACATCCGGACTCGAGGTGTTAACCTTCTGCTGTGACTCAACCACAAATGGTGTTGCTGAACACTGCTGCTTTATCGCCTGAAAGGTGAAATAATCAAGAAATGAGGTGGCGTTGGAGGCGTACTGATTGGAGCAGTGCCAGAACCTTGGGCCGAATTCTCGAAACAAAACGATAAAAGACTTGTGCGAGATGTCAGCTTTTATTATAAAGGCGAATGTTGGACAATTGGCAAGTATAGGCCAACTGCCTGCAGTTTTATCTAAAATAATATGCTGAACAGTAATGGTGAAAGGAAGTTACAGGTACAAGGATGCGAAAAACACAATATTTAAAAGGCGAAATGACTTCAAGAAATCAATTCGAAAATGCATCCAACGTAAAATAAATGTGCAGTAATAAATAAAATGAGCCTTAGAACTTTGTAAAGGGTAACAAGTTCAGCTCTGTTGTAAATGGAGGATGAATGGTTATTTTGTTGAGCTCTTAGCCTAGCACTAGTCTGCTGTTAAGTTTGCAGGTGTTAGTAGCATTACAGGGGAAACAATCCAGCCTGTAGAGCCCGTAAAAAACACTTAGCTTTAGTATAATAAGAAATAAGAAACAAAACGATGAGAATAGTAGCTGATTTCATATGTCTAGCCAGAGGCGTCAAGACTTTAACGAAATATGAACATTGCGATTGCAGAATCATGGTTCCACAAACCGATGATGGATCGACTGTAGGAAAACTTCTTTTTTAGCTAATAGGACTAAACGAAAGTAGTATGAGCTACTAAAATCACCTATCCCTTAAAGTGCACTACTTTTAATTCTCTAATAAAGCTCTTCCAACAAATGTACTGTCATAGATGAAATTCAGCTGCAGATACTACTCATGATGAATGGCCGGTATGTCTTAGGGCGTGGCAACTTCTCCATCAGTGTTAATGGTGAGTAAAAATGAACTGTTATAAGGTTGCGTGAAAAGGTACGAAAAAATGAATTACATATTTCGTTGCGCAAAGCTTAAACATTGGGGTGAGTGTTTGGGCAGTGAAACGAAAAGGCAAAATACTGTAAACATAAAGTGTGAATTTAAAAATTGAAACTTCAAAGGCATGATGCCGGCTTTGAGGCAATGTAATCAAGCACTAGAGAAGAAGAAGTACTTTGGGTGCAATAAAAGTGCTACTCATCACTTGCAATAACATGCTGATGCTGAGCGATGGAATTCAATGGGCACAAGCATTGTCTAAACTCGGAAAATTCAGTCAGCATTAATACACATTGCTGCATCCGTCAGAGGACGACGACTAGCAGTGCGTGGAAAGATTTGACCCGAAAGAGAGCAAATCAGCAATGTGCAGAATAGTAGTGTGGACCCGTTATTTGGTCTGAAAGGTACCATCTGTCAGCATGTCAGCGCTGTTCCAAACATTGAGCCACCTTCAGGCCACAGAGGCGATGATCTTTGGTGAGCAGCAGAAAGATGAGATAAAATAATTTAAACTTGGTGCACGATTTTGTGTTCTGACCACTGTAAAACGCTGCTTTGGGTTTCGGATGCAACCTTCAGGAAGTCCAGTCACGAAATTCGTGGTATGCCATTAATAATTGGGCTTTGCAAATCGTTGATTTCAATAAAATGACCTCAATCTTCAGAAGGACTCAATCACATCGTTGATGATGGGAAGATCCCCGTCCTTCTTTTTGTCAATCAGTAATTAACTGGCAGCACAACCACTTATCGATCCTGGACCTCCATGCTCTGAAGTTCCAAACTTTACATAGTAGAGGTAGTCTCTTTAAGGCGATTGGGTGGTGTTCTCTCCGGTACAGCACTTCTTCAAGGGTTTTGATGCCTCTCTCAAAGGGAAAGTCTGCCTTCGTCAGTAATTTGCCTTCTACAGCCTGGGATGCAATCCCCTGCAAGACGAGGTTGCTGCGAATCGATGATGGCCACGCAGTTCGTCAGTCCGTCACATTCTTGCAGTTTTCAGAAAAAAGTGGCCCTCAACCCCAGTCACATTCTATAAGTTGAGGTAAATCGACATCCAAATACTGTCCCAGAAGATGTTCAGTAAACGCAAAAAACAACTGGAAGCCAAAAAAGTAGTGGTAGACCAAACCCACATGCATTGATGGTCAGGTCGTCAGGTGTGCAGTGCAGCATTGTGACGCGGAACACTGAATTCCAACTCGATTTATATATGCACCAGATCGCTACGTGACAAGGTTGGTCACGCAGATGACCTCGTCACCAAAACGTACGGTCGAAGCCTCACGCTTTTGCTCTGGCGCAATAAAACCAACTTTTCACTTAGTAAAACAAGCCGTTGTACACCGCTTCACTCCACACCACATGGGACGATCCGCCCATTGAGCACCATTATCGAACCTTCTCACCGTCGTTAATACTCAGACACCACAGACACCGTACGCGGATCCGCAATTCAAGAGCTGCCACCATACTTGCAGGCATTGATGCCACGAGTCACGCACAGTGGTGGAATGATGGTCATTCGCGCTTCGATGAGCGACAAACTAAAACACCAACGGTTACATCGGTTCACAGCACCCTTACACTGTGATGGGAAAGTGCCCACCCTCCCTGCGAACCAGAAGACATATTGGCGAGGATGTAGTACGAGCCACTGTTGATCAGAGGTGATGACAGAGAGCGATTAAACTGATTAGACATTACCTCGGGGAGGGACACACAATTCGACTTTGTCTACGATGGTACCCAATAACCCCCTCTGTTCTATGCATTCTACACCTATTACTAGCACCAAAACAAGCCACAAATCTGCCGCCCCAATGAAAAACACCTGCACCAAAAAGAATTGGCTTCATTTGCAAATGCATGTGCAGTGCGTCAGGCAGACCAATTGTCCAAGCAACTAACAACGCTTATTGCCCAAAGAAAAGGTGGCTCTTTGAACACGCTACTCAATGCCAAGGGTGGAGAGTCATTGTTGACGGGAGAAAGCATGTTCAGCTTGCATTAGCACAGCCACCAGCACAAGTGTAACTAACAAGGGGGAAGGAAGGCAAGACGACGCAGGGGAGAAGTGTACAGTAGTATTTGTAAACGGGTCAGAAAATATATGAGGAGAAATGGGGTTCTAAAACCGTTCTTCTCACACACAGGGTCTGTATGATGCAAAAAAAAATTAAAGGTGAACTCGAAGAACAAAATTTAGAAAACGATATCGGATCAATAGCATCTCGGATAATGCAATGACGAGGATCGTTAGATTAGAGATGAAAGGAGTAGAAAAACTCTATGAACGGAGTTCTGGGGGTCCAATTTCATTTCAAATCAATTGACGGCACCTAAAATATAGAGAAAAAAACTAAGTTTAGGGAGACGGGTACGCGGGAAAGTATTACTACTTAACCATCATAAACCAGGAAAAACCACAATTCTGACAGATATCAGTTCAGAAACAGATAACAAATCAATCAGAAAGGCTTAATTCAAGCAAAGAAGATAATCATAGATTTAACTAGTTTTCCACTCCACCGGGATCGAAGAAATAAAAAAAGGCATCAGCAGTGGTGAAGGAGAAGGATTAGGGCAAAGTGATAGTACGGGAGGTAGGCGGGAGGGACGGCTCGACAACGGAGCTTTGGTTGGACATCGCAGGTGTGGAGGGCGGAGGAGGGCACTCCGAGGGCAGGTCATTTTCAGACGGTGGGGAAGAGCGAAGTGTGGTGTTCGGGGTGATGTTGGGAGCCGAGTCGGTGGCGGTCGGGGCGGCCAGGGTTGATGTGCTGCCAGAAGTAGCGCGTGGCAGCAGAATGCCGTCACTGCACAGTGTTGCGTCGCTCTCCACCGGTGAAACCTTCACAAATGCACACACACGCACACGCAAACACGCACAGAGAGGTTGGCAAATACAATGTTAGGGGCGTTGACAACACGTCAGGAGGCGAATGGTGAAGGCCAATGGGCTTGTCAGCATTATTTTGGATGAGTAGCTCTTTTATGAAATGTGGTGTAAGTTAAGTGTGATGATCTGGTGTGACTGGTAGGCAAGCAATTGATTTAACTCTGCATGAAAACACAATGACATCCGAAGATTTACCAATTAATAATTCCACCCGGTTTTTTACGCATTATCAAGAATGAGACATTGGGTGCAATGGGGAGATAAAGCAGCTCATGCCAGTGTTATGGATAGTGTAGCGTCTCCTTAACAAAAGCACCAATTTGAACATGAGTCTTAATGGTACGCAAAAGGAAAACATTAGAGAGGGGAGTCAATGCTACAAATAGACAGAAATGCATGCGATCAATGGGAAACAGTGACAGAAGCTATAGCTGAACGCGACACCAAGTGCTGAGGCACGCTGAGATGCACTGACTTACCTCTCAACACAATTTCCCACTTCAGACTTCTGAAACCGGTCTCACCTAAAATAGCACGCACATCCCATACGCACTGCTTAGAAGTTGTACAAAGCGCATCGAGGGGACGCATTTACCCATGCACTAATGCGAGCTACCGATTCATCTGGTTCGATGTAAATGCATAGAACCAGTTCATGAGATGCAGGAATGAGGTTATTTGAGAATGGATGAGTGTCAAACGCCCATTTAAAATGAAGGCTAATGTATAGCAAACCGAAAAGAAGGCAGCCGAAGAAGTGAAATGAGCGTTAGGAATCGACATACAGTGAATTTTGGAGGGATTTTTTTGTAAACACCGGGGCCTGATGGAGCAGTTTGCGATGGCACCGCTGGAGCCGCAAGTGCATGTGGAGGGGGAGGTGGTGGCATTGGAGAGTGTGGAGACTCCATTGGGTTTGGTTGAGCTGCACCCGAATCCAGCGATACCACCTGCATATGAGTCAAAAGCAAATAAGAATACCACCCATGACTGGTAAAGACTAGCTCATTAGCATTGTCAGGAGTGTGTCAGGCCACATAAAGGATGATAGATGCAAAATTGGAGAAAGGAAGGGAATTGATGAGCTTTATTTACCGTGAATCTGTTTCCAACAACAGTAGTGACCTGTAGCGAGGGAGACGGCAGTGGGGGTGGCGGTGGCGGCGGACCCGTCGACGAAGATGTGGAGGTAATGCTTTCTCTTGTCGTTTGAATTGATGATACTGACGCTGCTGGGGTTACCACGAATTTAGACACTGCAGATGTCAGTGGCACAGGTGGTCTATTAGGTTGTGCTGAGGAGGAAACGATCGTTGGCGCTGTTGATGGTTGCGCCTGAAGAACCTTGCGAGCACAAAAGGAACCACTTTCGAATTAATTTGCCAAGATATAGTACAGAGATTGTAGAGTAAAGATAAAGCATAATTAGAACAAAGAAAATTGATATGTGGCGTTGCGATTAAACTTAGATAAGTGATTTTGGAAGATCTGACCAATGCCAGCGAAATAAAGGCTTTTTGGTAAGAGCTTGCTGTGACATGGGGACCATACCTCACCACCACTGCATGGTAGGGGAGCAGCGGCAGGGACCGCGTGTTGTTGCTGAAACATTTGTGGTTGACCGCCGGTGATTCCCGCTATTGATTGAGCCAGTGTCACGGCTGGCTGAGGCAACCTAGTTGATTGGAACTAAAACACCAAAAGACAGTGTTTGACGGACCATCAGTACCCTACGAGTTTGGGAAATATGCGTACTAGTGTAGTGGGTGCAGTAGGCAAAATTGGCTGCCCATGAGCTGCATTATGATCGAACACTTCAGTAGAGGAAACGAGTCCTGGGTGCACAGGGGCGATCATGGTAACAGCGGGTACAGTTGAAATGGTTGGAATTGTTGTAGCACAAGGAGTTGGTATCGGTTGCTGTTGTTGTTGCTGTTGCGCACTTTCCAGTGCGGCACGGAGAAGAATTTGTTTCATTGTATCTGTGTTCGAAAGGGAGGCCGTGGAAGGTGAGAATGAATTTGAGGAGGCAGAGGCGGGGTTGCTCCACAGTGCTTCTACTGGCGGGGCTTGGAAATTTGACAGACCAGCTGGTGTTGGCTGAGGTGCTGTGGAATTGTTGGCACTCAATGCAGCCGCAGTGGCAAGAAACAGAGATGGGTTCGCAGATAGAAGTGTTGACAGCTAGAATGAAACATGGCTGACTAAATTAACCCGAATGTGCATGGAAGGTGGATATTCGTCAACATTCACTGCATTAAAAAAAATTTACAAACAAATATTTGATAATATGTGATACGCTAAACAAGACCTACATATTCTAAGTTGGGCTGGGTTTGTTGTGCCACCTGATCTGACCTTAGCCCCGAGGTACCTAGGGCTGGGGCCAGAAACAGTTGCTGCGACTGTCGAGAGTTCTGAATTGATGATCTATTAAGCAAGTAATCTAGTGAAGAGGCAGGAGGTGCACGAGTTGCTGACCCAGTAACGGATAAATCACCGTGGGTAATTGATGATGAACTGCCTGATGCTACTCTTATCGGTATCTGTTGTGTTAGTGATAGCGATGGAGGTCTGAATCCCATCTGCCGCGTGAACGTGGATGGTGCTGGGACAGGAGGCGCTTGCATCGGTGCTCTGGTAGAGTTCATTGGTACTGCTCCATATGGCAGACTGTAGTAATTTGCGTCCTGTTGTCGAACTTGTGGATGTGATACAGCATCTGTGGCGGAGCGCTCCCTTGGAATAGAAGCCGAAATCGACGTATTCGCCATGCCTTCTCGAAGATTAATCAGAAGGGTGAGGATATCGTCAAGTTGCACTGATGACCCGTCAGCACTTAACAGAGGCAGCTCCAATAGAGGTCGCTGAGAGTTTCCGGGTACAATGATTAACGGACGCTGGACATAGTGCATTTCTGCATCAGGCGTCACCACGATGAATCCGTTGTAAGGTGCACGGATAACTCGTCCTTGTAAAGTTGAAGGAGACTTGCTCTGCACTTCCAGAAAAGAGGAGGAGGCAGGAATAGGCATAACACTAAATCCACCACCAATACCATTCCTTGAACAGAGAAAGGAGCAATTTTCTGACAGAACAGACATATAACCTGTTGTGTTGGCGTCACTCGGTACGATGAGGAGCGGATCATTGCGGCGACAGGTGCACAGGTGGTGAGCGAATTGAGCTACCAACGGCTGTGCGTGAGCAGGCACCTTCAATGTCGTAAAGACGTCGGGTTCCTTAGTTGGTGGGCCCATCGAGTGGGCAAAAGCAGCACTGTTATAAATCGGGAGGGACTCGGTGCTATCATACGGGTTTCCAGACTCCGACGGGTAGAAACGCAGAGGATCAACACTTATAGGGAATGAAGAGACTGATTTTGGAGGATAAGCATTTTCAGATTGACCTATGGTAAAGATCGGTGGCACCTCTTCCAGGCCGGAATGACCTGTATAGGAGGAGATAGAAGCTACCTGGTTGATGTAGGGAGAGTTGGTAGATGAAAAGGCACAATCTGGAGTCGCCTGCACGCTCGTTATTCCGGTGGGACCAGGTTGTAAATTTTTTTCAGCTGGTGATCCAACAGACGAAATCGTTTCACTTAACTCTCCATCATGCAGCGACCCTTAAAAGAAATGAGGATAGCCATATCTTTCCGATGAAAACACAAAAGATAAGTGGTGAGTGCGCGGTTCAACATAAGCAGCATTAAGAAGATGAGGCCATTAATTTTATTCCAGCTGGCAGCGTAGGCAAATGCTCAGTAATGCACCAAGCACAGTTAACGACGACAACTTAAGGCGTTAAGGAAATCTTACAGCCGAAGTTGCGTCTGACAAAGCACCAAACAAGTAAAACACTTTTCCTGTCATTCAAGATGCATGGTCAGGCTAAGGCTATAAAAGTTCATTGAGAAAATGATGAACTATTGATGTTTAACTGTGAGTTAGCGCATTCAATGAGTGCATAACGAATGCACGCATAGTAGCGAAGCTGCCTTACGAAGTGGAGGGTGGGATCGAGAGAGGAGATGGCTGCGAAAAACTAACCACAAAAAAAAATTGTAGTACCGAATGGAGCAGTTGGATCGGTGACGGCAGTTGGCATGGAAGGCGGCTGTCTGACCTCCTCATTTGTCGATTCCGTCGGCGCCGTCGCAGTTGGCGCGGTGCATCCAGAAATGTTTTTTAGCTCAGGTGAGAGTTGTGGGTAGAAGACGTAGTCGTGATTCAAGGGGATGGAGTTCTCATCCACCTGTAGGGCACGCAGCATCACTGCCACCGCCTCCTTTATCGCTCGGTCCACCTCCCCATTCGTCTGTGTGTAGCCACAACCCTCAAACTATACAAAATTGATGGATACGTAATGGGTTCGTGTAGTAACAAATAAATGAGAGGTTGAAAGGGCAGGATAAACCTTAAACCGATGCCATATTCAACACCTAAACTGAAAGAGCTGTTGAAGTATAGAGTCCTTTGAGAGTTTGATAATTGAATCATCCAGTTTCGGACATGAAATTTTTAAGTATATGCGTTAAGCGACATAATTAACAGATGAGATAGATTTAAGTAGGAGGATTTCAGCTCTTTAACCTACTACAACTATGTACAGAGTCCACCAAAATAGAAAGTAGCAGCTACGAGGCTTTAGCATGTGAGTGACTAAAAGATATTTGAGATTTCTAGCATGGTGAAAATAAGAAAATGCTAGAAAAGGATTGGTTTAATTTGCGAAAACAAAAATCAGCAGTGCACACGATGTCAACAAAATAACCAGTCAAAATTTTTAAGAACCTGCTCCAGCTCACCAGCTTGATGTCATCGGTGGTGTCAGAGAGGTTACAGCGAAAGCTAAGTTTCCACAGCTCACTGTTAGGGTTGTTGACATCAGGCATTTCGAGGTAGAATGTCGGCCGTAGAGTACCTGGCACATCGCAGCCCTCTGACTCGCGTTCCAACCGAGTTATTCGAATTATGTAGCGTAGTGGCTGTTGGCTCACAACCGGCTTTGTTTGACTCATCTTCCGCTTTGGCTTAGGGCCAACTGGTGGCGCCACACGTTGTTGCTCTGCGGCCTGAAGAGTAAAAGGCCAAACACCTCAGCATTGATCGGAACGGTCGGATTAGTGGTGCGAGACACCTGCCTCCAGTCAACATGACAAGCAGCCAAACATTTTTGACCAGAATAGAATGAACGCCATCTCAAATCTCATTTAGACATCACAGAGCAGCAATGAACGGCGCAAATCAATATCATAAAAGCACTGCCAACACGACTTATGAGGAGGCAATTGAATCCCAAGAAATTGATCAAGTAGGCAACAATACAAACTAAGGCAAGGGTGAAGTGAATTGGATCAACTGCAGATATGGTCTGCTGACTGTAGCGAAGGCATTAACAAATGACGTCAGATGCTTCAAAAATAAGTTTGTTATCAACATGAAAGCAGATTAAGATAGACCGTTAGAGAGATGTTACGTATTGATGAGAGTAAACCATGGATTCATCACAACGCGGAAATTTTTCCAACGCCTAAGGCAGATTTGCCGTAACAAAACGTCAAAGCCAGCAAATTCCAGTGTTTCAATTCTGAGCAGCGTGAAGTGTTACTTATAATTGCCAGTAGGCATCAATCGGCGGAGGTATTGTTGCCGTAACGCGCCTTAAAATTAAGGCGGCTTGTGGTTGAGATCTCAAGTAGACCTAGTAGTGAATATTAGGGGAAACATGCATTAGTAAAAGCGGAAAGAATAAAATAAATGGTCTCTGTGAGGAAGGATGATTACCTCGATCGACTAAGCAAAGCATCGAACGTAAAATTGGAATGGAGTCAACAAAACCAGAAAAAAAGAGGCGTAAATAGCAAAAAAGCCAGGATCAAAATACACAGCAATTACAGAACAAGCAAGACCAGACATTGAAAAAGGGTTAATTGAAATGAACTAGGCAAAACGGATTGGGTAGTGGTGGGCGTCTTGAGGAAGGCAAAGGCAATGACAATAGGAACAGTGTGTTCATATGATCCTTTAAAAAGTTGCAAGCGATGACTATTGATGGTATTGTGCTTCTGGGTGGAGAAAGAGCGTAGAATCGACAGAAAGCGCATCGTCGAGGTGTGCATATGCTGCACCGAATGGCGTGATTCAAGCATGGCCTACAAGTGCAGAGAATCGAGAACACTGGCAACCAGCGTGCCAACTGGAGCAGTTCCAGACGGAGGGATGGTGGTTGGCACCGATTCCCTGAAGAAAGAAGGACCTTCGTGACGTGGAATTGGTATGAAATGTGGTGTGTAGGAGACGCGGAGAGTTAAATACAGCACGGCGTTGGTGCATGCGATCCTGCATTTGGCGTCTGCGATGGAGAGCCTCAGGCACGAAAGGCGCGTGGTGGAATCGGGGCGCGAGACGGTGCAGGTTGCCCTCGCTCACCGGTCTTGATCGCATCGCCTGCTTGACACACAATAAGCGCATGCACACACAGGCACACATGGGGGTTAGAGAATGGAGGGAAAAACCAAGGACAGATTCATTCTAAATAGTGACCAAAAGGAGGTGAAAAATGTACATAAGCCTACCTCAATCGTGGGTAGTTAACTCCGTTGAAATAGCCAACGGTAGAAATGCTGAGATTCAAGGGGAAAATATTTATAATCAAAAGTGAGACCACGGAAACAATACTTTTTTCGCAAGTTGAAGGGAGAAAAATCCCAATCTATTTATCGTCAGCACGTTATCTGTACCAAAAAAACTTACATTTCATTAAAAACTACGGAGGTTGAACCAAATGGTTCGGGTAATCGAGAAGAAACAACCCTAATAATGCTTACACATGAAACTGTTGCTTAAAAATGTGGTGGAAAATTCACGACTGGCAAATATGGGTTCTTTTAAATATGAATAACGTCAACTCCCATCCAAAATGATAAATACGTAAAGCTGAGAGTAGCTTTCGAGCTTCCCGAGGAGGTTGAGTCAAGTCTCAGGAACGGACATTAAGGCCATAATTATCGAAAACTAAGGCTAGGGGATCCAAAAAGTGCGTCCAGCTTTCCTACGAACCCTTAGAATGATACCTTCCGGCTTGTGAAGAATTTGTAACTTCCCTTGTTCCTTATTATCTTCACATTCGATAAACTGGCACGGTCATTTTCGAGTTTTTAAGTCACTCGCAAACGACGCTATGTCAACATTGAGTACATATGGCGAAGAATTTATGCTCTTGGCACACCTCAGACCCACAAAAGACACAAAACAATGTTCTCTCTCAGTGTGATTTATTTTAAACCCACCTTAATCTCGGCTTGACAACTACTAGGCTAAGCAAAAAGCACAGTCGACATGACAGAAATAAATATTTAAATGGCACGCTTGGACACATTCGATTACTGCTGCGACCACCTCAGGCGCCACAAAGGAAAATAAGCAATAATGGCAACTTTTGATCGCTTACCGTGCATCGACTGGACTTTACTGTCACCTACTGCAAGTAGTTATTCTCGAGAGCAATTAGAGGTTCTCAAAATGCAATAAAAAGAGAAAGCAATGCGTCAAAGGTACGCATTTACTTTGGCGATGAGAACAGGAGAGCTAGCGATGGAGGTGAGTTGCTGACTGGCGGAGTGTTGCGCGGGGAGGGATGCGTAGCCTGATGTGACACCACTAAATCCCAGGGCGGGTACTAACACAGCCTCCGGGAGACCAGAACCAGGCCCTCCTGGTTGACCAACAGCCTAGTGTAAACACAAAACGGTCTCCTCGAAAAGCAATCTTATTCAGGGGTGACTTTTCAATAGAAAGTAACAGGATAGCTGAAGAAGAAGCGGTACATAGCTGACGCATCATTCCTAGCAATGATGCTTAAAAAGGCTTATTACCTAAACAGCTTCAAGATGCATTGGAAATAGCATGAAATCATAACTCATTTAGATAAAAAGAAGACAAAGCTGAAACACGTATGGTGAGAAGCTATAAAATACTGCAATATGATCTGGGTATAAAAATAGCGATTCAAATGAACGAAACATCAATTTCTTGCTATCTTCGATTAGAACCAGTCGAATAAATGGCAAGAACACCAGTTCATGGCTGAAACAAAAAGACAAGCCGCATGAAATCATGCTCAGTGGCTAAAAACTAGCCTATTAGTTGCGCAATGGATTGTTTAAATGATTACTCCAGAAAATCTTACTTCTGCATCCGAAGTTATTTCCCTCTCGTGCAGTCTTTCTTCACCTGAAAAAAAAACAGTTAAACATAAGTAGTTTTCGTCTCTGCAGGAGTAGTAACTTATTTCAAATGAGTTTGTATCGACATTCATGATGAAAGAATGAACGGCATAGCTTGATTAATGGATTTGGCTAGGCAGCTTAAATCTGGATGCTTGAATAAGGAACAGAACTAAAAATTTTTGAATTGGCACAGACGACAAACCTATCCTTTGCTGTTGCGGCGGTTGTTGAAGAGTAAAATTCGAAGGTAGACCCGTAGCTGAGCAATGGGATGTGGGTTGTTGAGACACGTAGGGAAAACCTGCTGTAACCGATGCGGGCTGCTGCTCCACAAGACCGACGGAGATCGAGCTTGTAACTCTGGGCAGGACAGGAAATGCCGCAGCTGTTGGGGTTTGGGCGATTTGAAAAACTGCTGGGTGGACTCCCACCGCTCCGAGATTTGAAGGAATCTCCTAGCATCAGCATGAAAATGCACATCAAATCAACGAACGAAGACTAAAGCGATATGTCAAGAAATTCCTACACGAGGTATATGCTGAGTATTGGCTTGGAGCACCTGACCAGTGACGAGAGGATTAATGATGGGATTTTGATGTTGGGATCCAGGTGAGGGATGTGCAGGTTGTAGTTGTACTGCTACTGGCTGGGCAGGCGATCGGACGGAACCTGCCTGACCTTGAGGTTGTGATGTGATTGGAGGATTAACAGAAGGGTGTGGAGTGCAGGCTTGTGCAAAGGCTGTTGGAGATCCCTGCTGTACGCCCGAGTATTCCTGAAGTAAGTAGCCAAAATGTTCACCATGGGTAAAAGTGACTGACATTGAGGGGAACGGATCTGAAAAGCACCATGGTAAGATTTAGGCTTGTAACAAATCAATAATATGCATTTGCGAATTGGTAAAAGAGGGAAACCACATGAAACGGAATTGGACTTCAAAAGGCACTTTATCTCAGAATAACCCATAAGTACGTTTTCGTCAAAGAAAAGTGCCCGAATATACCATCCTTTGAGAATGGGCACGTGTGGAGACGAGCAGTTGCCTGAAGAACAAAGACTTTTCAGGAATAAATACGACAATCGTCTTTAATCCAAAACAAATTCAAGACATGAAAGGTCGTACCAGGAACCTGAAAGTAAACAATTACTGACAGCCTAGAATGGAAACAACAAACAGCTCAACCATATCTTGAGTGCACAGCTTGAGCTTGATTGAGAAAACTAGTAAAACGAACGAAATAGTGCGCCGAACATCACTAATTTGATTATTATTGTTGAAACAATTCTTCACCAGAACTTATAATTTTACGATGAAAATGTGCGGTACTCCACATTGGGTGAATGAAACGCTGGTGGGAAAATGCTTTAATACAATCCATAAAGAGGGAGAACGTGCCTAGAGTTACGGTAAACGTGAAATCCGAACTATGTGCGTGCGAATTGGCACCTCTGCAATCCCAAAAAGCAGTTTGAAATTAGGCCTGCTAGAAGCCATCCTTGATGTACAACATCAGGACAACTAATGGTAAGAGATTGGAGAATGTATTCCGAAATGGAAGTCACTAAATGTTTTCGCAGAAAACAAATCGATCTGTACAATCATTGGTGATGCTTAATCAGAACAAGGAAGTTTTATAAAGACACTTGTGAAGGATACATTGAGCTTAGAAAACGTTGGCAGCTGGAGACACTCGCCTTAGAGATGATGAAAAACTTGGCGGATACACCCTACTGTTGGGTAATGCTAAAGCGTTGCTTTTTTCATCCCAAATAATCGCGTATAAAGCTTTGTACGCGTGGGAGCTCAAACTGCACACAACATTATATAAGGTGCAAACACCGATGTTATTTGGAGTTCCAAAATAACACCACACGCGCAATGAGGCCTGTCACCTTCCACTCATATGGTGCAAATTATGCGCCTCGCGTCCGCTCGAGATGGGCGTGCACACCTTCCATACCTCAATTAGCTGTTCATTCACGAAACAAACCAGTTTTCACGCTCAGAATCCTATGTAAACACTTTGGACAGAATGACCGTCACGTGATTCGAGAATACTAAGAGAATGGACTTTTAAGGCTTGAAATCAAATAGATATTTCAGGTTCACAAACCACTAAGTACAATTTCAATCTCGTTGAGTTTATTCGCACAATTTGATATCACCACAAGGTTATTGAAAGCGACCTGTCATTTCGAGCCACTTAAACGTCAAAGAAGGCTTTAAAAGTGCACCATTATAGGCATTTTTAAATCAGCATCGTGGCTATAGCGGAATATGACACTGATACTTGTAGTAGCCATGGGTTAAACAACAGTCAAATAGTACCGGAACCTACCTGCTGAGAGGCTGGAGAAAAAAACACTGAGGGTGTAGAAGGGGCTTGAATTGCAGCAGAAGCGTCTTCTACACCGCCAGATGCTGCCTCTGCTATGAGGTTGGGAGAAGTTGAAGCGATGCCACGAGGCACGACCTCTGGAGCACCAAGGACAGGTGCAGACGGAGGGCCCGTGGGCCCGGTTGAATGAGGTGGAACAAGTGGATTGCAGGGCTGTGGTTGGGTTTGCTGCTGCTGCTGCTGCTGCTGCTGCTGCTGTTGTGGTTGTTGCTGCTCTAGTTTATGTGCCGATCCACCGATTTGGAGGGCGCCACAATCAGACTCCGCGAGTGCAGCTGCCTTGCGATAGCCCTGAATTTCACGGTCCAACATACGCTTTGCCTTCAACCACTTAGACTTGCACTTTGCAATTATCTCGAAGTTGCTGCAGCCAGCTGAGAGTGAGGTAAACAGTAATATGTAAATGCATAAACAGTGAATCGACCGACCCACCTGCAAAAAATCGGCTCAGCAGAATGAGCAATAGACAAAGAAGTTCACATACCGATGTTACTATCGGGTTCTTCTTCGGAGCCGGCCGCGGCATCTTCGGCCTTGACCTCCTGGCCCTCTTGCGCCACTGGTTTCTCCTTAGGCGGCTTTTCTTTAACCGCAAGCGAGTCTAAAATGTCCTTCCACCGTCTGCCCAAAAGGCACTTGACCAAAAACTGCATCTGCATTCGAATGCTGTTAAACAGTCGGTCCAGATGATTCGAAACTATTTTCCGGTCGGGCACCTTTGGATTGGCGAACGCTCGGGACAACTTGTCCTCGTAGTCGCGACGCTGAAGGCAGACAGAAAGTCTATTTTGAAAAAAGAGCAAATTTCCGCGTGAATCATGTCAAAGAGTGCACATTAGTAATTATTTCAGTCACAGCTTGGTAAACACAAGATTTTTAATTCCGCTTCAGAAATTTGAGGCCCGATAGGTCTCCATACGCAAAAAATAACCGACATTAACCACTCACAAGGCTGGTAATAAGGTCAGGAATGTCTTGATCCTCAGCTTTGTAGATGTCTAGATCAAATTCCAGCGACTCTCCCTCATCTAGGCCCAATTCTTGGAGCATTTTGCGGTCTCGAAACCGCAGGCGTAAGTTGAATCTGGGGTTTCGAGTGTCCGGATTCGCAAGGGAGCGTACAAAACGCTCAAGAACATCCTTGCGATCCGCGCCTGTTTCGTAATTTGGCTCCACCTCAACAGGTATCGTTTTCGGCTGAAGCGAACTGGCTGCAGTTTTAACCACGTTTGTCTACAAAGGATTCACCGAAAATAAAACACCAAATACCAAAACGTTAGGCTATGTGTCAAATTCTAGCATTATCTTGATCTCAACTAAACGAATCACTTGCAAAGCTTGAACCATCCCAGTCGATGATGAAATGCGTGATCCAAATGGGGACTTGCATCTTGCTATCGTATTTCCTTTGTAGCATCAACATTACGTCAAAAAGGCTCGTTTACACAACTTAAAGGGGCCTAATTACACATCTAGGTAAAATTTACAAAGGTACGAGGCAGGGAATGCTTCCTACAATATGAAATTAGACTTTATTATCTGTGAAATTCTCATATCTTGCTATGCAGCATGGAGGTTTGAACAGCGATAAGGCTTGCAGGTCGAATTCCCCGCAAAACACAAACACTCACTTCCGAAATCGGTACAGAGAAATTCAGTGAGGCTAAAAAGACGCGCAAAGGTTCCTAGCACGGTCGCACACATCACAATCACGTGAATACCATTCTGCCGAAATTTATTGAATAAATTCTGTTTAAATGTGGAAAAAAATATTGACGAGATGCGTTTGATTCAAATCGCATTTCTCAATCGAAATTGCGAACACAATGAACGAGTACGCGAAGCTAAACCTTTAGTAATGCTACAATGAGGAAGTGAATTTACTGATCTCCTGAGAGCAAGTTATGTATAAGTAGTTAGGGGAGTGAATGGTTGGGAAAGATAACATCAAGATTTGTAGTGACATTAGCAAATTTGCAAATTCATATGGTGGTTGAAAATTTCTTGAAAGTATCGGAAAGCCAAACGTCTTGCCAAGTGGAAGTCAATTCCCAATGGTAAATTTTAGAACGCTGTCACCTTTCTTGGAGAGCAATTTAAACACCCATTGGGAAAAGTCGACTGGAATGAAGCCCTATTTTCAAAACTAACAAAAATTGATTTAGAGAACGAATTTACTACGGCGCAGTGCTTGCACACTGCGATATGCATGGTGTAGCTCTAGTATAAGGCCGAGCAAAACGTGGTACATGCCTTGAGGGTCTATCCACCGAGTTTGTTTCGAAAGTTAAGCTGTGCACCATGATCAGGAAGCAAAAGCAAGTCCACATGAGCTGCAGAACCATTTTCAACCGGAAGCTCTGGAGATTCTGCCAATGAGGCCGTTTTTTATCCAGTTATGCGTACTACGCCTCGTATAAAGATATTCATTACTCTAAACCTAACCGAGGACATTGCCACTATGCACATATATTGGGACGATGAATGCTTCAGTACCACTCAAAACGACATCCGTTGGACAGTTGTTAAAGTCGTGCTAGAAATGGCATACCTGGAATAAGGGATGCCAGTAAAGCTCTTCAGCTGTTGGCCTGAAGCAAGCCAGAGGATGAATGCAGGCCGATATGAGGACAGAGAGGTTCGAGTTGGTGATTTGCTGCATAATCTCTGGCCCTTGACCAGACATCGTTTTGGCCGCGGCATCAAAGAGCGTAGCGCACTCATCGTAGGGTGTCCGATTGGTCATCACCTCAAGCATTAGCATCCCAAAGGCATAAATATCGACCTTTTCATCGTACATTTCATCAAAAATTTCCGGCGCCATGAAGCCGACAGTACCTGAGAGTAGGCGATTAATGCACAGCTAAATTATACAAGGCACATGTGGTTGATGTTATACAAAATTTAGCTACTTTGATGCCCTCTTTGTTATAGAATCGAAGAGACAAATACAAGCCAAAGAAAGAACGCGATTTGAGGTGGTCTTACATTACAATGCCGGACAAATGAGAAATAACATTAAATTCTATTAAGCAATGTAGCACTATAGAACCTGACCATACTAGATTGCTTTTCGAAGAAAATGCAGAATATTACACGTCTGGTCAAAAAATAAAGGAGCTAATACGGACCAGAGGAAGGCATTTTCGACTAGGATAGATCAATTACCAGATTATATGAGGTCGCAGTAGCATAGAACATGAATATTAAGCTACCAACTATTTCATTTGAAAGGCATGTAGTAGAAAAAAGTGAGAATACAGTCTGGAGAAACAACGAAGAAGTTACTGAGCACTGACCCAACATTGTTTTTCTTCCACTACTACCAACTTGCGTTGCAAGACCGAAATCGCCGACTTTCACGTTCAGATACTCCTCATCCGAGTCACCATAAAGAAAGCAGTTATCTGATTTCAAGTCTCGGTGAATAATGGGCGTCTCCAGCCTATGATGCATATATCTCAAGGCGTCAACAATTTGATGCCACCAGTGCGTTAGAAGTTGGAACTTCAAGATACACTGTCCATCAAGGTAGTTCTTTCGGATCACCCTAAAGTAAAAACATGGAAAGAGCCACCCACTGTCTAAGAGTGCCCTCAGACATCAACTCCTGTATTATTACAAGCCCCTTCTCCTCCAGTGGGTTCTCCGCCGTCTCCTCGTTTCGCCATTCACGAAATACATCAAAGCATCGAACAATGTGGGGATGGTTCATCTTCAACATAATTTCTGTCTCTCGAAACATTATTTGGCGTTTTTCTTTGGTATCGACGTGCTCATGCTTAAACTCACACCACGCAACTGTTCGCGCCTCTTCTCGATCGTATCCGCGATAGACGAACTTGTATCCACCCTCCCCTATCTAGATGAAGCCATAGAGCGAGGACAAACTTGCTTACCTTAATGCTGTTCTTCAGCCATCGACCACATTTAGAGACGCCGATTACCTTTTGCTTCGCTTCTTGTTCTGCCATATACTTTTTCAGTAGCTCTTCCTCTTTTCTTTTTTCCCGTTCTTTCTTGCGTTCCTCTTTCATTTTTAGAGTGAGAGCCGCAGCTGCCGTTGGGTCTAGAGGAGCAGCTGCTGTAGGAGTTGCGGGGGCATTAACATGAGACTCCGCCTCATTACTGCCTGGCGCTGTGGTACCAGTAGGCGCTGTTGGGTATTCACGATCATCAACTTCGTTGCTAGACGCTTTGGAATCAGCAATCACCACATTTTTAGCAGAGCCAGCAACAACCCCAGGCTTACTGATGTCCGACAAGTCATAACCTATTAAAATAAGAGAACTGTCAAGTGAAGAATTTTTCGGATCAAATGAGAACAAGACAACACAAAATTTGAAGCCTACCTGTTGTTCTGTTAAGCGATGGAATTTGGTTCAGAGGCAAACCTGCTTTTTTATCAGCATGCTCTTCTGCTCCCAAGTTCACTGACACTCCTGAGGGCTGTATGCTTTCACCCCGCTCAGTACTCATTCTAAAACGTACAATTACAAACCACTTAGATACAATTAAGACATACGTTTCGATAAGGAAATGAGAACTTACATAGTAATCTTCACGGTTAATCACTATTTACAAATGTTTAACCACAAAAAACCCAGGTATGAGCTTGAGAGGGCGAAAAGCCGGCAACACCAAAAATGCTTTAACTGAGCGCTTCCTAGGTGAAAATTTATAAGCAACACTGATGTTAAGTTACAAAAATACAAAGCAACGTCGACATTATGGATAGTTTTCGATGCAAGAAGTGAGTTGATTTCCTGGATTCGCAACGATTATAATTATACTTGCATATTAATACACAGATAGTCAACAATTTGGGCTTGAACGTACAATTATTAACCAAAGAGATCACAACTAATTTTGAATTTCGCAAAAATCTAAGCTTTCGCACTTTGACACGCTTGCTACTGGTTGTTATTATTTATTTCGCCACCGAATATAAACTGAGCCTAAAGATTAGGAGCCGTAGTATTTCCATAGATTCTCCCATCGATATGGAGCTTCAAATTCTTCACATAAAGAGACCGATTTGTCAAGGACGCAATGAATCATCTTAAAATTGGATGAAATGAGCATTAAAAATGCTAATGGGGACCATGATTATTAACTCCCTTAAGGGTAGACACTGGGGATTGATCACCAAGCTCAAAAAATTCCTAAACTTTTTATCTAAGAGATGCAACAGTAAAATGGGCTTTGCATTGAAAGTTTCGCACTTGTTTTGAATTGTAAACAAAACAAGTTCAAGGTTCTATTACACTTTTAGATATTTTGTACCACTTTGAGACAGAATATGCATTGTCGGCATACCAAAGGGCAGAGCTGCATTGGCGGAGGCCTTACACGGCTCGTAACCATATTCGAAAATTAAACAAACAATTAACGTATCATACATCACTTCCTCCTTTTGTACGTCGTCCTCGGCGCTCCCCTTGGCCACTTTTCCGTATCAGCCATAATAAATTAAATTGGTGCTGTAAAGAAGACATTCAATCACAGAGTTTCCATGCCAATTAGAAGACGCCTAACCTCAAAGCCACTATTTTCTCTTAGCATTGCCACAGGATCTAAAGTTGAGTGAGAATTGTAATGAGGAAAAGAGGTAAAGTGCCAACCATCACACACGCCCATCGCTGGCTGTGGGAACCTCAGCTAAAAAGCAGATTTCCTTAACAAAGGTTAGGATCTAGCATCGTTTTTGGTGGTTGGACTTGGCATCTATTCCTCCTTACCCTGTCTTTCTCACTTCATGGCTGCCCGGTCATATCTGAGAAATGTGGGAGAGGAATTGCGAAATCACATGTTAGATGTTTGCATACAGGTATGGTTGACAACTCCGTAATGAATAAATCCAAATGATTAACAGCTTGTGTCCCTTCATTCGTTAATAACCTTCCTGCAGAACACTTCTTCCACTAGGCAAATAATCATCACCCAACTGGAGAATTCTGGATATATGTCCCATAACGCCAGATTTACTTTTCGCTGCCAACAATATGAGTAGAATACATGTATACTCAACTTGCAAAAGGGATTAGGCTAAATAATATGGCCTGGAGGCCAGACAACCCGGATAAAGTACAATGGCGGGGCACCTAAGTGATGTTACACATCTGCATGAGGCTTAGCTAATTTGCAAATTAATATCCTCCAATTAATTTTCGAAATCATACTGATTTCGGGCCGCTACTGTTTAGTAACTTTTCAATGACACTGTCGAATACGAATTACTACCTGCTACCGTAGAAGGAATCGCTCGATTCTAATTTGTTTGCCACTCCAACCGACTTATGTAATTAACGAGGAATTGAAGAATAGCTAATTAGAAACTTGTGCGTGTTTGCTAAAATTCCCCTCTGTGTTTTAATCCTCCCATCTAAAGAATGGTAGGGAGGTGTCTTCAATCCCAAAGAAGCACTTTCGTACAAATTTTTGAGGTTTTTAATTTTGTGGCTATTTTTGTGCATATCCCAGGGGCTGCCTTCCTTTTGGATCCTACTAGATGGCTAAGATCACGTTTGGGTAGACAAAGTTTAATCTTTCATTATCTAACCATGCATAGCTAAGCCGACTCAGTGATCTAGACACGGTCTCTGGAGAGGTCCAAAAATCAGCTGCCAAGCTCGTGTACGCTGCGTCGGTCATCAAAGAAGTCTACTTTGAAGTCTTCAGGAATTGCTTACCCTATTTGGGCCTCAGTGGGGTCAAGGCCGAACACGAACAGACCAAATGGCTTAAAGTGAATGTATTAGTTTGCGAGCATGCGAATTTCCGGTCTATCAGGTGAATGCTTTAGTGTCTTTTAGGAGTTTTGCAGGCATACCATTTATTGTTTACCGATGGGACTAATCTGATTCATTGGCATATTTTCGTAAAACAATCTTTGTGTTTTCGAACTGACCCTTGCACCGCATCGTCCGGTAGACTTTTGCACACAATTTCTTCCTTTTTATCGTCACTAACGATTTTAAACCTTGAGCCATTTCAAATTAATTGTCTCCACTTTGAAATGCGAGCTCTATTATAGTCGTTTTAAACTAATGTATTGATAAGGTCAAAATGGAAATTGGAGTTAAGAAGACGTAATACTCGGGTAAAATATACATGTATTCAACACACAGAAGGAGTTAAAAGCTACTAGTACGGCCCCGAGGCCAACTAATTGACCCTTTACCGAAACCGAAAGTTAACGGAACAACAGACGTGTCACATCTGAGAACTATGCGTGTTGAATTATAACTTAGGTTCTAAGAAGTCTTGAAAGTAATGTCTTTTACTATTGCCCAATCTTCGTAATTTGCTTTGTTTTACCAACTGATACTAGGAGGCCAAGTTTTCGTAAACCCAAATTTCATATATAGCTATAAGTGCTTGACGGTGATGTGTTTTATGCAAATCACATCCACGCCTACGAGTCTATGCCTGCAAGACCCTCTGAGTCAGTTTGCTCAAAGGTCACCGGCAATGCTACACGATTTTCGGCCTGTATACACCAAGTCAATTCGGCTAAACTATTGCGTTGCACCACTTTTATGGCAGTCGTAGTAATCGCTATTCCATCCAGTTCTCCATCAGTAATCTCACTGCACTAATGAAAGAAACATTAAAGTGCCATTCAACTGATCGTGGATCTTCTCTTCAGCATTTCTTGGGTTAATGGGAAAACCTCAAAAAACTTGCGCATTTATGAAGATTTTGCTTAACATGTGAATGCAAATGGAGAAAATGTGAATGCTAAGACCGTCTACAAGCTTAGATGTTGTTGCATGCATTATATGATTATCATGTCAAACGGGGTTCTCAAAGTATATTGTCGAACTTCAAGTCCTCAATTCGGTCCTCAAGATGCCATTCTGTAGGCTGTAAGCCCCTCAAGTTGAGTTGTATCAAGCAGAAAATATGGGTATTTATTAATTAAAACTAAGAATCCGGGCAAATTTGACCTAATTGCATCACAATCAAACGCACGACCTAATCACTTGGTCCACTGCGAAGAGGTATGCCTTCTTAGGCTGATTGCAAGCTTTATTCCTTTTCTAACTCTTCCATTTGAGAAGGTTGGATGTTCTTAGGCATTTTCATTGTAGTAGCTGAAAAAATTGGGTCTGGCTACGTTAGGAGAGTTGACTAGCTCACTCAGGACCAGATTCAAATAGTTTACTCACCTATCGCCTAAAGGGTACACTTAAGGAACAAAAGTATTACACAGATGGTGCTTGATGGTAGTGGGGCAGAACAAAGACTGTGAAGAAAAATTCATTTCAGACTGTAAAATAAGTGGCTACTACCTCGATAAAAATAGACTCTACTGAAACTATTATCGCTGGCGCGGTAACACACACATAAGTGGGCAGTTTTGTCACACCTCGATTATTTTATTTGTCACTGCAATACTTTGTTTGTTATGACTGCCAGATTCGGATTCCGGTCACTTAGGTGGCCATATTGTCCTAGCCGCGTGGGCTGGCCTTCGGGCCATGCCAGCAGCTCCGTTCCCTCTGTTCATTGGATAAATATACATTCTGCCCTGGTATTTTTGCCTTCTTTCGCCTTCAAGGTAGTCTCGGGACGCTGTAGTCACTGTTGGGAATTTCACTTTGCTCATCTATCAACACATACACTCAGGATCTCTGTACAAGCCATCCACAAAGAGGTTAACACTGAAGCCTATTCGAACCGACATTTTCAATGCGAGCGCTTCCCTGAGTGTCAGACAAGGAAATTAAAGTAGCGCAGCACTACCTTGTATAAATTTTAGAGCTTCTCGGGCTGATAATTCTATTCAACAAAGGCAAATTTCGTGACATGTCTTGCGTATTTAACAGGCGCACAATACCCCGGAAGGATACAACTAAATTAACTAAGTACATAAGTATTAAATTAATCTTATGTTCAATAGATAAATTTGATGCATGACATGATTTCGGTGACGTCTTGTGAGAACCAGTGAAGTACTCGTTGGTAGCTCGACATCCCGATGGCAATATGCGATGTACTGAATACCTTGGTTGTCGAAAACCCCCGGTTCTGGTGAAAGGGTCACTTAGATCCCCTTCTGCGTATGGAATGCATATTCCACCGGAGTAGTACGTCCCAAAACGCTGCAAATGTGAATGGATAACTTAACTTGCATAACTTGAATTCTTCCCATTTAAGTAGCCATGCTAATCCTAATTGCCATGACGACTCCAGGGCAACTTTAGATTGATCATTTGGATTATTTCACAACCCATAATTCATGCATCCTTAAATCCACAACCATAAGCCAGTGATAGCCTGCGGAGTGTACTGCTCGCTTCTACTACCAAAACTAAAATTACTAGTTCCGAAAGAGTTTTCCGACGCAATACAAGTAAGTATTCCGTTTCACGTTAATAAAGAAATGAGCACGAGCAGAGAGGCGAGGGTTATTAGTGTTTTTAGCCAATAATGTAGAAAGGAATGATGCAAACTAGCAACACAAATGCAGTATATTGTGAGTTCCTTTCACTGTACTCTTATTAATGTAGATACAGCGCCAAGGAAAAAGTAGCCTCGGAGCGGCCTTTAGTGTTTTGTGTTGATCAAAATACTTTCCAACGACAGAAAACCCTCCGCCTGGTGCCGCCCATACCGCAAACAGCGGAGCGCATACAATGCCGATGCTCTCGCGGGACCACAGAATTTGGCTGCATTTAAACTGGCCATAACTGCCCTACTCTCCTCAAAGCAAAATTACAGGGAACTAAATTTTAGAGTATGAATTGCATAAGGAACTCACATTAATTACAAGCACGCCTTAGTTCAGTTTTGCATTTCATCTAACGTCCACCAAGTGGGCAGGTTAGTACTGATGCTAAGCAAAACTCCCATTTTATCGGCATTTGGTTGGGAAATTCCGGTTTTTGGTTGCAGTCGCCTATCATGAGGTCACAAACACAACTGAGGTCAGGACACTTAGAAAAGGTGTCTCTTCAGACTATTTGAAAATCCAAAACACAGATTGAAGTTACGCACCGTTCCAGTCATTGGCAAATGGATGACCAAGTAAAACATCAGCCTCACCAGTCAGGAGGCATGGAACATCAACCCAAAGGCATTTCAACAATTAAGCGGTGCAGAGGTGACCGTTGCATGGTGGATGAGTTAATGTGTAGAGCCTTTGTTGACTATTTTTAACTCCTCCATTTGTGAACGATTGTTAATGCGGCATTAGAGGATTGTTAATTGACATCCATTATAACTTCATTGTTAAAATGTTTTTTTTTTAGAAATCGTTTTGTGTGTGTGCGTGTGCGAGTTCATTTGTAGTTATATTCCAAAGGACTAATGCATTTGTGAAAACTCTAAGTGCAAAGTGAAGTGGTATTAAAAACGCTCTACTTTTATGACTGGATGCAGGCTAGTTCATGGGACCATTAGATGATAAAATTTACAGTAAAACCTACCACTAAACATGATCAAACCCAACTCTTGGGTTTGAAGTAACTACCTCAGGCATTGGTATTTTAATAAAGCCATTCTTTGTAGCTGGATGTTGTACACTTTTGAGTGACTATGAACCTTAAAACTCATCCTACTCAAGACAAGCACAGGACTGCTGTGGAAAGCAGTATGCGGCTCTGCCTTAATAATAACAATAGGCAAGATAAAAGGAGTTGGGTTGACATGAACGCTTAAAGACCTACTGGCCCTCTTCCGTTAAAATGTTTCAATGCATTGACGAGGGTAAAACTATGTGCTGAAAATTAACAAAGAAAGGTTTAACTTATTCTGAAACTAACCCTATACCATAGACCACTGTGGTGGCGGTGACAATTTCAGGTCGGTGTGTTAATGATGCGCAGTCAGTGGGTGGCTAAAACCTTCTAGAGAGGGAAAATAAATTAGAGCATCCTTGTGAGACCTTGTTCAGCATTGACACGGCAATTTCGCTCTCGGTGACACTTAATGCATCCATTCGGGTTGTTTCGTCTAAGCGCTAATCACATTTTGGAGATTTTCTGTCCACAATAAGATCACAGCATTGAAAGCTTACTAAGATCGGAGTTTTTTTTTAAACGCATCTTCCTCCAGTTTGGGCTTCTTTTGGGAGGAAGATTTGGCTAAAAACAAACGACTTAGTCGTTTCAGTCACAGTGTTCTGGAACAGAGCACACAGCTAAGCACACTACTTTTTCCACTTCATTTATTTGTGTTTTTCAGACTTAAAGTATGCTAAGTTGACGAGACTGACGTGTGTTTTTTTCAATTGTGGTGGCAGAAATTGTAACTTCCAAGCCATGTGGATGTTTGTGGAAGATAAATGACACCCTAAACAGCACTGGATTAAAGTGACAATGTGTAGGATTTGTGGATGCATGCTTGAATTGTAAGCAACTATTTTTTTTGTCCCAAATGTAACATTCGGTGCAAGGGCGATGACTGTCAGGCTTTCCTGCCAAAATGAGCCTGTTCTAACCGTAGGCCTACCTTAGCACTACCCACTTGCTCAAATTGGGCAGATCTGGAGAGTGAAGTGTAGGCACTTCTAAAAATAACTACTTACAAGGCAGCATATTGCGAATGTAATCAAGAATAGCCGAAAAGGTCTCTGGATTGAAGTAGAGCCCTACTAAAATCACCGCCCACTTTGCTCATGAAATAACTGAAGTGAATGGGGAATAAGGGGAAATAGGCAAAAGCTGTTAAGTGTCAAGTAAAACCTTATTTCGCATAAAATGTAGATTTTAACCTATTTTAAAGACTTTACTTTTGCGCCTTGATGCCTATAAAAAGATCTTAATTTAAAAGTAAAAAGTAACTTATATTAAAGCATTTGGTCCACTGAGTTTATGCTCTTTCGACCTACAAATAAATTTTAATGGTATCGAGGTTATACTACTGCATCTTCATGAGTCGCGTGTTCTAGTCACATCATGTGGAAATGCAAAACCCGGAGTCTTGTGGATGTACAGAAAGGCTGAGGCCCCCGGCTAGGCCGGCGACCAGAAGCGCAGTGGCGGCGTCTTGAGTGCCCGCGCAATCAAACCCAGGGCTGAACAAAGTATTAAAAACTGTCTGCCATATGCCTTTTTCAAAAATATTTCATCCGTTAGTTTTTACAGGGTTTTTATGAGACCCCTCTGAAAGGGTTGCCCCACTCAAACGACAATAGGATCCATCGAGTTGAAATGAGATTCGCACCTTCTTTTTTAATACTTAATATGAAGCTTGAGTTCATGCAATAATGATGTAAAATGGGGCGGAATTTGGCTTTCTGAGTCTGTTGTAGTCTGAACATGAGTTTCACAATGGGAGAAGCAGCAATGAAAATTGCAATACTGGTTCAAAGCACTAAATGGAAGCTGGAGGCCCGGCATTAACCTTCCAGATAGTTGTGTGTAGTTTATTTTATTTCATACATAATCTCGATGAAAACCGAAATATGGATATTTTGGAAGGAAATTAATTATGTTAAGTAGATGATAAGCAAATTGACAAATATTTACACGAAACTCATTCGAGACTCAAAACTGACGAAGCGAGAAGCCTTTGTATCTTACATTCCTCCCTCTGTTAAAAATCTCATAAATTCTAACGGGAAATAGTAAAATTTTGGATTGTTTTCACTTGTGAGCAAGCCTGAATGGATTGTCTGTAGCCCAGTCTCAATTGTAACATCTGGGTGCTTTCGAAGTGTTTGAATTTTATGACAGGAAAAGAGACACCTTCAACCCGTGAGACTTTAAAGGTTTTCGGTTGAACAACGGCCTTGGATTTTTTAGTCTCTGCGGGTTTAACCCTCACTTGGCTGCACGGCTTGTCGACCACACCTACAGCCTCCTAAGCCTTCCCTGCGCTGGGCATAAATCTTCCTCTGTACTGGCATAGCTTATTACGATTTCAGGGAAGACGTGGGAAGCAGCAAACACACATACATTGATGTAGTTCGCTGTATCTACATTCGATAGACTCCTTCTAAACGGATGCATGAGATTGTGAAGTGGGAAGTACGCAGGCGGTCATTAAGACATCGCACAAATTTAACACTCCGAAGACACTTTAGCCATTGGAATAGCGTAATTTCGAAAATGTTGTGCATAATCTCTTTTCTTATGCAGTTAAAAAAATTCCGAAGATGACTGAATGCCCAGAATATTGTAGTGCATCGCTTTAATAGCAGCTACTCCAACAACAATGGGCACGTCATGTGCAGAAGGGAATGTCTTCGAGAGAACTTCTTATGTCATCTTTTGCAGTTTCTCTCTTTCTAATTCAGCTAAAAATGAAAGACGATTATGCAAGGATAGGTTGTTTACGAGAAATAGCCAGGTTACGCTGCGATATAAGAGCATGCCCGCCTTAAATTTATCCAACAAGTTTTAACGAACTTTTCTGACCTATTGCAAGGCTATGCAAAATTGAACTTATTTGAATCCCATAACTTACGTGTTGAAAGTGCTTTTACGGAGTTTAATGACTTTAGACAAAGTCGAGGAGGATCCCCTTCTGAGCTTACAACACAAAACACAAAAAAGAGTTTATTCTCCTTAAACGATGAATGCAATGTTTGAGTCTTTGCATTGATGAAGTAGACAAGTATCTATACTAGAAAGTGAATGAGTCTAAAAAATTAACGCAATTTGAACTATCACTGGACGATTAAGCGGGCAACCCCACTGGAGTCCTGGGGCCTGGAAGCTGTGCTAATTCAATGCGTCAAAGCATTGTAATAATTTAGTGATTTTGTTTAACTCGTCTCAGATACGCAGGCATCTATCCTTCCATTGGCATTGCTTCTGAGCCACGCTGGGGGCTCTCAAGCCCTCTCCTGCACGCCGATAAGACGTATTCTGCACCGGGGCTCACGACAATACCACCACGTGGTTGAGAGCTACAAAAAATATCGCAACTTGAAAAATGTAACGGCTCTTAGCACCGAGCCATGAGGAAATTAATATTCCGTAAAAGATAAATAAAACATTCAGAAACTGCTACATTCTAAGCAAAATATGTAATGATGCACTTAATTCTACACAGCGCACCAAAAAAACTGCCTTCGTTTATATCACAAACGGAGCCGTCAGAAAATGCAAGGCTTAATTGCACCAACGGTAACTAGACGTCGGCAACCCAAAACCGAGCATTAAGCCGCTAAGATAAGCTGCGTGCTTTGATGGGATGGGAATAATCTACACTATCTAACGCTTATGTTCTAAGTGAGAGGCAGGAGGACAGTATGAACCCGGTCGTGGACGAGCAAGGCGGTTCTTCGGAAATAGCGAGATCCTCCCCCTAACTACTACTTCTACGCTACCAAACAATAGCTGAGTGATTGTAATAAAGATGATAAAAGGGAAGAGGAGGAAAAGGAAGCAAAGCCTACAATCATAGATTCACGCATGTCCTTTGGAATCCTTCCCTAGTTGTTAGGCCATAAGTAGGCAAACATTCAAACCACCTTTGGGACACCATCTCAAGTACACCTGTGTAGCACGTTTGCTGCTATGCTGAAATTGCGGCAATAACAACGACGATGGAGTGCAGTACTCTGATTAATTTTTAACTCGTCGGTATGGTTTTGCGAGCACTTAAGGCTTCGTAGTTGTACTTCCACTGGGCGGCCTGGCCTTCGGACCATGCCGGTAGCCCTCTCCAGCCCTTCTGATCGTCGGCAATGCATACTCTGCCCTAATATCATGCCTTTTTTCGTCTTCGAGAGGGACTTGGGAAGCTAAGTATGTATTTTATGGAATCACTCACATTTTTTTTAAACGATCTAGAGTTAATGAGTATTTTTGTCTGAAAAAACTACAACGCTGCTGCATTGTTAACTTTTCTTGCTTCCTTACTTGCAGCAAATGCTAACGAAAATTAGCATTTTATTGCCTTTCTTGGTTACCTTCGTTCACTTTTACTATAATAGCATTTCAGAGTTTCCGGATGTTTAAGTACTATTTTTAATGTTTTGCTCTTGTTACAATGGACTTCAGCTTAAAGCGGATCGTTTAACGTCAGCTATTTCTTCTTCACCAAGGAATAAAATTCTGATAATATTGGTTAATTTTACATCGCATGAAAATTGGAAGGAGAAACTTGTTTAAGGATTGTAAAATTCGCACAGAAATGGGCACAAAACAGCAAAGTAGGAATGAATTATTGAGAAATACAGCCTTTGGTAGAAAATATTGCTGTGAGCATTGAAGAGCAGGTTAGTGCTTCCCAATTAGACACAAATGTTTAACAAAATGCAACAAAAGAGTCGCAATACTGTGGCAGTCAATGGAATTTTTAAGGAGGATACATTCTGTGAATAAGGAAGTAGATGGAAAAGTAGGTGCCAGTGAGAACAGTCACAGCTAACTAGAAAAAGAAGAATTTCGAGTCCCACATTTTGTTCAGGAAGGCCAGAGCTCTCCTCTGTGCTTCAAATGCTTAATTATTGAACAATGGTCAAGTCTTTAGGCACAAATAATTGCCTTTTGACAATATCTAACATTGTAAGCCAAAATATTGCATTAAAATCACTGATTGGGCTGATTTACAACTGCCATAAAAAAAATAGGCGTCTGTGAGATCAAATGTCTCCCGGTGTGCAATATTTAACTCTTAAAAATGAGTACTTAGTTAGAGGTGTTTACCATCTAAAATTGTATTGACTTTAACGAGTACTAAAAAACAAAAGCCCATCATTTATCTTCTCATATATTCCTATTGGTGTAAGTTTTAAAAAATTTTGACAACCCAAATCTAATGCTACGATACGCCATAATTTTTGGTGCTGATGAGAGCGCTGGCAAGTGTTCAAACATACGTGTCAAATGGACCAACTTTCGACAATGCGTAGCTCCGCTCGAAGAGCATTCGATAGATAGCAGGTTGTGAGTGCTCCAGGAATAAAATCCTGCAGTGGAGAAAACAATCATCAAAGCGATCACTTTTGCCGCCCTGTGTGTCGCAGTTATGTGTGCTTCAATGACCATATACCGTCGATTATCTAGATTTTGCGTTGCGTGCCACAACATGAGACCACATGTACGAAATAAGTAGTCTACAACGCCAAATGCGCTTATGTGTGACACGCCAGTAAAAAGAACCGCACTTCTGGAAGTTCTACTGAGCAATATCAAACCAATGCGTTAAACTGACGTCTGACAACCTGCCAGTGACTAAGGGAAACGCAAAAGTTGTGACTCGGTTTTGCAGCCAATACCAACCCGCCTAATCCGACTGCATCAATGGTCGACGGTGAACCACAAGCGGTGCTCGCATCAGTGAGGAACGAGTTGGGAGCGCGGCCATTATAGCCATTGCTACCAGCTCAGTGGCCGTGGTCAGAATTATTAAAATTGCATGCTGCCCTGAATTGCATCCGCATCGTTTGCTCCGGGTTTCATGGATGAATGCAAAATTATACTTCGCTTATCCAGTGTTTTCATTTTTGCTTCTTCCTGGGCATTTGGGTTCCCTCTAAGTCGTTTGTGACCAAAAAATTCGTAAGTTTGAACAAAACGATCATTACTTGGATAAAGTGGCAGACTTATGCATGTGTTTCAATGTGTTTCGTTGAGATACATTTTTGTAAGCCGTTTTCAGTCCACAACAGATCTCTGGTTTTTTTTTTCGGACAAGGAAACTTGAATGTGCATTGTTCTCCTACATTTTAGGTGGACGCAAATAATCTTGTGTTTGAAGATCAAGTTTGCGGTGATCAACTCCCACCACCTTCACAATCAAGTTGGAGTCTACTGCGTGTAGCCAAATTGGGTTGACAAGAGTCTGCGTAAACAGACCAATGTAGAGGGAAAAAGTTAACTGCCTAGCTACTTATGTAGCAAAAATGTCACCTTAATCGTTTGTAGGGCGATGTAGAAGTAAAAGCGTTAGCACTCATGCTAAGGGTGGGTTCCTCGCCCCATCCCAAGCTCCGAGGGTATTGAAGGGGGATAAATAGGAGACTGAAAGGCTAATTAGAATAAAAGCATAAACAACTATCACCTCTAATTTAACTGTGCTACCTTTTGGCAAAAATGAAAAAGGTGGATGTGTGAATAACTGGATAAAGGGTGTTAATTTATCATAGAGCAGACTGAATGATGACATGACTTCATTAAGAAAGTGATGCAATTAGTGTAATTGCTTAAGCAGAAGGTTTACGCGCATTTAATTCTTGAGTAGTTAAATCATCGAAGGGTAGCGGTAAATACTGAAAGACGAATTTACAAGGCAAGATATTCCACGTTAGGGAGCTTTGTCTGTCTCCTCCCCTCTTTTTTCAGCCTCAAGACCCTACACCAGTAATTTTCTGCCCTGCAATGGGTTGAAAATGCAGCAGCTGCCTAGTCTCAGTTAAAATTAGCATCAACGCATGAATGCTAAAAGCTGATTTCGAAAAAAAAAAGACGCGCATATCTCCCTTTAAAAATCAGGTCTTGATCACTTTTGAGCCGTCACTTTTTATTCTTATCACTTCAACCTTTTTTGGAAAGAGTAATCAGTGCGACACATCAACAGGCTGTCAGACGTAAAGTAGGGCTACCAGACCTCGTTCCTGTCTCATCATAAGGAAGCACAACCATGAACTCCCTATCTTACACAATTCTGAAATGTTAACGATTCCGTTTTCATTCATTCAGGCAAGGATGAATTAGTCAAAATACAAACGACTCTTTAAAATCAGCCTAAATTTTTACCGCTAGTCCTTTGATGGCCTTGCTTTATACTGGCATCAGCTTTGAGAAACTCACTATTAGTTGCAGCATCTAAACTACTTTCCTCTTCTCATCATCTTCTCACCACAATATTTTTCTTTCCGATGTGATTTTTTAGCCCACCGCTTTGCCTTTACCTCGGATTTTGCGCTTAAGTGACTTAAAAGCGCCTCGATTGCATCTGGAGGTGAGAGGATTTGATTAACTTGTTGCCTTTCCAATCACGCAAAACTGTGGCGATACAGTCATGAATTGCCATTGGGTTATTTTGTACTTCTAATATCACAAGAGAGAGAGAGAGAGAGAACTATGCTGTGCATTGCGACAGGGTACTTTTACATCGCCTTTTCCAATCCCCTTGGCGCATTCTCATCCATCGTCATTGTAAAATTAAAATATTTTGGTGGAAAAAAAGAAACCCACACACCAGGGGTGCACAAGTAGCGTCACAGCATAAGCCTAAAATGCATTGTACCAAACATATCCTTAAGGTGATACAATGGCCGGAGCAAATAAAGGCTTGGAATGGTTCTTAACTTGGGTAAAAATTGGTTACAAATGTCAGTTATGGCATATTTGCTGCATGGACAGAAAATACGTTTCGGGTCTTCTAACAATTTTCAGAAAGCAAAAACGGTTGCACTTGTTGCATACAAATGAGAAGTGGATCAGACCATCCTGCACGGGGAACGGATTGCACCACATTCACGCCGTCTATGGAGCCTTGCAGAAGGAGACTGCAATAGAGTTGTGTCCGTCCATTATGTGGATGATATTGAAGTAGATCAGAAACACAAGCTTTTAATACAAACAAAACAAACACCGAATTCGAGTGTGAAGCTTTTATTTCCTCGTCCCCATCTTACAACTGGAAGATCCAAATTACCACAAGCTGTACCATGTGATCGGCGTCAGAGAAGGCACTTCAAAGATTAATAGTCGGTTCTGATTTAAAACATTAAAAAGGTCGTAATATGCTATCATATGAGACTTCTGTCTACCAAATTGCGTGCAAACCTTTGCAGTTCGTAGAGGAATTGCAAAAACGTAATGATCCTTATCATTTGTACCGTCATCACTCGAGTCTAATCTCTGCGGTTAGGTTGAAAAAAGAGTCACCTCAATGCACGTTTATCATCGGAGATGAAATTAAAACGAGGTGATCGGGTCAGCGATAAGGGGCGGTTTCTCGGTGAGGTAAAAATAGCTCACCTACAAAAAACGCAGACGCAGCCGCAACTACTGTGGGCAAATGCTCGCCTCCACTCTAAGGCTGATGCGTTGTTAAGCTTGAGAGAAGTCGACATCTCCTAGGTTGGCCTGATGCATTCCGCAGAGAGTACTGGCCATGAATAACACCACAAGTGGTATGAATTGGAAGCATCAAGAACACTCATAAAAATCATGGCATTTGAATGAATAGTTAATGTTGCCACATTAAATACTCTTTCCCACTTTCTCAGTACATGCATTAATCGTTCATTGGTGGTCGAGCATTTTGGTGGACCTCCTAGCCTCAACATTGGCCCATCCTCATGCCCGTTTCATTCGACCCATCCATTGAATCGGCACCGTCGAGCGCACAAATCCGGCGGCACCTTTGGTGTCGCCTCGTAAGTAAATGCCTAAAGAAAGCTGGTTAACTGCTGAAGGCAATTTGTGGAACAAATTTGTAGGAAGGGCACATGTAGATACGCGCCATGCGTTTAAATTGCATGGACGTAAAATGAAAGGAAATTGTCATTTTAATAGCAGCTCTTGCCAACTCACCCACACAGGACACATCAAATGCGCTTATACAAAGCTCTACTTCAATACCAGCATTGTCACTTTGGTAGAAAAAAATGTCTTTGTTGATAAATGCTTATTCTAGAAATTGATAACTTTTGCCCAAATCTGGATTTTTCCTACCGTTTCCGTAACTGTTTTTACCATAAGCATAAACTATACTAAATAAACAACGACGATTTTTCTGCCTCTGAAAAAATGCCAACATTTCCTTTCCTGTTATGCCGATTCAAAAAGTGAAAAAAGAAAAAAAACGCCATCAGATAAGGAGTGCATGTGGCCGAAGATGTGTTCCAGTGGTTTAATTATCAAATAATCTGTCGCGATTTTTAAACGAATCATGATTCTGCTCTGAGACGTTTGTTAATTAATTATAGTTTACAACCACATCAGCATAATTTTACTTCACCTTTCGAACTGACCAGTAGAAGCCTCAACCTTGGATAAAGTGAATTTTGTGCTCAAATCTTTGTAGACCGTTTGAAAACCCTCAGCCTTCTTGGTGTCACTGGTTGTCTGGACATATGCATGGGCAAAATCAAAGAAACAGTTTGTAGGAATGTTCAACTCACAGCCAAACATGGCACTGGGGACTTCGTTCGGATTGGTGTGCCAGGTTATTCAAGTCTCAAGTTGCAGCACTCAGAACTCTCTGAACGGATTCACTAAACTCATTTCCTGCCTAAAATGAAAGTATCCCTACAAATCTGTTAAGTAGTTGAGGCGGAACGATCTTGCTAACTTAGTGTTATGGAGGACAGACACCAATATGCATTAATGTTCACTGCACGGAATCCAGAAGTCAGCCTTTATAGGCACGCCATTTCCGCTAAGTGTGAATGGATGAATCGGTGGGACTGTGAATAGAAACCTCTATTGCTTATTAAGTAAAATCCACATTAAAATACATTTCAACCGGACAGGAATCAATTTGAATGGACTATCAAGTCAAAATATCACCCATCCTCCCACTCAAAAACCAAGCGGTCCTGAAGTTCAAGTGATAAAAGAAGAAGAAGATGAAGAGGAAGGCAAAACATGGTTCAGCCTTGCAATAATATACATTATGTTTCTTTAAATGCACCTTTTAGGCAAGAGGCGGGGTGACAATTTAAAATCTGGCCTTGGAGGAGCGGGTCAACTCTCCTGATGTAGACAGCCCTACATCCTAACTCTAGCCAATGCACCATCCACCAACTGTTCCATCCAATACAGCAAAGGGGTCTAAGAATATTCATCCTTCTCATACCATGGGTAGTCGCAGGCATGAGGAAAGTCCATGTGGGGAAGAAAATGAAGCACAATTTCGAAACCACGCATAGAGTGTGCAGTCACTCCTAGTAAACTGCAGTGGTGATTTACAAATTGCGTTTCGGGGAGGCATTAATTGCTAAACTCATTTAACCTATAATTTTCCGCGCACGAATAATTGCCCGTGGTGGTTCAACTCAACCCTTGTCCAGATGATGGAGGGAGATGATTAATCTCCTTTAAGGCATGAATTATTTGTGGTTTAAACAATTATTTTTAATATAAAGTATTCCAACGTTAGCAAGTGGCGTGGAAGTGACAATTTTTTACTAACATATTCTGATATTTTTTTTTCAGCGTAGTCGCCAGTGTTGTCAAAAATTGACACGTTAATCCTGCCTTCAATCCTGCTCCTCCTCCCCTCTACAGATTTGGGAGTTACAACTGGGGAGCACATCCATCCATGTATGTCCCACTTCTCACTACGGCACTCCTCTCTCTCTTCTACCTCCTCCCTGAAGCTATTTTTGGTCATTGTCATTCTCTCCATTTAGGTGTACTTGTGGTGCCAAATAACCTTTTTGAATGCTCCTAAATTGCAGGGTTTTAATCACATCAACCGACATGTCTTTACCAAAAGCCATATTAACGCAATGCACTACTTCCCATTAAAATTATCTAAATTATGCCCAATCATTTCATTTGTGAGGCTTTTTGACATATGTACCCCTTATTTAACTCCGCATTTATGGGCAAAATAGTAAACTTATGGCGGGTGTCACCCATGGCAAATGATGGAGGTTAGCAGATTGCTCTGCACCTGCAATGAAGTGTGTGGGTGTGTGTGTGTGTGTGTATATGTGCAAGCCTGTGTGTTCACTTATGCGGGCAGGCACGTGCACGGGCGAGATTAGGCCACGTTCTCGTTCTGCGAAGACAACGACAGTCGTTCTGCCACTCTCCTGTGCGTTTGTCCCCGCTCCCACTGTCTCCCTCTATGTGTGTGCGCGTGCGTGCATGCACGTGCGTGTCTAATTGAATCTTTCCTCTTCCTCGTGCTTATTCCACGGTGCGCACGTGAGCATACATGCCTAGGTGACACGCCGCACGAGGGCGTGCATTATTATCCTAATACATTGGCAGGTGAGCTACTCCAACCGACCAATGGAATGCTCGCATGCACGCACGAACGCGCGCAAACGAGTTCCCCTTCTGCCTCAGGTTGTGCACACACACACACACACACACACATACGCGCACGCACAAACTAACATTAGACACACAAATGGAGCTCCGTCAATCCCTCCGCTGTCCCTGATATGCTCATCTTCCGCCACCTGGCCCTTCTTCTCTACACCCTTCTCATCGTCGATATTCTACTTATTGTCGCGGGAATAAATGCAGGTAAAAAATCGGAAAGGGATAAGGAGAAGAAAAAAAAGTCCAAATCTCGTCTGGTTGCAACGATGCCTGGAGACATAATTCTTGGCGGTCTTTTCCCTGTGCACAGTTCTGGGGCTGTGAAATGCATGTCACTCAACCCGGAGCGTGGCATTCAACGACTGGAGGGGATGCTCTTCACTCTTGATGAAATCAACAACAACTCCGCTCTACTTCCAGGCTTGCGATTGGGTGCCAATCTGCGAGACACTTGCTCCCTTGGTAACCACGCGTTGGAACAATCGCTTGATTTTGTAAAAACAACCGTGGATGACGTTATGAACGAGCCAAAGGAGCAAGACAAAGTGTGTGTCTGTCCCTGTGCACCCGGAGGGGTACCATATTATCCCGGTGGAGGGCAAAGAATGCCTGGTGCAGCTATGCCACATCCGACCTCGTGGAGCCAGGACATTGTTCGAGGTGTAGTGGGGGGGTCGTACACAACTGTCTCCATTCTCGTGGCCAACCTCTATCGACTCTTTAAGCTACCTCAAATCTCCTACGCCTCAACCAGTGCCGTGCTTAGTGACAAGAGGACCTACCCGTTGTTCGCACGCACCGTGCCCTCCGACGTGGAGCAGGCACGCGTGATGGCAGCTCTCGTGGCAGCACATAATTGGACCTATGTGTCTACTGTACGTAGTGCTGGCGATTACGGTGACTCCGGGATGGACGCTTTCTGGAAGGAAGCGGACAAGCGGGACGTATGCATCGCTGCGAGGGAGGTTGTGCGTGGCAGTTCCTCGTCCAGCGATTTAGACGAGGTAGTACGCGTACTTCGTTACGGCTTTTCCAAAGCTCGTGTGGTCGTTCTCTTTACAAGAATGGACCACACAAAGCTGCTACTAGATGCTGTTCGGAGGGCAAATCACACCGATCACTTCGTGTTCATTGGCAGCGATGGCTGGGGTCGAGAGAATATGCCGGTTTTGAATAATTCCCGTGTTGCCAATGGGGCACTTACAATTGAAATCCTCGCTACTGAGATTGAAAAATTTTCTACTTATTATAAGAATTTGCGATGGGATAATACACGGAACCCGTGGTTTGCCAAGTACTGGCAGTCGCTATTCGGTTGCACTTTCGACAATTCAAGCACTCAGCACAACGTCCCGCACTGCGAGGTGACCAAGAACAAACGGCTTGGTGACAAGCTTCCCGAGCCTTTTAAACAAGAGGCAAAAATCCAGTTCGTCTATGACGCCGTCTACGCTCTTGCGCACGGGCTACATAACCTTCAACAGAAACTCTGTCCCTTCGACCCAGATCCTGCAAAGTGGGACAAAAATGAGTGCATACGGAAGCTTCTGGCTTACCCTGGAGATGAGTTCTACAAGATTATTATCTCAACGACCTTCAAAGGTACCTTTCATGCTTAAAATATTATCACTAAAGGCTTTTCTAGAGCTTACTTTACATAATCATGTTCATTTAGGCAATTAGTGAACATGCCATTGAAATCTTGCCTCAATATTTGGCCAAACTATGAGTAGAACAGCTAATATAGTTAAGAGTAAAACAGACTGCTTAAATTATGAAGAGGTTAGAGAGTAAGGCATAGTCATTCCCGTGATTCTTAAAAAGTACAAATTGGCTTTATTAATTCCGGCGATTAATAAAACATGAGTGACAACGATCGGATAGCCTGCGACTGACTTATTTGACTTCGTGAAAAAAATTGATGCGACAGTGTTGACTTACTATCGCATTTGTCCGATGATAATTCACCTGTTTCCTTTGTAATAAATCAAGCGCAATGCAAAATATTGTACTTTTATGGCCTTAGCCACCACACGATAGTAGAAAACCTCATAGGAAAGGTAGAACTCACGTGGAAGGTGATAGGAATAGATCAAAGTGCCGTATTTCACCGACAGTATGAAATATTTAAACACATGCCCAAGCGACATCTTTAAAAGTGTCAGTCACTCCACTTATCATCGTTGAAATGAATAAATAATGCCTTCTATCCCCTATGGCAGATTTATGAATGGTGGGAGGTTCTTGATAATGCTCTCTCCTACATTATAAATAACGCGGAAAAGGAGTCACATGATTTGCCTCCTTTCGGCGGTGATTGGTGTTACCCAGTGGCATAACAGACGAATAATTTCAGCATCCATTGCAATTAAAGATGCCACCACAATAAAGTAATTCATAAATCAAGGTTTGCTTGATCTGATTTACCACCAACCTTCCTTTAATCAATGAAACTTTAGCATCTTTTTAGGTGCGAAATGAAAAAAGAAACGTGAAGAGAGAAGCCTTTTAATCCTTGCCATGTCCCAGGTATTTTGACAGCGGTGCATTGTGTACTTACTAGTATTCATCTACATTGTGGGTAAAGATCTGTGTGGGCCTGTTTAGGTGTGGTGAGGGATATCATTTATAGCAGGGAAAAGCAAGCTTCCTCTGAAAGAGATGAGAGCGATCATCCATTGAAAGCTATACGGAACAGTAAACCATGCAATCACAATGCACCTAACTGCGATTGGTTACCATGACAATCGACAAACGGAACACTCACCTTGGCGCCTACAAGCATTCAAACAGATTTTTGAAAGCCGAATCCTAACTACTTATGAAAACGTTATCTGAGTAAATGTTCAGGCTAAATTATTTCCAACCATGTTTAGTATAGCAGTGTCAAAAATTCAGGGAAACATTTTGGTGAGGATTACATGGAATTTAGTATGATTAGTCCAAAGTCATAATTGGGATTTGAATGTTCAGATTTAGCAAAAATAACAACAAAATTTGCAAAGACAATGGTTTCATTAATGGTTTAATTGGTAACGTGAATGAGATGCATTGCTACATTGTCTGCAACGCTAATTACGTGAATGTTGTGACTATGCACTATCGAAAAAAATGAACAAGCATCTGTCAGCACTTAAATTAGTCGTTGAGGGCCAAATTGGAGAAGGCGATGACTGCAATATTCAATGGCTCATTGGCCAATGCCTTAGTGCTTGCGTGCTCAGCTACCTCGAAATGAGTGCTACTTTTACGTCGGGTCACATAATTCACAGCCCACTAAGCTTCTCATCGATTCTAATTTAAATCTGCAGCAAGGTCTTAAAAAAAGAAAGGAGTATGACTTCTTGGCGGTGAAATGTTGACAGGACGTATGCATGTGTGTGCGTGTGTGTGTGTATGTGAAAATTTCAAACTGCAACAAAATTTCCCTAAAACATTTAGTCCTAGAACACTTTATGTTTCATTTTTCATTTATAAAAAAGCAAAAAAACAGTCTTTTGCAGGAAAGGTAAGCTTTTGCTACTCATATCATGAGTTTTTGTATGCAAAACCTATTCATCGACCTCATTGTCTTTGGTTGCACGAGTTTCAGCGATTGTAATCAATCAAATCCTCCTCCAACACTGACCTACCTTTAAGTAAATTACGATTTTGGGGTTTAGTCAAGCCAGTCTGAAACTTTCCTTGTTCCCAGTGTCTCCCAAAATGCGTAATAGCATTAGCTTTTAAAACAGCCACAGTTAGGCGAGAATACGGGAATGCATTTCTTTCCTAATAATGCTTGTTTGTATTTTTAATTTAAGTCTAGAAATCGTTAGAATGTACGATGGAGTTAGAGCAAGAATGAGAGAGAGAGTGCATAAACGAAACCGCATTTCACGTGCCTGAATGTACCACCCGAGGACCTTGTGCAGTGTCATAACAGTCGAAGTGTAATTCCCTATCCCTAGTGTCTTATGGCGCACAGAACTTCACAAAGACTTTTTACGCAATCCCGTTTTTCGTAGAGTCATCTCCTTAAAACTCAAGAGCTTTGCAAACTCTTCATAAACTCTTACCGACTGCAATAAAATCAAAGGATAATAAGTTGTTCATGCCAAATGGGTCAAGGGTAGATGGATGTAAATCTGCAGAGTTATTTTAACACCGCTTGTGTAATTTGTGGTGCACAATAAGCGCTTCAACTCGCATCCCAATGCCAATAATGCCAAAGTTGCCATTATTATCTCATTTTTGTTTTGTCACTCCCAACACTCCAAAACCTCATCCCAAAGCCGATGTAAGTTGTAGGTCCTCGCTATATTTTACCCAAATTAACGGCTCGGTTTACTTTTATTTCACCATAAATGATAAAATTAATGAGACCTAGACCGCATCCAGGCACGCGTCGGTTTAGTGCCGGAGCACATTCAATCCACATGCAGACGGTAAATGAAGTCATTTACGCAGTTGATAAGCATGCATTATCAAGCTACTTGTCGTTCCAACGTCTAACAGAGCGGGGCATTACATCCTGCCGTGTGAATGTGCAGAAACACCGGTGAAAGCGCACCGGACCTGGAAGTGAGCATAAATTGCCTATGAATCGAGAACTCAAAAATTTTTCTTGACTCAAATTTCCGTTGTTAATAAAGAAATCCACAAAGGAATCCGTGAGTTAACTCTCCTTGAAAAGGGACTTTTCGATGCTGCCATTGTGCATAATTTGAGCAGACTTAGTCGATTTTGAAGTTGAATTTTAAAGTGGATGTGGACATGACTTGTTTTTTGGTCATAGATTACCAATTACTTAACAATCGTTTTCAACAAAAGGTTCCTTCCTAACCAGTGGCATATCATGCGTTCGTATTAATTTCTTATAAATACGTTAAAAATCGAGGTCATTCCTTTCACAAAAGTGGAATCCAATGCAAACACAGTCTTCTTCCGATGGTTTGCATAGATAAATAGATAAACACTTAAGCCCTGTAAATAATCTGCGATTTTAATACAAGACTTGTAGAGTTAACACTGTCGTCATTTTTAAACTTAATGGGCTGGGCATCTACGTCAAGATTTAAACTTTTCATCTGCAAAGTACCCCGTGGATTTCAATGTGCAATCACTTATTTTCTTACTGACTTACTACAACATTGCTTTAGTAATATTTCCCTTGATTGTTTTTTCTTAAGTGGCGTTTACTTTAGCCCTTTTCCTCTTGACACCATCTCATGCCATTCTGATGTAAGAGGAGATAAATTTAAACGTCTGCTCCAAGGAAGGTGGAAATGTTTTTCTTTCCCGCGTTAGATAACTACAACAACTTGGTTGCCTTCGACGAGAACGGCGATGGTGTGGGTCAATACCTGATCTACAATTACGCCCGCGACCTCTACTCTGGGGAGTACCAGTATCGACTGGTCGGGGACTACAAGAACTCGAAGCTCTCCATGCGCTACCGTCCAATTTGGCCCGGAGGCCAGTCCAAACTGGTGCCTTCCAGCCAGTGCTCCGAAGAATGCCCGTAAGTCGCCCTGCCGCTCGTGATCGTCTCGCCTTTGGCCGGGAAATGCGCCCCACAAACAGCCAACACCACTTTCATTGAGCAGTTTTACAATGGACTAGTTTTAAAGCCTGACAAAGGTGTTGTGAAAGTATGCCACATATTTAAATGTTGAGTAAGATTTCGAGGAACGGTAAAGCATGCTTGATCCAATGCCAGTTTTACGACCAGCTTCGAGCATACCTTTAAAATGTGATTGATTGGGCTGCCATTGCTTCCTCGGTTGTTTGCCTGCGAGTAGTTTGAAGAAACTTGCCCGTGAATTGCACCCAAAACTCGGGGCTCTACTTTGTTTTATACTATTTCCTCATTTTTTACAGCTCATCACACCAAAATGCTAAACTTTGCTACCTATATTTTACTTATGAAATTTTCTATGCATTTGCATTCAACTTCACTTAAATTTCACAAGTTAAAACCAAAAACCGTCAAGAAGCTACAATAAAGCGGCGTTGGACATCAGCCCACTTTCCCAATCAAATGACTATAAAGAAAAATTTAAGAAAATCCCAATGCAATTTATCGAATCCACGATAGATAAGTCACGAGCGGAACCCGCTCCGGTTCCATTAGCCGCTAAGCCAGCGAATTAATTTATTTCGGTCAAAATATTTCTAATGTTGTAAAGCCTTGTCTAAAATTTTTATGAAGCCATTCGTAATCAAATATTCATTATTTTTTTTAATGATCTTACCTTAGCTTTAAAACATCCCAGCAAAGTGTGTTCAGACACTACTTTATGTTTTTGTCAACATTTTAAAGTGTCTAGCAGAATGCCCCAACTCCATTCACGAGAGATCGCCCAACCTCGAGAGCTCAGTACATTTACTAAATTGTTTACGCTTGAGATATTTTAGAGATTTGCCTTTTGTACCTTGACATGTGGGAGGGAAAGGGTTCAGGCAGCCCTGCGTTCTGCAAGTCCAGGTAGATAAGGATCGAGGAGTCAGCATCGTTGCCGTGCCAACAATTAGCAGATCCAAACCCTTTCAAACAAAACCAGTCATACTTAACAAAAGTGGTAATTTCATTCACTGAGGTGGGCGTATCAACAATGCGGTTATGGGATGGACACTTCATGTATTCGCACGAATTACGACTGGTTTCACCGCAAGCGCTGGCTTAGCAAGCATCGGTAGTTATTTGATCTACGGCAGTTTTCCTCTAGGAGCGACAAAATTTAATTTTCCACCTAGACACATTCAATTGGACCGCTCACAGACGTTCTGCTTCCCTTTCCCCAAGCAAACCTAATTGCGCTGAGTTCTTGAATTGTTGTCGTTTTTTTTATTTACTGCACAAATGTCAAACGTTATTTAAACAATTATTGAAGTCATTGAACTCAAAAGAGATCGGTCTTCTAACCATAAGATGTTCTTTATTCTGGCACAGGAAAATATGATGGATATTGTAATGCGTGCTGCAGCCCCCCACCACCAGTTTAAATAAATTGTTTTCCTTCAGCAGTCGAAAAGGTTAGTATTATTTTTGTAAATTTTATCCCCAACATTTGTCCACATGATGCTAGACTGATCAAAAGGGAAAGTGAAGCACTCAAGACATGCTTCAAAGACCCCTTCGTAGAACCTCGTCAGGAAGGGTCTTTCCAACGCCTCCTGAACTGATAGCAGTCAGGCCTATTGCGACCATTTTCCGATGCTAGCGGTGTTTTTATAAGCTCTTTGGAAGAGGATGAAAGAAGCTTGCAGATGCGGCTTAGTAACGCATCCCTAATACAGTTAAAATAGTAATAATTTTATGGCGATTTGAATCAGGCAAATGAAACAAAGCACAACTTTGTTAAAAAATGGTGGGTTTGACATTAAGCTCGACGTAGAACTTCCGATCCGGGTACTTTGTAGTAACTGAGGAAACTATGCCACGAGTTCTCATAAAATGAAATACTAGCATTCATTTTTAGCCTTGATAAAAAAACTTATGCTCTCAAGGTGCCTACGTTGAGATGAATGCCAAAGGGAATCGCGTCTCACTACTGGCTTTCGTTCGTAGGATTACTTCCACCGAAAACGTTCACAATAGACAACAACGCTGGGATACAGTTGTGCATATTTATAGCAAACGAATCACTCTTTAACTACTATAACGGCATCTATAAAATGTATCGTTTTAGCATTCATACTGTTTTGCACATTTTGATTTTGACTACTCAATTCTGTACATTAGTACTTAGTGGGCAGTGCAGGCGACAGCCTCTACAAAAACAAGTCTTCGTGAAGCCTAAATCGAGACCAAGTTGTGATTAAAAGGCCCAAAAAATGTAATTCTCGAATGGTGAGACTAGTGATGTACGAGTGAGTTGAGGAGCGACACCACCCCAGTAATGTAACTCATGTGGATTTTTATCCCCGCCGTGCACAATCACATCTCCGCCGTGGCAATTTTGGACTCGCCATTTATTTATAGAAGTTTCTCATATGAAATGTCCGAATCTTCGTTTTTATTTTTAGAAACTTTTACCATTAATCAAGAAAATGTTTGTCTGAATGAGCGAAGCGAGGTTATTTTTGTCTCAATAGTAACTCCCATTAGAGGCAGCAGGAATAGCATACGTAAGCGGACATTGCCTCGTCGGAGGAATCAGTTAACATTTTGTTGCATATTTGATATCATTTGCACTATACTGGGTGCAATTTTAGGAGATTTTATCAGAAAGGAGAAATATAAGGGGCAGGCAGGTGGAGTCAAATGCAATGCAATTTTCCGCCCCAGTGCTGGGCAAATAACTTCAGATGTCAGGTCTCTTGTGAATCGTTTGTCCGACATTGGCTCCTCAAAGACACACAATGGTCACAAAGATACAAAATTCACAATTCGCAAGTTATACACGGAAATTCTCAAAGCAGAATTAGCTCTAATGGGCTCATTTTTACAAAATAAGTTCAATACAGCCCGTAAATCTTGGATTCCGAGGCTAAAGCCTAACACGAACAATAAACCGAGGACTTCGTTCGTCCTTATCGTATCTACCTTAGAGTATCTTGCCATAAAATTTTTGTAAAATCCTTTCTATGGCCAGTTCGACTGGCGTCTGGAATAACTACCGCCAATTAATGCCAGTCACTCTTAACTACTTACTTTAGGCAAACTTTTTGTGCTTAAAAAAAATTCAAAAAAGGTGTGAGGGTGTAAAAGATAAAAACGAGTGTAAAAGCCTGATGGAAGGATAGAGCTAATTATATGGAAAACCTTAAAAGTCAACCAATCATCCTCATGCAATTTTCCAACCTCCGTGGGTCACATACTTAAGAGCAGGTCCAATCAATGATTTTCAAATGATAAAAAGAGAAATTTTCAATCTTAGCTTCACAATTTGAAAATATTTACTGTGTTATTGAAAAGGAAATTAAAAACGATGAAGTGCTAATGAGCACACTTTGACTAACTTCCATCTTTCATTCCCCGCAAATGCCTTCATTTTATTTTCCTCTAAATAAAAATTCATGTTTCGTCACGGTTTATTGTCAGTGATCGGCATAAAGTCACTTTATGGTCAACCCGTTGGATAATTCGAGGGTTGCTCTCAACTTATCTCTGATTTCTCCAAACAAATCATGCCCTTAAGTAACTGCTCAGGCTTATTTTGAGGCGATTCTTGGAATTTATATGACATTGTCACAAAATTCTTAAGAATTTATTGCGCCGTCCTCATTTAGTGTTATTTCACACCCAAAGCAGTATACCAATGGTCACAGCCACACGAAGGCAGGTGTAGTTGCTACGACAGTAAGCTCAGTTGAGCTGTTGGGCTCGTTTCACAATTCCTCCTCGAGTGGTTAACTGATCCATGCCTTTGAGGAGCTCTAATGCTTGCATTTTTAGCGCATTCAACACGGTCTCTATCCGGAATTCCCTTCAGCATAGTGCCAAATAGGCATGATAAAATTCTATAAATAGCATTAATGCTCGTTAGGGAATCATTGATGCGCATGGAGGCAGATTTTGAATGAGATTTTGTCAAATTATTCTAGCAAAATGACTTCGTTTTATGGTGCAGGGAAGCCCAGGTGAATAGAAATCCATTTGCCTTTGATATTGGAATTGCTTCCGTGACTTAATCACCGAGCTCATTCAGCCTGTGTGGCAGCGGTGAGAGCAGCGTAATGACCACCTTCGTGATGGGCACCAACACTTCCGTCAGAATACCAGCCGTGTCTCAAGTATGCTCAAACCGTTCACTCATGATGCCTCAGTGCTGGGAACTAGCAGCAAACTAGCAGCTTTAGTTCTTATTCTTCTCACAATATTCTCTCCTTCATTTATTTTGCTCAGACACCTTTTATTTGCATAACACTGACTTACTGCATAAGGAAAGTATTGTTATTATTATTGGAAACAAAAGTATGAGTGTAAACGAGAAAGATTGACGCAAAGGAGAGAGAATCAGGGCTTTGCCTCGACGAATCTTAGCTGTGTGTTTACTGAGCTTCTAAAAACAGATGCATTAAACGATGAAAGACTACCATCAGAGGATCGGTTTGCTCCCTCCCGCTACCTATGCGTCTACCTTAAACCACTATTGAATTGTCACTAGCCTGGCCACTTTTTCAACTGATTTGCACTGCTTGGAGGCTACTAGGGAAGAAAGGCGAGTAGCCATTTTCAAACAAATGCGAAATTCAAGATCTAGATAATAAAATGTCATAAAATAAAAGAACTCTTAATCTGCTTTCAATCTAGGTTTCAAATCAGTCAATGTTCTTTGCCATCACTGTCTGCCAGTTTGTTTTAATGCTTTTTTTTTGCAAATACTTGCATACTTGGGGTTTCCGAGACAGCGCAATGCAACAATATGCCATCGCTGAATAAAACTAAAGGCATACAAATTAATTGTTTTAAGTATTTGCTTATTTTGTTTGTTTCATTATTATCTGTGGTCGGTTTATTACAACTTTAACTTTTGACCACACGACTACACCCTTATGTTAGGCGGGAGGGTCAGCAGCCTCACAGACTGTAGTGTCGTCTGGCCAAACTCCCAAGCACAGCATTGCCTCAAAATGGACCATTTTTTCTTGTGCTAACTCCGCAAAGCCCATTTTAAACTGGTAATGCTTTTTGTCGAGTTTGACTTTTTTAGTCACTGCCGCTATTGCTGCTGCTGCTGCTGCCGCGACTGGTTCTGCTGCTTCCGCTAAAACCTCCACCATTTCTTTAAGTCGCATTGTTGTGCCATCACCATCACTCAAGGGTTGAGGTGGGAAATGGACAAATAGTGGTTAAAAAATTGGGATTATAAGTTGGGCTCTCGATTGGACGATTGAACAGTGGGATTTCTTGCAAGTAGTTCTACCTTATTTGATCGGTTAGTATTTCTACTTTGTGGAAATTTTGATACTTAACCAACCGTGGATGATGTACTAGTGCGAAAAACTGCGGGTTTAACCACGTATTCTTCACTGATTGTTCTAGGTTAAGATAAACGCAACCATTTACTGCACACTTTTGTAACCCATAAGATGAGGGATTAAAGTCATTTCCACTACTTAACAGTTAGATAAATGGCATACATTTATGCAACCTAGTGATTGTTCGAGTTGGGTATGCCAAAAACTTCATAGCAAAGTGTGCACCAAATGTCAAGCGCAGGAGCCCTCCTGCCTACTGACTGAATTGCTACATTTGATACAACGACTCTGCAAATTGTCATGGTGTTCCAGACTTTTTCAATAAGCATTATTTAAAGTTGGGCTGTGGATAAAATTTTTGTTTAACCATCTTGTAGAAAAAGTGGAATAATCCGAACTCTATGATTTAAATGGAAATGCGAGACTCCAAATCAGGGCATTTAAAGGGATTGTTTAAAACGGAAGAATTTGTACTTAGCAGTCTCATGCTCTACAAAGTTTTACTATTTTTACACGTCAGGCACTTAATAGGTATATCGTATGCCTATTGACATGAGTGAGATGTAGTATGAGTAATGCATTGATTTTGTGGACCTAACCAACCCCAATTGTCTCTCTCTGGAACCCAAGTTCCAAAGATACGTACTTTTTTGAGCAAAATACCGGTCTGACATGCTAAGAAGCACTTATTTACCTTGCTCTCAACTACAGAAAGTCAGGCTTTATGAGGCTCATTCATACATACATTCAAGGTCATTTCTATTCACCGACCGTCCTAACTTTCTTGGTTAATTCAAATTAAACACCGCATAATGTAATTTGCTCCCGTATTTGAACAGAAGTAGGTCTACAATGCAGTATGCAGTCACTGAGTTCCGAGCTCATCCACTCCAATGACCTTTAATGCTGGGTCACGTCATAAAGTGGATTAACAGTGGCTATGAATTTTGTATAATAAGGTCAGTGTTTTTTTTTCTGTAGATTTGGCTCTGTGCGCAAGTACAGCAAGAAGCAGCAGTGCTGTTGGACATGCGAGGAGTGCCAACCAAACCAGATAATTGTGAATTTGACGCATTGTCAGACCTGTGAGGAGCAGTACTGGCCCACACTCGACAGAAGGAATTGCGAGCTGCTTGAAGTAAGCTCTTCTTCCCTCACGCCCTGACCGAGAACGCTTTGCTCTGCTCCCTTTTACAAATATTCTAACAGGCTTAGTTTAAGTACTATATTCGCTATATCTAGTGCTTGAGATTATCATCCGAATGGGATTTTGCAACTCATTTATTTTGGTTGCAGCTTAACAATCCGATCGTAAACTACGACCTTGGATAAGGTGAATTTAGGATGTAATTATTTTAGCCTTTCATTTTCATTTCCTGTTACTTTGAGGGATGCGCAAACGTTTGGCGTTAGCGCTGAAATGAAATTGATTTCTTACCAAAGAGCAAATATCAAATCACATATAAAAAGGTTGAGCCAAGCCCTTTATCCACCTAAAGACGACTGTAAAATGCTGTCATGGCAACGTCATGCACGTAGACCACTTTTAAAGGGCAGTTGTGCCTCTCCTAATGGGCACTAGTATTTTGTTGTGATTAAGTAATCCAACTTTATTAGTACATAAATAATGTCATGAGTTTATCGACGTGTCTCAATGTAGTCGATGGCCAATCTGATGAGTTACATTAAGTTCAAGCCTAAGTTTTTGGCAACCTTTCAGTAGTATTAAAGGCTTTAGACCAGAAATGAAATGTCACCAAGAAGGGAAGGACGGTAGCTCCGTTACAATTTCTCATCATAGTGTGATTTTGCTATTGCAAAGAGGATCCAGAAGACTCGAAATAGATTCACAGAATTGGCTTATGCTTGGCATTACTTTTCCACGACCCATTCAAAGTATAGAAGGGAAGGGAGTTTAATAAAATCTCAACGGTGGTAAATGTTATGGTTGTATGATAAAATTTTTGCGGAAATAAAGTATGGTCATTGACAGGAGAATGGTTGAGTAGATAAAAGAGCGATTCTCATGGTCTACTTTAATTTCAATGTTCCACTTTCCAAATAAGTGGGTGCCTTTTCCCAGACTTTCATATAACCTCTTTGATTGTTCAAAATAGTCAAAATGGGATTGTGAATGGGATGATGGGAGATGAAATTGTTGATAGGCCCCAGCGCTTGTTCTAGTGAAAGCGAAATTGATGGCCAATTTATCATTAAAAAGTCTACCCGTATTTGAGTCTATTACTCTACGATGGACTGCTTCTTTCAAATTTCCATGTCTTTTTACCCCACTCGGCAAGCCTAAAAGTTAAGTTGAATATCCTTGTACTGTTAGAGAGTGGTTAAAGGACTGACAAAGGTTATTTTAAATATTTATGAGCAAACTTTGCCTATTTCAAACGAGGGCAGGAAAGTGCCGAAGGACTTTAAAAGAGGTCATGTGATCTATTCAGAGGGGAGATAACACGATCATATCATCGCCCTTTTCATCCAGTGACCTTGGTAGCGGAGTGTCATCAAACCTCCATTTGAGTACAATTTCAGGTGAAAATTGATGTTGAAGTGGTCTCTTGACCATTTGGTCGCGGTGTGATGCATTAAATTTCTCCCCTTAAGCGTATGGCAACCATAAAAGGTTCATTCAGTTTAAAACGAACCCACGAATACAGTACCAGAACTTGCAGGAATGGGTGTTGATTTTGAGGCCAAAACACCAAACACTCAACAATTTAACCACTTAACAACAAACCAACCATTCAAACGGTTGATTAGACAACCTCAAGAGAGAAAAGCACGCCCTTGGATTGGTGCTTAATCAGTCGAAAAGTCAACTCATTTGGAGATACTTTGCTGTCTTGTTTATACGACTAGTTTGTTAAAAGTGAGCGCGTCGAATTCAGGACTCAAGGCTAAATTACTATGACGTATGTACCGGCTTTAGCAAAGAAGCTTCTTCGTTTGCGAAGTCGCCAGTCAACAGCCTGATTTCCCACCTTTCTATAAATAAATATGTGACACGGTGGTTAAAATGATCCGAACTTATGCGAGCAATGTCATCGAGTTTGTCGATACGACGCAGGCATTACAACAGCCCCAAATTGAAAATGCCATTACTAGAGGGCGGAAATGCACTGTCTTCCTCAAGGTTGTTTCACTTTCCCAAGTAATCAATGCAACCAGCAAAGCACTAAAATTGGAGGAAACAGAAGGTTTCCTTTTTTCTATTGGCTGTTTGATTATTCAAACTCAACCTTCTCCCTGCCGTTGGCGAGGTACTGCCTCGTCATGCACGTAGACGAATGAAGCGTGAAGGCTGCCTACACAGAAGAGCACTTCAGGCCATTTCATGCTGCTTATTTATCCCTCTCGCCATCTCTCTCCCTCTCTCTTTCTGTCTGGGAGAAAGCGATTATCATAAATGTAACATGTGTAAGCAATATTATTTGGCTGAACCAACTTGTTACTCTTAATGCTGCAACACATTAAATATTAATTTGCCATCACCGCTAAACTTGACTTCGTGGACTGTGCGGCGATGGTGAGATTTGATATTGATGCTCCTTCAAATGCCCCCATTTGCGCGCCACTCTGGGCAGTTTCACCATGAATTGCCAAACAGCTTCCTTCAAGGTGGCGTCTTGTGCTTAAGGGCCCGTAAGACACCTCTAACAAGTTCTCAATTCTGTAGTATTCCCCTTAGTAGAAAACCAACTCTAAACAAGACTTGGCTTATTTGAAGGGGACTTTATTATTCAACTCCTATTGTGTAACTGCTCTTTATAGGCGTTCTTAACTGATATTTTGCAGGTTAGGTTTATATTGCCGCCTTCATCCACTTCAAGCGAAGTAATCTGCGCAGTTATTAAATAAATTTGCTCCTTTAAAGCAGAAGTTGTTTTTTAAAGCAAAAATTTTAATTTTTTCCTTTATTCATATTCTGCGAAGTATTATGCGTCATTTAATTTGAAAGTGAAAATTTAAAATAAATTGAAGCTCAAAAGTTTCATTTGATTTGCAGCTGCACTATATAAGAGTGAGCAGTTGGTTCGCTATATTTCCGATGGTGCTCAACTTTATTGGGATCGTGGCCACAGTGGGAGTGATAGTGACTCTGGCGCTATATTCGGAGACGCCAATAGTGCGAGCAACGGGTCGAGAGTTGACCTACCTCCTCCTCTCAGGATGCCTGCTCTGCTATCTCTCCTCCCTTATTCTCCTCGTACCACCGAACCCTGCTGCCTGCGCTATCCAACGGGTGGGCATTGGGTTGGGGTTCGCAATCATGTACGCCTCCCTGTTGACCAAGACGAATCGCTTGGCACGAATTTTTGATGCTGCGAAGCGCACTACAAAACGTCCAGCTTTCATCTCTCCCCGCTCCCAACTGGCCATCGCAGGTGGCCTCATAGGTCTCCAATTCGCCCTTTCTGTAATCTGGCTCGGCTTCGACCCACCTTCAACTCGTGTCGATCCCATCCAGCCCAATTTCCTGGTGCTGCGCTGCGCAATTAAGGATAGCAGCATGGTTACTTCACTTGCTTACATTATGCTCCTCATTGTTGTCTGCACTATTTATGCTGTGAAGACACGCTCCATTCCTGAGAACTTCAACGAGTCACGATTCATCGGCTTTGCCATGTACACCACCTGCATCATCTGGCTGGCCTTTGTGCCCATCTACTTCGCCACCATGAGCAGCTTCGAAGTAAGCTCCCACTCAGTCCATCATTTCGCCAACGGTATCTTCCACAAGCGCATACGACGAAAAATAAGTAGTCTTTGCAAATAAAAACTCTTTGACTGAAAAATTTTAGGGAACCACCCAACCGTAGTTTGACGTATTGACAAGATTTTAATGATATTGATGTAATCGCCTGGCTAAACACCCACCTACTGTTTCCTGCTCCGCCAAATAAGCCTGGGCTGGTAATCAGCGCTTTCTTCCCCGCTGGAAGGCTCGATCACACGTCCCACTGCTCTAAACATCATTGATACACCCTCGCAAGTTGCGTCGATGAGACCACTTTGTAAATAACAAACTTGTAAAAAATTAAGCCGACCCAGCATTTTTAATTGCTTAACGCAGTGGTGATATTTTCAGTGTCGTGCTAATGCATTTTAAATTTTTATTGACCCCGTAAATGCCTTAATTACAACATTATTTCTCCGTGCCGCCGCGCGTACTAATGAATTATGGGTGGGGGAAAATGCGATGGATTACGAAGGAGACCGCCAAGAAATTTTGTGATCTAATTTAATTTTACTTTGGTATGCCATTAGAGATGGTTTTGGAGCAGGCGGAAGGAGTGATGGGGAGGGCAGATGAAACCGTTTTGATTAATCCACTTAGTCCTTCGATTTGAATGTTTTTCTCACGGCGCTGTCACACGCATGGGAAGTAGGAATGCAGCATTTTGATAAAAGAACTACACTCAATGTGGACTTTATCGCTAAGTTGGTCAAGAATAACCAATTTCGCTGTGCAAATGATAATTTAGACATTTACTAAATCTGAGCTTTAAATTTCTCAGAATGAAGTGCGGTGGGGAGGCATTAGGGACCCCTCTCGCCTACTTTGCATTCTCTACCCTTTGTAGTAGCTACTGTGGACGTTCAAATCTTGCTTTAGATTCAAATATCGACACTCTCAGTCGCGGTGAGCTTAAGCGCGACAGTTACCCTAGTCTGCCTGTTTGCACCCAAGGTCTACATCATTTACTTCCATCCAGAAAAGAATATCCGGAAGCTCACCATGAATAGTGGCCCAGGAAGCAAAAGTCGCTACGGTGGGTCCTCTGCTTATTAATTTATCTAAAGTACCCACCCTCTCCAAGCTTTGACCGTATCACTTCTTTGTTTTGGGTGTTGTTTTGACTAAAGGCAAAAAAACTGTTTAACCTTCTGTTATTGTGCTGCGAAACTAGGTTAATTAATGCCATCGCATGAATAATGGATGGACTTTTTGGTTTGGTTGTTAAATGCCACACAATTTTGATGCTTGGTTTCCTGAATTAAAACTCTTTAATCGTGTATGTCAGCCACCTTCTTTTAAGTCCACTGACAAAACAGCTCAGGTTTGGGATGTTATTAACCTGAAATTGAGTAGAAATAGTAAAAAATGAAGTCTCATTCCTTCTCCCGGCAAACTGAAACAGCCCACTTTCATTCCCGAAGGCCTTCTTTCACGCCTCGAGGCTCTAAATCAGCAGACATTAAAAGTTGACGTTCTGGTAACGGTGCCATCACAGAGCTCCACGAAGAGCTTTACCATTATCTCCATAAACCTTTGCAAGTACACTTTATTAGGCAATTTTTCCTTCCCATTTTCGAAACTTGTACGCATTCATTAACTGTGTACTTTATTCCCTTTCTTTCAACTAGAACCGACATGTACGTTCTTATTTGCCGTTTTACGTAGTGTACACCAAATTGTATGCATGCTTCACGTACTTCCTCATTCGAACACGCCTTAGTTTTAACCCATCTTGACTGCAGACATTTGAGTTTATGCTAGTTTCGTAGACCGTTGTACTTGGTGATCAGCCTCCCACTGTCAAAAAAATTATACTTTGCAAACTCATACCCACCCCCAAAGGTAGAAGTCAGGAGAGAAATGAGTTTAACCTTGAATTCACCTCTCCCTTCTCCCCCCCCCGTTGATTCGCTCTGACAGCTACCTGCAAGTCTCCACCAGAGAGCTATGGTAGGCAGAGCTCGAGCATGGGAACGGACTGTGTGATCACCAACACGGTGATCACGCAGCCCTCACAATCCTCCACTACTCAGAAGATCGTCTCAAAGACCCAGGATTCGCGCAGCGACCGCGGTGAGTTTCGTTTCTATCGATACAGTACAAACTTTGGCTCCCTTTCATGGCTCACGTCGCGTCCTCCGTGTCCACTTTGTTGCCGACGCATGAGCATGGAACACCTGGAGTAAAGTCACATTTCCTCTGGGAAAATTAATTGTGGCAGTCGTAGACTTGTCTGGGTTACGAGGGAATATATGAATTGCCAATGTTTAATGTCTGTACGCTTCCGTTTGACTTCACAACCGAGCCACATAAACGATGATACAAAGCCCAGTGGACAGTTGACTTCTTGTTTATGAGTAGTAAGGTGGGAAGACAAAGACAGTAATTATATTCCGATAATTACTCTTCCTATCTATGTATGAATCTTGGACGTCCAACCTGTCTTGTGTGTTTTACAAAATTAAAAGCTTCCGCCCTCTTTTGGCTTTGTATTGAGAACGGGCTTTGCACCACTCAGGTCTTGCCATTAATGTAGTCCAATACGTCTTTATTTGGGTTTCTTATTGCATTATTCAAAATTCAACTAAAAAAGTTCCTCAGTGAATCAAATTACGCATGATAGCGATGAACCTCCACTGCCTTTGTTAGTGTCATGCTTAATTTGAATTCTATTTCAAGCTCTTCATCTTCTGTTCCTAAAGCCGATGATTCGGAGGAAGTTTCTATGCGACCCCTCCTGGGTGTGACAAAGGCGACAACAACTGTGAACGCTTTGATTCCACGGCGCAACTCCAGCGACTTTGCAGAACCGATAATCGTCAATAGATCGATTACTAGACTGCATCCAGGCTCCACGATTTCCACTGACGGCGACAACCCGATGGGAGGCAGTAGACCTCCCGCCTACCAAGCGATTGTTTCACCAATGCCCCTCCTGCTGGACAACCTGGCCGTGAGCATTGCCTCGGTGCCCGCTTGTCTCTGTGACGAGGAGGAGGAAAGCGCAGAAGCAACCGACACCTCGGCCTCCTCCATTGCCTACGGCAACGAGCGCTGCTACTCTGGTCGACCTACTTCCAGCGAACCCTCCATCAACGCACCCGACTGCAAAGACGACGATGTCGACTCCATCAATCCCTATGTCTACCACAATCGGGTCATGCAGGTCACTGCCACTCCCACCACCAACGTAGTTCATAACGGGCGGTTTGCCACCGAAACAGACTCGATCAGCGACCTTTGGCAACAGGTGAAGCCACAGGGCGTGGGTGGAGTCCGCCACTGCACTGTGGTTGAACAGAACACGTGTTTCACGAACGCCACAGCTTTCCCCTACGACGTTATTTCAGCAAATAGGAGACTGGATGAGGAAAAAATAAGCTCCGTATAGGAATCTTTAGGATATGTAAAATTTTGCCCTACAATTTGTCTCCTGTTCCTCTTCCTGAAGCTCCTATAAATCATGCTAACACGTGAGATGGCTAAGCTCTTCATTCCACTATGCTCAATAGTTTCATTTGAACATGTATGTACACATTTTTGCAGAGAAATAGAAAGTTGTATTCTGTATTGAGTGTACAACAACGGTACGGTTTTTGTCATGGCTAACATTATTGCCAACCGAACTTGTTGAATGGTATTCATAAAATCATTTACGTACGAAAGAATGCCGTTTTCATGATACACTAATCCCCGCCTCTAATTAAATCAACCTACATTAAAGTCGAATTAGGCACCTCAGTAATGCCTGGGTTTATTTAATGAGACCTTCTGTAGGCGTTTCAATGCGTCGGTAAAAGTTAAATCTAAGTGACCCACCCTAGGTGGTTATAAGTGAATGGATAAAGTCGGGTAGATACTAAAGAGATACAACAAAAGAAAGGCTTTTTACATACATTACCCTTCCTGAGTGCCAGCCGCCAGCACTATAATCTAACAGATTTAATGAAGGTCACGATTGCACAGTTGCGTAGCTTGGTTGTGCATCCAAACGACTTAACAGAATGAAGCAAATGCGTAAGCAAGTTCCGTGCCGCCTAAACCCTGTACATCGTTTTCCATCTAAGGTTGGCCCATCGTTAATTGAGTGAGCGCTATTAAACCGTACGTCCTTCAGTCCGATGCGACCTCTTAACACCTGTCTAAGCAAAGCATTTTCTTTTGCGCTAAATTACTCGAACTAATCTTTTTTTACGTGAGGGATGCACCTCGCAGTCATTGGAAATAAAAAACAAAGTTAGACTGAAAGATGTGGGGAAAGTTCCTATCCCTAGACATTGCATCAAAATGATTTATCCCGGTATCAAGGAAGGGATATTTCCGCTCAACATAAATCTACACTGCCTAGTAATTATGCAGCGACCCAAACCTTCACCGAAGTCGCAATGAGACAAGGTAGTGAGAAGAGCATGCTATCAAAGTAAAGAAAAGCTGAGGAGATGCATGCATGAACAAAATCCATGCCGCAGAGCCGAAATACAACCTACAGATACTCAAACGTCGGCTCCACTCTACTTTTGGGCGTCGTTACCGGCGCTCCTCTTGAATAACAAGATATACACGTTAAAAGCCACTGGTAAACCAAATATAGCAGCCATTGAAACTTCTTCTCCATGAGAAGGCACATTATCCCCCAATTCACTTAACAATCCTGAGGATCACACTACATTCGGTCGGATGGACGATGCTCTACAATTGGGAACATCTTGTATGGCAATTGCTAGGCATGGGAAAGCGAACTTGAAAGCAGAGAGATTAAGTGGAAACTATGTTTGAGATAGTTTTATGGGGCTAATGCTTGGCACCTACTCCTTTCAGCCATTTTTTCTCATTACAGTGCTGCTCATCCAACAAATCAAGTCCCCTTCATCTAGTAGAGAATTGAAGGTGCTGCAGGTTCACTTGACTATTAACACTACCCAAGATACTGCAGATACCTTTATGATGGACCCCTCCAAATGTTTGGAGCCTAATGTCGCTACATTTGTTAGTAACAGTCTTGAAGAGCACCGAATCAGAGTACACATCGATAGTAGACGTAATTCCTAACTGTTCAATTTGAATTCCTCACCGATTCACCCATCCGCAAAAGAACCTCGCCTTTTATGATGCCAACTTTTGTACTCATGTGTGTAGGCCATACGGCTTGTCCCTTTGGATCGGGTTCGCCCGCTCCTGACATTAGTGCGGCGTTCAAAATCTTCGCCGAAGGAGTAGTAAGCCAAAATAGTAAAAGGAAACACAATAATAGCCCATAGAATGACTGAGAATGTACCAACACGGTTCGAAAACAACGACTCGGAGTGAAGGCGAAACCCACTGCGGCACCAACCAGTAAATTACTTCGTTCAATGGCGTAGCATTCATGTGTTGCGGAATCGTGTTAGACTTCATCGGTCGGTGTATCAATCGTGAAATCATAATTCCTGGTAGATGTATATCCAATTCCCACCAGTATTTTAGGGACTACTATATACTACCTATTCGTCTTTTTGGAAATAGGACTGGCTATGCACACAGATTTAGTGCCTGTTTTCAGGTAACCGGATAAGAGTGATTTCATTGAGTCCTTCGAAGAGATGCAAAAAACCCAAACCAACACGAAAAGGCATGTGTCATTAAAAAAAGGTACTAACCGAAAGACAATGACGACAAAGTGCGCATGCGAGGATTGAAGGACCCGCTTGGGGAAAAGTAAAACCAAACTAATCACCGTTTAGCTCCACATATATTCGATGAGGTATAATTTCAGAATCTTCGTATAAGACTTAATTAGCTGGCAGATTAGCAAGGCATAACTAAACTTGCGATCAGGTACAATTAACCAATTTAATTAAGGTGATCGAATAATAGTTCGACAAGCAGGGGAGAATATTTCAGCGGTAAGAGTGAAACCTTTGTCAGTTTCGTCAATTCGACAAATACTGACCGCTGACTGGTTCTAATGTACCCAAAGGCAGCATAAAGGACGACATTTTGCTTTAAGTGTCGATGACTCCGAGTGCGCATAGTATATCAAAGCGTTAGGTGTGCTCAAAACACCACTATTCCAACAACAGATAACAAAAATGCTTTACTATATACGTAATTGTAGATGCTTTTGAATCAAAATTTAATAACGTTAAATAATGCAACATCTTGTTTAAGTTGATCTACCAGAAAGGCGTTACTTTGGTTGCGGCTGCGTTCGCCCTTCCTCTTGACGCGAGGATGAGCCAGGCCCTCCAAAAGTATGAAAAGTTAGAGAAAATAGGGGAAGGTATTGGAGAAATTTCCATGTTTACATTTATGAGGAACCTACGGGAAGGTGTACAAGGCTAAAAATAGGGAAACTCATGAGGTCGTCGCGCTAAAACGGGTACGTCTGGAAGACGACGACGAAGGCATTCCCAGCTCGGCCTTCAGAGAGATATGCCTATTGAAGGAACTTAAACACAGGAACATTGTGAGGTAGCTGTCAAATGTTTGGCTTTTTTGGTTTCTTCCAAACTTAATCGTTGTTCCGTGTCTTATCTAATTCAGGTTATATGACGTACTGATAAGCGAATCCAGACTAACAATAGTGTTTGAGCATTGCGATCAGGATCTCAAGAAGTATTTTGATGCCTGCAACGGTGAGATTGATCCAGCCACGGTTAAAGTGCGTCACGTGTTCATATGTTATGCTTATTTTATCTTGGTTTTCCTTTTATTAGTATATTTGTTTCGTTAATTTTCCTCGATGTGGAACAACACAATTCCGTTGATTTATTAGCTATTTATGTATCAACTACTCCGTGGACTCCAATTTTGCCATGCTAATCATGTACTTCACCGTGATCTTAAACCGCAAAACTTGCTCATCAATTCGAATGGAGAATTGAAGTTGGCGGATTTTGGTTTGGCAAGAGCATACGGGATTCCGGTTAGGCAATACTCTGCAGAAGTGAGTGTCTTGATGGATTAAGAATGTTCGGCTGGTCTATTTGTCCTCACTTTGTGCAAAGCATAGTTCTGGTGTTCTTTTACCCATCATGTGCACTAGGTGGTCACTCTGTGGTATCGGCCACCCGACGTACTCTTCGGTGCCAAAATCTACACCACCTCAATTGATATGTGGTCAGCGGGCTGTATCTTTGCCGAGCTTTCCAACGCTGGTAGGCCACTTTTCCCTGGTTTCGACGTGGACGACCAACTCCGTCGGATTTTTAAGTGAGGTTTCTAATACCTTTAATCCTCCCACCATATAATCATTTAATATCGTTATCTACTGTTTTTCTGTTATTTGGCAGCGTGGGTTCCCTCCTGCCTGCGTCATGTGTAATAGAGCCTTCTTCACCGCGAAGCTTCCGTGTTTTGCTGTTCCTGCACTGACCCTCGTACAAATTAATGTCTCTAGGTTAAAACCTTTTTAAACTTAAATGATATTGACATAGTTAAGTGTCTTTCGTTCATTTACAGTCCTTATTTTCTCGTTCCCGATCGTAATTTATTGAAATTTAGCAGGTTGAGCTTGAAAGAATTATTTAAGCTCTTCCTAAGTGCTCGGTCTTGTGTGTGAATCTCGTTGAGGAGGGGTTGTTATACTTTGTACTTTCGTAGACTTAAGGTTTGTGTGCACTTCGTATTTTTCTAATGTGTCGAAATAGGTGAAACACCACACTTCATTCGACATTGATCTCCCATGTCTTTGTAAGTGCTACCTATTTTCTTTTGCTATCTTGATAGTTATCAAAGTTCTCAAAAGCTAGGTCAAATTAAAACCTACTTTTAGATTACTCGGTACTCCGACTGAGTCAACCTGGCCTGGAGTAACTGAACTTCCGGAATACAAGGTTTGATTTATCTTTTTGAGGTGTTTTTGACCTGCAAAAATGAAACGACTCGAGTTGAGGCATCACAAGCCGCGTGTCTTTTGTAATAGCGGTGCATTTGCTATTTTAGGCATTTACTATCTACCCAAAAAATACCCATTGGCAACAGGTCGTTCCTAATCTCTCAGCTCGTGGCCGTGATTTGTTACAGGTATTCGCTTTTTATTTATTCCATTTGTACGTTCTCAATCGCAATTGAAACGTTAAGGTTAGATTCCCCTTTGTATTTGTTTCGCACCTTCAATAGAGTTGCGAAAGTTAGTAGTGATGCCTAATAATGTTAGTCTACTAGCGTGACTGATAGCTTTCCGTTGAGACTCTTTGGACTGCACTACCACTGCGATACGTGGCAGACGTCTCTTTAGTAGCATTGGCCGACCTAGATCGGATTGCTGCTTATACCTTACTAATTAGTCATTTGTAAACACGTTCTGGATAGCCATATCTGTGTTATTAAAACTATCATCCAAACGCTTGCTTATGATCGTGCCTTATTGTTTGCCGGCTCTTTGACGGGGTTGAGTTCGTTATATTAGAAATGCCATGCAATTTACCTTTGAAGAAATGCTATGAAAATACTCGGCCTTGATTTTGCTTTCCTTAAAATTGCTGAAGCCTACTAGGGTCACCGATTAGGAGCGCATTGCCTATCAAACGCCAAAACCAGCGTCACTCTTGAGTTAAATTGTGAATGGAGTTCCGTGTTTTATAATTTTTTTCTCTTTCCATGGCGCAGCAATTGCTCGTGTGCAATCCCTCTGAACGTGCCAGCGCGGATCAGGCTCTGGATCACCCCTACTTCGATGCAGTGGTCCACTAGTCCCTTCATGCACTCTGCTGTCTCTCTTCCCTCCCACTCTGTGATTTGTGTCGTTTGTGAGCATTCCTTTCCACACTACCGTCACCAGCCTGCATTTCGACACTGCTGCTCCTTCTCAACCTTTTCTTTCAATCATGTTCATATGTACATACGACCGGTGATTTGCGAATAAATACCCAGTTCAATGCGTTGCAGCAAAAAAAGACTTTGTCTTTAGCCTTGGTTGGCCCATTTCCCTTTTCTCTGCGAAGAATCAGTACCTCTGACACTGCCGTCTTTACCCATATCCACACTGGAGGCGATACGTGTCGGTATTTTGAGTTTGCTTTCGGTATTTAATGGAATATCTGGGCTTAGATTGCACAAACTTAATGACAGAACCGCCTTAAATCTGGGGTCGATTTCGGCTCGAGGGTTGTAATCGCCAAGGTGGATACGGCCAGTAGGCATTAGGACGAGTTAATTGTTTGCCTGGATCGCAATATGGTCTACGTGCCCTTGTAGGGGGAGAGGAGATGCCAAAGAACCCGAAGCTTGGGACAAATACCGCTTTTATATAGCCACACATAAGCGCATGCTAAGAGAACGAAAGGAGAAAATGACGAGTGTCGGATGCGGGACCTTCTAGTGGATGCTGCGGATGGAAAGAGTGCCTGATGACGCAGAGCTGGGTGTGCGCGTCGATCCGGTCGTTGGCTTGGCTTTTCCACCACCATGGATTCGAGTTGTCGCTTTTTCTACCGGCGGACGTGGCACATCAAACATGCTATTCGCGCTCAACTCAACGTTTGCCACGGCCAAGTTGCCGGATCCTGATCCTTTTAGAAAACAAAGACATTTTACTTATATGTCCGTCAGTAGTATGTGATAAGTGGAGTGGCATTGGCGTTGCTCACTCGATGCGTTCGTGTTGATGTTTCGGTTCAAGACTCTGTCGGAGGCTTTGATGTTGTCAGCGCTGCCCATAAGAATTGGAGTGGTGAGCTGAAAACTCTTGAAGAGTTCTTGTGCCTTGGTGAGAATTTCATCGTTAATGAAAGGCGAGGCTTTGATGCTCCGTACCAGCAGGATATTGACAGATTCGTTGAAGTCACTGAGGAGTTGGACCTGACGATGCAAAGCCAACTCGATCACTTTGTTATCAATTCCCTCTAGGGTGATAATGTTTGCGTTCTTTTCATGTTTATACTGAATTTTAAGCCAAAGTTATAACGGTGGCCATAATGAATTAGTAAAAAGGTCATTTTCGAACTGTAAAATTAATAAAGGTCCCTTAACTTATCTGTGGATGTTTTATTTGGAAGCATTCAATTTTCTACACTTGACTTTAGTTAATAAACCGGTTAAATAACTTTGGGATAACCTGTTAATGTTTCTATTGTCGCAAAGTTTTTGTGAGTTTATTTTTTCTGGTCAATAAGACTCTTTCAATGTATCGCGTGGTGTTTTGAATCCTTGAATGTTGAAATGCCATATGGCCTCCTTTTACAAATAACGTTGATGTTAAGATCTAAAAGTGTTGTAATTTTAATTTACTGGTACCCGGAAACCCCTACGAGGTGCGTGTTATAAGGCTATTTCCCTTAATGCATTTTATCAGCCCTTTTTGCTTTTTGGCAAATTAAAATTTTTTTTTGAATGAATCTCACGATGCTGTAGTGTACTAAAATGTGCCTAAAAACGTTTCCACATTTTGCGTTGTTACCAAACGGATTGTGACAGTCGTCGTGACACTCAGAATTAGCTATTCTGGATTCGTGCGCTCTCGTGTAAAGTTAATTTTTTACTTACGTCAATCTCTTCCTCAAGCAATCACAAAGTTTTAAGCCAAGCAGATATCTACCTCAATGTCCAAGTCAACAGGTTGTTTCACGCGAGTTGCCTTTGTCTTAGCGAGTGTCTGCACCTTCAGCGCTCTCTCCAACTTGGCGTCAAGCTCAAAGTTTTTGTTCCTAATTCGAAAGACGTCTGCCTCGTACGACGCCACCATCTTCTCGAGCTGGGCAATCTCCTCCTCCAATGAGCTTATCTCCACTGTGAACCGCTGCAAAAGCCCAAGTCTAACTTCAGTTCTTCTTTTCATGGACGACTCGCAATAGATTTTGATGGACATTTATACATTAGTGGAGAAAAAAATTGAAAGCCTATACATTAATTTTGCCAACAATTTCAATAAAAGTGTCAGCTCACCAGAACAGATGCACGAAGAATTCGTCGTTTCTCGCGGGAGACTTTCAGTTTGTTTGTTGTTTTTTCCAATTTCTCCGTTAGTACCTCCTTGTTTTTCAGTATACCTTGATCTATCGCCTGCATTGGAGCAATTGAAAAGATGTAGTAATATTATGCTTTTTATTGAGGACTGGTTGCTATACCTAGTTATGGAAAAGGTCAGCTCTAAAATGTAACAACTCAACTCGGTTGAGTCCTTCCCCTACCCATTGCAGTGGGTATTTGAATGCAGCTTTGTTTTAAGGTTTATAATTTTCTCGTAAGGAAAATAGCTTTTCAGCCTAACTGTTCACCTTCCCAATGCATCTTCGGCTTAGCGATGATTAAATTACGGGGGAATATGAAGTTCTGCTCACTGATCACTCAAAATTTTAGCAAGTCAATGTGCAGTACACTTGATAGTGATCCAAAGTAGGCTGTGACACTCCCCATACCTTCGCCAATCTGTTTGTACCTCACCAAAGTGAAGCCTGGCTCCTTGGATATCACCAGAATATCGTATCAAGGTGTATAATCCAAAGTAGCATGTTACACCCTTCCCACTTAATGTTCGTCAATGTTTTTACGCATTCACGTGACGTATCAACGATACTAACTTATGGGAGGGAGCTTACGGTTCCACTGTAGCTGCGTGCAGATTCGTTCAGGGAGGTCATGACCAGGACGGTGTTCTCTAATGCTCTCAGCTCCTCTTCTGCCCTCTTTACATCTCTGTCCAACTCATCACCCCTCGCCTGTAGTTCTTCATGCTCCTCAAGTGACTGAAAACATCAAATACATGAGAATTTTCTACACAAGTAAAGGCCAATTTTACTTGCGGTGAAAATAAACTAATCGTTCAGCTTGTTGCATCCTTTCGCAATTAAAAATAAATTCTCAGGTGAGGTATATCATGCTTAACCAGCGGGATTTCTAAACATGCTTTAATACTCACCTTGACAATTATACTTGTTTGGGCTTTGTCGATATCCCCATCCGCTGAAATCATCGAGGCGTCAACGTCGTATCTACAAATGACGAAGAAGTCTAAAAATTGTTCGATAGAACTGCGACAATATAAATGAAGGCCCGAGGTCTGGAAGTATAGTGACTAATTATTTAGTTGCCATCTTGATTCGCTCTAGTAATGGTCTACTACAAAAACTGCCCATTTATTTAATCTATCGCTTTAATGCCAATTCACCTTTACTTGGTGATTATACCAATATTTAACCTGTCCATAACCATGAGCTCGAGCAATGAAAAGACGCAACCCACCTAGATTTAAGTTGGTCGAGTCTGCACTTCCTTTTGGCGAGGTCGGCCTTGACACGACTGGCGTCCTGACCAGCCATGCGCATCTCCATCTCCACACGGTAGGTGCGTGCCGCAGCCTCCTCCTCCAACTCGCGTGTCAGCGCGGCAATCGCCTTCGCTCGCATCTCAGCACTCAAAGTCGTCTCCTCCATCAGTCGGTGGCGCTCCTCTGCCCGTCGCAACTATCAAAGGTACTGGCATCACACCAATTGGCACTCTCACCGGGGCCCATCATTTACTTAGTATTTATGTTATTACCTTATTGTTGCGAGATCGGTTGACAAATTAAGCATTTGATCACTGCTAAACAAAACAAATTAGTAGTGCAATACTTATGGGAGGACTATTTTAGCCTGGTCATGGACCAACATAGTCGCTCCCCAGAGCCCGGGACGCTCTCGTCTTAGATACTTCTTCTGCCTATAATTAAAATATCTAGAAGCAACCAACCTTCTCATAGTAAAGATGAAAGAAGGGAGGAAGGGGAAAGGGAAGAGCCGTCTGCAAGTAGGATTCCCTTTCAGAGTTGAGCATCTCGATCAGATTCTCTGCGCAATAGCCATTCGACAAATTGGCTTCATTCGAAATTTTGATGGACAGACTTCTACTACTACTAAATCAATTACCTTATGAGGAAGTGAAGTATGTTTAGTTTGATACAATGGTAACTATGGTGAAAAGTTGTTTCCGGGTGTCTTCGTGATGGGGTAGTGGGATAAAATTGACAGTAGTACACCCACGCTCTGTTTGACAAAACTCAATAATTTCACTACCTTAAAAATTCTGTGGGGTCGACTGTAGATGTAATTATGGATAGAGCAGTGGGTTTTTAATGTGGATGATGGTAACTATTAAATAAAAAAGCGTCCTGCCTCTCTTCATTGGGATAAATAAGAAAGCAATGAACTGCATCGATTCGAAATGACGAATTCTCCGTTACCTTTCAATATGATATTTAATTACCCAAACATTAAATATCGTAATAAGTAAGCTTATTTATGTTCTCCTTGAAGAGCTCCCTTCCTACACGTACTAGAATTCCAGAACCGAAGCACACACTCTCATTGTAAATGCATGAAGTTACCCACCTGATAACGGCAGAGGTTATAGAAGACAAGAAGTTCATTGCGACTCCGAACAGCCCCGTCAAGACTTCTGCCTGCGTTTGCAAGGTACACCTTTACTCCATCCATCTGGTAGATCCCTCTTTGAAGGTGTTCCCTAACCGAATCCGACTGCAGCCCCAGCACTCGTTTCTCATTCTAAAGGCAAGTTTCATCCCTGAAAATGAGCGTCAAAGTGTCCAAACATGCGTAAGTGACCAGTTGTAAAAGCAGCTACTCGTTACTGCTTGCAATCTACTTTTTATAACAAGTTGCTCTTCTTAGGTTTTCCCGAATCTCTCCTCAAAGATGCCAACCTTGATTATCGAATGTTTTTTATCTATTTTTTGCAAAAAAATTATGGCCCATCATTGTCATTAACAATCGTCAGTAATAAAGTGTGAAGAATGAATTTGGTGGTTGATTTTAAAAGTATAATTAGTTCTGATGGACTGACTTAAATAAAATCTCCAAAAAGATGAGTGTAAATCGTGCACAGTAAATCCCCATCAGAGCGGAAAAGAAGAAGAGGGACTAGGATAGAGGGAAGCCTACTTTGAACTGTTCAATCATGGTGGAAAGGGTGTGTGCAGACTGGCACTGGCTATCATACTGCTCTTGCATGTGACGAATTCGTCGCTCCAGTGCGAAGCTCTCCTCATCGCAGGCTGCACTCGACTCCATTCGCACGATCCGTCGCTCCATCAGGTTTGCCGTCAGCATCGCTTTGTAGACCAGCTGCTCCAGTCTCTTCAGCTCCTACAACCATGTCGACAATAATATACATGTCAACACATTTCAACGTCACTTCTAACAAACTGGCAAAATAGGTGCGTAGGATATCTAAGCAACTCATGTTTGCATTCGCCTTGTGTGTCTCAATAAAAGATCTAGAGTAAATACCAAAGACAAACCGACTGGTTTTCATGTAGACTAATAACCAAACGATATCGTATAAAGGATCCGAGTACGATGTTCTACGATGTTCTTAAGAAGTCATTATTAATTTAATCTTAGTCACTTCAAATTTGTAAATAAGCACATCATGCCTAATTTCATGCTTATCTTGCCTCATCAGTGAGTAACATCTAGACAAGGCTATGAAATGCATGATTTGCGATTCAGTTCAGAATATCAATTACAATTTTTCTTCGTCTATTGCTTCCTCCAACGTTTTAAAATAAAAGAGACCAGTGAAAAATCTTCTGCGTAATACAAGGTACTTCATTAAAATAAGTAGCATTTATCGTTACTCACCGCCTCGCTGCTTTGTAGTTCGCGATCGGCGTGGCGAATTTTTGTGCGACTTCCATTTATAAGCGCATCAATGGTCTTGTTATCATTTTCCGCCGTCCGCTTTTCCTAAACAAAATCAAAAAAAAAAAACAACGCGAAAACTTAATGGGACGACAGGGGACCCCGTTTCACGTATCTCGTCCTATTTTAACGCTATGGGCGTCTGCTTTGTTAAAAAGCATCTGATCATTTAGTAGGAATTGCCAAAAAACAAAATTAACATTATCTTATGCTAACAATACGTTTGCATGGGCCACTTATTGATGAGTAAATCTCTCTCACTCCTTTCAAAGCATCTAGATGGCATTATCAACATCTGAAAGTGTTATCACATCTTGTTATTAATTAAAATACGAAAACGGTTTATGTTTACTTGTACTTGACTCGCATTTCCCAACCGTGGCATTTAATGTTGTTTTTTTTAAAGCTGGCAGCCTTGGTATTTTTGTCTTTCTGCCAATAGCCCACCTCTGAGATGATGAATCGAAGGTTTTTCAATTTTGTTAGATTCATTTTGACTGTGTTTTGACATTGAAGCTCGGCTTCCAGCTCCTCTTCCACCATGCGTAGCAGCTCTTCAGCCGAGACATGTTCCGTCTTCAAACTCTCCAGCTTCCTCAGCGTAATCACCACAGCGCCCTCGGTTGTTCGCAAACTTAAATGACGCATTGAAGGTGTATTTGTATCATTAAGCAAACTGATTAGCCGCCCTATGCCATGGAACTAATGCAGAAATAAAGGAGAAAAAACAGCAAAAAGCAAATTAATGCTCCTAATAGGTACTGACTTGTTCGGCAACACCAAAATGACACTGAAGTGGAGATACTCAAGCAAATGGCTGCTGGAAAATCCCTATCAAGTATACCTTGAAAACCTAACGGTAACGCTAAAATAATACCAAGACGCCCACGAGCGTAAAGCTCTACGTGCCATAAATCACTCTCTGGACTTGGAATTTCTAAATTCAATGCCTCAATAAAACTTTTCTTGCAGTCTAGGATGGTTAAAACAAATCGAACGATTTTCCATAACGTGACTCTAAAAGTCTAGCTATCACCGCCTCGAAAACACCGAACGGAGAAGTAGTAACATATTTTTGAGTAATGGCTCCAAAACCGGAATATCAGTGAAAGTGGAAAACCTCATACATCTCTGCGTAAAAAGGCCTAATTAAATTTACGTAAACACATACTTTTCTGACAATTTTTTGTTTGATTCCTTGAAGTGGGCGTTAGCAGCCCGCATCTGCCGCAAATCTTTTGACACCTTCGAGACCAACTTTTTAAGCGTGAAAAGCTAAAAGAACGAACGACGAGAAAGCGTTTTAATCTTACATCAAAAGTTTCAACTGTAACACGTAAGTCTCTTCCTACCTCGTTTTCAGTGGTAGAAGAGTTGACCGACTCCTGCAAGGTCGCTTGTCGGATATCGTTGGCCTCCTTGGTTAGCAGGGAGGATCTGTGCTTCACATCTTTGATGTCCTGACCAATGCTTCCCAGCAGCTTCTGCAGAGCACGCATTTTCGTCTGCCTCTCGTTGATATCGGAGAGAAGTCCATCGTAGTCCTAAAGGCGATGGGGCAGGTAGTTAAAACAATAGCGGATCGCTTGACTTCCCAATCTATGTACCGCCTTATTACCACTTGATTGGTACACTCTTTCATTTTTCAGTTAGCCTTTTATTAGTCGTAATTTTTGAGACTGATTTTTGATGTTTTCTTAGTGCAAGGCGCAATCTACAACCACTCCCATAATGTCACGTTTTACCGCGGTTCACACAGGATCAAATGTTCCCTGATATGGCACAGTCCAGGTGACAATTAATTCCAACCCTTCCACTCACTTTCCCACATTAGTTTCAGCCTACCTCTTCACTCCAAATTACAGAACAAAATCCACATTCTTTAGACAGTTTTTACCTAGGATATTGAGATGTTGCATTCAGCAAAGTATTCATTGTAGAAATTGGCATTCTATGTGTGTTTATGTATGGATCCCCAATTTTTGGCGTGTTTATTTCCACTGATAGATGTTATTAATGTTTAATGAGCGGTTTTTGCGCTGTAAATTTATATTAACCTGTACTAGCTCACATTTCCAAGCTTGGTGAAGTCGGCGTCTCGATCGGAGAGTTGTTTCACAGTCTTCTCCCACAGCTGGAGCATCTCTTGTCTGCCTCGATTCTCCTCTCTACCCATTTCCGCCGTCGTGTCGATGCGCAACTGGATGACCTCGTCCTTGGACACAGCGGTATCCAACTTCTTGAGCAGGTCATTCCGCTTCGCGTTCAACTTGTTCTCCTCACTGGTGAGATGCTGCAATTAGAAGGAAGGGGGAAAATAGCATTCCCATCTGTGTCTTGCATCTCCCATCCCATTGGCCTCGATGACTCACTCGCCAGAAGTTGTAACCCATGTTTCCGAGACAATTAAGTGATCATCCTCTCGACTGTGCCTCACACCCAGCCAAAAGCAACGAATTTGGCAATAGGTGGAATCCACTAATCTTATAATGACAACCGTGGGAGTGCCATCCAGTGATTTAGACTATTGTAGGGTAATGAGCAAAGCGAAGCCTGAAAATTGTGGCATTTGCCAGTGAATGGAGGTGCTTGAGAGCTTCAGATCGCAATTTTGTCATACTCTCACTCAAGTGCAAAAAATAAGGCATGCTCCAGTCTCTCTCATTGGTGACACTTCAAACATGCATTTTACTATCTGCTTGAACTTTAATTTCTCCTCTATACTTTTTAAAATCATTAGAAAGACGATCAATTGAATGAAGCAGAAAGCGTTGGCTCCCTACCTGAATGAGCGTATTGTCAGTTTTGGCGATTGTTTGTAGCCTTTTCTTCAGAGCATGGTCCATCTCACAGTCGGTCATGAATTGCTCCACTCGCTTCTGATCGCAATCCAACTCCGCCTTGATTGATGTTAGCTCGTTGGATTTAAGAAATATTTCATCCTAAAGGTGAAAAAAAAGTACTTCATGTAGGTAAATCTCGATTTCAATGACTAGAACAAAGTCACCGCCTCTTGGAGCTTAAAAGTACACCGCAGAAGGCTGTAATAATCTAAAACCGTTTTTCAATTGCTTTGACGCCAAGAAAATGTGGGCTCGCATCAATCCATCTCGGCAAGGAGATGCACTCTGCGATTCTAAATAGGCAGCAAACTGGCCCCAAAAGTGCACCTCGATGTACTTTACGTGTGTGTGTGTGTGTGTGTGTGTGTGTGTGTGTGTGCTGGAGTCTTAAGGAACGGTGGGCCCGAATGCATTTGCTCCGTAGGCGGGTCTTGTCGCTTCGTCAAGCAGACCACTAAAACGGCTGCCATCACCTCAGTTGCACAGGTGCGGAGGACTAGTAGGATACAATTACCATTGCAATCTATTGTCCTTCTCCAACGAGACATGAGCTAGCTGCATGCATAAAATAAATTGTCTCTCAAGTTGAAAAAATCAGGGTGAGGATGGAGCAGAGTCGCTTTGTCATGTTAAAATTATAAATGATGCAGCATGAAGTTTGAGTTTTTGTTTTGTTTTCTTGAAGAAAACGTTGCATTGTGGCAAGGAGACAAGCCTCAGCTGCATTTGTCTGACCTTCAACAAGGCATTCAAAGTCAAAAATTCCTTCCGCAGTCCACTACAACCAAAACCAACGCGATGCTCTGCTGGAATGCAGAGGCCACTTCTAATTACAAGTCAGCCGGTCAGCATCCCCTCCAACGGTGGCATGTGTTGATCTCGCACGTGAAGGAGGTGGAGAACGCATAGCACGTTAATCTCCAAGTAGTGTGTTACTGATGGCACTTAATTTTCCATTATGAAGAGCAGTCCTCACAGAAAGGATGCATCTCTCTTTGAGTGGCTCATCAAGAGGATCAAATGGCTCATGCTAACCATCACCGCTAATGCACACCGTCCATGACACAAAACTTCAGTAGCTTTGGGCCCGAATCGGATCCATCGGATGATGGAGTGTCGTGCTAGTAGAGCAACGCACGTGTTTTGTAATGCATATAACCAATTACCTCTGTTGCAGGTCTCTACCAATCATACGAAGCCATTGCAGCAGGCTAAACCAAGAACTCCACCAACTTATGCTATTAAAATAGTTGCGCTAGTTTAAACGTTTCAAGCAAAGGATGCAGCTCAACCTTTCAGCGGTCCTCATAAGTGCATGTCATAGGAAGAAGGAATTGTGGGTAAAAATAATTGCGCCACTTGGGGAAAATGTGCCAATCACCAAAGTGGCAATGCTGGTGGCATTCGGTGTTTGCAGCATCTGCAATGCTATACCTTGTAAGTCAAAAGTGCAGAAATTTTACAAGCCTATTCCCACCTCATGTGTGAAGGCTGGCTAATTAAATTCTGCGGCTTTGACCAGGGGGGGAGGGGGAGGGTTTGGGGGGAAGGGGGGCGGAGCAGAGGGGGGAGCAGGGGTCGCTGTTTCACACTTATGACCAAATGCTTAAAGTACAGAAGCACCCTTTTGACCTCCGAAATGGCATTAAAATGTGTGCGCCGACATTCATTATTTGTAAATTCCGAAAATAAAAAGTTAAATTGAAAAAAAGTGAAGCAAATATTTTGCTATTTATCAGTTTAACTTGAAAGTGTCCTTCTGTATCGCATATTGAAACCAATTTTGGAAGTATATAGTTGTTTTGCTTTTGATGTGCTTCCGAGTGACTAACCCTTCTTCTGCGCATAAATTGCTTACATTTAATTAGTCTAACAAAGAATGCTTCTAACAGTGTGTAACTAATCTTTTGGACGTATTCAAATCACATTACATTAACTAATTTAGCTGTCAAACAAGACAGTTTTGTAATTATCCAGCCCCTGTTGACTGCCATTAACAATCTTTGTTAAAACTATGTTCGCTCACGAACAAATCTTCCTTCTAGCAGCACGAAAACGCGGATACCTCAAGAGCTCCAAGTCTGGATGTTAGTTTCTTCTTCTGCTCGACAAGTCGTTTGTGATCGCTGACAGTGCGCCAGTTCTCCTGCTCCGCCATCTTGATGAAGTGCTCCGAGTCGGCGATCTCCTTGTCCACCTCCTCCTTCAGTTGTGAAGTGAGCTTACGCTCATTCTTCACCATATCTATGTGGCCCTGGAGCTTCCTGTTCTTCTCCACATACATCTCCAGTTCATCTGTCGTTTCACTTATCTTCGCCTTTGTCTCTGTCAACTAGATTAGTGATTAGGAGAATAAGCGCAACCGACCATCAGAGCGTGCGTTTGGACTCCTTTAAAAGTTAATGATGGATGACAGCGAACATTGTAGCCTTAACTAAGAGTTTCGTGGCAAAATTTGGTAAATTCCTCCCACATTCATTCAATTGTCTTGTCTACCAGTAACACAGAGTCTCTTACTTTGGAAGGTGGCGCAAAAGAAATTCACATTTCAGTGTCTCAAAGGATGCGCTAAACCAATTCACATCGTGAACACCTTTTGCAAAAAATATAACATTGTTAGGATGTTTTTTGTGTTCATCTCGAGATGTGTCAGGTTCGCTAATCATTTCCCATAAATTACTCTAATCCTATCAATCTGATAACAAGTTGAATGCACAAGCAGAAACTAGAACTAGATTTTCCTGTTGCTGCTGGAAAATGGAATTTTAAGAAATGAATTTCAATTTGCTCTTCAACTGAAGGACCGAAGTAGGTGAGGCCACAGCCTTACACCACTGGACTTGTAGTTCTTTTCGCCCTTAGAACAGTGCGAAATTAACCAACCTTGGTGGTTTTTACAGCGAACCATACGCAGTCTACCATAAAAGGGGATGTTTAAAAGTTTTATTTTATTTTAATTTCAAACTATCACTGCCTAAATGTCATGACTACCACTATTGCCCGGATACCGGTCGTTAGCACGCCCTTAAATCGCATCTGGATACTCTTGCCAGTTAGGCCCGAAACACTTAATTGAAAGCCTACTCTAGTTTGGCACTGTGCCTCTTCCACAAACATGTCACCAGAGTCAGAACACGAAATGGCCAACTGCGAAAGGGGTGTCACGACGTCCCCAGTGAGTTTTGATTAACGGGCTTCATTGGTTGTCACGCCTCCCACCTCCAAGTGATGACATAAATTGTCAAGGCAAAAGGCAACGGAAACGGAAACTGAAACCTACCAATTCCAAGAGCTTTATGTTTTCCTTAGAGGCGGTTGGGAAGGCAAAGGAGGATTGCCATCCTGTTTCTAGAAGAGCCTCTTTTATGATATCACCCTCCATGTTGTAGCTCTTCGACGTAAATTTGTGTCTCTTGCGAAAGAATCTCTGACACGCCCAAGCATGTGGCAAAATTTGAAGTGGAGAATTTTAAATAAATTGATTTTTCAAGACCTCCGAACAGCTGTCCACGGTTGGTACTGGGAAAGTCTGCCTCCTCGGCCTTGCTCTTTTTTGTTTGTCTACAAATGCTTAACCACTGACAATTTATTCTTTGTCTACAAACAGAACAAATTTGGTATTTTCCCCCGTCTATAGGTAAATAAATAACAAATGGGTCACTTTTTTTAAGGATTCGAAAATCCTCTAGGTTACAATGATTTTTATATTTACTTAACAGAACAATTGCGTAGTTCCCTTTCCCCTACCTCAAGCATTCGAAGGTGTTAACGCTTCGCATTTACTTGTATTCATGCGAAAAGAAAGCCAGGAAATATTGAATCTTAAGGCAAAGCGCTAAACGAATTCACGTATTTCCATAGTCAACAAGGTCGAGTCCTTTGACATTCAAAATTGTGAAGTTGTAAGTCTTCTTTCGCTCATTCCACCCTTCAATCCATTAATCTGACGCCTTCGATTCCATGTCTGTGGAAGGGTACGTCTCCAAATTACTTACTTTTTCCCATGTTTTGGCCGGAAGAGTAATCATGAATTGGGCAACCGTACAAGGAAGTACGTATTTCTTATTCAGTTCGATAATCGGCATTTGAAACAAAGCCGTGCATTATCCACCACAAGCCCTTTCCACTACTAAACAAACACGAATAGACTACTTTGTGTGGTGAAGAACTCCGAAATTGCATAATTCGCACCCAAATACGGGCGTGAGTTGAGGCTATTGGGGACAATCCCGACTGGGAAACTGTGAAGCACATAACTTAGACAATTTTCATGATTTTGAGTTCTTTTCCAATATCTACCGTTATGACTTACTAAAAATATTTGTGATCCTTTGCCACTTTTTTACCCGGTGTGTCACTCGATTCAAATCAGGTTTCGCAGCCTATGGGAAAAGCCTAAGGTGCTTTATAATCAAGAATCCACCCGCTTCGTCTACTTGTCAAATAACCATTCCCTTATTCCCCTCTTTTAAATTTAGTGCCGTAATGTTTAATTCAAATTAGTCGCATCTTCTTAAGTCGACTGAGTTGTCGCAAGTACTTCGCATCAACCCCGACTCCCTCACATTCAATCAACTGTCAGTTCAACTTGATGGTTGATATTGGTACAATGTGAGGCAATTTTGTCAGAATTGGAACGCCCACCAGCTAGAAGTGGCAAGAGAGTCAACTCTACTTACGATGAGCAAGAAAAAATAAAGCCATGAAATTAGAAAGAATATTTTGCCTTACAAGGGAGCAACACAGCGCAAATGAGGCGGAGGAGGAGGATCGCTACTCATGTATTTGAAAAGATGGAATACCTTGGGTAGCATTTAATTTCGAGTCTTAGCAGTGTCTAAAACACAATGCCATCACGAGAACAGTTCCCTTTCAAGGGATCAAGTGCGTTCGAGTGCACGGTCGCACTTTCTTTCAGAATCTAAGGCTCATTAATGGCATCTTCTCTTCCAAATGCGTAGTTATCGACGGCTATGAAGCCGTAGTCAATGAAGGATATCGTATTTTCATGATAAATGATGCTTTAAATGACCACATTAAAGTGTTGCATTCATTGGTGTCCCCACTTACTAGACCAGTGAAAGTGGCAAGCTCTCCCGCTTAATGCGATTTATGCCCCGCGCCCCGATCAAGGTTACTTGAGTGAGTGCGTCTGGAGACATGAATCACGCTTATGACAGGTAAGGGGCGCAATTTTCCCCAAGTCGATCGAGCAATGCAATTGCTGCGAGGTGAATGGCGCAAATCGTAATTGGTGATGGTTTAATGAGGCCAACAAATGAAACGACATTTCTTGCCAATTCGATGCGGAGCTGAAAGACACACACCAGCCAAACCAGATGGACCAGCGCGCCTAAGGAATGGCAAGGAATTCACCAATGATAAAGTAAATTTGCCAAAAAAAGACATAAGAAAGTGCCGAGCTGTATTCAGGCTCTGCTTACGACAATGAGAGGAGTAATTTGTAAATCATTAAAGCCAACCGCATTCAAGCTTATTTCCAAGCGATTCCCAATACCATCCAATCAGACGTCCATAAGATTGCCTTAGCTCCCATTACAAGTTTTGCTCTTCTGACTTTTGCATGGCGAGCGTCATGGTGTCTCGGCGACGAACGCCCTCAATGGGCAGGTGAGTGGTCATAGCTATAAATTGCTGTGTACGAATGACAGCGATGAAGCAGGCGGGCATGCAGGCACTTTAATCGCCGATTGTGTGCAAATTCTGACACCTTGAAGTGGTACTGTGCTCACCCTCACAATAAGTGCCAAGGTAGTTAGTTGAGAGACAGCACCATAATGGCTAGCTCCATGCGACTCGATAGATTGAGCTCATGCTGATTGGCCTTCTGACAGCAGTGCATGCGACACTACAGTCAAAATGTGACTAATAACCACACTAGCAATAGTGAAGAAAATTATCACCACCTTGACTTCATGAAAAGGATCAGTAAAAAAGACAGTGAAATTGCTGATGATGATGATATGGGCTTTAAAATTATTTGACGAAAATAACGAGTTGTAATGAAGTTACAACAAGCCCGCATTTATTTGTGCCGTCTCGGTGTCCTGGTTTAAACGCATCGACTTTCCGCAAATATACTGTATTTCTGCGTTGTTCAATACCAAATGCATTGGTGGACAATGGCCGCAGCTTCAACATAAACCAAAAACTAAAAAGAACGGCCCAATTGTAAGGAAGGAGAGAGAGGGAGGCGTGCTGTGGGCCGAGGGACGATAATAGAAGAGGGCGCCGCGGAGAAACTCGAAGGCGTTCGACATGCAGCAGCCATGGGGGGAGGGGAAGACACGAGGTCGGGAGGCGGGGCCAGATTCAAGTCACAGGGGAGGGAGTAGGCGAGGCAGGCATGCGCTATTGCTGCAGCTGAAACAGTGGATGCAGGTGGAGCTAAAAGACTTCAACCCATTCGGCGTGAAAAAGAAAAAGAGGTTTGTTCAGGTAGAGGACACAACCCCTCTTTCTACGTGTGTTCTGCAAATACACAATGGTGTCGTGAGTGTGTCGGTGGTCTAGTGGTGACGTTTGGAGAGATCTTTTTCTGTGTCTGCGTGTGGATTGAGTGGGAAGAGAGGTAAATGCAGGGTGAGTCAAGTCAAAAGAGGGGACACGAGAGGGAGGAATGCTCACCCATCTGGCTATTCACCCACTCACCCGGCTGTGTCCGCAAAAGCCCAAACAACCAAGATGGTGAACGGATGTGTGAGTGAACATGCAAAGGGGTGAGAGAGACGGCTAAAAGGAGGACAAATTCGGGGATAGGAGCGTTGGAGATGGTGGCGGTGACGATGTGTTCGACAATGGCAGACAAGTATGTGCACGTCTGCTGCAGCAGTAGGCTACTGTCCTCCCTTCAACTGTTCCTCCAGATGCTTTATTCGTCTCTCGTGACCCTTGATAATAATCTTCATCTTTCGCATGTCGTCCAACAGCTGTTGCACTTCTTCAGGGTTTATTCCACCGAATTCACTCTATAATACAAAAAAAAAACCACTTGGTTTGCTTCCAACCCATCTGGCATCAATTTGAGTTAAACAATGAATCGTATGAAGATTACTTAATCGACTCCAAACAGTTACTTCCCGAGCATGCATTTTCAACATGGCACCCCAGCGAAAGAGAATTGCAAAGTGCTTTACAGAGCATGGGGAAACAGGGATTAACCTTGTGGAAAAAACGCCCACTAATTCGCTAGCCAACCAGTCTCCGTGATAGCCGGGAGCGGATTCGTTATAATTTGGGTAAAAAACTAAGCAGAGAGGACTAAATTTGGGCGCACATGATTGTGACATTTAGCCGTACTTACCGAGTGTGGAACTGTAGCATGAAAGAGCACTAGGAGTAAAGCTAGCAATCGAAATTCATTTCGCCGGAGTAGTGCACCGATAAAGTATCAAACACGTCAGGTGACAACAAACAAGACTATCGAAAGGGCCATGTGACAAGGGAGGAGTTTTGGAGACAAAGGACATAGTCAGCCGTGCTGTGTGACACACGCTTAGCCACTGTCGGTGCGGTATACCAAAAGCACAAAACAACAGGGCTTCATCAACAGCTACCACACACAAGCACAGGTGTCGACCGGAGCAAAGCCGGTCCACTGTGTACGCACATTCCAGCGTCCAGGGTAGCAGCATCAATAAAAGGAGCCAATGAAACGCGCGGTAACCAATTAAGAGATGAAACCAGCTACAAAAACCGGTGTGACTGAGCCACAAGCCATTGTGCTACTTCACTTAACTCAATTTCAAAGCCGCCAGTTTTGAGTAGTGTGCGTGCGCGATTATTGTGCGGGATAATTGAATAAAATTCTTGCCGTGCCATGAGAAACAGACCCATGCCAGAGCATGTGTGCTGTCCCTGTCTATGTGGAGAGAGGCCTGCTTGCCTGACAGTGTGAGGAAGGAGGGGATAGACTCACTGATTTGGCAATTTCACCGCTAGCAGAGACAGCATTGGAACTAGTATGGGAGGGTCGAATGGAGTCGGTAGCTGCGGACGTGGTGTTGCTGTGATGCGTCTGCTGCTGATGGTGGGCACCGCCTAACTTTGACTCAGTCAATTTCGGTCGTGTTGACGGCAGCTTGCCGTTCTTCTTGCCGTCCGCTTCACCGCTCACAAAACCGTCCTTTAGCGACATCTGCGCACACGAAAAAAAACATCAACAAGTTTATTGGACCAACAGGAATTTCAAAACAGAGGAGCTGTATTGGTCAATTTTTATGCCCCAATAATTACTAAGCCTACAAGGTGAAGGGCATTATGAATCAATTTCAACCAGCATAAGTTTGAATCGTAAACACAGAAGAAACTGTCAGAGCTTGATGTGGTAGTTGTTTGACGTTAAGGGTTAGATAGATCTGCCAAAACTCAAAATTACTCTGCAAAAACAACGTGCGCGTGTGTTGTACCAAAAAAGCAAATGACATATGTAACACTGACGCGTGCAGGTTGTCCTCCATGCTTTTTGGAGGCCTGATGCACATTCTAGGGTTTGAATACAGGAATCGAATGTGTTTGCCACCTGCGTTACACATATGCAACACCATAGTTTTCGTACCTAAACAGAAACAAATGTCACATCTGGGTCGGGACGTAGAATTTTTCGTGGGAATAGCGGAGAATGGGTTAAAGTATCAGGCTGCATGGAAGGTCGATGTGAAGGAAATGGGATACAAATGAAGAACCGAGGGCTGGGATTAAGAAACTCAAGGAAACCTGTCAAAATGTGTTAGTTAACAAGCCAGTTCATCGTCAGGTAAAATATACTAGTTTTTGTGGTGTCCGTTTCAGTTAAAAAAACGATTCAGTGTGTTATTTCGCATACTTGAATTACGCACCAAGCTCCAGTGTGACCTCGTTTTCCACAACGTCCTTTGTCTCGTAAAATACGAAGTGCTTCCTGTCTTCATTCCAGCCACCGAAAACACAAACTCAGCAACGGAAATTACATTTATTGCCAGCGCTGATTGGTGACGAAAAACAAGGTGGAATGGGTAAGACAGTGCGTGTGTTTGCTACGGAGGTTTAACAACTCCCATACATTGGCATGCGGCACCAGACAAAACGGTTTCACACACAAAGGCCACTCGAAACAAGGAAGGTGTGAACGATGCATCGCCAAATAAGGCTACTGTCGCGGCAAGGTTCTAAAACAGGTGCTACAAACAATACGGTACGACACAATACCACCAGTCATAGAAACCCAATATGATTCTCAAGAGCTGGACATAAGAGCCAATGGTTAGTGTGATGAAGTGAAAAATATGGAATTAGGCAAAAAATCAGAAGAAATACAATGAGCCAATGAAATCCAAACACCACCTGGACAGTCTTACCACTGTCCATGCCAGTTTTGGGCATTACCTGTGCGTGAATCACCTATGAATCATAAGTCATAAAGAGATTCCGTATAAAAGACACTTATTTGGCCTCAATAATGGGCTTGTAACACTGACCGCAAAGCAGATAATCCAGTAAAGAAGCCTGGCAATGGTTTAATTGGTCTCAAGTACAAAGGTGCCATAACCAGGATCGCATCATTCTCAAAACCAGTACCACTTGTGGCGACAACGTTTCATTACCTTTTTTTGGCCTTAAATGCTTCCGCTTTTTTAAAAATTAAAGCTATGATGGCATTATTTGTATCCAACATTGAGAATTTGAACACGCCAGAACCACCATGATGGCTGTTTTTTTTTAAATGGTGCTTCTGTGTTTGCCCCACTAGCATCGTACTAAATCGTTGGACGCACCCCAGAAAACACGGCGCGAATAATTAAAGATTTTTTTGATAAGATTATGAACCCAAATGCACTTTTACACATTCGGTATACAGAAGAAGGGCCTTTGCCAAACTAGACAAGTCCGACATGCCGCCCAAACCCACAAACCAACTTCAAAATCAAGTCTTCGTAAGTCGGTTTCGTCACTGAAATAATGGATAAAAGACTCTGAAAGTCCAGGTTTGCAGTTGTTTGATGATGTCAGTCCTAAGATGGCATTACTTTTGAGTATCGCCTGGTGGGTTACTCACAGCGAGCTCAGGCCCTTTAGAATGCAGTACAGAGAATTCACCAAAAGCGAGAGAAGGCCAGTAGATGGCCTTGACCCCTGAAGGGCAAAGTTTGCTTTGTTTAGAGGGCACCTACAGGCTCTCTGCGCAGAACAAAACGATACCATAAGCGCATGCGCGGATGCGTGTGTGCGCGTGCGAAGGCCGTCCCACCAATGCGGCCATATATGGATGGGAGGTTCGATCGTGCAGCCTAGGGGCGCACACACGCACGCATGTGGATGTCACGTGCGCACACATAGACGCGCGCACTGACCGACGGGCGGTCACCATCACCCGAGAAGGGATTAGGCCACCACCTCAACGGTTACATCCATCCAAGTGATAAGCCAAACGACCAAGTGAATTAGCAGACATGGATGTGTGGGTGTGACTCCACAACGCTGAATTAGGCGAATCACGAACAATGCCAATGGAAGAGTTTGCGACATTTCCCATAAAGTTACCTCATGCTTAGACGGAGGAGATTAAACCAGACCAGGATCGATTACGAGAGTGCACAAAATTAAGTAGTAAAATTGCTAATATCAAAGTAAAGTGTTAGAGCACCCACCAGGATGGGATCCGCGTCTTTGCCCGACATCCACTCATCGGCGGAGAGAGCGGGTGTGTCACCGACAGTATCGGGGTAGAGGTCGTCCTGATAGAGGACCGACTTTCTTGGCACCGTGAAGGGAATGACTTCGCAGAAGCCGCGTGTGTGTAATTTGTAGAAGCGTGCAATCTCATTTTGGTTTACATTGAGGCCCCGTTTCGGCATCCAACCGATACCGCGCTGTGGATCGGAACTTGTCATGGTGTCGATAAAGAAGACGTAGGGGTCGTCATCAGTCACTTCGAAGTAACGCATTGAGGAGTCACCCTACACACACCGCAACACAGAAGCATTAATAAACTCACGTGTGGCAAAAAAAAATGCAAGCATCCATTCAGTTAATTGGAACCGGAGGCAATGAATAGCTTTCCAAGCACTCAATCAGAGGTCTTAATTAATGTATCCATCAAGTGAACAATGTAGGATTTTCAGTCGGTTTCGCTGCAGACATGCAGCCACGAACAAAGTCTCATTTAATCGGCGCTGCCACCTAGGTGGACCTCGTCCCTTCAAATGTCAATATAAGCGAAAAGCACTTCAAACGTGATATTTGGCGAGGACATATTTTCAACTCCTTCTACGAAGTCGTTTCATACACCAGCTGAAGTTGTGAAACAGTCACAATCACCTATCAAATCCAAAATGGTATTGAATATGGCAGCAAAGAACAAATGGGGAAGGTTAGTGGAGGAATGGAGAGTTGTGGGAGCTTAGTGTTTGCATAATGAGACAGACAGTAATTAAACCTAGAAACGAAGTTCCGAATTAACATGCCATAAGTAATTAAAGAAATCCAAACCCAGAGTACGTTTTTACCATCGCTAAAATACTACCTTCGCGTTGTTGATTTTTGGCTATTTAATTAAACCCATTGAACGACTATAGTAGTAGCAGGAAGCATACACCTGTAATCGGACAAAGCGGCAGACAGATTCTACCAGCCACCGTTTGGACAAAAACGCATAATCGGGCATCGCCTACCTTGCCACAAAGGAAGATGAGGTTGCTGTCTGGGTCGTAGAAGGGGAACATGATACCATTGCTGATGTCGAGATCCTGTTCCACCAGCCTTTTTGATACATCATCCTAAAGTAAATAAAATCCTACATTTACAACGGTGCTGGTGATTGATAATTTACTTTTATGAAATTATGAGGAAGGACCAATGCAATCCTGCTGCAAATAACACAATTGGTTTCACAATGGTGGGTGCCTCAAGAGTAAAACGTAGAACTTGAGGGGATGCAAACATGCGAATAGATCTTTTGCGCAGAAAGCACCACCAACGACAGCGAAGAGAAGGGGTGAAATGGGAGAAAAGTAGCGAACATTTACACACACACACACACACACACAATGGAACTGCCAGAAGTTGCAGCACACGGCCTGATTTATGAATTGCGCAGCTGCTAGTACTTTTCATTAAAAAATTTGAACATGAGACTTGTAATTGAAGAGGCTTCAGGGGACCGATAAGAATGGATCAGAAATATTACCATTAATGGCGATAATGCGTTAGCCGTGATGAATCAAAACGGTGGCCATGAGCCCGCTATTTAAGTAGTGTGATTCAAAGCCGGGTCAGTGAACAGTGTGTGGAGTCGAGTTTTCAAGTCGCAGGAAATACCGAGCATTAATAAGTTTAGGCACAAAAAACACACAACATTCCACGCCATTAAGCTCTACTCATTTTTGGAAAAATTACACCCCCTTTCTGAATAGTCAACGACCTCCGTGATAAGACTTTCCTAATGCTCATGCTCAGCATTAGTGCATACTTTTCGTGTTTTATTGTGCTTTCGCAAATCGCTTCTGGATTTATCCACTCCACTCCTATTATTGTGAGAGACATCTCGGACGCTCCGCATTTCAAAAACTAACGCAATCGCCTTCACACGTCTCAACACAATTACAAAAGACCCTGAATAGGATAATTTTGGCTTCAAAATGAGTACTCGTGGTGATGGAGCTGATTTCTTGCACCTAGTAAGTTCATCAGTAAAAAAATTCTCCACAAAACCGCATTTCTTTGGTCTAATTTTGATGACACAATGAACCACAAGAACACAAGGCCTACCAACCGTAACGACCATCTGACATGCTAAATGACCGCATTCACAATTTCTAATGAAGCATTGTAGAAGGAATTCATGATGAAAAATGCCACAACATCTGACAGTTGACATTATCAGAGGGAAAAAAGTCCAACATGCATTTATTCCCGAAAGTAGCAGTAAGAGGGTATGCAGAGTGTTGCTGAATTTTAACAAAAGTCTAGCTTGGGATGGTTGCACGTAGAGAACTCCGTTTTTCATTACAATACTAAAATAGCGCTTATTAATTGGAATGAATTATTTGGTTAAAACTAACATAAATCTATTTCAAGAAATTGTTAAAGCGAGTCGTAATTACACATTGCCTTGTTAAACTGAAACATCTTCATTGTGTGGGAAAGCCAAAGAAACGTGATCGGAATAACGCCTGAAGGAGTGAAACATGGTTTCTAATGGACTAAATGGGGATAAAAGAGACTCACTTTAGCCCACAAGGCGAATTGACGCTCGCTCATTGGAGAGAAACCAGTGGTGAAGATGCGACCATCTTTGAGGTAGATAGCCTGTTGTGGTTTCGTTCCCTGGTGACAGATATTCTCCTAATACAAGGAAAGCATGAATACAGACATTCATTACTGCTCCACAGGACGTTAAAAGAGGCTGGTAGGAAAACAATAGCCTTACCATCTTCACAAGATGTCTACAATTCATTTTCCATTGTCGACGCCCGACAAATCACACCCAAAAAACTTATACACAGTATTGCCTGAATTAAGATCAAGGAACACAGATCTGAATGACTTGGTTGTTAATTGGCCCCATCTCATATTTTTCATCCCTGTTGACGCAAAGCAGCATGGAAGATCCACATTGATATGGCTGGCACTCAAGACGAAGCTTGCAACTCAAGCCACCCAGTAATATGGAAAGTTGTATTTAGCAATAACCAAATGGTCTAGAGTGTTGAATAGCCACCAATTGAGAAGAAATTAATGTACAAGCCAAACGACCTTTGGGAAAGACATTGGAATAATGGAATGTGTGACTAGAAGAGCGTGGGCGTTTTCGCTGAAGGCACTGAAGTGAGGCCGTTAGAAGTGTGCACTTTCGGCCCTCCCTTCTCGAGTCACATCCCACACCAACAAGTTCCGGAGTCAGATCAAATGCGGTAGGCAGCAAAGCCATTAACGAGAAGAATGATGAGCCGACGAGTACTTTCTACCCCAGAGTTGTAAAACTCATTTACAAGCTAAAATAAGTCCACTTTGTGAAGTGAGCAAATGGTAGCATAAAAATTAGGACGTAAATAGGGCATCCATGAACAATATGGCGGAAATGGATAAAAAACAGCAGAGAGAATGGTAGAACTAGGGATGCGAACACCATGTACCACTCTTTATGAAGGCAGAACCAATAGAATCAAGAGGTGTTATGGATTATAAACGCAAATACGTCCATGAAAACCTTTCCAGCACGATTACAACCAGAAAACCTATCGCACTGTAGAAAAACAAATCAAGAAAAGGAATAAGTCCCAAAAGGTTTTGCCCGAAAAAAAGCCATATCGGAATGAATAGGAATGATTGGGGAGAAAGTGGCAAATTCTACACACCTTCAGAATGGTGCCCTTTCGGGGATCAATTATACGGGTGTGACGATCTTTGCAAGTAGTGACGAGACGGGAGCCATTCCAGTTGAAGCTGGCTGAAAGCACCATGTCGGGGAAGTTGATTGTTATCAATTTCTCCTCGGTCGAAACATTCCAAATGAAAATTATGTTGTCCGCACCTACAAAGGCAAAAGAATCTAATAGAGGTAGGAGATTGATCCAGGTGAACAGGGTGATTAGTTGACGTGAGTGTTAAGTCTACTTGTACAGGTAAACACATTTGTTTTCAAGAATTCTGCTACATTTAGACGGGGCGATGAATAATTTCTACGCAATGAGAGCACCTTAAAGAATAAAACGATTGTGGCACATGGCGATAGCCTACAAGATGGTTTTCACTTTCAAGCACCACTTTAAATAGATCAGTCATTTGATACGCCAATGACAAAAAAATCCTAAAAATAAACGCGGGCTCACATATGAACTGCATTCCTAACCGCGTACAACTAAGAACAATTTTCATTAAAAAGCAAGAATTACAGTGCTATGGTTCGAAACATTCGCTACGGCTTGTCAAAAATACAAGAAGTTACTTTAAACCAGACTACCTTTGACTGGACTACGACTTATGGATCTACAGTGGGCAATCACAACTATTCAGGAGGTGTCCAATTATGCGGAAAGGTAAAGTCAAATGGCTGGGTGCTACAGAGGCAAGCAGGAGTGTTTCCTAATTTCGACAACAAAACAGAAAGAGAGATGTGCCTGCGGTAAGGAGAACGTATTCGGCGGTAGGATGCCACTTGACGAGACCAACGCGACGTTGATGAGCGACCAGATCGGCGACTGGAGTGGTGAGGTTAGTCTCCGGCTGAAGGCCACCCTCGGGGATCTGCCAGACCTTGGCAGTGCAATCCTCGGAGCCCGAGGCGATGAGGTCATCGTTGTGCGGACACCACTCGATGTCAAGCACGGCAGCCCGGTGGCCAGCCACTAGCGGTGCGTCCCGCCCCACTCGACCGTACTGCAGAGGAGAGACGCAAACATTCACACACATAGGCATTGCCGATGGCCCAAAAGCTCGGCAAGCAACCTGCACCAGTATCGGTTTAATTCATCCAAAGCTTCGATGGCTACTTTGGTCTCAGACACAGGCAAGCACTTGAGAAGTAGAACAGGATCTGTGCATATTTAGAGGAACAAACGACAAAACCTACGCCGCTAAAAGCTTGAACTAAAAACTAATTACTCACAAGGTCGTCACGGGCACAAAAACAAAGCATCGGCCGGAGCGATCTTTAGCATACCACAATCTACATTCCCTAGCACTACTACAACTACTGTATGCCTTACGGATTGCCAATACTGCTAAAGGTGAGTCGTATGGGATGCATGAGTAGTTACGACATCACAATGCAGTCGCCTGAGTACTTTGTTATTTGTGATCCAACGACTCCAAAATTGCACCGAGTAATGATTAGATGGGGCTCCGTTCACGGAACTACGCACACACCCAATGTTATTCACGCAGAAAATTGACCCTGCGACTACAACGAGGCTTTGAGAGACGTAAGGTCACCAAAGCACGAAAACGCATATTATGGTCAAAATCATAGGTCGAATCCAATTCGCAGAAGGCCACCCATCCCGTCTTCCAAAAGTGAAGCTGTTGATGGCGGGATGATCAACTATGGAATGATAACACAATTCATTACACAATTATAGTAGAAATACATTGGGTATTTTTACAGACCTGTTTAGCGAGTCCGCTGGTTTTACACAACACAGTATTCAATTTTAGCACATCACTTGCTAGCACATCGAGCTTCGCAGCATATCGAATCGTATGCACCACATTATAAATTGTAATCGACATTGACCGTTGTCGGACAAAAATGCGTCTACTTGAAGCACAATTTCGGACTGATTGAGACTTAAACCTAAGTGGGAAAAGACGCAATTGTTATGTTGGGTCAAACCACATTCATATTACACTAATGCAGTAAACTTTTCGCTCAACAAATTGGATAGGGATCAATCCATGTATTCCACTAATAAATATGGTTCATTCTATGGTTCGGAGGTCGTATGCGGTGTGACATCTGACGACCAATGAAAATGGAAGACAAAATGAGATATTTAATTGTGGGGGGTTAAAAAGTAAGTCTTACAGAGAATATGACCATGGAAAAGGCAGATCAATAACACAATAAAAGGACTATAATATGCCTACAAAATAGAAACACGAAGGCAAATAATAGAAGTGGCATTTTAATTACGACGAAAAAAAATACTTGGGTGGGTAATAAATTAAAAAGGGCAGCGATGCATTGCATCAAAAAGGCCGTCAATTCCTATACTTCATTAGAGGCAAAATTTCATAAAATTATAAGATACTGACAAGTTCAAATGTTCACATCAAGGACCAGCAAGTAGAATTGGAGATAAACACATGGCAAAGCCCTTCATAAGAAAAGCAGATGAAGATGAGGGCAAAGTACAGCATCAGTTCCACAAACCTTGTTAGGGTCATGCACTAAGACACCAGCGAGGAAACGAGAAGTTGATTTTCGACAATGAACTCCCAACAGACACACAAAAGGTGAAACGGTAACGAACCTTTTCTATTGGCAAAACGAGGAACGCTCCACCGCCAGCAGCCTCTGTGATAATCGCCAGATACTTTGGGTTTACGGAACAAAAAGTAGAGTCCCAACTGCTTTTCGTGATTCGAATTTCATCATAACAGAACTCCTTCTTATTGGGTTTGCCAATGATATGCTTGAATTTGCTTTTCCGAACAAACATACTTCAAGGGACGGAGGTGCTATTGGAGGTGGCTTGCTGAAGGAGAAGTACAATGCATTTACTTTAGTTTGCTAAAAAAACAGAATAATTTTGAAGTGCAAAAGTCAATAAGGTGATACTAAGATGGCTAACCAGTTGACTTGAAATGCCACATGCATTTTAGCTAAGACTAAATACTAAAATCCAGGTTCCACAGCTAGAATTAAGGGTAGCAAGAAAAGTACGAAACAGAAGGCAATCATAACCAATTCGATTCGATTGACATATAAATGTGCTAACAACAAAACGCTTTAAGCCTTCAAATGGAAAAAAACAAGCAAGAAATCATCATTAATAATCAATAAATCGTAAAGCTTAGGAAAACATAAAATGTAGGTTAAATTAAGTAAAATTGAGATGCAGGAGGTAAAAATAAATCACTAAATGGGCTCGGCCACATAAAAAATGCTTAGATTGCCGAACAAACTAAACTCACAAAATTAAGCCTTCGACAATCCTACAACGGTTTCAGACAAAGCGCGGATAAACGGTTATCACTGCTAGCGCGTACAAACACGTAAAAATCATATTAAGCAAATGTAGCAATATTATAACAACTAGGATTTATTTTTTAAGCAAATAAAGTTTGCGGTCAATTTTAAATTTGTTTGCTGCTCGATTATTCTAAAGTTATTCAAAGAAGTCCTGTTTTTTATTGCTGGTCATATGAAATAAATATATCTATTGACGACCAAGTACAGGCTTACAGAATAAATTAGCGTAATCTTTCGGTTTTAAAATTGCTTTGAAAGTTTTTTTTGGATCATATTATTTTTTTAGCCCTTCTGTGTGCAGAATATACTGTAGCGTCCCGAGGCTCCCTTAAGGCAAAAGAAGGCAAAGTGGCAGGATAGAATATATATATATATATTCACCGGACAGAGGAAAAACGGCTGCTGGCGTGGCCACCTCTGTGACCTTGACAGAAACCGGCAGCACAAACAGATAAAGTACTACATTGCCCCTCTCCTCTCTCGAGCGTCGTCCCCGACGCACCCCTTGGTGCACCTCCCGCGTTAGCCATCACAACATACTCAGTGCTGCAGCAAGCACCCACGAGCTAACCATGCCAGTCGCCGACATTCGACGCGATTGAGGCGATGCTTCACACCAATGTCAGTGATCCCTCTTGACAGTGCATTGCACTTCGAGTTTCGTCTGGCTTGGAAACAATGTTCGGAATAAGTGGTTCTGCCGACCATCAGTATGTCCGTAGGGGGCGTTAGTACGCCGATCTCCTTAAGCAAGTATATTAGGGGTAACCTTTGGAACGAAACTTTCCAGTTGTTGATAGCTTTCTTGTAGAACACGGAGATGGGCTAGATGCCGGAGGTGGACGTCGTTTTTGGCCCGTCCGTAGCACATGCACTTCTTTCGCACCACTGCAACATGCCGCAGGTGATAGAGATCGGGATGAAAACCCTATAGAGTCGGGTCCGCTTTCCGCTGCCACCAATGTAGCGTCCCGAGGCTCCCTTAAGGCAAAAGAAGGCAAAGTGGCAGGATAGAATATATATATATATTCACCGGACAGAGGGAAAACGGCTGCTGGCGTGGCCACCTCTGTGACCTTGACAGAAACCGGCAGCACAAACAGATAAAGTACTACAATACGGATATTCTGGAGATGTGGTTTATCATGCGTCAGAGAAATGGACCGTTTCCTCGAGCACGAGAAGTGAGTTGTGTTTTCGCCTCTCTTCCCTAGAAGGTGCATTTAAAGAAACATAAGTATTTAAGCAGGCCTACAGGAGGGCATGGTCCAAAGGCCAGGCCGCTCCTTAGAGGTACATTGGCGGTGCACCTAAGCGGTCTGTCACTAAAATTCGTCAATTCTACAAAAAATCAACGCTGTATGCACAGCATTTTTTCATAAATGTCACGAATTCAAAAAGTGTTATAAGTCCGGAAACGGTAATGGATGCACTCATTGTGTTCACTGCTTAATTCCCCCAGGGTTAGCATCAGGATACGAGCAAATTTTTAAGTATCTACCTGCATTACTTCAACCTCTGCAATTTTTTGCCTTCCTCTTGTCAATCATGCTGCCACTTGCTAACACATCTTTTTCACCGAATGCAGAATTTATTTGTTTTTTTTTCTTGCTGTGCTTGTTAACTGAGTCACCTCGAGTTTGTTAGTAGATGGATCTGAACTTATCATATTAAATTATTTTTATGATTGTGCTTGATGAAACTAGCAAAAAGGCAGCAGTTTGTCATGTCAGATGTCGTGGCACTACAACACTTTTAATCTTCCATTTGTCTTACACAGCATATTGTGGGTAGTTTACAAATCATCACCGTTTTATCAGGGGATTGGGCAGCTCTTCGCCTTGGGGGTCGGTGATATTCCCTCAGCCAAGATATCGGCGTAACCAGACCCTCTGCCACCTAAAAGGTACCTTCAAGCAAATCCACACTACCAAACAAACGAGAGGAGGTGTCACCGTTCAGAAGCCTACTGATTCAATCCAGGAGGATTGAGAACTTTAACTAGATATGTAGTTCCGAGTTAGTGGCACCGTATTTTCCGAGTGCTCCAGTGAAAAGCATAAAATGTATGTTTTGGTAGACTGCTTAGTCTACATTTACTCACCGACCCATCTTTTATTTTAAGCCTGTCAGATATTTCAAACCATAATGCTTTCATATCAATCAAAACGAATCCATCTTTACTCGGTTCAGCCTTCATGCAACAAGTCTTCCTTGTGGGCAATTTGCATAGCTCAAATATTGCCCTTTGAGTTCATGAATTTCTCAAACGTCAACGAAATTAATCCCACGGCAGAAGCTTCACGCATTGTCCAAGCGCTTGAAGGGCACCATGATGCTTCCCTACCACGTGCATTCTGAGGCAAGTTTTGACTGCAACCTTCATACGTGACCTCAACGACGGCCTGATTCACATTTTGAAAAAAATTAATGTCATAAATAAATGGTCACTTGGCATTGAGATCGAAAGGCCTTCACTACAGCCCAGGTGCAAAGTTCCGCCCTTAAATAGCTTTCAAGAGGTGTACACTGGTAGCCTGCTGCCACCGTTCCCCAATAAACACAATGGCCTGCAGTTAATTAATGGTTCGCAGCTCGGCCAGTACCCATTCAAAGCATGTAGTTAACGCACAAAGGTGGAACCCAACAAAGCCGGCACACTGGTCCAGGCCTAGGCAAGACCGAATGGGTGGAGTCACTGTGATACGAAACACAAATAACACGTGTTAATGGCCGTTTACAGCCTCGTTTCCTAAAAGTGTGCAGCAGGGTAGAAATTTTTTTCCGCAATTTGACATGACTCAGAGTGAGTATTATCCACTACTGCGACCTTATGACCTTTATGCGTAACCCAGGTTACAAGTCTTATTTAGGTAATCAATGAAATACGCATGTAGTTTTATGGTAGTTATTACAATTTTCCGATTTTAGGCAGAACTTCCCAACAGCTAGCTCCATCCATATTTATCCGCAAACGGAGTTAAATAACATTATCCATTTTCTGCAATGGTTTACAACATTATTATGTGTTTTTGATAATTAACGAGTTAGAATTAGAATTTGCTCGTTTCGAAGTCAATAAATTAACCTTAGGTTGGAATTTATGTTAATGTGAATTTTATAGTGCATAGCCCAACCCAAGACACTGTTCCAACGCCTTCTGGTCGCATTGAATTTTAGTTTAAGATTTTAAACGGAAGTACTGAGGCATTAACAGACACAATGCAAGCCTATTCGAAAAATGGTTGGGTTCATTCTGAGTCTAGGCCATAGAAATTTAGCCACTGTGTGAATTATGGCCTCTGAAAACGCAGAAAAGTGGGTGACTGTGAAATTAACTACGTCGGTTCCCATCACTCGGCTGACGCGGTAAGGCATAGTGAAGGTAGCACCGAAACGATAAGTGAAACCGTAAACCTGAGGGCAAACTGAGTGAGAAATACGAGTGGAACTTCTAACCTGATTTAAGGCTAAAAAGGCAAGTGATATTTTAAATGTTGCAGTCAAGTAACTTGTGCAATTCGAAGGAGCTTAATGACTGCCCATGTCTTCTGAATTGAGAGAGTGAACACTTGGAATGCTTGAAGCAGGTGATGGCTTTTCTTAAGGCCAAAAACACGAAGGAATGCAGATTACTTGAACTTAAAGAAGACGAACTTGCGCCCCTAAATGAGGTGAATGGTACCGAGAAGAATTCGTGCTAATGTCCTGCATTCTTACGTGTAAAGGAAAGGAAGGAAGTTCACTGGTAGCATTGCATTTGCCTTCAATACATTTCTTCATTTTTTCAGACTAACATGCCTTAAGTTTTTGCTACCTACCCACAGTTCTATTTTAATAGTTATTTTGATAGATGCAATTAAAGTTGCGCTACAAGAACTACTTTCCCTAACCTGCATCTCAGTAAGTCTGCACGCGGAGCTTCGATAAGCATTTGTGTACCAGATGCATCAGGTAGAGCGAGGAGCGTCGGGAAACGCCCATATAAATAGCAAAACATCGGGAGTTTGAATTAGGAACGGATGGATATGGACCACCATCCGTGGTTATGATTTAGTGCATGGAAATGCACCAGCCTTAAATTACACTTTCATCTAATGGGCACTTTTAATGTGGGGAAGTTTTAGCCTCACGATTACTCCTCTTAAGGGTTTATGTCCAAACCAATCAACGGCTCCCACCACAAATAAGTAGCGCTTATGATACTATCCCATGGAAGTAACTTTGCTATGAATTAGGCAAAATCACATGCCTCGAAGCTTCAAAGGACTCAGGTGAGTGAGTCGTACATCCTCGGCTCCCGAAGGTGTTTGTGTGTGAAAAAGTGGCAGCATGCAACACCTTCTACTGCATATGGACAGAAGATTGCATAGCGAAGCAGAAAGGCTTCATGTCTGAGAATCAGGATTGAAATACTGTATCGAGGTATTTAGGGTTGCCATGGTTTTGGTGCACAATTCAAAGTAAGCGAGGCAAGAAATTGGGATCGTTGATAAAAATAACCTGAGGAAGGCACAGCATATCAGTCAAGTCAGTACTTTGGAAAGTGTTTTGATTTCCTCTCTTCAATTGACTTCTTTTTTTCCACTTAAATAGCCCATTAGTTAAAAATCTCTAGTTCAAGTACAGGCTTGTCAATTTTTTTGTCAAAGAATGAAGCGACTCACGGAAAGTCAAGGGTCTGTCAACTGCCACATATTGTGTTGTTTTATGCCCTTCTTTGGCAAACGTGTCAAACTAATTTAAACATGGTGCCATGCTGCTTCAATGCTGAGTTTGTGCTTACTTTTTGCAAAAAATGAACCGCTTAAAGAAAACTACACATTTTGGGACACCTTAGTCATTGTGTACTCACAGTAATTGTATTCATTGTGGTATATTCACATAAAATGAACAATTGTACAATAAAAATTAGATTTTAAGGAACTAGGAAAGATAACTAGGGCAGCCTCTTGCCGTTTGGTTGCTGTCTCTTCGAAGAGGAAGACAGTGGCAGATCTTGTCAAATCGCCTGTTGTCAGGACTGAGCAGATTAGCGTTTGAGATTTGCTGTGACATTTTTTGGCTCTACAAGTTTTGGCAAGCTTTGCAACTGGCCAAAATTTTTGTTTGCTGGAATGTGTAGCATTGAAGGCACAAAACCTTGCTCTGTATTTCTTGCTTTTGTATCGACCTGTTGGGACGATGCCAAAAACAAGGAAGTGAGCAATCAAACACGCTTGTTACTGTTGAATGACCACCCACAGTTGTCTAAATGATTAATATCACTTTTCTAACACATAGCTGCATGTGAAACGCAAGTACAGCATCTGTTAAAGTCCATTCCAACCAAAAAAGAAGTCATTTGGAGTCCCATCCTCACAGGCCGCCTCTCCACATCTCCAGAAGCGTAATTTGTATTAATAATACACACATTTTTAAGCGTTGATTTCTACGCAAAGTTGGTATACTGAGGATCGCATTCAGTGGCTGTTAAATGACACAGAATTTTGTGAAAGAAAGCTTCAACGGAGGACATAACTGAGCTGTTACACTCGGAGCCTGATTGCAGCATCAAATGCACAGTTAACCCTCTAATTAACTCGATTTGCATATTTTATTGTCAGTACACAGTTAATTACATGAGTTACTTTTGATAGCAACTTGCTTTTTCAGTTATGATTGCGTTGATGTTTTTTCATCAAAAGCACCCACCAAACAGGAGCTAAAGAGTGTTTTTGGTTACGAAATGCTGCAGATCACCGCAGAACTGAAGGGAGGACAACAGGCTCTTCTTGTATGATAATATGCCGCTGCGGTAGTATGGCAATAAACCGAACACAACCGACCCGGTTGAAGAAGGCTTCATGACCTAGGCAGCATGCCTTCCAATCAGGCATGGTAAACACCAACGTTGTAAATATTTAGTTCCATAAACAATTTTGTTCCCTAAGCGTTTGATGGGATACATATGTGCGTGTTTGTGTGTGTGAAATTTTTAACGAATAACCCTTAAGAATGTGTCTACGTAACTTTTCGTGTGTGCGCTGAAGATTATCGTCACTTGTCATTGTTGGGGTTCGTTAAAGGACAACATCGCTATTGTGTGGTCAGGTGTTTATAAAACACTCAAAAACAATGCTGTTCCATGCATGTGTGCTACTTCCTTAAGCAATCACATTTTACTCACTTCTTAGAAATGCAAGTGGTACTCTGAAGCAGTCCGATTCACTCAAGATTGTTGCATTCTTGACCAGCAATTATAAATGGGTAAGGGTTGACGTAGTACATGAGAGTGGGTTACTTAAGTACACTTGTGGAGAAAATTTGGACACTCGAAGGCTCGATTGCTGACCTCTAAAGCACGTTGCTTTGTGTACTTTTACGGAGCACTTTAAGAGTTAGAGTACACCCGGCCGTAAACATGTGCCTAGCCACCCCAAAAGTGTGTTTTGGTAAATATGCCGAATTGACTACCGACAGTTTACAGAAAGGCACGATCTGATCCCTAAAATGCTCCCACCGCCTCTTCTTGGGGTAGGTTTAATGAAGTAAACATTTTCCTCATCCCAGCGCCCACATCCATCGTCTGGATGTGCCACCTCCCGCCTGGGTGGTAGGAGACTCTGCATGTTCACTCGCCAGACAGTTTGGAGGCAAAAAAGTCAACCCAAAAAGGCCGAAGCATGATACCTAATTTAGCGTCTGAAATTTTTGACATTTGCTGCAAATGTCAAGGTGGTATTTCCAAACAAAAGGCACTGCTTCAAAACAACAACACGCCCATGTACAGAGACATCGCATCCGCAAAAAACAAAAAAGAACGCCAGTATTTGAATGGTCGAATGCAGCATTTTGGGGTGGAAATACTATATTTTGATATAAAGAATGCCTACGAATGATGCTTTTCTAAAGGCTTGTTACATGGATCTACTCAGTAATTTTCATCAACGCCGCAAAACACGAAATACAAAGTCACTTTACACATGTAACAAAGTAGTTTTCTGTCTGATGACTCAGTTGAAGCCGTAATTAGATCAGAACAATGCCACGTACTACTTGGCAATTCGTTCGAATTTTAACTACTAATTGAAAGGTAATTTAAAGTTTATTAACAGCTGGTAGAAGTGTTGTATCTGATAGAGAAATGCCTTAATTATTGTCGCGAACCACAATTTAACTGATTTGGAATTGGTCGTAGAGGAAACTGATACACAATTTGTTCTTAAACATTTTGAGGGATCATTTCCTTAACTTTGACCTGAGTCCAGAGTGGCTGATGAACGCAAAGTAGGGAGAGGAAGAGGAGGAAGAAGAATGGTAATAATGGCACTTTGTTGGAACAGTGCACTCTGTCCTGGCACCATTTTATGGTGTTTTGGGTCCCCGCGGTGCCAAATGCAACGGAAGGGGAGAAAAACGTGAGTGGAGGAACAAGTGCATGTGGGCAGGCATGGTTAGGAGAGCATGCACATACTTTTCTTCGCAAACATTCATGGCATTGCCTTTTCGCCACTTTTGCTTCCCAATGCCAAAATCCGATTGGTTTAAAACAAAGTGACTGAATGAATGCCGCAGAGAATTACATAATTGCACTCAACAAAATCATTTCAACTGCCACAAGACCGAAGCATTTACCGAGGAGGGGAGAGGGGAATGCCAAAGCTCGAGAGGAACAACGGTATGCATAAGCTATCTGCGCTACGACAATAAAAACCATCCTTTGACCGTATCCAGTCTGGAATATTGCTGTGTTAAATTAAGTCTGCGTTTCCTAGACGATAAATCACTTACAGCATGCAACGAAACACCAGCAATAAGGCGAACTGGATGGTAGGTTTATTTTACCCCAAACATCAGACATTTTCCTCTGTCAACACAAGGGATTAACAGAAGAAGCGGTACAATTAACTGGCCTTAGCTCCTCCTTGCTTTGCATTTCTCAAACGTTTTCTTCGAGCTAGCTGTGAGAATTTTCACACAGTGTAGGAAAATTAAGAAACTGACAATGAGAGACCGCTTACTTGAATAATTCCAATATAAGTATTTTAACCAAAAAGAAATGAATGAGTGGATTTTTCACAGTGGGACAAAAAAAACAAACATCAACAGAACCCTGGCATTGCAGCAACTATCCCAATGCTGATGGTAATTGTCAAAGAGGTAATTAATTTACTTCTTTTATGCATGGTCTTGTGCAAACGCATGTGATTTTATAAGGTCCAAAAGGTGATCCTACCTTGGCGGGTAAATTAAACCATCAACTACAGTACTAGGCGACTACACAGACTAATGTGGAATCAGTTGGGCAAATTCCTTAACATTATCTTCCAGAGGGCACATTTATGAAGATAGATGGTTAATGATGCTAGTTATCCATTAATAAATTTTGCTTAGTGATGCGCTAATGTGTGTTTGCCTTCCCGATGGAGGGTGTGCCAAGTTAGAACTTCAAACGCAGTTGGATGCTGCGGTGAGCATCGAGACGTGGGTAAGGCCTCAGTCCATCTACTTAGACTGCATAAAGTTCATTTTGTGAAATTGATAGCCGCATAAATTGCAGCGTCATTTACTTCACCTTGTCGCCACTCACGCACACACACACACGCATAGACGCATACACATCCACCAGGAACGCGCAAAATTTATGGGTGTGGTGTCAGAAAAGCAAATTGGCAATAGCATACACGTTGTCAGAGAAATTACTATTTACAACTAGAATTCAAGACTCGTTAGTTCAAAAATAGGGATTAAAGTGGGGTGATAAGGGTATGTAAACCACTGTCTTTAGTGATCTAGTCCCTGTTATTTATGGGAGCAGGTTCCCTAAGTAGACCACCGGTTCTGTTCGTTATGCCTTTCAACGTATTTCCTGCAGTGGATACTAAAAAGCTGCATTGGGAGCTGGTGCTGCATTAATATTTCTGTCTTGTGATCTCCTCCTCCTCCTCCTCCTCCTCCTCCTCTCAGTATGGCATAAAATGTCACTGATCTCCTCACAGAAGTCTGCTTTTACTAGGGAGAGATAGAATGACCAGTTTCCGAATACTAAAATCTACCTTAAGATACATGAAGCTTTGTCTTTTATGAAATGCTGAAAAGTCATACTTTTCACAGCAAAGGGCCTATAAGTGCAAGGCATTATTTTTATGGTCCTCTTTCACTGCAGAGGCTGAATTCAACGGCTCTGTTACTGCAACCCAAGACATGGCATCACTCACGGGTCAACTGATTTGCAGACCCTGTTTACTGGGCGGCTGTCGCGTGTTTTCATAAACACTGAGTCTTCGCACCGCATGGGGTGTCTGAATGAAATATTTCATACTGCGCATTTGTGTCAGAGAAACATAATCAAAATGAGATTTTAAATTAATAAAAGTTAGTTCTTTCAAAACCCACATTTGTGCGATTCAACGATTTGGTATGCGTGAAATACTTTGAGATGCGATGTTTCTTTCAAGTCAGCATAGTCGACTAAGGAATTGAGCAATTTTAAAGGCGTCATTAGGCTTTGCTAATCAGATGTTAACATGGAGACTACGACTGCTCCTCACGGAAGTAAACATCATCAAAATTCTCTTGAAGTGGTTTACAAAGTGCACAGCCTCCCGTAAATAAGTGGACATTCTTTGCCACATTTGGTGCATGGAGTTGTTCTGCAACTGCCATGGCAGAGCATGGCTCGATCATCCCCACATTAACTGTGCCGTTGATAGATTATGAGGGGAGCTGCTATCGAAACACAAGCGGATTTTGGTCATAAAGTGGTTTTATGTTCTCGCATGGATGCGCAGGAAGCTAGAGTACTCAACTGGTGGGACTTGAATGGCACTAATTTCATCCCTGTTCATCCTGAATTGTCCGAGTTAGTTGCCTGTGAAAGCCTTAGGCTTGCGCTAATAAGCATCTAATTAATCCCATCTCATCGATAACTCTTGTAAAAATTGTCAAAGTTGGGCAAGTTGTATATTACTGGTTAATAACCGTGTAAACCTCTAGTTCCACAACGGTTATGGCATGACCATTGCCTTGTTTGATGTTGTAAGCTTCGATCTGTGCTACGCATCCGGACGTGCATTTAAAGTAGAGCAGACCTAATCCAGTGTTTTTGAGAAAGTTGGCATCTTAATCAGTCTGTCTCGACCCACCCCAAAACCCCAATCCTCGATGCCTCATATGCATGCGAAGTGGTGTGCTAAACTCCGACCCTCACTGTCTGCTCGCTCAGCCAAGCAACAAGTTTCAACTCTGGTCGGCATTTTATTGCCGAATCTTCAGTTAAGTGCCAAGAGAGTTGTGTGAATTTGCAACGGTTTTTGTTGGCGGGTTGCGCTCCCTGCAGAGAGCTACCGGGCCGTTGCTCCCAAGATGCGGGCTGTCATCGTTCCCTATTACCGATGACAGCTACTTAACTAATGTATACATGTAAATAAAGGGAAACTGTGGTCTAATTGTCCAAATGTCAGCAGAGCACTCGAGACATGACGATTGCTAACTGGAATATATCCAATTCTTTTGTCATTTTCAATCAGCTTATTATTTTGGTAAGGACAAAAACCAACGACAAACCCAACGACCTTGGTGGTGGCACCAAAATACGTTGGTATTACTTATTCCATCCAGATCGGTCGGTTTTCTGTGTGTTTTTTCACAGCCGTAGCAGGTGACAGTTGTTTCACCACAAAAAATGCGGCGTGTTTTACTTTTGTGTGTACGGACAATTAGGAGTCCAAAATTAGAAGATGGTTGTGTTCGTGGATTCCCACAACTGTTAAATGGAAGTGTATTGGAGCATTCCTGTCTGTGTTTTAAGGGGAATTCTATATTTAGCTTCAACATCTGCACGACGACTGAAGTGGCATCGCTCAACCCATCATGTGCGTCTAACCATGTGAGGCGGTTTTTTTTCCGTCCAAAAAGGAGTATTAGTTTGTTTCATTTGCATTAAATGTGTCGGCCTTTTTTGCCGAAAATTCTTCCACACCATGTGTCACAACTGTCCAACTTCACTTTCCGTATCGTAATGGGGATTTTGGAAGAACTGCTGAATCTGATCATCCGATGCATCACAAAAACCTTTTTTCTTTGTCCTAGGAGAAAAGGGGGAAAGCAAAATCCCCTAGGAATTTCTTCAAGTTAAGCATTTTTGAAGCTTTAATTTCCTCGCCTTTTGCTCGTTTTTTTTGGGACGCTTTTGGACAATTCATTCATTTTGCTCTCCAAAATAATTTTTTATTTTTCTAGATTGCCATTATTAGACGAGGGGTGAGGGCTTCAAATGCGTATGTCACAACTATTTGATCGCCTGGGATGCGGCTGGTTATCGTAAAACTTGTTTTGTGGGTTACCAGGTTTGTGACCTTTCGGGTTTTGTCAACAAACTTTAATTGCAAAATATTTCCCCCATTTTTTCGTAGGTGGCAGCATGGCCTCCTGTCCCAAAAACCAAAGTAGCCTGACGGTTGGGAACGCGTAATCAGTAGGCAGAATAAGGAAGACTAAAACGGAGGATAAGGCAGTCAGGTAGATCTTCATTGCGTTTTGGATTCCCGATACTCACCCGGCCAACAGACGGCTCCTTCATTCACAAATCACAAATGACTGTAAGTTCAAGGGCTTGTCTCTCTAAAAAACTGTGAATGGGGTATAAACAAGTTACTCAGCATTCCTGGTCTAGCTGTAAATTTACGCCATTTCAGAAGCACCAGCAATAAGGTGGAGGGGTCCTAAAACCTTGCCGATGTTTTGATTGGACCATCGCATCGCCTTCCTCTACACCCCAATAAAAGCATTGTTTAGATTCATTTGTAACGCAAAGCCAACTCTTTAGCTAACCATGGACTCTCAGCTAACTTTGCTTTAGGAATTAGCTTTGATGGTGTGGTTCTAAACTGATTACCTTTCTTACAGTTAACAGTTGCTAAAGCCACTCGTCAAATTACAACACAAAGAACCAATGAGTTTGCAAAGACGCGCCCTACTTCCTCCCCAGGGGTGAATTTAATAAACGCTTTCTGCTACACTAGGGCCTTTTAACTATGACACTTCAATCGTTTAGCCAGATTTTGATTTCACCCACTAACCTACTCTCTTGGCATCGTATATACGCGCTATTTCTTAAGTAAGTGCATTTGTAATTGGCAGTATCGCATTAAAATTTCAAGGAATTACTGTCTAATTTTCTGTCAAGCCAGACGCCAGAGAGCGAGGCGACTGCTGGTAGTTAACTTGCAATGCCACTGCCTGGACTCATTGCCATTAACCACTCATGCACACATCCTGGTCGACATGCTAGAGGCAGTTCCATCTAAAAAAAAACTCAATTTGCATATTTTTTTTGAAATCAAAGTTCCAAGTTAATTTATTTTGCTTACTTTCACATGGAAAGCCCACTTGTCATCCACTAATGTTTAATCACGCAAATCAACAGCTGTCCGTCCATTCACTTCAATACTGTTTTTTAAATTGCTGGAGCTTATAGAATGAAAAAAAATTAAAAGTCTTTAGGCACAAAATTTTCGACACAGGTTCTTTAAGCACATCTGCTACTTGGCAGTTATTTTTTTCACCTGCATTCAATCTATTGAATTGACAAATAATTTTCGTAGGAAATGGCAAAAATTCGGAGAATATACAACGGTTTCGATCAAGCACCCTCAAATAAATACGAACTGATGTTGTCAAAACGAATAATTTTTGGTCAGTTTACAGTGGGGAGACGGAAATCTCAGCCCTCGAGACGTCCCCAATGTAGCTATGCCCATTGGCCTAGCGCTTGTACTGCCAGTAAGGTGGTTAGTCCCATTTCCTTTTCTCATCGCGGCGACGTCGCTCAAGCCTGTGCTGCGTGTCGGGGGGTGCGCACGCACCCACGCACGTGTGCGTGCATGCACGCAGACGCCCCAACTGGCGCGTGTTCAGGTGTGTGCCCAAGTGGGCTAGTTTGGCACACCCCCTTGATGCGTGCATGCATGCGTGCACGCTCCCACCTGAGCCTCTTCCTCATTGGATCCTGAGGCTCGTCGCTGTCTTCACGGACGTTTTATTCACCTTGGGAAGTTTTCACTGTGCAACTCTAAAGATAGCGCAAAGTAAGCGAAAAGAAAGATGGGATAAGGAAGAAGAAGAGGTGGGAGAAGGATAGTGATTAGACAGTCACGTTGGCAAGAATTCCATTTTAAAATTTACCCAGCAGTAAATTCTATCACCATTTGCCACAGGTGGTTAGCCTATTTTAAAGAGTTATCCAGAAGGAACATTCATTATATGTCGACTGTTTATACACAAAATCATTATACTGAACAAAATATAATCATTACTAAGCCCACTCTGGACCAAAAGAGTAGGAAAGGGCAGTGAAGTGGATAATGTTCAGGGAGATTTTAATTATTTTGTTGTTTTATTGGCGTGCCAATGTACAGACATCTATATCAAATTTAAATATATCCTACAGTTTGGATATGGTTCGAGAACCAGTAGTGATGGGGTGTTGTTAGTCAAGCTACTTTTTTCAGCGGTACAGCTCTACAGATAGTTGGTAAAAGGGCAATTTGTTGAAGGTGCACCTAGTACAGGCAAACACTGCAAACAGTATACTATTACAGAGGAATTTGATGGAGTAAATGCAAACCGTCCGGCAAAAATGCGTGTAGTGCATTTTTGCCGAATGGACGTCCCATATTTAATAAACCTTTTGGTCCTAGAGATGCGTTATCACCCATCATAATTCTGTCTAGATGCGTTAGTCTCCAGAGGCGACGCAGTGATGAAAATCTCAATTCCATCCTTATTAAAGCACGGAAAAGGTTTGGGAGTTTAGAACCATGGCGTTTCCCTACATTAGAGTAGGGTAGATGACTACAAACTGATGTGCTAACCAAATTTTGGTTTGTGTAAGATGGGGATGTCTAACATTACGGCTGCGAAAGCTTACACTATGTTTTAAAATGTCGATCGTTACTTTGACCTCGACCTTTGGACATACATGACTCTAATTGTGGCGTCAAAGCTTAGAGCTTTACATATCTTAAGTACTACTAAAGTAGAGCAGTCCCACTTTTTACTGTGCAATACTGCAGGGCAATCTAGTAAACTCCCATGCTGCACGAAATCATTTGAATGGGGCAACTTGCTGTGCAGCCACTCAAATGCACCCCCAGTAAAATGGCAATCCACCATAAAAGCCACAGTTATTTCAAAACCATAAACTTCTAAGGCAATCACGAACTCAAATGGAACTCTTTTCCATTACCTCCACCAGTTATGAGGAAATAAGAAATTGAAACATGCCTACGCTTAGTAACTTCGAATATGCTTCGTCGTAATAATTATAGGGTCAATCGGTTAGTCTAGTCGCCAAATTAAAAATAGAGTTTTACATTAAGCGAACCTTCAAGTGACTAAGTACTAATTCCACTTTGAGTGGGAAAGAAAGACGCTCTCCATCGGCTTGTAATCCAAAAATTCCGAAACTCCTCCGGACAATTGGTGTACACCTCATCACTTCAATGCGGATGGCAGACATGGACGTCCTGGAGAGTTTCAAGGATTAAAAGCGTATTAATCAATTTATGTTACGACACATTTCCGTCCCATAAAACACGGATTCCTCAAATTATAACATTGCCATCTTGATGCTATTTTTCCAAATTGTCATCCCCTTTGCATGGCATTTAGACTGCAAAGCCTAAAGATGCTTTGCAGTGCGGTCTGAGTAGCAGTGGCATTCGACCGAAGGGGCGCAGTGCGCCTATTAAGCCTTTCGAATGATGCCTTGAAAAATGTCGGACCATGACGTGGACCGAATGGAGGAAAAAAATCTCCTGTCTTTTAAAAAAGGCCCCACCCAAGTGAATAGCACTTTTCCCTAACGAAATAACAATGTTTGTGTTCCATGTTTACTCGGCCCAATAAAGTGGTCATTAAACTGAAAATAAAACAACTGCAGTAGATGGTATACCATCAGTTGGGCAAGTAAGACAACCTCAATTCGACAAGTAAGGCCTGTGGGGTTATTCCCCATCACATCACTGATGGCCGCTAAAATGCAAGGGAATCCCTAATCTCTGGCGGTGCCAACATCGGCACTCGCGCCACCCGTTTACTTTCACAGCTCTGCAGGCCAAACGAGTTTGTAAACAACGTTCCACAACGACGCCTCTTAAAATACAATAGAACATGACTGATAAGGCTACATTTTGTGGACTCTTGTGATTCAGAAGTTTTCGGAGGCCTTCTCAAGGGACTTATCATTTTTTCTGCCTTCGTCGGTATGCAACTCGTGCCTTAATGAGAAAATTTACGGGTCCTTAATGCGAATTACCCTTCGCATAATATAGGAGCGAACGTTTGGATTCTTCTATACGTTCACGATTTTCACAGTCCGTAGGTAACTTACGGGATGATAAAAGTTTATTGGAACTCCTCGAAGCAAAGAATATATGTGTTTCGTTTAGCATAAATTTGGCATTTGAGTTAGCCCTAGCACATTACTGGGAAAACCATCAAAAACCCTTTTCTGAATAAGTTCTTCGTTGAAATTTGAATGACTTATCGACTCCATGGAGATTGGTTTTCGTTGGACTAGCTTAGAAGGTATTAGGAAAATCTGGGCGTCCAGCCTCCTCCACTAGTGTCAGACGGAGGGTTGGAGACTTCCTCGAGGGTCTCAAAGCCCGTTGTAGCATTTACGAGGGGGCGACGCCCTAATAACGAACTGACCGAGTGGCTTAGGGTGGCACAGGCTCCTGTTTGCGGTGGCCTCTAATCACCATAACCTTCACAGTCTGAATAAGGCTCCGCCCCGTATGCGACTTCTAATGCCGTTCCTTGATTTCGTTCCCGGACTCGCATGACTATGTACCCAGGGGAAGCTTTTATCACCTTTAGCTATGTCTACAGATTTTGTTTTGACTTTATTGGCTTTTGACACATCACTAACTGTTGCAGCATATCAACTAAAAAGTCGTCGCTGATGTGAATAGTAAATGCGTCATAACAAGGGGATCTGGTTTCTCTGTGAAATCTGCCTTGTGCTGGGCATGCACAAAAGCCTAAAAGTGAACGCCAGACAGACGGTTTATTGGGGGCTGTTAATCTTAGAGACTTTTCCCTTCACTGCCGTCTGCCTCTCCCCCCGTAACCATGCAGCTACCGTGCCTCCGGTTAATCTGCAGCATAAATTATTACCAATGGAATTAACAAACAATCCATTACAATTAAAACGTTCTTTCTGAATTTTAAAACAGAGCAATTTCTTCCTTTCAGACTGTTCTTAGAGGAAAAGGCTGCAGAGCACTTGTTGCCTGTTTTCGTGCGACTTTGCCAAGAAAGTTCCGCAGTCTAAATATGTTTTTTTTTTCTGAGAGAGAACTTAGGTTAACCCAATTGCTACCATGAAGTGGATTTCACCGACGTAGAAGGGAACATTAGTGTCGCTTAATAAATCCCGTAAGCAATACTGCATGCACATGTTTAAATTGACCTTTTGAGCATTCACACTCAAACAGGTAGCTTCACCACCTGGACTCCCATAAGTTTATATTGAGTTAATTGTTCGCATTAAACTAGGCTTAAAAAAGACTTGAAATGGAATAATTTGTTTTTATGACACATCATTGAAATGCAATCCTCAGTTGATACGGCGATCCATAACTAATGGGTGGGATAATGGATGCCCACAGCCAGCAAAATTTTGGCGCAGTATGGGGTGGCTAGCTTGATTATAGTTGCACTGTAGGTACTTCTCACAGAAACATGTTGAAACTTGAAGAGGAACGGCTAGGCCATCGAGACATGAGGGTCGATTTTTATACATCACGTCGGCAAGATGCACATCCGCACACTCGCTGCATCGCTGGGTGTCGAACCCGCACCAACCAATCAACCAGTAAGTCAGTCTATTCATGGGTCTGCCGACTGGGTGGTGTGCCGCGGCATGCAACAGTGAAGGTGGCATTTGATTTAGAGTCGAACGGCGCCTCTCACTATGACTCCCGATGGCTTTGCCGGTACAACGCCTTCCTAATTGAAATCGGCATTTCATTCCCCTAGACCTTATTCGAGCTTCCTCTTCGGTGGGATTTTTGTGTCCTTGATTCAACTGCTGTTATAAAGAATTCAAATCGCAATTTAAAATTAAAGACACCTCCTTACATTTTGAAATGAGTACAAAAATATGACCTGATGGTACAACAAATAAAAGCATCACAGTATTAGTTTGATGAAAACTTGGATCCAAATGCGGTCATGCGAATTCCAGTTTAAATATTCCCTCTTTTTTAACCAAAATGTCGCATTCGTTTCATTTATAATAAATTAATCTTATCGAAGTTTCATCGAACCGCACAGCTATCCCAAGTCTGGACTTCGAACATTTATGTTTATTTTTCCCACAGAGGCGATTCAGTGTTCGGGGGCGAGGGTTTCAGCTAATGTGCATGCAAGTGATGCGCGTTATAATTAGAGCAACTCGAGCAAAGGAAAACGGCTGAATTTGCAGAAATTAAATATTGAAGGACAAAGTGGGTAGAGCAGAAGCATACCGTTAGTCTTCAACTCAACTTCGACATAGGTGCGTCGGTTAATGGTGAATGCATTGTCGAAAACGTATTTTGACTCGTAGATAGTCACTGCGATGGATAATTCGAGAGGGGCTATGGGAAGGTAGAATGATTGGTCAAAGTCGTACATGTTTACACTGATGTCTAGTGGTAGGAAGCTATGGACAGAAGATCTTCACGGCTTGCAACTGAATGGTTAGGCGAGGACCCCAAGGCGTCGATATGCAATTCTATTATAGATGTTGCCTTAAATTTCAGGTAGAAGCGTTTTACTGTCAGAAAAAGTCAGATCACAAATCGTAGGAAGAAGGCGGTAAGCAGCTTAATCACGATCGCTCACTTTAAAAGGAGAGTCACTCAGTTCTGCTTTTGTTGCATTTTTGGGTTTGTTTCTGACTTCCAGATTTGAGGATTCACCTAAACAAAAAAAAAAACATATAAATACTAAGTCCTATTTACTGTTAGATCGAAACACTGGTTCCCTTTGGTGGAACTAGAAAATTATTAATTCGATCCTATTTTGGAGTCGATGTGTATCTCTAAATCACGTGTATATAGTAACTCATAGCGGTCTTTTAACGAAATCCAGCAGAGTCTTTCTAGATCGTTGACGAAGTGAATCTCGATTTGGCACAATGTGAAAACGCCTTTATGTGCGAGCAAACCGATTTTCCTATCCACTTCTGCCAACTGCAGATGAATCATGGGGGAGTGAATGGGAAAGAGGCGAGAGGGAACGGATAGAAGGGCTGCGGACGACTTTGGCCTCTCCGGCTCGTCGCACCTACCACGTGTCTGCATTAACAGCATTAGCGATGGTGGTGACTAGTGTTGCTTCTTTGAGGCGGGAGGCATTCTTTTCCTTCTAGGATGTCCGCTAACGACCACGCCCTTTTCCGGCCTAGATTGAATAGAATTTGGACAGTGATTTACTTTGGTCTGGTGGAATCTATATAGTCGTGGTAAATTATACACTCCGCCATATCGCTTTCTACTTTCTGCTTTTATTACGATGGTGTGCAAATGTGGCAGCATAATAGACATTTTTTTGTTATTACCATCAAGCTATTGAAAGCAGCATTAAAGATTTTGTGCGGATTGAGGAAAGGTTTTAGTATGAAATGGGAAAACCAGACACCATCTCTCCAACCAGCGCTTTATGCCAGCCCGCGAGCTTGCATCTTCGTGATCAATTTTACCTTCCAAATTGAGGTTTCTGAGCTAATCAGACCCGCAATGCATACTAGTTCCACCCAAAACTTTGCACGCATCCAGATTTAGATGAAGAAACTTTGGAAATTTTTAAATGCTCCTCAACCTTTCTTTACGTGGTGCATTTATTTGACATTCCAACTTGCGGTAAAATTGGAATTCAAGCAATGAAACGGAGGTGTATGTGCACCTTTACTCGGTCGTGAAGTGAAAATAGTTTGTGTCGTGTGTCACTATTGTCGCCCAGCTTTTGCTGCAACGAATAACCATTCATTGTCTGCACCAGCATGAATCACATCTACCATTCGTTGGACCAGTAAAACTAGCATGACTAAACGTCACGTAGCACAATCGTAGGACAACCTTGAACCAGAAGCAAGCAGGAGGCAGTGATTAGAATGGATGGTGAACGCATATTTACATTTGTCAGATGAAACTGCGCACCTCCATAGCTCGGACACACACACACACATACTTGCCCTCCTGCTTACTCGAATACCCGCATGTTTATCAATTAAACTAAAGCAAATACCTGTTTGGCGCACCACTATCCGCCCTTGGAGAGAATGCAATTTCACTTCGGTGGTGTCACCCTTCTGTGCAGATCATGTGGACATGCACATTTGTCGTACATCATGCTATGCTGCTATGCAAACGCAACAAATACTGGCGGTTCTTTTGGAAAATCGTGGGACAAGCATTTGACGAAGTAGTTATTTTGACGTCACTCCACTTTGTCAGATGGAGAGAGGGCAGGCAGCCTTACATAAACCCGAACGCATTATTAAATCAGATGGAGATCTGCAGATGATTAGTGTGCCGTTGCAGTAACGTTATTGCCCCGTTCAGGCTCGGTAGCGCGTCAGAATACAGAGACAAATCAGATTACCTGAATGAACATGACCTCTTCCAACTTCGATTGTAATATTTGAGAATAGTGTTAAGCTTGTGACACAGTTAGGCGCAAATTTGATGAAGAAGCAAAAGCAACAAAGTGGAAATTCAGATTAAGAGATTTCGCCATTTATGACTGCGGACTAAGTTCTCTCATGACGTTTGAGCTTGCAGAGGAAATGTTGCGTAGCTCAAAACTTAGTCAGTTCATCATTGTACCGCCTTTAATAAATATGCACATTTTATAGTACACTCTCGTTCTCAATGCAGCTGACACTGTCAAAACGGCACCTTAAACTGGTGTAACAAAGATGCAATTGTTTGCATCAGAGATTGACAACACTAGTGACGTCTGAAAATGCAATGTCTTGTAAATTGTAATGGTTAATCACGTGTGAGAGGTGTGGAATTAAGCGGATAGCATAAACAAACGTCAGGTTCCCACCAAAATATTTTGTTATTGCATTGGAACAAATCCGCTCACGCCCAAGCCACCCATGGGGTACTCAGGGGCCTCCACGTCTCTGCGTTACTGCTGGACTTAATAGACACCGATTCAACCGCAGAGCACAAACCGAGGACTAAATCTAAAGGGAATATTTTGAGCACTCCTTCTGTTTGTGTAACACGCCATCTCTAAGTTCTAACTTCGAAAAAGACTTCTCTAAATTGGTAAGAAAAAATTCAGTTTTGGATAAATACAAGGAACTACAAGGTGCTGACGTGATCAAATTTTTGTTTACGCCCTGGTTTATTTATTCTTTTAGATTACAAGATTTGTTAACATGATGCGCATCAAAGTAAAATACTTTGGATCAAATGTGCGTCCGGATCCCTCGGACATTGACTTCATGGCACTGTTGAAATCGTCTCGCACCTTTTATTTTAATTTCGCCATTGATAAACTATCACGATTCCCTCCGTTGCAAAGCCTTTTTAATACCATTTCATCTCCTACCTAATCAAGACAACCCAACGATCGCCCAAAAAGGGCATCGTAAATCGCACATAACCATTTCCATTTACTAACATCCAAAGCCCTCCAGTCGAAAACCCCTTTGGTTTGTTTCAACAGCACTCTAGACAAATGAACATATCCACAACAAATCCGTTGCGCTGATCATCGTAATCGTTGTAAAAATGAATAATCTGCACTCAGTGATAAAAGAGACTCGGTTTGGAGTAGAGAGAATGCTTACATAAGCTGCCTATAACAAAATAGGCCCATAATCATGCATGAGAAGCGACGGTTATTACTAACGCATGCTCTTCAGAGCTTTCCATCATAGGGTAAGAAGTATATCCGAAGTTTATTTTACCATAAAAAGTGAATCCTGCGGTTTATTGACATAGAAATGCAGTTAGGATATCACATCAGAAAAACACATCAAGAGCTATTTTTGGGAGCACGTAATGGATTTGGTTTGAAACCACCAAAGTTGCCCTTTGTGGAATCAGGTTTGCATAGGATGGCTTTTTAGAACTCACTGATTTTATTTGCTTGGTTCTCCTCCCAACTCTTTGCCAGTTCAAAAGTTTGAAAAAACTTCTGGGAGATTCACATCAAGTAAGGGATGAGGTGCTTTTAGGCTAGGGCTTTTAAGTAGGTAAATTCACATTTATCATCGTTCCCGGGCCATTTGCAACACCCCTTACCAAAGCAATGTGAGAGCAGTAGGCATGGCCTGAGCTGGATCTGTCGTATTATGACACACCACATCGTGTGCAACCTCTGGCTGTTTTTTGAGGCATATTTAGATTTTAGGACAGATATAAATCCACATTTAAACAATATCATTAAGAAAATTGTGGTACTGTCGGTCATGACGGCCCGGGTGTCTCTTAAGACGCATTCCAGTGATTTATTTCACCGGCTTACCTAGTTCGCCAAAATGACCACTTCAACAAATTTTTAGACTCAAAAGAGTTATTTTGCATTAAAAAGCGATTTTTTTTGCTCTGACTGTAAGCAAGGTACGGACCCAAGGCGTCTAATGGGCGTATACCGGTAAAACACCTTAATCTGAAACATTTACTTCAAAAGCACCGCTCCACTTGTGCCACCGGTGTTTATTGGTAGATATCGTGAGTTTTATATAAGCCTTTAAAAAAAGGAAGCAGAAGTAACGATATGATTACGCAGTGGGAAATTCTTCGCTTTCGTCTAGAGCGGACTCTTTTATTGTTATTGCACCATTAATTGTCGTGCAGTGACATTCAACAGATTCTCTCTCTCTCTCTCTCTCTCTCTCTCTTCATGCTGACATCATTCCACTGCGGAACAAAATCCCTTAAAAATTTACTCGAAATCGTCCTAAGGTGTTTAACAGAGAGCTTTAATGTCAACGCATAAACTGATTTGACACCAGCGGGGAGATAAAGGGGTCCCTAGTTGATGTTAGCATTATTACCGCTTAGAAGGTGTGCTTCCGTTTATTAATTCATCGTAATCTAAAGTCTTTTTTCAGTTATAAGCTTTGGTATGCTGAGCTTGAAGCGAAACTCAACACTGCGATCCGCAATGTCAGCCAGTGGGTGCTTCAATCTCCTATGGATGTGCAAATGCATGAATTCAGCTAAAGAAATTGTGCTTGATACACTACAACCATTATCACCGACCGCAGACCTACTTTTGAGGTAAGATTCTCAAATCTGATAGCAAGACCATACTGTTGTACACAATTTGTGTACAATTTTCACACTAGTTTCTTAGCGAAGTTGGTTTATTGGTCCATTTACGATCAAGAATGCAAGCACATTTGACTACGTAATCTTGAATAAATTGGAGTGCTTTGTCAGTAATTATTGTGCTACCTCAAGTGAAATTGTCAGAAAATTTGCAGCATTTCGTTTAAAACTGTACAAATTTAAAGTAATCACCAGACTCGTCACCACGACATCGCTAACTTGTGAGTGGCAGCCAAGTCGGATGGCCCTCGCTGATCACGCTTTTAGTGCTTAGTGCATGGAAGTTACTTGAATTCCATTTGAAGTGTTCATGTGTGTGTGTGTGTAAGCATGTGCGCACAAGCACACACCTGGAGATTCACGTGGTTTTGTCTGTGTTTAAGTCAGAGTCTAGGTAGGGTGTTTCTTGCAACAACACCTTGAAAAGTGCAGTGCACATTCAGCATCCGCCTCCTGATGCGCTTGGAGTCGATGTGATTGACTGTGATGCGAGGACCTCACATGAAGCAGATAAAAAGATGCGCCACTTTCGTAGGTGATTTAACTAAGATAAACCATGGCCCCATAGCGATTAACCGATTCAACAGATCTCGGTTTATGCGAAAAAAAATGCATTTCCAACCTGACGAGCTGCAGCCGCTTCGAGCCTGTTTAACCGTTCGACCGGATTTAGGAAGTGTAATGTTCAAATGACCCAGTTACATCAGCTGAGCTACCTTAACACACGTTTTTTAGGTAACACTTTATTTTTGTGTTTCTCGGGCCATTTCGAGCGAACCGCGTCTTAATTATTTGATAATATATTGAAAACTGATTTTGCTGTGTCTCGCAGTTCATTAAATGTTCACAAGAAAGCAGTAGGAAAGTATTTGGTCCCGCTTAATTCGTTCAAATTGATAAACATGCAGGAGGAATTATGCAAAGAGACCATGTGACAATAAAATAAGGCGGTTTTGCCTTTCCAGCGAATAAACAGCCACACTGCATTCAGTGCTAGTGATTGAGCCTTGGTAAGTATTTCCAAAATCCTTATTCATGGCACAAATCAGAAGACCAGGACTCTTGAATTTTTGATGTGGTCATTAACATTTCAATGCTCCTTAGTATCAGTCTTACCGCGTGCAAGCGATGGTCAGAATAAAACAAGACAATTCTGGCAAAATTTTAGCCTGGTAATAGCGTAATATCCCACTTGCAAATTATAAATGCAACACGAAGCAACGTTTGGACCTAATTTTTGTCCTTACGACTGGAAGCAACGTTATTGAAAACCATGATCTAGTGCTTACAGAAAGGAATACCTCGAATAGCATTTAACATCGAAAGCTACTGGCTTGTGGATGTAGTTTCTTTTTACATAATATCACCCAGACATTTGGTTAACCGTCGTACTGCTTATATTCGGATTACAGGAGTGGTTATTACGCCATTTGTGCCTCCAATCTTTTATGCCTTCTGCACCATCAAAATAGAGTAAATTGTAAACTTCTACGTACTGACTTGCTAGAGCAATGACCTGTCCGCCCCGCCATAATGGCAAGTAGACTATTGAAACACCCCCCAAAAGGGGTAACGCCGGAATTCCTTATGAGGTTATCTCCTTTAAGACAAATCTTTTACGCTTTAAAACGTCAACTATATTACAAAACAACTGACCAAGAGGAATACGATTTAAGTCTAATAAGAATATGTGGAAATGTGGGCACGATTAAGTGATATCCCTCTTGTTAATGCCTTCATCAAGCAGTCAAACGATTCTGGAAGAGCAGGTATCATTCATTTTTAATTGGTATGATTTCAGGTACCAATAAACTTATTTATTTTTTGGATAAATGTTTTTTAAAATAATATGCATTCTTGCAAGGCCACGATTTAATGATTGCGGATAGTTCTTTAAACTTGAGTTAAAGTAATAGGTTGCATTGACTTTTCTGACTAGATATATTTCGACATTGGGCTAAGTAGGACACACTCTAGATACAAGCCTAACACAGCCGAAAACCTTTTTTGGTAAAAGAAGAAACCATCGTAGCCATGTTTGGACCACTCCTACATAGGCCGCTGTTTCATTGGTTAACGGGTTAACCAATGAACTCTCAACATGAAGGTCATCACGCCGGTTGTTTAAAGGCATACGCACATCATTGGCTGCATTTAGCGAATCCAATTTCCCCGTGATTTTAGACTTGTCAGCTGGTATTTTAGCAGTCAGTTTTATATCTACCAAACCATAGTTTGTGATTACATCTCTGACGCATACTTATCGTCATGGAAATGGCTCTTGAAAACGTCGCCCAAGCAACGACCGATAGCGATGAAAGAGAAATGCAAAAGCGATCCGAATCCAGGGATTCCGATTCAGGCGTTGACAATGAGACTTCTTCGCCATCTCCACCTTGCACCTCGAACAATAAAACGGGTCCGTTTGAGTCACCAACCTCACCGCAACAGCTCACCAATGATCTAGGGTGAGTTCTATACCATTCGAAAATTGTTCAATGCGTCCACTTTTATTATAGTATTGGAAACAAATAATCCCCAAACATTGCATAACCGTTTACTTCAAAGTACTTTTTAAGCATTTACGCAAATCTACTGATATGTAAAGGTTAGAGAACTATTTTTGCCCAAACTTATTTGTCCATTGTATCATAAATGGATATGGAATGGTTTTTTGAAGGTTTACGTTGGTTTAGAGCACATTTGTGCGGCTAAAATGTGGGTTTCACATCCGCCTCTTAATATGCTCTCCCTTTTGATGAAGTCAATAAAGTCGGTGTGGAATAAAATTTTTATGTTGCTTTGATTTCAGACTATTCAAATTTCATAAAACAATAGATGAGCTAAATAAGTGGTCTTTTAAAGCGTTCATTTCACCTTTAGGAAGATGTTTGTTGGAGGGCTTAGTCATACCACCACGGAGGGTAAGTTTGTTTGTTTTCAATGATATACATATATCATTTAATAAGGTAGACTGCATCGAACTTCCTTATTATAGTCCTAAGCGCTTACTTGTCCAGCCAAAATGAAATTTGTTTAGGGGAGCTGAGTTACTGGTTTGTCTTCTTCCATAGAAACTCTCAAAATCTACTTCGGAAAGTTTGGTAGCATCAAAGAAACTACTGTTATGCGAGATCCCAATAACCTAAGATCGAGGTGAGCGTCCAAATTTTGTAATGGCTAGTTTTAATTACAGCCAGTTTTATGCCTATTAGCGTTCATGGACATACTTAGTTTTAGTCATTGGTTTTGGCCACCATCCACATTTTTGACTAATCACCGCTGAGGTCGGTTGATACTGCTCAGAGAAGGGGGCGCGTTGGTTCCAGATGATATGAACCAGATTGGTTGTTTAGGCTTGACAACCTAAATCCGACCCATAGTTTCGACACGACATGATTACATGTTTTAACGGTTGGACATGGATGTTTCATGTCCCTATACATATCCCCCGAGACATCGAAGGCAATTCTCCCTTAGTTTAATTGTTAGCCCTCCACAGTGGCGGCTCTCTGTGGCTAGCCTTTTAAGCGGTCAAGTGGGCTTTGGGCTCGGCATTAGCACTCTTGTCCTTATGCAGAGGATTTGGATTTGTCACCTTCGAGGATCCAGCTGCCGTAGGAAAGGTGCTCGAAAGTGGACCTCACTACCTTGAGTCTAAAAAGGTATGATCTTCACAAATGCACCTTCGTATTTAATTAGTATGCTTAGCTTTGTTTCATTTTATGATTTCCTAAAGTTAACCAGGGCATTATCGTTCAAAAATTCGTCTCAAAAGCATAGTTAAGGGGATGTAGTCACTCGGTTGATACGTTATATCTGTGAGACTTGCATCTGAATTGCCAAACCAGCAGTTACCGTGGAGGAGATGACTTTAAGTTATTTATTGGATTAAATGTGTCCATTACTTGTGGAAGTAACAATGTTATAGACACAAAGATGAGTGTTCTTCACATTTACACCAATCTCAAGTGTTTTGAAGGAGCTCGAGGAAGCAATTCAAGTGTGTGATGCATTAAAACGCAAACTTAATGGACGCTCTGAAGCACTCCGTTCTTCAAGTTCATGCATTTGGTTGTAGAGTACCGTTTCAAAAGGAAAAAAACCATTAATTTATTCAAAATGAAAATTTTTGAAACACTATCTCTTTATAAATTGCCTCGACCATCCACCTGGCTTCGGGTGTGATTGTGCAAACTTAGGCAACCTGCCGGCCAACCCAGGGTTCTACACCAGCGCAGCTACTACTGAAATAGGTTGAGATTTCCGTCTTTCATAACCTTTACTGCAACTTATCTCTTTATCCACCTCAGATTGACCCGAAACTGGCAGTGCCCCGAATACCAGCCCAGAACTCAAAGGTAGGCGATTCCTTTGTAGCACGCCTGGATCCCTAAGACTGTAATCCTCTTGTTATGTTTGGCGCTTTCGTACACCGCACATGCATATTAGGTTGAATTGTGCACAGAATTTTAGCCGCTAGGTGTAAAATTTGTTAAACTGCATGATATAACATTTAACAAATAGCCAGATGTTGTTACATTTTCAAAGCACAAAGCCGTGATTGGTGTTGGGCTACAATTGAACTACCATGTCCCAATTGTGTTGTGAAGAGGTGAAGTTTGCATGAAAATGTGGATTTAAGTTCATGGCTCAGGTTCCGAATAGATCCATTTGTTGATATATTCATGTGTATAATTGATTTCTCACGGGATTTTCGTGTGTTTATACATTATTTGGAAATACTATTTGGAAATTTCAGTTGAATTATGCTCAGGAATGGACGAAACTTGCTACGAAGCCTCGTGTTTTGGTAAAGATAATGCCAAAAATGCAAAAAAGCTTGCCTAACAGGCCGATTTGGCATTGTGAACTGGAGAGGACGGCTACATTGGTGTTGTTGCATTTCAGGCCTCAGCCAAAACAAGGAAGGTGTTCGTCGGTGGAGTAGCGGACAGCACTACAAACGAGGAAATAGCCAATTACTTTAGTCAGTACGGAAGGGTACGTCATTTGCGTGGGAGCTGGCACTGCCCCTTTTGATAGCTCATCGATTCTCACTCATGTCATGCCGAGACACTTCGTGCGAATGGGGCACCCTTGTCGCACGGACTTATGTGCTATTTCGCTAACTTTTTGTGAACTGACGACTCCGAGATCTCGATGACGGTGGGTAACTGGGTCAAGTCGGTGACTTTAAGGGTAGGAGAGTAGCCCATACTACGTGTCGTTTCCACTGTTGATTGAAGTGGTCACTTCTCCCGTCTTTCTCTCCACATATGTGAAACACAAGTGATATCGAGCGGTGGGAGACCTTCTTAAAAGGCCCGTAAATGCTGTTGAACTTGCAATGAATTTGTTATTTGCTGATCACTTTGTAGAAATGCAAGATTTCCATTAGCAGCCACATTCGAAGGGATTACCGGCAATGGTCACTTTAGTGCTGGCAGCCTACCGAATGGCACACAAGACGTCGTAAGCGTGGTGCCTTACAAACGGCCCAGAAAAGAGTCATTACGGGCCATCACTGGGCCTCCAGCCGTCCCCTAAAGCAGATGGTGGAGTTGTAGGACCGGCTAGAATCAGCATTCAGTTTCTTTACCCCGAAAAGTAAACTCCATCGATGTGGATCTATGCCCATTTTCGGTGTTTTTCAGGACAGAGGGACTCAATTATGCATTCATTTCGAGGTCTCCTTCTGTAGAAATATTTCAAAGAGGGTTTTTAAATGCCAACGCCGCTTTTAGCATTGCGTTAAAAATTTTAAAATGCAAACTGTTTCATGAGCCTCGAGAATGTTCTGGTCGCCGTAAGGTCGTGCTGCTCAGCGATTTCGATGCAAACTTTCAATTCCTCATTCATTCCAGTTGTTCAGTTTTATTTTCTCTTCATTGGAAGCAGAATGTTGTATTTTTTGACAGAAATTCTACTTTGATTAGGCTATAGGACGGTTTAGTGCCAGTGCCTTTAAAGTTGTGGAACTTAAGTGTTCCGGGAAGGCGGTCTTGAGGCGAGCGATTTTATCTGCTGAAGGAATTCTACTCCCTTGAGTAGTTGCACCTTAAAACACCAAATTTAATCGCTTCTTTTGAGTTTTTGTTGAAAAAAAGCAAATCTCTTGCACATTAGTTTTTACTATAAAAGCATTCTCGCTATTTACTGTGCCATTTGTGCTTCCGTACGCGGTGAATCAAAGGTATTACCCTTTTTTTATATCATGCATAGGATATGTGATACTCTGGTAATCACTCGAATCTGTTATGCCTAACCACATTTCCCCTCCTTTTTACATCAGCTCGAAACCTATGGACTAATGATGGATAGGGAAACAAACCGACACCGTGGTACGTAAGCAATCGTTAAGTTTGCATTTCTGCCTTTATTATTAAAGATTTGAAATTTTGCAAAAAAATCATGGAGTTTAACCTGTACTTCTGCTTCATTATTTTTGGTTTTCTCAATACGGATCCTCATTTCACCTTTGCCGGCTTTTGCTGGCAGACACTTCGTGACACCGAGCGCATCAAAACAGGCACAAATGTGGCTGATTATATCATTTCGTTTGCATAATTGTTCTTTTTCCTTCGTAAGATTGATTAATGAGCAGAATTTTGGGGTTTGATAAAAAGGTCCACTGCAATTATTTGGGGGCCGGCTACACGCTCAATCAAATCATTTTTGTCGTAGCTTGCTTTCAACCAAACAAAAGTAGGATTGGTAAAAGCTTCAGGTTTTTTAAATTGCTTTAATAAGGTGCTTTTTTTCCGACTATGCTACACACCGCCTAAAGAGTTAAATTAGGTTGATGTCCCTTTTTCGCCGTCTCAATAGGGGGGGGGTTGGGGGGGCAACGTTTTTGCTGTTGCTGCTGCCGAGGCTTCGTATTTTTGTGTTGGCCATTTTGACGGCAAAAAAAATTGTTCTGAGAACTTTAGGAAGGAGCATTTGTTGTTGTTGCGTTGATTACCATTTCATCTACAACTGAGGTTGGCATAGGAGTCGCGGAGAGCAAAATCGACCCCGCTGCCTGTTCCACGCAATTGCTTGCGTCTCGCATGCGTGTCATCAAAGCGCTCCCTCATTGCTACACACGCGGTTGCTCCTTAACCACGCAGAGTTTATCTGTTTCAGTATGAAACTTCGTCTCACTCGTATAAAAGATGCTTGTAGACTTTTAGAGCTCAGCGATTAACCTTTCACTTCGTTTTGGGGTAGTGGGAAGTTTTTAATCAGGAAAGAGCTTGGCAGCTAAAACTCATGCGCATGCATAAATTTAAGTTTAGCCATATGACACCGGTACTGCGGAGGTGATCATTAAGGCAAACTTCCTCGGCTGACGACTCACTGATGAAGGCGTTTTTTTGGTGTTTTCAATTGATTTTAACTATTTGTTCACCAATTTTTGAGTAACCAAAAATCAGGAGGCGGTCTTCTGTCATTTGCATTTTTGCACACTTAAACATACTGATGAAGTCTGTATCTACACATGAAATGCCATCAGAGAAGCACGTGCTAAAATTGGCGTACTCGTGCATTTCTGGTGGCTGTGAGGGACTAGAACATGCACAAAATAGTCAGGTAGCAGCTCCTGTCTGGTTTCGAAAAAAGCCTCTTTACACACCCAAGTGATTGTGTGTGCTAATGGCATCATTTGCAAGGACACAATAATGAGCTCTTAGCACTCTTTAAACAAACCTATAACGAGCTAATGTTCAAGACAACTGGAAAAGTTGCATTGCCAATCATGCCCATCTGTTCTTTGTGTTTTGAGCTTGCCATATCTTTATAAACCACGCAATAAGAGCTTCATGACAAGAGTGATGGAACATGGAGCGTCTCCTTTTTTGTCATTTAGGTTTCGCTTTTGTGACTTTTGAAAATGTGGACGCAGCCAATAAGGTTTGCGAAATCCGTTACCACAGGTTGGATAATAAGAGGGTGAGTTGATGCATCTCCCTCCTATTCTACTCACTTTCTAAGCCACTACAACATCAACATTAATGCATGGAAGAGATACGAAAGCTTTCATCCCTTTCTTATAACTTGGTGGGAAGATTTGCTTTGTGTATAGTCCATTGCAATGAACTTGTGTAATTCAAAGGCGGCGGCACGTATATTATTCACATCATAAATCTAAAAGGTGAAGAGTCGTACTTTTGCGCAAGCTTATATAAAGTCCCATCACCGCTTCTGAGATCATTGAATCTCCGAATCATTGAAGAGTTTCAGACAAACAATGTTTGCACACCCTGCATGCCCGCGAGGTAGGAATCAACTTGTCCTTCCTTCTCCTCCAGGTGGAAGTAAAACGTGCCTTACCCAAAGAAGTAATGAAGGGAGTAAACAATTGCCAAAAATCGAACCAAACTTTTAACAGACATGCAATCGGTGAGTTTTTACTTCTAAGGTATCAAATTTGAAAATCTGTATGCAAGGAATTGGCTTAAATGAACCCAAGTAGTGCCTGGCATGTCCATTGACTAGAAGTGGCAGCTGAATGGTGAGTTTACGGACTCTATCGGGGACCTAGAGGCATGGCCACCGTGAAAACAGAATCGAGGACTAAAAGTCTGGCAATCGGCTCATGGAACAATCATCTTAATGTTGTACGGTTCATTTAAGATGCATTATCGTTTCCTGTGGGACGTTGTGTTTATAAGGCTGGAGATAATATTCTGGCGTCAAGTTGCAAACATCCGTTTTACGAATAAATTAATGCGATGGTCACAATGAGGTTTAAGTAAAGTCATCAGTTGACTTGGACTTACTTGAGCTGAGTGGATTCGTGACTTGATCATGGAATGCTCCAAGAGTAGATGATGAATGCTATCGATGACCAGGTATACAATTAATTAAACGCTTGAATAATTTTTTTATTGAATAGTTTTGTCAGGTAAGTCTTGATGTCGCAAAAGGTGCCAACCTAATTAGACTCTTTTGTAGATTATCTCAATCAAATGCCATCTCAAAATGAGACACTGTACTGCTATTTCATGAGTGTCAACAACAATGATTGGTGGCTGTGTCCTTACTATGATGCTTCACACTCTTTATCCATTCCAGCCGTGTATACAAATAATTTCCCATTGGGAACGTACAACCCGTCTGCAAATGCTGCAGCGACCTTAAGCCCTCCAACGGGTGCATACACGTATTTGCCCGGATACTACCTTCCTACTGGGGACTATGCCTACGGCTCCAGCCTGTTTTTACCTCAATATTGGAATAACTTCGTGGGCAACGTTCTGCAGAACTGAAACTGGACGGATTTTGCGTTGTATCAATTGGTGGTGTCGACCCTACACTCATTTTTGAAAACCTCTTGTACAAAAAAAGCTTATCCCCTAAATGTTCTTAACCCCTTCTCTCCTAAACGGTCTTTCCAATTTCGAGCTGCTCACTTCCGAAGTTATTTTTTCTATCCGATCACATCACCGACACAAGAAAATGGAGCAGTCTTGTGATTATGCATTTTGTGAAACATCGGGTGTTTATTCTACGCCTTTTTTGAAGTTTGTGATATTCTCCTCAATCGACCCTCCTCTTCATCCTACCTTCGAAGTTCTGGTTCGACGATCGGCAGATGTCTAAACCGAACTCCTCAAAATTATCGCCTCCATTGAACGAACAATCTCACTGGCAAGTCACTGGTCAAGTGGTCAAACCAAATGAATCTCTCTTTACTTGTTGCAATTTCTTGAATCGTGGTTTTTTTTGGAAATTTTGGCAGCTCATGCTAACTCCCTTCCTATGTAAAATACATGCTACCCTCCACCTTTTCTGATGCCATGTTTGCTTGATGCTGTATACAAGGTGCTATTCTAATTATCTCAAACCCGTTTTTGAAAAATAAAATGGCTATTGAAATTTATTGTTGCCAAACACAGAAAGATGTTTGGAAAAATAAATTGGTGCTGCTTCCTCAAATGTCAATTAACAGCATTGAAAGACGTCACGATTTGTAAACGGACAACAACACAGTCTCACACCTTGTGTTTGCCGCCAATTTTACCCTGTTAGATTAAATTTATTTGTGGTTGCAATGAAATTGTCTCTCTAGATGGATTTTGTTGTTAGTGTAGGGATTTAGGGTTTCAATCCAATTTTGCAGGTCATTCCATCGTTTTGCCAGTGCATTAGGCTAATCCCTCAACGCCCACATCGCCTGATGTTATTAAACCCTTTGAATGGTAGCCAATTTAAAACAGAAGGCAAATAGTCTATGCAGAGATTAAAGTGAGTAAAAGTGTCATTAAGATTCACGATTAAACGGGAACGGAAATTTCTGACGAAATTGTTTTGCCATAAAATGCATTTAATATGACTAGTGAATGAGCTGACGCTGTTATCTCTGTCTCTGGCCTTGGTAAGACTACTCTTTTCGGCAGTTTTAACAGTGACATCGCTCAAGGGGGTCCATGGTTATGCTACTGCCTCGCAGTAGCACTTGGCAAAGCATCACTCCTCGAATTAAAGGATGCGATTGTGAATGGAGGGTTGAGATTTGGCTTAAAAAGGCGTTGCCTTAACTCCACACTTGACGTGATGAGTTTATGGGTGTGTGTACTAGGAGAGCCTGTGTGTGTGTCTAAGGCATAAATTGCACGCAATTAAGTACAAGCTAAAAAGCGCGCGATAAACAATAATGACCAATTGGCTAGCGTCAATGCAGAATTCTGCATATGTGATTTGTCTCAATGAGGGTGTCTCCTCCGTTTTGGGGCGAGTGTACACGCACCACGGCCTCGCGCACATCACGTCGACAGTCTTTCTGTGTGCCAGTATATCCAAGCCAGTGCACAAGCAGTCCACCACAAATCTTCATCAAAATGTTTGAAAGCACTCACTTTTTTGAGCTATTAATTTCTCTCATTTTGCAATACACTTCTGGCTAAAGCAGCGACTCATTAGAGCGTGCGTATGCTACTAGCTTGTGTTGTGTCCCGGTAGGTAAAAGTATGACCTTCCACAGGATAGCACGACCCAATTTATCATTCACCTGACGAATACCCTGATGGATGTGCAGGTCCACAACCACAGTAGCTAACTTTCAATTGAAAGTAAGATAATTCGGAAGTGAGATATTTTATCACTACTCAACATAATCATGGAAAGACTAGTTTGAAAGCCCATCCTTGTTCCTTGGTTGCACTGATCTCTTGCCATCAATGCTCATCAATACTTCTTTATCCGCACCCAAGATTTTATTCGCCTCATTTCGATAAACCTATGCTAGCATTTTTCCCAGTCTTTGGGAGTCATCAGGGTCATTATTTCATGCCATCCATCAATGCAAAGCGGTGACTACTACGCAGAAACTTATAGCTGGGCGACAGGAAGGCTAAATCGCACCCAAATCAGATAAGAGTTTGGAGTTATGTACCTGCAGTGAGTACTTTGTAGCAAGCGGGGACAGAAAGTTACTTCCTCAGAAATCGGAATTTTCCCATAGTTATTCACACAGGTGGTGGCGAATCCTCGGCTATAAACTAACGGAAAATCTCTGCAATAACCTAATGGTCAAGTAACTGACATTTCCTCGAATATTCAGCATTTTTGAGTAGCACTCACTTGCTTGTGTAGATTATTTTATATTTGATGCAGATGACTGTATTTTTTAAAAGGGTTTCGACAATACTCCTAAAAAGAAAGGCCTCCATCAAATGTGTAAGAATCCTAATAGAATGGCACGTCACAGGCACATGCTATCACTAGAACTGGTTTACCTTTCTCCGATGGCATTCGGCTACCTATAAAAACGTTCCCAAGCACCAGGCCGATCCGAGGATGAGGGAATACCAACGCTGTACTAGGTTCTCCTCTTATTTAAGAAACGATATTGCCTAAGGCTCAACGAAGCGCATTCAGACAAAAGTGTGAGGTCGATTAAATGCTACCCTGTGGTTAAGCTGGACAATTTTTATTTTCATATCTAAATTTTTCACACGCGAGTTAGCCATTCCTGGTGGTCTTTGTCGTGTTCGACACTGATTACGATCATATTCAGTCTAATTATAAGACTCCGATCACAGGACTGTGACATGTTTGAGTGTTGCAAATTTTAGAACTGTAAAGACATCTGAGTAGAATAGGTGACAAAACTGCTATTTAAAGTGACCTTCGGAGTAAGAGGTGCTTTCAGGAGCACTTTGACGTGCACAGAAGCACTTTTTCGTGTGTACCTCTAGCACATCCAATTAAGCGTTACATTGTCAAACGAGGCTTGTGGGAATTGTGGGAAGTACATGATTGCTGAAAATTACGATTTTTTAAAATGAGTGTATTGCAAGCACTACTTTGTGCAAAAAATGTGCTTTATTCAGCGGAGACATGATTTCTCCCCCACATACGCCTCCACCTCTCCGCGAACACTTCATGCATCAATGCACGCAATTCGTGTCCCACCCAGCAGCAGCCTCGGTTCAAGGACAACATGCACTATCAAGAGGATATGGTCAGCTGGAAAGGGATTCTATACAGCCTTAGGTCTCAGTCTGGTAATATCTATATTTTTGAAAAGGTGTCAATAAGTATGCACTGCTTGCATGTTTTGGTCATTTCATCCACCAGCGATTTCAAAGCACCGCGGAATTGTGGTAAACTAAGCTGGATCTTTGTCTATTTACTGTATCAGTGTAACATAACCCATATATTTATCTGTTTTTTTCGCTTTGTAGGCGAAGATATAAATAAGCAATAAATGTTTCACAGCTTTGAACAAAGTACAGTTGTCTTATCTAACACAACGCGTAGCAGGAGTTGACGTTCCACGGTGAATGTGCCAAACAACTCTACTAGATGTTCCACTCATCACTCATGTGGAAATTTTCGACTTTAAATTAGTTTTTAGTTTAGTTTAGTTGGTTGCCACATAATTGTTCTTCAAATCATCTCCCTTGGATATGCTGCTAATGCCGACGAAGTTAAATCGCACTGAAAATAGCCTGCGCTTCCACGCACGTTCTTTTGGCATTTTTTTCACCATGCACTGAAAATGTCACTCTCTGGTTGCCTAAAAATATGCAATGGAGGATGCGTTGTTGCCGAAATTTACTGCCGTTTGTTCAAATAAATTATTCTTGAAGTCAATCCCTTCTAATGCAGCATCCTCGAGGCACAACGACATGTCACGCCTTTACCCCTGAACATCTATCATAAAAATAAGTTTTTTAATACGTACGAAGTCCTTTTTAATTTTGAGCAAAAAGATGTCAGCATGAAATGTGCCTGTAGGAATGAAATGGCCTCTCGACAAAGAAGTGTGGCAGGCAGACTGCCACACAGTGACTTAAAAGTGACTTTGATATTGAAGGCAAATTCATCCTTTCATCTTTGGAGGTGCTTTCTTAATCGCGAGGTATGCAATTTCCACGGTGGTGTTTATGCGGCATCAGCGATGCACTATCGGTATGCGATCGCATAAAATGCGCACCAAATGCCTGCACCCGCAGACCTCCGCCACCGAGTCAGGCAAGCAGCGCACCATTCGGCGAGGAGAGCCACACCAACTCTTGGCAGAGTCAACTAAAGGCGGCTTCACTTCACACTTCGATGTTACAAAGTCGTTAAATGCTTTCTAGGCCCGTTCATCTACCCAAACAGCGTAATGACATTTGCTTCTTTAGTCTGGTTTGCATCCCAAAATGAATCAATACAAGGTGATCTTTAATGCGAATAACCCATCAAAAATCGGCACATTAGAAGAAGGCTAGGGGGATAGTTACTCCCTTAAAGGTAAGATGAAATTTGGGGGACCATTATAACCTTTCAACCTCGAGACAGGCAAGCCAAAATGGTTGGTGTTGAGAGGCAGTTGCGTAGTTCTGCTCCCCACTGCTGCATGGTTTTCCTATTGGTTGGATCCCTTGTGTGGTTAGATTTGCACCGACAAATGCCTCGTTTTGTGAACAAATCCAGAATTTATTTGCCTACTTCAAATCTAAGTCAAGATTTCTTGTGCTGCTAAAAAAGATATCACCGACGATGATATATTCGTGGACAAAAGGGTAAAAGACTAGGTCTAGAGTTTTCCTTCCAATCGAAACCGCTGGCAGTCTCCATTTATTCAACCCTGTGGACACTAATTTTCCTAATTAACTAAACCGCAATTAAAATGGCGTTTGCGTAATTCGGTGGTAGCTGCCGTAAAAAAATGAGACTTCCGAAACAAAATTAACGTCTTTTTTAGCAAAGTAGTAAAATTATTTCTGGGTTTAAAATGAGGTCTCTATTTCCCCATTTTTGCGAGGGAGTACGGAAGGGATTGTTTAAAAGGGTGGCAACTCTCCATGTGCGGCACCAGTTGTTTAGTTTGTGCCCTAAAAAACATAACTTGCGAAATATTTTGGTCCGTCGTTTTATGGTGCACAAAGTTGCAAAAATACCTCCAAATTGTTGTAAATATAGTGCTTGTTTTAATTAATGCTGGCTATAAGAAATTTCAAGTTGCAATCCAAAAGTCCATGGTGTAGAGTCTTTATCGTTGTTTTTAGCATTATTTTTTCTAAGGGATTCAGATGAATAGGCACATCTCTCTTCAATTTGGGTAAGCAAGAAACAGAGCTCAATGTCCGACTTCAAGGCGAAGAAGTAAAGGATTTTAAGTTTAAAGCTCATTAGGCACTCAACGGGAAGTGTAATGCTGAAAATGCGGCAGCCTTCTCAAGCGCAACTTAAGTGGCATTAGCTTATCTTGAGGATAACTTTCAATGAGTTCGTCACAAGGTTAGTGCTTCCAGCTTTGTGATAATCCACCGCATTCTTCCATCGGGCTTCGGTGCACAGCCCAGTCGTGTGGATAAGGTTGCGCGTTTATGCAATGCAGAGAAGGCGATGCAAGGGAATTGGGTAGCATTTTTAACTCCACTTTTCCCCTTTTCGACCCAACATATATCCATGCATAGCAAATGGGCGGGAGAATCGCAATGCAACCCATTAGGTAGTTTTGTCATAATTTTTGCGCAGACCTTTGTCGGAAAATGTTCTGTGGGTTGCGATTTACTGGATTCTGATCAGCCAAGCTTTCGATTGTTATGCCAATCTTAATGTCACTCAAAGTTTTTCCTCGTAGCACGTGTGCCAGGAGTTTTTGACGATCTTTCAGAAATCCACATACGCGATGGTAGGAAGGCTTAGCATACCGGCATTCACTTAATTTTTTTTCATGATTGCCCCTTTATTTGCAATACAAAGCGAGTGCTTAATATGCGCGAATTTTAAGGGTTGAAGTAACACGACTGTAGCAAACCACATTGAATTTATCACAGCTAGAAGGAATTTGATACATTTTTACTGTTTTTTTTAAGTCCAGTAAATTCGGTTGACTATAGTTGGATGGCGCGTGTAGAGTCAAAAGGTGACCCCATGTCTCACGAGTTGTAAATCGTCGATTGATAATAGAATAATGATCTCTTTCAACTGCTGTTAGCAAGCCAAAGTGGCTGTAGAGGTTACCTTAATGGAAGCCACCCAACTACCGCCGGATTAATGCCTCAATTTCTTTGCTAACACTGGAATTCCACTTCAGAGTTAACATGAAAAAAGTGGGAGGCAATGGAGCATATAATGTCTGCTTTATGGATTCCACATGTTGTACCGGATTTGTTCGTTAATCATGCTTACACGGATCACACAATCAATACTACGATCTGAAGTAAAGACCGAGAAATTTGTGTTATAAAGGGCTTGACCACAACAATGCTTTCTTGGGCACTAGGCATCGTTCAAGGAGAAGCGCCTGGTTGTAAAACGATGGTAGGATAACTGTTCTACGTGTTCATTCTAGTTCAAAAGATTGACCTTTTGTCGACATTAAAGAGTGTCCAACGAGAAACAAATTTGGGGAGAAAATATGCAATCGGTGATAGATAATCCCATTGTTTCACTAATTGCACAGTTTTAAACGAATTCGCTGCAGGCCCTACGATTTAGGTCTCCTAAAAGGAGTCTAAACAACTGTACTAGAACAGCGTTTCACCATCTCTCGAAGGCAGGAACATCAAGCCATAGCAAGAATAGCTCTCGCAGCTCTAGTGGGATGTATGGATAAAAAGGGAATGCTCCTTTGCAACTGTTTACCAACTTAGGTATGCCCATTTAGCTTCAACCTCTTTGGACAGCCCCTTTTCTGGCATGCCTATACTTGGCCTAGCTGCAAATTTGCCCACAAAGACACGAAGAGAATAGGATGGACGAAGCGCAACATCACGTTGACATCTGGAATCCTGAAAAAATTGCTTTCCAACCGGGCACTTTGCAAATGTCCCTGATAAGATAATACTGTCGACAGTACACAACCTTTAAACTTGTGTCATTTTGCCTGAGTCTGGATTGGAACAAGAGACTGCGTCATCATTTGCAAAAATAATAATGACTAGTAGGGGATAGTTGCGATTTGTTCCTTCCAACACAGAATGTAGACGTTGGAACATAGAATTGAGTTCGTGGTTTGCTATTCACAAAACAATGCCCAACACCTAACTGTGCGCACAGTCGGGAGTTTTGTAGATTTCAAATGTGAAAATTAGGCTCTTTACTTGAGGCCATGAATATCTATGAAGTAGACAATTCTTTCTTTTCATTTGCAATCTGTAAGCAACTCGCGAATAATCAGCTTCCCAAATTTGTGCCTCTTACTTCGAGTTTTAATCGGCCATTTCACTGAGGCTGCTTTTTGTCTGGTTATTTTTAGACTCCTGAATGAAAATTAATCACCCAAGGAATTCACATATGCTAAAACAAATGCATGTAACTTATGAGTTTTGCTTTTTTGCCTATAGAATTGCACGTTTTAAAACGCACTCGTCGTCATGAAATATTTAGGCAAATTCGTCGGTGTGATTCGGTGAAAGGGAATACGGAAAATGCGCGTAATCACTCATTTTGAGTTACAAAAGCTCCTCCTTGTACTCCTGCTTTAGTCTCCTTCATAACAGTAAAGGTATTTATGCTTGCTATGATAATATTTTCCTATTTTTTATAGTTGATTTTCGAATGTGGAGTGAATAATGACTATCGGTGCTTCACAGAGAGAGGGGAAAGGGAGAATTTTCAAACAAGTGGTTTGTGCACGGACCGACACATCATCGCTAGGTCGACTAGCGCCACTAAGATAGTAATTTATTCAGCTCAAAACCCATACACTTAATGACGTCGCCTCCAGGCATGGCAATGTCCATCTATACTACATAATAATACTTACTTCTGTACTTGATGAGTGTCATTTGAGTGCTGCAGTGGCTATTAAATCTGAACTCATGTTGAATCTCCCATGCGTTCAGGACCATTGTACCTTATGTAAGTTGCAAACGAGGCGTGTTGATACAAACTGGTGTCCCATTTCTCTCAACTCAATTAATCTCCACCAATTAAGCACAAAATAGGAACTTCCTTCCAATTTAATGAGCTCTTGAAATACCAAACACGTTAAATAGCTCATCCACTTCCATTAAGGCACAGTTTTCATCTTAAGGTATGTAAGCACACTCTGAATTTTAAGCGATTTGCAGAAACTAGACTTACTTTGGGGCGGGTAAAAGGACCATTCATTGAATGCTTCCAGCTAAAGTCAAACTGTTTAGTGATAGCTTGACCGTGGTCCAGAAAGTGGCTCAGTGGGTGCTTCGGTTGTTTACTCACTCAACGCCCCAATGTGGACGCCTGCCAAATTGTGGCACTCGTGATTCAAGGACCGCGAGTAGTTCTGCTTTTGTTTAGGCTTTTTGCTTTTCACTATCTCCATTGTGAAACTGGACCTCATTCATTCCAATGCTAATTTGATGTCTCTTTGGAAGTAGTATGTACATTTGGAATCAGGATAATGCAATAAGCTAATGGACTGCTTCAATCCTATTCGCTTTCTCTTCTAAAAATATCGCATGAGTTTACCACCCTTATATGCTTTCTCTATATCCCTTAAAAAACGATGCAATATGGCGGCAAGTCCTGTGGTGATGAAGATGTTCGGTTTTGGCATTTGATATAGCAAATAAAGGGCACAAAATGTACAAAAGGCGTTTCCATCCGACTGCATCAAACTTATCAGTGGATCTAACTAAACAAAATCACATCCCTCGCACATCTCTGGGATCTTTTGCCTCAGAGGACTTCTTTGTTCTAAATGCAATCCGAATCCCCCCTGGTAGGAGGCAGTCAGGACCCTTCCTCAAAAAGTAAGAGCTGCAACATCGTACCTTCGTTGCCAAAGTGCTTTGCCAGTGATCCGCCGCTGATCTTTCTGTCGACTTACAAACCAAGAAATCTTTTTGTTTCTCAATTTCACCCAAAAGTGAGTGCATATAGTCACTAAACATAGGCTGGTAGTTTTTTAGGTGCCATCTTGGGTTGAACACCACATCAGAGTCCTTTGAGCCAGCAGAGGTGCGCATTTCAACTTAGCAAACAAGGGATTTTGTTAAAAAAAGTATTTAAATATCAAGGTATGAAAGAAGACTTGATGTAGAAAATAATGTCATTTTCAACTACCTAATAACTTGTAGACTGTCTATTTCTGGAAAAATAAAACTTCGTATCTGCATGATCGCTTTATGCATCACGTGCACTCTTGTTTATTAAAGCATTTGCATTTCATTTAAAATGTTAACCTACGATTGAGCAGCATTGCACAAATAAAGTCGAAGCCCATCTTTTTATTTTGAAACCTTTTTTCTTCTTCGTAGCTTGGAGTGGGCCCATTCTAAGGCGCTATTTAAGGCCAGTCCATGTAAACAAGTTTAAAAAAGGCATTTCTTATTCATTGTGTCTGCTGCACTGGAGGCATAAAATAGACTCGCAGTGCGACTGCAATGGTGTTCGTGTGTTCGTGGGATGATTTCACAGCCACTGTGTCTACAAACGCAGCCCTATACCACGCCCCAGGAAAATTTACATCCCAGTGAATGCAAAAGCACTGAGGGTGGGTGTGATTTACGTCAGGAAGAAGGGAGGTGCTACCGGGACTGCAGTTGAAATAGAGTAGCAATGATGAGCTCACAAAAAATCTGTACACAGACAAACTTCAATCGAATTAAATGCCTATGGTCCTGAGATGATGAGTTTGACCAACAGCATCAAATGGAGCAGTACTGCCGCATTCTGTGTTCTAAATGGCAAATATCTTACTAATGCATACTTGCCTCACGTGAATAACAATGTAGCAATGAAAGTGAAACGCAAGAGACTTTCAAAACTTTTTCTCAGTATAAGTGCAATCCACTTTGGATTTTTATTTTGATAATTAAAGGCTACGCGAGGCAGACTCAGTTGTCTGTCAAGGCATCGTCACGTTTACACCGCCCTAGGTAGGATTTTCGTGGAGAACCAATGTGGACGAGATTTTACTTGTGTGGGCCGAGTTACGCGTGAATATGCAAAGTGTAAATCACTTTTGAGGAAGAATGGCTACGTTTGATCCTGCAAACCTCCTAAACAGTTTGTAGTTGACGCCCTAGGTGTTGTGCCATGGAAAAGTATGCCAGACAATTGACAAGATATTTCAATGATATATTTTGCCCAACTGCTTGAGTTATGCCTCCACAATCCGATAGCCGATCTCCAGCCGAATTTAGCTGCAGAGATAGAAATCAAATGGCGAGTGAGTCGCTCAGTCAGAGCACGGCTAAACGTTCTGTGCTTTTTGCCTTATACCTAAATTTTTAATTAAAAATAAAAATCAAATAGGTTTTATAAGTTAGTTGGATCGGCGTTCGACTTCTAACATAAAAATATCCCTGTACCTTCATGAAGACTTACCTGGGGGCATAAATGGCATGTCTCAAGCGTCAGTGTCAAACAAATGAAGTTGGGTAAGTGTTTGATTCGCATGTTGCCCTCCACATGCAATCAAATGGTGACGGGTGCTGCATGTGGCACCCTTCACCGAACTCGGTGATTGATGAAGACATGCAAATTGGTAGTCAAACCGCTTGATGTTTCGAAAACACGTCTTAGCTGAGTATTGTGCATTCAAGGTTCTGTTCCAGCGTTATTTTTTGTCTGCTATTCGTGATTTTATGGTGATAGCTTGCGTTGAGTTACAGTTACTAGGAAAGAAACTGCTAACTGGCTTCCTTCCAGCCTAGTGCATTCATTTACTCAAGGTAAATCGCACATACAATAATTAACTCTTATTTTGGTGCTTTTCTTTTTCTGTTTAGCTAGTAAGGAACTTACAGACCGATCTGATGAGCCACATAAGCACCTAACTACCGTTTCAACCCGGTCAATTTTCCCACGAAATTCTCATAAAGTTGAGAGATGCTTATGCAGGTCCTATGTTTATTACATTTTAGAGGTATCGGGTTTTATTTGGATAAACTTATTAAAAGATGAACGCTGAGTTCATCAATCCATTGGAATTGTAACCCGCGTGTTAAATGGAGGAAACAACCTCTTTTGCACTCCCCACCTTCCGTGGTCTTGAAGGCTTGAATGCGTAAACATCCTTCATATTCTCGTCTCACAAATGAGGAAGATCATGCTGTTGCTTTGACTTACCAGTTGGCGGTTAATTTGAAAATCACTTTGCCACACACACAGAATGATTGCATGAGACCTTTTGTTTAAATAAGAGTGACTGTCATCCGACCAAAGGCGCACCATTTTCAGTCTTAATTAACTAAAAATAAAAATAACGCTTTTGGTTGAGTTATCATTCGGGCTGCATGAACGACGACCACTGGGTTTTCCATGTGCTGCTGGCGCACGGGGCACCTGGCACCACACCTGTGTGCCCCATGACTCGACCTCCCCACCGTGTGTGGGTGTGTGTGCGCGGCTGGCACAAGTTTTCAAGCTCTGCACTCTCTTTCTGGGGGATTACACAGACTAACGAAAATGTATCTGTGAATAGGAGTTGCAACTTCACATCTTAGTCTGGTTCTCACTGCGCAATCAAGATTGAAATATCCATTGCCCAAGGTGAGCTCGAATTCACGCTAGCACTTAGTATTGAAGGTTAACTAAATAAATGAATAGTGAATTTCCCTAACATTTGAATTCAAGCCACTATTATGTTAATTTGGTGTCCATTTATTTCGTAAAGGCAATTCACAAGCAACGTAGGGGGAATTTCCGCGTCCAAAGTCTGTTCACTCCCTTGAAAATGCTGAAAGCCACTTCTCCGTCCTCACAGTTAGACTGTTAACACCTCTTCAGTGAGGTAGGAAAATTTATTGCTCCCAATGGCATCGACCGTCCCTCACATCACCTTAAAAAGTGGCCGTTTCCAGACCGTTTTGAAATTTGCAAATGAAAGACATAACCTACACTATCCTTGGAGCGCGCATAACTTTTTTTTAAAACTACAGACTCCTCCATAAAATGTTCGGTCATCTACAATCCTTAATTCTGACCCAATAATATGTGTGTCAATTCAAGCCTTATGTAAATCAATCTTTTCTGCAAATGTTTAATTTGATGAACTTGATGATTGCTTGGATAGGTGGATCCACCTAAAGTATTTAGCGGAATTGAAAATTTTATGAATTAGGAAGTGGTCATGCTAGGGACAAACCGACAGGTTACGCGCTTCAATGAGAGAATACTGAGTACAATCTCGTCTTACTTTCATCTACATAATGTAACAATGCGTTCATTCAATCGTTGGTCATCAGGCCTTGCGCATTTTAAAGACACTAGTCACGTCTTGACTGCTTTACAACATCAAGACATCCTCCCTACGTTTGATTGACTTGGAGACAAATAATAACCAATGAGAATAAGAACTAATAAGTAGTTAGTCAAGAAAAGTAATTTTACGCACATTGAAAACCATCAATGGGAAGCATTGTGGTGTGTACAAAAGAGAGTTGTCCCTGCGTAGAGCGACTGCGGTATCAGATGCCCCGTGTCACATCACTCAAGCGGTGTGCGCGGTGAGGAACGCACGCAGTGGTGGTGGTGGTGTCATTGCATTTCCACGAGGAATTCTGCTTTTAAGGCGGTAACGCTTGAGAATCGCTATCTCCACACAATCGTGGAATAAATTTTGCTTGTGATTACTAAGCGTAAGCCGTTTGCTGAAAGCGTGTCTATTTTGACAACTAAAAGAGAAATCTGAATTCCTTGCCTTTTTCCTTCCACTGGTTTTGTTTTGACGTAGTTTGAAACCAGCCATTTGTTTCTCTCCTCTAACCGGAGGATTCATGGAAGTTATTGTTCAAATTTTTAATTAAAACACCTTCCTCGGTGCCCCGGAAACTATCTGCCATACCTCTCACTTTCTGTGCGTCTTGTATGCAGAGTTGATTAAAAGGTATGACTTAAGTAAAAAAGGTCAAGGAAGTCAGAAGATTGAACTTGGCTTAATGCTGCGTGGTAAAACACGAACCTTCCCAGTTTGCCAGGATGCTCTACCTACACTAGCCGTGAAGGCCTCTGTTCTCCTCTAGCGCATCATCCTGCGCAATTTCAACGGGGAATCGAGGTGCTGACACATCTACAAAGTAAAAAAAAATTGTTTCTAAATTCCTTGCTTTTTAGTAGAATTCACAATTAAGAGTGCAACTAATAGTTCAACTTTGCGAAGCTTGATGTGCAAAATTTTTTGCGATTAACCGTTTAGATATTGTAATATTTCATAGGACTTACCGCATGAGTCCAAAACATGCGCATTCTTGTGAAGTGGTAATGCAACGTGATTTTCCATGCGAACAAAGTGGAAAGAACTCACTGGTAAAGAATAGGCGCCTAGTGATCCACCCTCCGTCAATTCACAAGCCACGGCCTTAACCTACCTTGCTTACTTTGCTGCTGACAGGCGTATTCAGATTAATCATAGTTATTGACAAATCTTGACATCTAATCACTCTGTATATATTAAATTCTGGCAGTTAAAAATCCATGAACTGATAAACGACACAGTTATTAATGATTTGCTTGAGAACGCAAAGCAAGTACTTTGAGTAGGTTAGAGGTAGATAAAAATCAGTCTTAATTTCTAGGCAGTGGACACATTGCGGCTGAGACGTAGAGCTGACTTAAATGAAGACAGTCAGCACCAAGTACACCCTTTAGTCGTTATGGCCACCTGCAATGGCAGATCTTCTGTCTTGTCTTGCACGGTTTGCACGCCGTGATTAACGGACGTTAGCAAGAAATCATAGTTTAAATTTATCCCACATTCTCAGTTTCCATCAATGCGAGAATTGAGATTTTCCTCACCAATGTTTGGCGCTCCCATTTCCTTCCTTCCTACACTCTCAGGAAGTGGTAGTCGGGTGGCGGGCAAAAGACCGCCTCTTAATGGTACAAAAAATCCTCATCGTAGCGCATGTGTGATGCTCCTCCCTTTCATCCCAATGAAAACACACGCAAAATGGAGTGGTTAATAGGCTATGCACAGAGGAGAGCTTCAATGCGAGGATACAAATCCACTGAAGAGTGTGCGTTAGGCACTTCATTCTCTTCAGGGCCAAACACGTGACTGCTACATTCCACGACAATTGGCTGTCTGCCTGGCCCACTGCCCATGCCAAATATAGCCTCCTGCCATGATGCGGAGACATCGTGTGCACAAACCGGATTCCTGCCCGCAATCACCGCCTCCTAGTCTGAGTAACACGATTTCGCGAGCTCATTGCTTCAAATGCCTGAGGCACTGGAACCGACTTTACCCATAGGAACAAACTACTACCTTGGTTTTTATTTAGTATGGGCTGCTCAAACCAAGCACTCAGTGTTCGAATAATGTGATTAAAAATATTGCAAAGCAAGTATAATGCAAAGTCCAGTGAACGACTTTAAGCATCCAAGACTAAGTAGAAATATCCAACTACATTAAATCTGCCAATACAGTACTGCTACCGTCAATTTTATGCAGAATCGGATTTAAGTGATTGTGTTTTAAAAGAGTGGAATCCAATTTAATTCGCCTTCAATCACCAAACCAGTTGTTTCACACAGCGGTGGCCTGTGTATCTTTAACCTCTGGTATAAGTTGTTGTTGACCTCCGAATGGACGAATGGGAGGAGGTAGGGAACACATATGTTGCGTAAAAACGCAAAAAAACAGTCCACCCAACCGCTCCACACAAAAGTCTCAGGCCAATATATTATTAGGTGCATGCCGCATGAGTGTACAAATAGCACACACGCACGCCCCAAAACAAGTAGTTCCACTTCGAATTGGGAGGAAGGAGGGTGGTTGAGCGAAGGATGGCCCGTCTGTAGGCGTCCACCAATCCGCACTCTCACGTAAACTTCGTTATCAGCAGAATGCCAGACCACCTTTTCTCCCTTTTGTGTTTGTGGCAGGTGCAAAGCCGCCTCCCTCTGTCTCTCGTCCTCCTAGTCTGTCTCATGCTTCTCGATGGAGAGTTGCAGTCCAAATTAAGGTATCAAAATTATCCCTTTATGATGTGTATACAAGGCTGAATGGGTAATATGGTTGATTGTGTATGACACGTTCGGAGGAATAATTGTAGTACTTTGCTTGTTGGAACTACCGATTTCGGTCAAGGTCACTGAGCTGGCCGTATTGCCCTAGCTGCGTAGGCTGGCCTCCGGGCCATGCCAGCAGCTTATTTCCCTCCGCCCGTTGAATATATGTATTCTACCCTAGCATTCTGCCTTCTTTTGCCTTCGAGGGAGCCTCGGAACTCTACAATAATAGATGGGAAAAATCTGAACCAAGACCGCTCTTAACCGTTGGAGGCATTCTCTGACATTCCTTCTGGAGGATTCCTGAAAGCTAATCATAACTGTCAAACGACTCCATTTTCTTGTTTGGTAAAAAGAGGTTCATTAGTAATTCATTGACAACGTCCTACAGGCAACGGGAAATCGAGACTATCATCACAACGAAATTATTGCTGCCGGGGGTAAAAGCGAAAGGCGATACAAAAGCTGTTGATCTGTAAAACAAACGGGAGTTCAAGTTTTGACTTATTTATTACTTCATTTTTCCTACCTAATTAATTTTGCCTCTACCTACTTGGTTATATTTTGAAGCAGAAAAGAGAGAGGGAATGTCAACTGCGCTTATTGGTAACTTTTCTATCCAATGGTTTCTGCGACCTTCGGAGCTGAGCCTTCACCACTGATAAGTGAAATAAGTGGTTTAAAAAACACTTGAGGCTCTTCCACATTTCAGTGCTTCTCTTCTTCTTCTTTTGCATTTATCTTCTGTCTAAAGCCCATTGATTTCAGTGGGATTCTTAGAGCACCCTAACTAAAGTTGATTTAATCATTTTAAGACCTTTGAGGGTATGGCTGGGGTAATAGTGTTATAATTTAGAGTAAGCAGATAAAAAAAACGGGAACCAGTGGTACGTTCCTCCATGGACAAAGCTTGTATGAGATGGTAGAAGTGATGTACCGATGAGGGCAATCGGAGTGGGTGATGGGGGATGCTCTAGAGCACTGTGTAGTGTCATTTGAAAAGGGAGAGCCAACTGTGTTAATGGGTTAATTTTGTGGAAAAGCTTCACTAAGGTTACAATGGTCAAACTTCCAAAGTGATTAGCGTTTTATGCATGCTACACCAGTTTCGAAAGCGAAACTAGGGGAGAGCCAGTACTTTCAGCTAGTACCTTTGTCGCGCTTGCTAGAGCTTCCAAAAGCTACAACTGGCAGGCTTGAATCAATAATAGAGGGCCGTCGGTTCATTCTCCTTAAGGAAATCTAGCTTATTCAGAGCCCAAAATCTGCACATGAAAAACCCATTCGCCTCGTAGCGCCAAAAAAACAAGCGTACACCTGCAGTGTGGAGCAGTCGGGATACAGTCCATACAGTGTCATGTTATTCTAATTTTGCGATAGAAATTTTTCGCTTGATCGAATTCTAGTTAAGTACAACGCGCGACGAATGTACGAAGTATGGCAGAACAAGCCTTTCTTGCTTTGCCGCCACACAATCAGATGGCAATGCAATTAGCAAAGCGTCTCTAACTATTTATTTTATGTCAACATTCCCTCCGCAAGTTAATTATTAATAAACAGAACCAATCTTATATGGAGCCATTTGTGATTTGAGTAATGGGATCATTAAGGTTTACTGGTTTAATATGATTAAACAATATTTCTTGGGTAGTCTCCCAAGTGCTTTTTTGCGCAAATTAAATATTAATGATTAGCGGAATTTACATCCGCATTTTCTTATGTTGTTTGGTTGCCCTTCCTGGATTATCTTTTTGGAAAATAATAAACAGCAACTCTTGGTTATGCATTTGGGACAATAATTAATACACCCAACACATCAATTATAAAGCACCTCAATAATTTTTACTTGCATATCGCAAGTATTCTAGCAAAATGTGTGCATCCCACAAAGCCTTAGTGGGCGCACTTAAACTCTGAACTTAGAGGGCTGCGTGATGTTACTAGACTGTATGGTTTTTGCTTTAATGGTTCTCTTAGCTACAATCGCCACTAAAGCTCTGTCGGCTATGCATACATTGAAAGCTATGGATTTGAAGCTACACTTGCTAACTGACGACTCCTCTGTATGGTAAATTTAAATTTCCTGCAATAGTTTAACTTACGAAGGCTCCAGGAAAGACATGGAGTATCCTAGGGTGTTAACATTAATCACAATTGCATTTGTATGGTAATTGTAGTGCTTTGTTTGTTAGACCTACCGGTTTCTGTCAAGGTCACAGAGGTGTCCATATTGCCCTAGCTGCGTGGGCTGGCCTCCGGGCCATGCCAGCAGTACTTTTCCTTCTGTCCGGTGAATATATATATTCTACCTTAGCATTCTGCCTTCTTTTGCCTTCAAGGGAGCCTCGGTACGCTACAGTAATTGATTCCAACTTTGGCGTGTATTCAATTAAGCGCCAGCAGTATCATCTTGTAACACTTAAGCTTAGGCATCTTTCGTTATTAAAATACGTGGTTAGACCTTTGCAGCTCTTGATAGGCGTCCAACGTCGAAGAAGGCATTGCTATGCTTACCACTATGTGTAGAATATTTGTTCCTTCATTAACAAACTACTTCAAGCATAACCTCATTAGGACAATTTAAGTTAGTTCGCAGGTTAAAACACAAGGATTGGTCCGATGTCTGGTGGGGCATAGCATAAATTCTACCCAGCAAAGTTGCGTTGGAATCCTTCCACGCTCTTAATGACATAACTTGAACAATGGCAAGTTCAGCACTTACGTTATGCACTTTAAGCTTATAGCCTTCCCAACTGCCATGTAATTAGAAAACACACGTAAATGAACACGGATCCCGTCACTGATAGGACGTCACCTGCCCCTAGGGAGAGAGTTTAGGTGTAATAAGCATAATTCGGTTCCCTGTTCAAAATTTATGATTCTACCAATGGAGAAGACCTTCAGCTGGGCAGTCTACCCGTTTCTAGAAAATGAAGGTCGAGACGAAGCGGAAAAACGCCGAAACTGTTATATTGTGTAATGTTCCATTTCCGCATGATTCAAATCAATTTTTATTTAGGTAAATTTTGTCGTACCATCTTGTGCTTGAAATCCTCGTGTAATTATCACCAAAGTTCCATATCTGTAAAGAATGTAACACATTTAAATGACAACAAAACACTTTGGCGAACACATTCGTCTACACTCTGCTATGTGACACCTTGTAGCAAGCATACTTATAAGCCTAAAATTTCCATACAAAGCAGGGTAGATGTTTGTTTAAATTGTTGAGCCATAGGCGCTGTGCGAGAATTTACGAGGCTGTTCTCTGTGCCAACGATGAAAGATGGAGCGCAGGTGCGTCCGATTCAACAGATGCACATGAATGACAACTTGTCTCATGTTCCCTATTATTTTACAGGCTGTCTTTTGTAGGACATTGAGCTGTTATTCAGGATTCCTCCAAATAAACTTGTTGAGCTCTTTCCCTCATTGAACAAGCAATTTCCCGGGGTTTTTAGATTTGATTCTCCTGAGCGTCTTTTCCCTCTAACCATCGAATTAGACTCAAATGTGAGGACTTTTGTCAATGTCTTTGGTGCTCTTTGCTTAACTCTACACTGAACCATTTTTGACCACGTTCTGACAGTTCACAGCTTGTTACTTAACTAATTATTTATATTCGTTGCGCTTCAAAAACATATTCATGGCTGCTACAAACAACTTAAGATAGCTGGTCTTACGCTCAAACACGGGTCTATGCTAGATCTTTTTTACTTGACGCGAATTTCTCATTTCCTTTAAGACATTTATTTCCTATTCATAGAACTGCAAGTACATATGCTGTGGCATAAATCGGTTCATGGGTTCTACAAGATCACCTTGGACGGGTGTCTTTCAGCCACCGTTACCTGACCCACCGCTGCTCAAAGAACAGCACAGACATCTCGAAGAGTTACTTAATGCCGCTTTTTCATATTATGTTAAATCGTGAGTCCTTACTTCCTTATTTTACTTCATCAAGCCTATATTGGACTAACTGCTCTTTATCCCTCATCACGTTGCGAGATACCAATCTGACTTTGCTTTGAATGTTTCATCTACATATGGCAGCTTTGCGGGTGAATTCGCGTTCTCGCTTTCAGATATTACTATTCCCATGATACAGTCACATCGGTTTATTGTCTTGGTCGAGATGTCGGCATCTTAGTCTGTGCTTTAATTAAGTCGCCTTTGGTGGATATTGTGTACCTAATCGATATCAAAGTAAGCTGGCGCCATTCTCACCTACTTTTTACTGTTTATTCACCTGTTGCATACTGACTATTCTTTTCAACCAAGGCCTAGATATCAGCAGGACATGTTACTTTGATGGGCATTCATCCAGTATTAAGTTTTTTGGAGGCGAACTTATCGTACTCAGTGTTGCCCAGTTTCATTATGATTTAAATAAATGTAAATAATGTACTGATTCTCGAGTTCTTTAACGTGATTCTTGTTTTTGTACACAATAGAAGTTAGTTGGCTCAGCCCTTTACAATCTTTCGGCCGTCTACACAATCAAACTAATGAAGCCCGATTTTTCAAATAAGGGGGTTGATGATGTTTGCTTCTCTTTTTATCTCCGTCAAAATCGTTCTGAAGAGATAAAGGTATCAGCCAACGTAAATGAATCTCATGTCAGGAATATTGGCGTCTTAATAGAGGTATTCATTGCTTTTTTAAGTAAGGCTATACTTGCCCTGAAATCCATGCATCATATTTCATTCTGATTGGGCGCTCAGTCGCCTATTTATGTTATCGTTCCTTCTCTTGGCATTCACTACCACCTTTTATACTGTTTGCAAAACACATCATCATCACCATCGTCGTTTTAGCATACCGCCACGGCATCATTATAGCCCTGCCTGTTTACTGATTGAATAATTTTTTTAGCATTTATTTGAGTTCCCAATGTGGTTCACTGTTAAATCATCCTAAGGATGTATTTATGGCTTGCCTATACAGCTTTGAAGTACTTTTTTCGAGGTAATGAATGTGAAATTCATCATTTTTAGGGAATGGATAGCGATGTGTTCGCCAGGGTCAAGACTGTATATCCTATGCAAACGATGGTAATTCTTCAGAATTTGCGTACAGACGACTCTGCACTTCTATCACAACCGACAATCGCCTTCAAGGAGGAACTTTCGGCTGCATTGTTGTCTCGTAGCGATATGTGATCCATTAATAGCGTTTCACATTTTTATCCAACTTTTTTCGTTTCTTTCCCAGCATTTGATTCTTTTTTTCTCTTCAGCTGTTTCAGACAATCATTTTCCTTGTCCAATGTCTTCCTCTAAAATAAAAATTTTACTAATTTATCTTTATTTCTTCTCTGTGTTGGGCCATCTCTAAACGTGGTGAGGAGTGAGGTGTCTTGTTGCAGGCTCATTCACAACGGCAAGAGAGTCACCTACAGACGTGCGAGCACCTCTCCCGGTGGGCGGCTTCAAATATTCGCGAAGTGCGACGTATTCGGCTCCTTCTGATGAGCATTCTTGACAGGCCTGCTATGGACCCCTTCGGGGCTGACACCCAGGAGGAGAGCAGGCAGTTGGATGTGAGTTCAGAGCTCAACGACATTGAAGTATCTATTCGGAAAATAAAGTCAGTTTACTAAGCTTCGGCTCTTTGCCTCTTGGGAAAGGTAAATCAAGTTTTAACTGTGCGTCTCTTTAGAGAAGCACTGGATAATCTGGATAAGTCGGCCATTGAGTCTAAAGAGCAAATGGACAGTCGTTCCATGTTGTCATACAATCTGGTCTTTCCTCTTGACCAAATGGACATCCAGATGGAGGGTGGAGACTCCTTGCGTCGCGTTGATTGGCTTGTTGGTCGAAACGAGGCCTGTCGTTGGCTGTGTCGAACGAACTACCGAACAGAGGCCATTCAACTCAGTCTGGCTAGTTGTGGTCGGTTCATGAGGTATTTTTTGTGTTGTTATCATACCATCGCTCAAAACATCCTACAACTATTGTGCGATCGTGCCGTTTTGTTGATAGAAATACTACGCTCGTTCCTCTTTCCTCAGCCATGGATCTAAGGAATCTGGCAGCACCACAGATGAGCTTCGCATTGATTGAACCGTATTCTTGTAATCCAATCCTCTACGTCAAGGTGCGGCTTAGAGCTTTTATCAGTTGATAATCTTTTCGTCTTTCTTACCAGCTCAAACAACCTCTTCCGCACAGGTAGGGGATATCATGCACTGTCTCATCACTTTTGGTAATCTCTGTATGGAGAACATCATTGTGCGTGGTCTGGATGAGTCGCATTGCGCGCCTGGCCACACACTACGCCCTCGAACAGCGAATTCAGGCACATTCCCGCGAATTTCCCAGGCAATGTCTGATCTACTCTGCTCTCGAGCAATCAGTGGCTTCTCCACCAATCTTCTACCGAACGTCGACAATGTAAATCGTTTCGAATGATTCTCATTCTTCAGTCACCGGTTCTTTTTTGTTTTCATCATCCCTTTATTTAGTTTACTGTTCGACTTATTTACTTTACTCCATGGTGCCACTTATTCCCATGGACCGTCGTCCCTTTCTCCAACATCTTCGCTAATTAGCTTAATTATTTTTTAAGGTTGATATTATGTTATTTTCTTTTCGCCTTCCTCGCCTTTGTGATTCGCTTTTTTTCAACTCTAAAACGAGGAGAAGTTTTGGCACTAACTGTGATGTGGCTATAAGGTCTATTTCTCTTGTGCTCACTAGATGCCAGAGGGTTTGCTGCCGAAGGCGAGCCAACTGGATTTTACGACGCCCAGTCGCCATGTGACCTTCGTGAGGGTGACGGAGGCGGCACGCAACGCGTTTGTACATTTCGCTACTACCACCGAGCCACCCAAGCAACTCTCGGCGTTGAAGCAGTTCTGCGCCTGGCTGCAAACCTACACGCGTCTCTTCACGGAACCCTGCGTGAGCTGCAAGCAACTGTTGGGCCAAGATGCTGCCTTACCTGTCCTCCGCACCCTCCACAGCAATCCTGCCAAAGCTCGCGCACAGCATGAACAGTGTCGAGTCAGCGCCTCCTCTGGTTTCGCCCATTGATCGCCCGCTTTAGTGTACAAATGAAGAATTATTTTGCGTGAAAGCAGCATGTAGCGTCCCGAGGCTCCCTTGAAGGCAAAAGAAGGCGGAATGCTAGGGTAGAATATATATATTCACCGGACAGAAGGAAAAAGGCTGCTGGCATGGCCCGGCGGCCAGCCCACGCAGCTAGGGCAATACGGCCACCTCTGTGACCTTGACAGAAACCAGTACTTCTAACAAACAGAGTACTACATAGCAGCTAAACTAAGTTTGTCGTAAGGTTTAGGTCCTTATTGTTCTCTTAATTCTAGCAATAGGATTCATTGCTGCTGGGATGTTTGCCCTTAGGACTTTGAGGACTGTTGCTCGGGGACGTGGGTGCGAGACACACCTACTGGGATCTGGGTAGCACAGGAGAGCCTTGTGATGTGAGGCGCTATTGATGGTTTTGTGTAGTGTGAGGGTCTGGTCCTATCTAGGTCTGCGTTGCGGGACGTTAAGGGCGGTTTTGGTAAAGAAAGCCCCTGAAAATTGACGATCGTGGGGGAGGTCATGAAGCGCTTTCCGAGGCAGTGGTGGTAGCCACAGGTTAGGGATTGCGTTGGGGTTTACATGTTTTGTACGTCAGAATCGGGATGTATCTCGTTAAGGCATGTCAAATCAATACTCCTGATTGTTCATCATTTTAGCACACTTAATCAAGTGTTAAAAGGACTTAAAATGTTGGTTCTAGTAAGAGAATTGTGTGATAAAATGCGCAAAGCATCGTAGTTGAGAAGACAATTACGTTGAATATGATCTTTACTGAGCGCTTCTTTAAAAGACATTTAATTCGCTTTTGCAACCATGACCAGGAATGAAGGCGTAGAAGTTCTTAGAGTCTATATTTTAGCAAGCGCCTGAAACAAAATATTCTGCCTTGGATTCGATTGGTGGAGTCGGCGTAATAGGGTCGTCATGCAAGCTGCGTCGAAAAAAGTATTTCCTTTGTGTTAGTTATTTTTGCAGCCACAAAGTCGACTCAAGTATATTCAATCTGAACATTTTTCAAGACTGCTGTCAAAGCAAAATAATGAAACAGAGCTACTTGAAGATATGAGGTATAGACTTAGGGATGAAGTTATTTCTTAGGAGTTTTTGCAAACAGAGGGCGATTCTGGACAAGGAATATGGCCAATCAATGCAAAAATTGTGTTCTTCTTTCCTTGGAAAGAAAGAATTTCTGGCTCTTCAGAACCCTCCCAACACTGGGTAAATTTGTGTCCAATTCATTAATCCTTGTAGACACCGCTCCGTATGGGATATATGGAAGTCATTTCTACGGGAGTACAACGCTCTTGCTCTGTCCCATCTAAAATTGGCTGAGGTACATCACCGACTCAGCTTAGAGTTAAAGCCTATCAAGTCTCTTCGTGTCAGTGTATCGAAGCGAATATTTGAACAACTTAAGTCGCTGCAAGTATGTCAATGTCAAGTTATCCTCATCTTTGTGTGACCTCAACTTAAATTCTACCTTGTCGTATGTATTATGCTTCGCGAAATCGGTGCTCCATTAAAGGCGTATTTAATTGTCTCCCATGCCATGCTATGTTTGAACTGTATGAACTATAGTACGATTTCAGGTGTAGGTGCTGCTGGTTCCGCTTCATTATGTGGCTCGTTCAATGTATTGCATTGAATGCTTTCGTACTTCTAGATAAAAATACCATTTCTTAGAACCCCGTATGGTGTTTACCCAAGAAATGGATTATTTGGTATCGGTTATTGTGTGATGTTTCCTTACTGCATTCAGAACGATTTAGCTGCATCCATGCAAGAGATGGTAAAATCGCAGAAGATTTACTCCGAAGAAGAGAAGCAGGCCCACGAGACGCGATTGAAGGCCATGAATATCGAAGACAAATTGCGTCGACGTTCGACGAATTTATTCAGCACTATGGCTCAACTGCATCGCAATCATGTCAAGGTATTTGTTCTTCGCGTTCGTCTTTCTAGTATCTCGGAGTTGAACAGTCTCTTACTTGAACCAAAACTTTAATGGTGATTTGTATTTGATCCAATAGTATTTAAATATATATGGGTCATTGAGCAGTCACTCTTTTTATTAATTCTAAAAACGTGCGCCAGACTTTTGTGGAATCTTCGCCATTTTTTGGTTGTAGATTTCTCAGAGACGGGATGAATGCGAGAACCGATCCGCGGGAGCTCGAAATGAATATCTCTTCCAATTAACCGCAATAAACGCTCATCTTGAGCACTATCTAAAAACTGACATTCCTGATCTCGCCCAGGTAAGATTACCTTAAATCTGTTTACGACTTCACATAAGTCTGGAATTGGAATGCGTTGATGAAATGTTCCGTGCCTATTCCGTAACCTGTAAGGCTGTCGTCTGTTTTTAGTGATTTGCTGGTTAAAAACGGAACATTCGATTATTGTTAAAAATGGCTTACAAATAGTTCATATTATCCCTACAGCTGTGAATAAATAATGCGCAAAATTATCCATTCATGGACATTGGTAAAAAGTGTTGTTCATTGTTAAAACGCCATGGATACCTTCAGATGATATTCGTTCAGCGACAAATTCCTTGATGACCAATTTTGGGTACGTTAAAGTGAACTAATAATTTCGATCAATCATGTTTCAGGAAACCATTGTATTTGCAAAAAGACATCATCGTTATTTAACGCACTCTGGCAGAAAAAATACTTTATTCGATTTTTAACTGCAAAAATGTTAATCTGCCTCCTTTCTCCCCAAATTTGGAGAAACTCTCTGCAGTCACTAATAATCGTCAAAATTTGCTCTTGTTATCACAGACCCTCCATTGCGTGTGAAAACTGTCCATTTTTACCACTGCATACACATCGTAGAGGAGCGTTAGCTTCCCTTAGCAAACTTCGAAACGTGGCCAAAAATATTGCATAGCCCTCTTGTAAAGACGGTGTCATCAATTTTTTCGTAAAAAGGCATTCAAAAAAACTATCGCGTGTGGCTGAATACCTCGAAAAATTGCACTTGTGAAGGTCCGGCATCGGTAGATGAGGCGATTTGCTGATAAGTGCGAAAAGTAACCCTGCAACCTGACCTCCGTGTAGACTTTCTCATCTCACGCATTTGGAAGTAGTTCAACATTACCTGTGCTTAAATGCAGTGCTTCGATCAACTTTCAGCAGCCGTTATAATATGACCCCAAGCTAAGGGTAAAAGTGCATTTTCACGCATGGGGTTTGTGGGCTTGGTTTTTATATTCTCATTGGATAGATTTGCAAGGTCATATCGTTATCTTGAAGCGGTATTACTATAAATGCTACAATCCATGTGCGTTGGGAAGAGTATGAAAGTTAATGGAAAATGTGGTGCACTTATTTATCAAAACATCACTTCCAGAACTTGGTTTACGCAAAAATGTAATCCAATTTTGATATGCCGTTCTTTTGCTTTTATGTCTAGTTAATGGGAAGCATTAATTAGATGATGAAGAAAATTGTTTCATGTCTCTCTCACTCTCCGTAGATCCTGGACGGTGACGTCTACGACCGATTCCGTGAGGTTCTTTCCAAAACTAGTGAAATGGAACTTGACATCTGTCGGCACCATCAGGATCCATTTAAGGCTCTGTTGGAAGAATCATCGAGGGTATGTCAAGTTGGAAGGAGTACTTAAGTTGATGACTCAACAAAAAGTGATTACGTGGTTGTCTCAGTCTCTTGTCACCAATTCTCACGAAGTGAATTCGTAGTGTAAACATCATCATTTTTAGAATCAGGAAGTATGCTGAGCTAACCGACAAATCGCTTTACCCGCTTTATAGGTAATGTAAAGCGTACTATTCCGAGACACTTCCTCTCACAAGTGCACTATTATGCTTCCCAAATCGTCATTAGATGTACACTTATTCTGCCAATACCGAGCCTTGGGTCATATGATCGTTGATTTGACCTTTAAGTGTGCAAATGGACTGTCTTCTTTTCCAGATTAATCGGGCGACTGCCTGGGAAAACTTCATCAAGGAATCACCCATTTTCTCTGTAGATGTTGAATTTCATTTTGAACCTCGAGATGGTGATACAGTGAGTCCCCTATATTACGGTTTTCAGCGGAGTTTTAGCTATTAATTATGACATCATTGTTGACTCCTGTTTACTTTTAATTTGGGTGTCTCATTTTGCTTTTAAATATGCCATAGTGTCGTATGCTACATCCTTCAGCCTCAAACGGCATAAAATTATGATTCAATGGACGACTCAATGATGACTGACATTCAATAACCTTTTAAGTTTCCAGTTTTAGAGTGGGTTTGAGAACCAACTTATTGTTCTTTAACATCGAAGCTTTGCCCTGTTTCTCGCAAACGACTGTTCAGAAATGGGCGTTGTCTATGTTTAAAGAGTCGCGCCATTTAGCAGTGTTCAGTTACTTTTTCTTCTAGCACAACAGAAAACTTAACCATTCCTTTTTTCTGCAAAGTTCCTTCTTTGGAATTATTTCAATCGTCAACTTTGTGTCCGTTATCACTCCGAGAATTAGGAGGGTTTTAGTATGCTAAATCGTTTAGCACGGGGACTTAAACAAAATTTATGTTTGCTTTGCGGAAAAATTTATGCAAATAAATCATATCCCATAGGCAGATTAAATCTTGTAAGGTTGACTAACGCCATCGATGATGCGCTTTTTTTGCAAAATAATATGAAATCCTCTAGTCTACCACATCAATACCCAATGGCAACAATTGCTGAATCGCAAACTTTGTGTTGACAAGTTGACGTTTGAATGCGACCAGTGTCATCAAATGTTCCCCCAAGTTATTCTTTCTTGTATTTGAATGCATAAAGTACGCGCTGCCTTCGGGCGATGCGAAGATCAGAGGAATTGATTTGCATCTGATACATTCTTTGGTGCAATGATGGGTTGCGTGAGCTTCCCCATTCTATTGTCCATCTTTATCGTGCAAAAGCGTATGCCTCAATGCGTTGTCTGGTTTAAAATTTATCGCTCTTGTCACTGCCTGAAATCAGCTGTCCCCTGTAAGTGTACGAACCACCTCGATAACCAAAATCTGATACCTTAATGCTAAATGTTCTTCCTTTGTTAAGGTGCAATTACACCTAAGAGCTGGATCACCTTAGGCTCCCACCCATGGAAAAGTATGTTGCTCCAGACTCAGGACTCCTCTTAGGTCTCGTCAAATCGCCTCTCGATCTGGTGGTTGATCGCTTTAGAGCATTTTTAGCTGTGGCTCCACCGTGAATTAGCTGGTATTTCTCTTGCTTCTCACTTCATGGAAAAAATGTTATAAGCAAAAATTTACAGTTGATGAGTTTTTCTGTCAATTGATTTTATTTACAGCGAGTTTCTGGATCGCTTACAAGTAGTTAAAATCAGCTTGAGAAATGCTTTGTGCTTTCTGCCGTTTAATTTTGCATGTAGTGTCATCAAGAGCTTATCCATCAACATGATTAAACAAACATTTTGTACTAAAGTGGGTATTGCAGCGTGGATTAATTTATCTTGTGTTAGCACTTAGAATAAAGGCAATTTTTTAGTTTATTTTCTCCACACTGCACAGAGTTTTCTCTGACCGAAAATGAGCTTTTTTTGCGGTTTTTATTACAGTCTGTGTAAAAATAAGTAGGTCGTTTAATGGATAACAGCATATAGCATACCATGATTGAAAAATGTGGCATTGGTACAGATCGTTTTTTTTTTCATTTGTAATGGAATAATGGAAGGCACTGATTAACAAGTAGCATCTGTGCGAACAAATGTGAAGTCACCAAAGAACCGGTTTACTAATCTCTGCTTATTGAATCAAATCCCATGAATCTCATCAGTGCCGGGTGGTCCCATTCAACCGCATATTTACTAGTCCTCTTAAGCACCACCTTTTACAATGCCTTCGATTTTGTGATCGACTGTACAGCCAGTAGCTTAGTGGTGACAGCTTAAGATTTGACAGCTATTCTGGCTTGTGAGGCTGGACCAACAATTGCACAGCCAAGCATCCAATTCCTTGATTCACTTTTTAAGCGGCTTTTCACATGCCTTTCCCTTTTTGTAGATATCTTCGTTACTGTCAGTGAATGCAAAAGAAGGAAGCTTTGAACAAGTGGCCAAGAAGCTTGCTCGTCGCTTTGTCACCCGGGAGCGGCGAATCAAGTCCTACCGGGAGGAGATCAATGACCTCTGCTCGGGTCGGATTAGCCCATCCCCCGGGATGAGCGTTTCTCTGAGTCAGGTGTGCTTCCTCTCCTCCCTCCTTTAAGATAATCAAATTCCTAGGTAAAAATTGCGATGTCAAGGAATATTTATCGAATATTCTTTTTCACTGGCTTCTTTGAGGCATTCGTTTAACTTACCTTTAGTGACTGATGAAGTTAGGCGCCTTTTCGTTTTGGGATCGTATTTTTCCTCTTCTCCGTCTTTTTCCCTCTTTCGGAATGCATTTCTAGGTGGTGGATCTAAATGCTGGGGTCCTATGTTTGTAATTTGGGTGCTTGTATCAAGTTATCTGAGTAATTTCCAGTGACTTTAGCTAAAGTCAGTATTTTCTTAATTCCACTTTTTATCTAAGTTTAAAAGCCTTAGTCTGCCGGAGTTTCCCTACCTTGAATGAAATGTTCATCCTCCTTTTCTATCCGAGTCTTGGAAGACCTTCCTCGAACCGCTTTAGATGTTCATAGTTAATCATACCATCAATGGCCTTAGTAGCTACTGCGTCTTGACATCTCACTCCGAAAAAAAATCTCCCCGATTGTTGAATGCGTAAACTAGACACCCAGTTCGACTAAATTGTCGCCTTCGCCACATCCGTCTACTGTCTGTGTGCGCGCTTTTCACGCTGATCGAGCAATCTTGGCTCCGTCTAGCTTTCTTTCCCTCGTTCCTTTAAAGCAGGTACCACCGCCACCACGAAAGTTCCCTCTAAAGGTTAGTTTTTACCGCCTCACTGCCTGCACTTTCGTGCGCTCCACCTTTTCACTGCTTTTGCTTTTTGCATTTTACTGTTGCGGAACTCAGACGCTGAGATCTTTTTGCAATGTGGTGTGGCTATGGCATTTCAGACAGTTTCGTAGCTGAGGCAAAACACCTTTGATAAAGCACTTGTAGGCATAGTGCATACAAGGAAGGTATCCAATGCACTGGGCCGTTTTTTATTTTTCACTACCTTTTGAAATGGGTTAACACCTGGACAAGCACCGTAACAATTAGCTTTCGTGCTTTCGCGCCAACCGCTATTATTGCCTCCTCTGCTCCTATCCCCATTAATATCTATATCTTTCTTGATCTTCCCGGTTCGTCTAGGACTATGACACTAGCGAGGATAGCGGCGCTTTGAACCAGGAATACGTCGAGAATAAAGTCGAAGAGCTGGAATTTGCGATTCGGCGTGAAGAGGTGAGGAAGAGTTATTCAGTTTATGCCCCTCATATTCGCCTTTGCTGTAAATTAAACCAGTATCAGTCCGAATTGCTTTTTAAATGAATTGCAAACTGACACTGGACGCATAAACTTCTCACACTTTGCTGTCATTCTCTGGCGTCTGTTGTCGCATCGCCAAATACGATTTATACCTAGCTTTTGAAAATATTTCACAGCTGTCTGAAGGATTAGTTTAAGACTCTAGAAGCAAATTCTGATTTTGTTGTTAAGTAGGTTAATAGCATTGCGTCCTTTACTTTGAAGTATGTTGCAACCAGAAATCCTTGGTGCATAATATTGACTCTAGAAAACATGATGTAATGATGACTAAAGCTTACTTCGTTCGTACTATACATTCGCAAGCTGTCTCCATGTGAAATTGTACGTACTGAGTTCAAGTAGCTCCTCATTACTTTGCGAGAATTGTAATTGAGGAGTTCCGTTGGCGCTACTTATCCCCTGGGATTTTGGCTTGGTCGTTCATGGGTATACCGCTTAAATGCATCAGTTAATTCATCCTCAACTCCCTTTTAGCCGTGGGCAAAAACAGTTGCTATGGCTCACTTTTTGATTGCAATTCGCGTTTTATTTGATAATGGGAAATAAGTTAACAGAAAATCAGTTCCCGGTGATTTTCATCTCGCTTTCGGTATTTCGCTTGAAATTGAAGGGTATATTCTAATCAAAACAGCATATTAGACTCTAAGATTGGTTTTTCTTAACTACTAATTGGAATTTTTAAAAGCCTTATCCTCCACCAACTTTATCGTCCCAAGCAGGGGCGGCTTTCCTTTTTGCTAAAACTTAATGTACTATAGCAACGCAGCCAATCTTCCCTCACTTCGGCATGATTAATGGTTCTGAACGCAGTATCGTAGCCTTTTTAGTCGTATCAAAGTCTGTTTTTACTATCAGCAAATTCATAAATCGCACATTTCGGTGTCATATTTTGGCTCCGCCTCAACGAAACATCGGTTCATCTAAGTGGTGCGGTATTCGAGATTATCTGCCGTTTAGGGAACGCTTTCAATCCCTAAACTAACCGTTTGTTTTAAAATTATGCCACTTGTCAGTTTCCTAGGCATTTCCCGTGGTGCCCTTTGGTATGGATTTTGGCCATTGTTGTCCGTTGGAGATTTGAAGCGCAAATGCTTCATTTATCATCGCCAATTAGAAAAGAATCTTTTGGATTAGAGCTTTTTTATAAACTTACTTTCTGTCACTTCTGTTACAGATTGAGAAGACGAAAATCAGTGCATGCTTGGAGTTGTTGAAGAAGACACACGGTACGTTGTCCTCCCTTAAATTGCCTTTGACTGTCCGTAAGTCGGACATTCATCCCACCTAGCCGCACGCAGTTGTTGGTAATTTTTCAGGCTTAATTACTTATGCGAGCTCGACCCACCCTGATTCTATCAATCAAATTAAGTTTAATTCAGTAAAGTATACCTGTTTGCTTTAGCCTTTCCGTGTAGAACATTCTATTTTTCGCCATTATTCATTTTAAGTGACATTAATCAAAGGTGAACCATTGAAAGTGTGCCACAACTCCAGACCTAGGGCGTGCTAGTTTCCTTCATTTTTTTCGCATTTAAACATCGACGATTTGAACTCCATCGAGAATCCGTGCCTTCCCTTTTGGAAGGGGCGACGGTTCACTGGAAAATGTTTATTAAATTGCACTTTTATCATGAATGCCATAGCTGTATGATAAAGGTGTGCATAGTTTACACTGGAAACGACACACGCATATCTCCTCACGCCGAGTTCAAGTCAATATCTTTGACATTTAGGCCGAATCTTTGGATTCCTAAGACTGCACCTAATTGAGGCTTTTTGAGCATAAAATTGCGTCTTATTTTTGTTTCAACTGTTGAACGCGTCCACTTGATCGTGTGTGTTTTGTGCTCTCTGGAGATGTTCGCGTGTGTGTTTGAATTAGCAATGCTAACTTTATTTCTTCCGCTTTTCTGCAATTTTGATCTGCGCCTTATGTAACGTTTGCTCAATTCTGTGCTGGTAGGTTTAATGCAACTATTAACGAATGAAATGATTCAAAAATCATCAAATTGGACTCTATTCATATGGGTTTATGTCGCCTTTTCGCCTTCTATCGCACCTTTTACATTATTCTTTTTTTTAATTTCTGCGTAGTAGCGAGCTCGGGAATGGTAGTCTCAAAGAAAGGTCAACATATCAATGGTACACTAAGAGAAATTGCGTGACATTGAAAAATTTTGAAAAGCGTCTGCCCACTACTTTTTCAAAAATTAGATCACGTTTGAAGTAAATTATGAATTGTCTGGCAGTGAATAAAATTTTGACGCTTAATTCCATTATAACAAATGAGGTCGTAGGATCTCTTGCAAATTGACGGTGAAAGTCACTGCGAACTTCAACAACACACTCTCCTTGCATTCAGTGGTTCCAAGTACCGTTGATGACCGCAGCATATTTCAATTTTCAGTTTACATTCCTACATTTTAAGTCTGACAACGAGTACCTATGAGGCTTTACGTCTTCCTGTACCTTCTTTTTGCCAGTGGACGTGCAAGCAGCCTTGTACGAGGCCAATCTGGCGGCGGCGGAAGTGGAAACCGCAACGGTAAGAGGAGGGACGGAGGCGACAGGAAAGGTGCAGCATGGTGCAAGTTCGAGTTCCACCGCAGCCACGGGAAGCAGTTCAACGGAGGGCAGCACCGTGGGTCTTACGGGCTTGCTGGCCGATTCAGCTCAGCACAGAAACTCCCTCCTCATGGAGGGTGCCTTTGCACCTCTAAACTCCATCTCAATTTCTCGTACGGTACGTAGCAAGTTATGCATTTGTCTGACGGTGTATCTATAGACTTCTTGCCCTTTTCTTTCTGCCGATCTCACATCACTTGTTTTACGTAGTGATTGTGTCTTCACGAAAGCGATTGACATTGATATGTAGTGGTTATCAATCAAAAAACATGATTTTATTTCATGATAGACTGCTCGAGTTTCGATGAGGTTGGGATACACGTTTCCACATTGTTCTAATTTATGCATTTTAGTCCTTGCCTATTGGTTTAACAAATGCAGTTTTGGGAGTTTTTTTCGTGATCACGTCTACTAAAATGACATGAGTGTTTACGAAAATTGTTACCACCGAGAAGATTTTAAAGGATATTTTAAGAGTAGTATTAGCAGAGTGATTCAATTATCAATGGAGATGCCTCTTATTGTCTTAAATGTTAGAATCAGGATGATTTACTTTTTTGCATTTGTTTGGGTGGGTTTGTTTTGATACTTTTGCGTCAATTTTCTAGTCCTCTCACGGATTGAACGTATCTAGTAAATTTCCACATAATTTTGAACAAGCGACCTTTTCTAGACTTTACTTCAAGTGCTGTAGGATTCCATTTGTCGAGTACAGATCTGCCTTACGGATCGTTTTAACTCATTGAAAGAAATATTACGATTTTTCGTCTTATCAGAGATCTGTAATCGTTTGCTGATTTATTCCGAAGAACTGCTTGAAAAATAAATTGGGCTTAAGGTTGCCTACTTTAGGCTGAGTAGTATGGGTAGTTAATTTACATTACCTTTCAGCAAAACGGCGGCGTGTCTCGGGCCTCAGCTCAACAGCTTGCCAATGAAGCCTGGGCTCGAGGTGAGATTTAATCCCTTTGGCTTGTCTTGATCTGATAGTCCTTCAATTCCTACCTATTAGGGTGTTTCTGCCAACTACAGACAAAAATTGTCGCGAAGCGTGCTCTTGTTATATTTGGATACAAATTTATTCATGAAAATTTGTACCGACGTGGTTGGGCATACACTGTTATGAATCACTACGACCTATCGCTCCGCTCCGGCGGGTCGCCTTTGAAGTTTCGCTTCACTCAATTTGCCCGCACGATCCCAGTGTTGCAAATCCCTAACTTTAATCCTATCTTATCGAAAGCTTGCCTTTAAAAAGGCCAGCCGTCATACTGGCTCTCTCCTTTAGTAAACTTATTTAGGATCTATCATTCACCAGTAATTGATCTTAAAATAAGCTTCCCTTAAGTCGGTAAGTTTACGCACTATTTCATGGCAGGAAAGACAATAACCCGCAACGCTACCGCAACAGCTTTCTTGTGTTTCAATCGGCATCATGAAAGTGAAGTCCTTTGTTTCCGCCCCTTCAATGTGGTTCAATCCGAGAATAGTTTTATTAAAGTCAGGAATCTCTGTACTTAATGGAGTAATCTTTCGTTCCATTTGCATTTAGTTTACAGTTATACTCTATATCTAGCCTTTATATGGTGTATTGCCTTACAGCAGCCGGAATTCATCCCAGTGAGTATTCAATTTGAATTTAAAGAGCCATTTTAGATTAGGGTTCAAGCGGGGTCTCTTATTTATATTCGACTAAGTTACAAACGATTCCAAAGCTCGGTTGTGCATGTGATGATGGTGGACTAATTAGTAATTTTGATTAATGAAGGCATCTGCCAACCACTCCAAGCCTTTCTAGCGCGTGATGGCTACCGAAACTCTGAAATTGTACCTTGGACGCAAGTGTGCAGTTACAAAGGTTCTCTTGCGTTTTTACATCACTTCGCTGAACTTTTTTTCTAAAAAACCGGAAGATTGACACAGTGCGTTGTTTAGATTGAATAGGAATGTCGACAGCCTATGGGCTGTTGGTTTGTTTTGCAAAACTAAGCGTTAATGTTTTGAAAATCAGTCCTATGCCGCCCTACAGTGGCTAATCCACTCCAATCTTTCAGTTTACAACAAGGGCAACTGGCAGTACAGCTTTATTACTGTTCGAAGTACTTGGTGACCTGATCTAATTATCAACTTTAAGAGGCGTGTACCCTTACTTCTTCCCTGCTTTAATTTTACTGGACTCTGCAAAATAATGAACATCCTTGGTGTAAGAGGGGTTAATTTCCGCATTCTCGACCCTTGGGTAGTAAAGATTTTATCCTCTTATCTTCAACTATTTGTTGAACCATTTATTTCAGGCGTTTGATAGGGATGTTTATTACCAAACGGATTTCGGGGCGAAAATCTAGTCACCACTTTGAAACATTCTTTATGGTGGTTCTTCAATAACTGAAGCTATTATCTATGGAAGTGCGGTGTGGTGGGAGTTAATTGTTTCCAAAAGCAATACTTGAGCTTCCATTGATACGTTCTAAATCCGCATTTATCCAGGTCCGTCTGGTAGTAATGGTGGTAGTTATGGTTTCATAAATTTAGACCTAAAAAGTGTTTCAACTGCTAGTTTATTGTATGCTACTCGATTTTACTGTTTTCATGCTTGAAGGCGAAGTATTTATGTTGTCAACTGTCCCTCATGCTATAATTCGCTACTTCATTTATTCTTATCCCTTTCCCAGGCGATTTATTGACTCGGTGATACGGAAAGGTTTTGCAAATTAGCGACACAACGCTAACCTCACTTATTATTTGCGGAGAAATCATTTCTAAAATGAGTCTCAGAGCATGCCAGAAAGTTTATATCTTTCAATCGCATGAATATCATGCTTGCATTTCTTCCATGGACGTTACTGCAAACGAAGGCAAAGTCGTGTGCACTTTCTTTGGTTATGCATCTTGCCGTGAATTACGTTCAACTAAGCTCTTCGGCAACATTCGTTTTTTTTGTCGCTGACTACTCTTCGGTGAATTAAATTTACTTACGATGAGACGTTGTAACCAACCGCCAAATGCTCATAGGCTTATTTCATTTCTACTTGGACTTTTCATTGCACATGTTGACTAAGCCACTTTAACGCTAGCAAACGTTGCCACCACAACTGAGCCCTCCTTCATCAAATTGGACGACGAAGACCCCTCAAGTCAGCAGCAGCCGTCTAGAAGGGAGCCTTCGCCTGAAGTTGACTGGACGGGCGGTGGTCGGTTGCCCAAGGCGACGGCGATGTATGAGTTTCTCGCGGCGCGCAATGATGAAATCAACATGGTCTGCAATGAACGAGTCGTACTCCTGGGAACAGGAGACGGTGAGGATTGGGTGAAGGTGCGTGCCATTTTGATCATACGTATAACGTTGGATTACATTTTACTATAATTTAAGGCAAAGTCTATGTTTCCACCGTTGAGGTTGTACATTTATTAGCCTATTGCTTTGAACAATATTCTATCCAAGCAAGCAAAGATCTCGCATTAAAAATGGTCTGAAGTTCTCAGCCTCAGGCGCCACAACCGCAACAGCTCAACTATGAAAGCATTAATTTTTCTTTTCATTTCAATAAATGGCAACGTTTTATGGATTATTTGGAGTCACACCGATTTCGAGTTTAACTTTGAGTGCGGCGACGTGCATGTGTCCCACTTCATTGAGAGTTGGTTGTAAACAAGCCACAATGTTCGTTTATTCAAATGCCTATCAGACCAATGCCCATGGTACTGAGGTGCTAAGGTAGAGGTCTTACACTGCACGCTTGGTGCACTTGGTCAATGCGTCTTGTAGGTACGCAGCCTTTTGGACGGGAAGGAGGGTCTGGTGCCACGGGCCTTTCTATCGATCGACCCGACGCCTCCACCGGCTCCACCTCACCCTGCTGTGCCTGCGTTGACGGCGAAAAGTGACACCGAGCAGGAGCCTCATGATAAGACCCCCCTTCCACCTACATCTTCTCCCTCTGATCTTACCGCACCGCCTCGTAAGTCGGAGCTCCTTTCAAAGCACGATTTTCAGGTTATTGTTTTTACTGAATCTACTTCCACTTGCCTTTCTTCATGCGTTTTAATTGAGTAAGTATCAAGATCATATTATGAACTCATGATTAGCAATGTACTTAGGATACCATTCTTCTTGATACATTATTCAACGCCTTGTTGTTCCAACTTAAATTGTTATCTATAAGGCCTCAGACTCAGATAACTTCTCCACCAAACTCTATTTCCTATTTAAGCTGGTAGACTTTTGCATTACCATTTGGCGTTTATTCAAAAGGGATTAAGGGTTTCTTAAACAGCTTTCGATTTAATTTTCACTTTAGCCATTCAAATTCCTATTCAAAGGTGGTCTTGATTTCCACTACATTTCCTATTCTTGGCGGAAAGTTGATTTGCACGCATCAATCAGAGACCAAGTTGAAACACAAAAAACGTCCAGCTTTATAACGTAGAAGTGGGAATAATTGTTAGGGCATTAATGACATTATCGATGTTACGCACATCAAAGGACATTAGGCTCAAAAGCATAGCAGGCGGTGGTTGTGGTGTGACTGGTGTTACTAGCACAAAAATTCTAGCTGGAGTGGTTGCGTCCATCACAGACCCACCACTGGCGCAGTGCTTGGCAGGTCAGTTTGTCCGAGCGCTGATTGACTTTGCGGGCACAGCAGAGGACGAGTTGAGCTTCGGGGTGGGCGCGGTCATCCACGTGCTGGGCCGACGGGCAGTGGGTGAGGTGGACGACGGGTGGGTCGAGGGTGAGTTAGTGCCCCTTACCGATGCCGAAACCTCCACCCCTCCTGCTCGTGGCGTTTTTCCCTCCATGCTGGTCGAAATCGTGCCTCCTGAGGAGATCTGGCGGCGCCGACTCAGCGCCTGTCGGCCTCGTAAGTCCGTTATCTCCTTCATCCAATCACTTATTGAAGCACTTATTAACTGGACCTTCTTGTGATAAGCTACGTGGAACATTTGCTATTGGGGCATTACTATATTTTTTCTCAGTCAGTTCTCTGTGTGCGTGAATTGAACTTCTTTACTCCTACAATGCTCTCTTTGATTGAAAAATTTCATTGGTATGCATATTTCCTGGTTTCATTTTGTCTAGCTCTAAATCGTGTGTTTAAAGCTATAGCAGCATAAATTGTGCACGACTGTACTTCGATTCGCTAGACCTAAAACTCCATCACTGGATTTCACTAGCATCCTTTCTGGCAATCTATGCATTTTCATTTCGTCTTAGGATCTGCGAAGACTTTATTGTCGACTGGTTTCACGTCAGATGCCAAGATACCCCCAATCGGTGAGCGAAAGTGCAAGCCCTTGTCATCGTCTGGCTCTGTTCCTTCCCCTAGATCGAGTAAGTCCCCGCTAATACCATTTGATTTTTCTTAATTGTGATTCGAACCCAAGCTGTGGGCATGTGCACACTACCTTCCTTACTATAGGCAATTCGGGGGGCCGAAGCAAATCGCGTTCCGCTTCGGCTAAGAGAAGTTGGAGCGGCGGTGGCAGTGGTGGACAGAGGCGCTCTACAGTGAGCCACAGCGCTTCCTCTAGTCAGCGTTCCTCACACCGCCACCAACAGCAGCAGCAACATCATGAAAATCAAGGGCGAGAAACGTCCACAGGTCATGGGCGTGTTTCGCACAGCCTCGTAAACGCTAAATTATCCCCATCCCAGGTCTCTCCTCCTCCTCCTGAGGCCCGTCTTCTTACCTCGACTCATCAGCAACGCGAAATCTCACCCTCCACATCAAACGGAGAGCCCGTGATCAGCTCGAACCACAATCATGACGAAGAGGAGGTGCGCTGCTTCCTTATTAGTATCTTAGGTCGGCATGCTGTGGTCTTGCTATTTTTCATTGGAATATTACCATTTCTGCAATGCCAAAGAAATAGTTCCCACATAGCACCAAGTTTTTACAAATACCGCCTCAATAGGTTCTGCGACGCTATATGCGTCCCTCGATTTCCTCATTTTTGGGCAAACGCGTCAATTTAGTTCTTTTTAGAAGAGATCCAGTGATTTTATTCCATATCAAACCTTCTAGCCAGCTTTTTTGATTGTTCTTTTTTCAAATGCACAATGAAGTGTTGGCCAGGGAATCAGAAATTACTCGTTTTAGCTGTGATTTATCTCTCAATTGTCATGACCATTGCAAACAAAGTAGTCAGAATGAACAGGCGATTTACTAAAGAGATGGTTGAATGAGTAATAAAATCAACATGCTTGCCCAAAACTACTGCCTTCCCCTTTTTTTCGCCTTTAGCTCCAAATTGCTGAACTATGATCGAAGTCTCCCTGTCACCTCTGCGCACTCCTGATTCCCTGAGATGACAGCCACGACTAATTGCTACCAACTTTTAGCATGGTTTTAGTCAGCGCCTTTACTGCTCCTTTGTTCTGAGCTTTGTACAGCGAAATCCTTGATTCTTGTTCACTTTCAACACTCGTGTGTGAAAATGCCCGTGCTTATCCACTAAATTCGCCTTTTGGTACATGGAGGAGACGTGAACAGGTCCCTTTGAATTCATTACAAAAAATATAGCAATTTTTTTTGTATGAATAGCGTTTTACGGGGTTTCGGAAATTTCTCATTTATTTCATGCCATAAACTGCGCCGTTTTGTCGTGGGCTAATGTAAACACGGTGCATGTTTATTATCTCTTGGATTCAATTTATTTGTTTTTGTTGAAGTTGACAGTGTGTGCCAAGGCATTCAACGTGCTTTTCCTCCTGGAAAAAACAATATGCTCACTAATAAACTCAGTTTACCAACTTAAATACCTTGACAATTGTCTTTGAGATGCTCCTAGTGTACTTTAAATGGTGGTGAGGGGGGTTTTGAGCTCGATTCTAGTGTAAACTATAATTAGCGGGGAAGTAAGTTTGCCTCCTGATCGCAAAGTGACTGAGACGCCAGCTTGATAAACGTCGATGGTGGGGACGGTGCTCGCGGGCAGAACGACAGTTTGAAAGGGGAATTGGCGATCCAACGGGCTTGTTATACGACATCGTGCAGGGCACAACTTCTGTCTCAGTCGTGTTTCACAATGTGGCCATCTAACACTCAAGGAGCGCAGGTGCAACACCATGCAGCCTAGAATGTGCCTAGGTCTTTAAATCAGTTTATGTTAATCTATACGCTAGAAATGAAGGGATGTCCAAGTGTACTTTTGAGAGCGGTTTTACGCCTCGTAAACAGAGTAGATTTACACTGAGATTGGACAACAATTGTCTTTTTTTGGCGTGTTTTTCATTGGTACAAAAGTGAGCCAGACTATGGGGGACTTGACATGAAGCTAGCAAGGTCAATAACCGCAATTCGGCGAAGCCCTACGAAAAGTTTATTTCCACAAGAGCATCGGCTGATGCATCAATTGCGTATGAGTTTTTAAAGGCCCCAACGGGAGTTCAACAGCATTCGGTTGCAGCCATTGTTGAGGACTCAATCGGCAATCTTAAGACAGGACACCTGCTCCGATCCACATTGTTAGATAGGGGAGAGTGGGATTCACGCGGGAAGTGTTTGTGTTCCAAAAGGAACCCGCAGAATTAAAGCCCCATCCACAGGCCCAGCTCTCAATCATGGAAGGCATAAAACATGTACCGGCTCAAGTGGCTTAAGTTTACAGCCATAAGTCCTTGAAGAGCAATAATGAGCTATGTGCAGAAGAGCTGAGGAACTATTAGCGCGAACCTGAGGCACGCCTCAAGGTGAAAGCGCAGCCTGTGAAGACTGAAGTACTTGCCTGAACGTCGCTTCCGAGCATCTATTGGTAATTTTTTGAAGGCCATCACAAAGTAGCCTAGGCTACAAAGGCAACTCCCGAACCAAGAACCTCACTTAGCGTATTCCGGTGCATGCGAGGAGGTATCCAACCTCAATATCACCTATACAACTTCACCTATTTGTGAAGTACATTTCGTTGAGGCTTTGAACCACAATGCCCCACAGTGATAGCGACCCGCATGTCAATCGTTAGGGTCGTTTAGTAAAAGAGAAAATTTGAAACAGTTCCAAAAGTTCGACGTTTCCCATCCACCCTTCCCTGCTGCTCACTCATCCATCTGGATTCCATTCTGCTGGTGTAGGAGTGAAAGGGGCACCACTTTTTACTGAATCAGCACCATCGAATTGGCACCACGAACAGGCTCATAACGGACCTTTCCTAATTACTCGGGCTCAGAATCATTTCATCTACTAATAGCATCCTTGGAAAACAGGGGGCTGGAGTGTTCGCAAAGACAGACACCACCTCTTATTCTTTGGTTTGCGGCAATAAGCTTTAGTATTCAAACGCAGAAATCAGTTCAGTTGAACTTTAGTTTTCGCCTCACTTGACACTGTCACCAATGCAGCATCTCAAGTTTACGAGGGAGCCATTATAGGCCAAAGGACCATAGGAAAGCATGCTGTAGCACTTTGTTTGTTTGAACTACCGGTTTCGATCAGGGTCACAGAGGTGACCATATTGCCCTTGCTGCGTAGGCTGGCCTCCGGGCCATGCCAGCAGCTTATTTCCCTCTGTCCGCTGAATATATATCTATATTCTACCCTAGCATTCTGCCTTCTTTTGCCTTCGAGGGAGCCGCGGGACGCTATGCATGCGTCCTGCGTCGGAGAGCAAAGGACAACCTACTTCGACTGAAGGAACTGCTAAACTAAACAGAGTGAGACAAACGGTTAAATAAATTGAATGACTAAAATTCGCATTAAATGAACTAGTTCAGTTGCTAAAAGCAAATCAATACTGGTTGCCACAGAACTTTATTAGTCGATAATAATCACAGCCAAATTAAGTTAGTTGTTAAACTATTAGCATTGCAATAACTTGTCAGACATTTTTTGATTGGAAAATTAAAACCTGTAGAAGCATGACTGAAACTATTCAAATGTATAAAAACGTCAAATTGAAGACTGATCAAATAAAGATTTTTGCTTTTCTGTTCTATTCAGCCTAAAACCGCAGCACTTACTCTTTAATTATTTTTGGATTCAGATAAAGTCTTATTTGCTGATTGGGGCTTTTTCATAGCTAGTTCGAATCCTGTATAATTTTTTGGCGAGTACCTCATTTTGATTCGTTGGATGTTAAACCAATAAAAGCCAAAATTGCCTACTGGTTTCGTCCCTGGCGAAATACGCAATTTTAGTCCTATCAAGGAGTTTGCTTTGCAAAAATGGCTTTCTCACCGTCGGTGGAAGGCAATAAAATAGCTGATATCTTCCCCTTTGGAACACTGTGTAAATTTCTGGAACAGGTTTCATCAGTGGCCGGTGCAAAAAAGAAAAGGGATTACATCTCCTTATTCATGCAAAGGTGGGCAGATAAATATAGAGAAGTTGATGGAAGTGTTGGCTCGACTGCAGGAGGTTTGGGGAGCTTCTTTCCGGTTCTGCGTCTTCTAATTCCATCCTCTGACCGCACTAGACCCGCTTATGGTGTTGGAGAATCAACTATGGCCAGGATGCTTATCAAGGCTTTTGGTTTGGCTCCAAGAGGCTCGGATGCTACCAGGATGCTGAAAAAAGACAAAGTGTTATTGTCTAAACGTACCACTAAAGAGGACCTGGCAGACATCGTTCAATGTGTATTACATGATCATTGCGCTACCGAAAGCTCTTATACAATAAGTGTATGAGTTATCCTTTGTTTATTTATTTTATAGGAAATTCATGGCATATTAGACGCCCTGGCGTCCTCACCTTCTTACGATCGGAAACTTGAGATAATCAGTGGTTTCGCTCGTAACGCAACTGTGCTGGAATTGAAGTGGTTCGTCCGTATCGTTAGTCGTCGCGATTTGTCGTTAGGTATCATGGATAAAGCGTTGCTTAGGTGCCTTCACCCTGCTGCTCCCTCCATTTGGAATGTTACACAGGTATTCTGTAGTTTTCACGAACATGCATATTAAGTTATCTAGGACTTATGCGTTGTCTGCCAACGAATCGCTAATATCAACCCAAAGTTGGCTCTGCCTGATGATGTTAATAGTAAGCTAAAATCCGTGGAGTTGTTTACTGCCTTCAAACCCATGCTTTGTTCTCGAGCCAACAGCGTCAACGAAATCTGTACGGCCTATCAGCAGGAATTCTCGGGGTCTGTTGACGCTCGTCTTTGTCTGGAAGTTAAGTATGACGGCGAAAGGGTCCAAGTAAGCTATCTTCAAATCTTTTACTTCTTGTAGGTACATAAATCAGAATCAGACTACCGTTTTTGGTCTCGTACTGGTCGCGAATGGAGCTCAAGTTATGGTGAGCATGGGGATTCTTTGAAGGGGAGCCTCACATACCGTTTGCACGCAAACGGCACCACTTTTGCCAATCACGTCATCGATTGCATTCTTGATGGAGAGATGCTCGCTTTTAATAGACTTACCGGCCGGTTTGTCACAAAGGCTACAGGCTACGATGTCAAACGTGCCGGGTTCGATTGTCAGTCTGATAGTAGCAAGGATGTCATGCCGTGTTTTATCGTCTTCGACGTACTCTACTTAAATGGGCAGGTGAGCATAGGTGTTTTTTCGCCTTAGTGTGCGATTTTTAATGAATGGAAGTTTTTTGCAGTCTAGAGTTCCTGAGCGAACTTTTATGTTTGCATTTTGAGCATTCTGTAATTCAGTGCCTGCATTATTGATGTCTGACAATTCGCATCTTACTTTTAAAGAGGGGACCCTCTGTACTTTGCTTTATTCATTCGTAATGATGTATCGAATATTTGAATACAGGGCTTGATTATTCATTGCCCACAGTGCTCCCTGGCTCTCTGCGGTACTGTTGAAAACCTTGATTATGTAATTTAGTCGCATCCTAATTTCAGCTTCTTACGGAGATGCCCCTCTCCCAACGCAAGGGTATTCTTCTAACAATGTTTCCATCAGTTAAGTCAACATGTGAGGAGGTTTCGTCAGAAGTTGAGACCTGTTTCAGATCCACTAATAATCTCGATGACGATGACAATTTGGGAGATTACCAAAGTCAACAGGATCGACTCTTTTCGCTTTTCGCGATTAAGGAGGGAGCCTTGTATTTAGGTGGCTTCTTGTTGACTCAACCCGACAAGGTAAATTTATTTTTGTCTTTCATTTAAGCGACTATTCTGTCACTTTCTGTTTGGTTATGCCGGTTGAATATTCTTCGCATGGTTTGATTCACTTTATTATCGTCAGAGTAATTCTTTTGCTATTGAAAAGAAAGATAGTTCTTACCATTCGTATTCATCCAATTATGTTTGCGCAGCAGCAGTCTTCTGGTGTCTTTTTACCGATACGTAATGTGGAAATGTGCATAATTTAAGTCAGGATTTTTAAAGAATTATGTAACCTGCGACGTTCGATTTATTTCTGAACACGCCATAAGGTGTGCGTATGATCGTCGAAGGTCTAACCTGAATAGCGGCAATGGGATTGATTTTTCAAGCTCTAGACGCTGGTCGGCGTTCTACCCCACGGACAACAGCTGTCTTTTATGTATCATATTGTCATGGTTTGGTATACAATTGTCAGGTGAGTCGATGCCTTAGATGCGTTCCTCTCATGTCAGACTCGGCTGGCACGTTGCTTTGACACTTGGGTGCAGCGCGGTGCGGAGGGAATGGTAGCAAAGGCGCTCTGTTCTCCCTACACCCCCAACGGACGGGCAAGGGCGGGCTGGTGGAAGCTGAAACCGGACTACGTGCTTGGTCTCTGCGTTGACTTCGACTGCCTCCTTGTCGGCGCCTACGCTGGTACCCCTACCACCACTTGCATGTTCTCCGCCTTCCTCTGTGCTGTTGTTAACGACGCCGATAGTGCTGGGATAGAAACTAAGCGACTACGATTGCAATCAGATCACCCATCCCCACCCTCCTTCTTGACATTTTGTCAAGTAATGCCGTATTTTCTCCCTTAATTGTGGGCTGGTGAATATTTTCATTTAAATGATCGATAAAATTAGCTACGATGGAGACGTTTAACAACCTTTGGATTTTAAAAATTTAAACGTTTGCTAACGCAACTAATGGTGCCGTTGATGTAGTTTTTTAAGAATCATTTGAGGCTAAACGTTTGCTTAGTGTAATCTAGCTTGTGCGTGGCGGCTAAGAGGACTGTAAAGATGCATTTTTTCTTTTCAATCAACAATACATGCTTTTGCTCCTCAAGGTGTTGCGTCTTTTGTTATCAACTCATTGTTTAGCCCCTTGCAGTTGTTCGGATACGGTAGTTACATTTAATGTTGAAGACAAAGAAAACGCCCTATTTCATTGAAAAAATGCATGATATGCTTGTGTAAAACGTGTAGGTCTCATGCGGACTGAAGCGCGATCAACTAGAGAACCTCAATCGTCGGCTCGCGTCGCATTGGAGACAGTATGACAGACGCAAAATAAACTGTAACGAGACCGAGTGGCTTCGAGTGTCGGGGGAGCGGCCCGACTTCTGGATTCCACCACACCATTCTCTTGTTCTTCAAGTGAGGTGTCTGTTCTTCATTAGTCATTCTGAATAGTAGTAACACTGTGAAGATAATAAGTAATATGCATTATGCTTTTTGTCGTTGAATTTTTTGTATTTTGAGGCCACATGTACAGTAATTTGATTCGCCTGCTTAATGTGTAAACTTCTATTTGGTCATTCCACTGTGAATTCTGATTGCCCGCTGGCCTTTAGAATCCTAAGATCTTAAAGTGATACGCGTCTAAGGGAAACCACCCTATCGTACCGATTTTTCAGCTTCCTTGTGGATAAAAAACTATCTCCGATTTTTTAGATTCATGCCGCAGAAATGATACCGAGCGCCTCATACTCGGCAGGTTTCACTCTTCGCTTTCCCAGAATCGTGGCTATCCGAGAGGACAAGACGTGGGAGGATGTCACCTCAATATCGGAAATCACGAAGCTTTATCATGACACTAAAGTGTGTATATTTCTCCGATTTTATTCTTACTGAAATGCTCAAGGAATACTATAGCTATATGCGCTATGAAGTGGATTACCTCTTGGTCAATTTGGTCGGTAGGAAAGGTGGTGCTATCCATGATGAAAAGGTGCTTTACAGAGTTAATAACCCACACAGCAAGATTGGTTGATCTAAACATTCTCGTTCTCAAATTGCTGTTAAATATGGAGTGAATTTTAAGCAATCGTTAGTTTTCCGTGTTTGCCATTCAATTACTTGCTATCATCCCCATTGTTTATCCACGTTTTCGTAGGGTAAAATGGTTAAAGGAAAGACCGTCCAGTCGTCAGAAGATGAAGACAATAGAAGTGATGCTGATAGCGACGAAGACAAAAAACTTAGTTCATGCACCACTCCAAAGACTTCATCGACTATTGGGGTCTCTACGAGGCGCGTCCAAACAGCATCGAAGCCTTCGACCTCAATTCTAACTCGATACTGTCATCCATTAACAGATTCAGTGAGTACTACATTCATAGGCTATTATTAATGGGAACTGGTTTGCAATACCATGCGTGACTATGTAATTATCGTTGTAAGCAACGAAGTAATTTTGATATTTGAGTTACTAACTTACTGATTGAACTAGCTTCTAGTGCTTTACGGGGGACCTGTCATATATAAGCCTTGCAAACTGCAATTGCAGCTGCATTGTTGAACATTAATGAACGCTTACAACACCATTACTTCCAGGTTGAAATTGAGTCCTCCGCCTTCGCTGACGTGGAATTCTGTCTTTACATTTCATCTCGTTTTTCCGGTCCATCTGCCGGCTTGGAGACAAAGAGTGATTTGGAAAAGGAGATTTTTAAAAGGAGTGGGAAAGTGGTTCAAAACGCCGGATCGGATACAACCTATATAGTAGCGGATCGAATCACCGCCAGGGTTAGCCATACCAACTTACTCCATGATTGTATTGGAACGATTGTAAGTTTCTGCATCAATTTTCAGATTTCCAACTTTATTGAAGCCACGCGTAAGAGCACGGGTAGGGGTAAGGAAGGTGGTTATGACATCGTATCCGCCGAGTGGTTAATTCAGTGCATTCAGGCTAATCGACTACTCCCGCTGCGCAAGAACCAGGTGTTCGCAGCGCGTCCGTCAACAATGCTTCAACTTGATGGCTCCTGCGAGGGCACACACACCGATTTTGCAGACTTGGAAAGTTCTAGTCTTTCCAGCAACAACTATGTTTGTTCCATTTCGCCAACTCGTCTAAGAGCGGAACTATTTGCACAAACAGTAAGGACTCCGAGCGACATCATTATTAGGCATCCCAACTTTATTGGAATTCCATAATTCATTGCGTTAACTCTTTCCTCCATTATTAACTCAATTTACTTATATTAAATTGTACTGGATTGTCTTAGTTAAGTCTTTATCGTTTTGGCCTCATTAATGCAACCCAAGGAGAAGTCCTAGCTATTATTTTGTTTTTCTCTAGTCTGTTCGTCGGCTCTCCACTGGCAAATATTTTCAGCTCTTCAAAGGCCCCAACTTTTCCGACCTGGCCCTTCCTTTGTGTGGCGTTAGCATTGTACTATATGGTTTGGTTGACACTTCTCCCCAATTGGAGCTGATGATAGCCGATCTGCGATCTTTGCAGGCCATTGTGCACGGCCCTTTGACAGATATCTCATCGTTACTCACTGAGCGGACAGGCACCGTCACCCATGTGGTTGTGGTACTTTTCTTTTCCCTCCTTGTCATTGATCCTTGCATTGGAGGCTAGTTTCTTGTTGGTATTTGCCCTTATAGATCAACGAGAAAGTTCGCGGCTTTGAGATTGAGCCTGTATTGGAGGAAATACGAAACCAGATTGGCCAATTAGGTCCGCCGATTGCAGTCACTTTGGAATGGGCTGTGGGTTGTGCTTCTCACAAAGCTTTACTTTCCGTAGCGGATTATCACTTATGACATATCACTTTCTAGCTCCATTCTTCATTATCTATTTGTACTTCGTATTTAATCATTTTGATCATCTCATTATTACGAATAAAGAGAATCTTTTCGACTTATTTTCCATCACTTCTAGTATTTTGCAATGGGGCCGACAATCTTCATTGCTAATAATGATGTGGTGAGAACCTGATCGTCCGGGTTTTTGAGCCAAGCCGTGCCTTCAATATCCTGCAGATTCCAGAAACCTTGCAGCATCTTGGCGTTCTGGCTGCTCTCTTGCGTCAAAGTTGTATGCAAGAACGTGTATTACCAACGTACGGGAGGTGTTGAAAGCCACTGGCATGGTTCAAGAGTCTCATGCATAGTGGACTGCAATCATTGGGGCCCGAAGTGCTTTCCTAGTCGAATACGCAGTCGGGCGGAGAGCCAGATCACTCCAGTATCCTGCAGGTCCGGCAAGGCCTTTCGAGATATTTGTCCATGCTCTGCTCTCACTCTAGCAGTATGCGATTGTTCAAACGGAGGCCTGGAAAATTGGGTTATCTTAGATTGTTATTTAACTACAAAGGGACAATGTGATATGGAGGTGGCAGTCGGTTAACCTCTAAATTGTTTTGTCATGCAGCAGCTTGAGCCCTTGCCAAATTTGGTTAGTAATAAAGTGGTGCGGGAAAATATGAATTAGTAAAATCAGAGGCCATGCCACAGAGCGAAAGTACGATCTGGAATGCATCGATTGTTTATCCAGCTCTCATTAACGGTAAGGGGGCTACATAGATGCTGCACCATTGTACCTTCCCCGGGTGGAATGGCCTTCGATCCATGTCAGTAGCCCCAGGCCCTTCTTCACGTCAACAACACATATTCTGCTCGAGTATTGCCTTTCGTCTTCAGGCAGTGGAGAGCAAACCTGGTATTAATGGACATCGTCCCGACTTCTACCACCAGGTGGTAAACGCTAGCGTAGCGGAAGAAGTACATGTGCTACGACCTATAGCAGAAAGGCTCAAATTGACATCAAACTTCGGCAACTACCTTAGTCCCAGGTTCGGTATGAAAGCAATTATAAATTAGGGGAAGCTGGTCATGAACCATTTGAAAATGTTTCTTCATAGAGCGGTCCACCATTCCTGTATGCAGATGTCTATTGTGTGATATCGCGATAACCTTTCCACTTCTCTACTAGCTAGGTGGATATAATTATGGTAGACATGAGTAAACAGCGTTAAAGCGAGAAAAAACATGGCAATCTGTTAAATTCCGTTCCATATTAAATAGCAGCCTCTATCGCATGTCTCTATGGCCAGCAATGGATACACGTGATGGAATACACAGCCCCTAGCGCCCCCAAGTCTAGTTTTCGTGCGGAACGAAACTCCACATCCTGTAGAATTCGTGAGAGAGACAAGTCATGTTGAGGTCAAGTAACCTCGCATTTGCATAACAATTCGAGTATTGACACGGTCGGCTCAGAAGTTCTCCTCTTAAAGCACCGATTTTGCTGGCGCGAGAATGGCCGGGGGGAAGCACCGATGTCAATGCTCAAACCAGGCGATAGTGTAGTTATAGGAACTGTGTTGTAGTACTTTGTTTGTTTGAACTACCGGTTTCGGTCAGAGTCACAGATGTGGCCATCTTGCCCCAGCTGCGTAGGCTGGCCTCCGAGCCATGCCAACAGCTTATTTCCCTCCGTCCGTTGAATATATATATATATATATATATATATATATATATATATATTCTACTCTAGCATTCTGCCTTCTTTTGCCTTCGAGGGAGCCTCAGGACGCTACATTGGGTCATATCAATTGTAATACTTTGCTTCTTTGGACTGTCGGTTTTGGTCGGGGTCACAGAGGTGGCCATATTGCCCTAGCCTCGTGGGCTGGTCTCAGAGCCACGCCAGCTATAGCGTCTCGAGGCTCTATTGAGGCATAAGAAGGCAGAATACCAGGGTAGAATACATTTGTTTAACCGACCGAAGGTGATGAGCTGCTGGCATGGCCCGGAGGCCAGCCTGCGCAGCTAGGGCAATATGGCCACCTCTCTGTGTCCCTGACCGAAACCGGTAGTCCAAACTGTAGTGCTTTGTTTGTTAGAACTGCCCTAGCTGCGTGGGCTGGCCTCCGGGCCATGCCAACAGCCTTTTTCCCTCTGTCCGGTGAATACATATTCTACCCTAGCATTCCGCCTTCTTTTGCCTTCAAGGGAGCCTTAAGACGCTACACAAACAAACGAAGTATTACACCATCAGCTCATTCCCCTCTGTCTGTTGAATATGTGTATATTTTTGCCCTAGTACTTTGCCTTCTTTTGCCTTCAAGGGAATCTCGGGACGCCACACCAATAGCTCCAAGCCCTGCCACATGCCAAAAATGCATGCCCTGCCCAAGTATCATGTCTCGAGAAAATGGAGATCACGGGGACTGAATTATCTTCGTGGCTAAACAGAGTTTTAATAAATGGAGGTTTGATACGGATGGCATGACAACTGAAATGCATGATTTTCGGTGAATTTTAAAACACTATAAGTGAATTAAATTATCAAATTTTTGCAGAATCAATCCACCAACCGATTTAAAAAAGAAGAATAAACAAATGTACAGTGTGCTTGTCATTTTAGAAATTAGGCTGTGGGCATAATGCTTGGTATCTTTCAACTTTTATGGATATGCTAGATTAATTCGTTTGTCTTTTTGATTTTATAACGCGCCTACTTCGGAAGTCGTGCATATTTTAATCATGAATTGTGTGCTTTAACATGGAAATCGAAGTTCGTTCAAATGACAGTCTTGACACACAGGTTAATACGTATATTAACGAAGGCCGATTTCACATTGCTATACTTTCCTTGTTCCTCCTGGACGTATGGGTGATTTACATATTTTTCTACAATGCTCGTGTCCTTGGCTTCATTGCTTCTCTTATTCTCCGTAAATTCGTTAAAAGTGGCTACATAAGGATTGGTTTGTTACCTTATGTCTTATACTGTACAGGCTCGATATCTGTTTCCGCTATTGGTGGGGTGATAATGATTCGGGACCTGATTTATCTGACTGATGATTACAGCATCCGCTGCTGTTACGGAATACTTGTATTTAATTACTGGGCTCCCTTCGATCCTGTGAAAAAAGGTTCGCTATCTAGTCCCAAAGTTCTATCCCTTGCATGGATGTGCAAATTACTCGTCTTTTTTTCATTTTCATAGATGTGACCAGTAAAAGGCGGCTCCATATATTTCTGTACGGATTTGATACGCATGTGTTTAATCGAAACTCGCTTTACGGGGAAGCTGCGTTAAATAAAAAGAATTATTCTAGCCACAGTCATCATTCGCGTTCTCAGTACGTGTTGTTTCCACTTGATTTTATTACTTTTGTTTACGATGTGCGGCTCGTCATCATCCCGCTTCAATTTTTCCTTTAAAGTATGATTTTTATTTCTTCATCCTGATTTAGACAAGATGCGCAGCAAGAAGACACACTAGGTTTGATTTGGACAAAATTCGAACGCCTCTTTCCCGTCGTTAGGTTCCATTTAGAAATGGTGAGGCTACTTCACAATCTGGTTTATTAAGTGCTTTCAACTTTGTTTGCTACTTTTTGCATTTTTGATTTCGTAGTCGAAGTTCTGCTTTGGCAACCATCTAATTCCCCGTGCATTTGTCCTGACGTGCCAAAAGGCACATGGAACGTACACGCAAAAGCACGCTACTTGGAAGTTTGACAAGTATCAGCACTGGGTCTCTTTCGATTTTTACGATTTTGTGGGATCATTGGTACCTGTCTCTAAGTACTCTGGACATTACGCTGTGGAAGAGTAAGTCGTTGTGCAACTTTTCAAATAATGATCGGTGTCTGTTTTATTTTATCTTGCTGCTCCGCAGACCACCACAAAAGGCAGACACTTTTCGTGTATTTTCTCTTGGACGAGGCCAGATTACGTATAAACAAGATCAACCAGGTACCGCAAATATTTGTGCAAATGCTTTCATCTCTGTGCTCCTTTTTTAACTAATTGAGTTCATACTGTTACAACTGTCATGATAGTGTCTGTGCTAATCTAGCCCTTGCTATAGATAGACTTCTGAAATAAGCTAACCGATGTGCTTTAATGAGATTTTTTTACCATAACTTCTGTTCATATTTTAGGTTTGATTTCTGTGGAACCAGGGCATGTACAACTTGACGAAAATCACGAGTCAGCTTTTCGTACGTTTCCAGAGTGGGAAATGGCGATAAGTGTCGAGAGAGACTTCCTCTTAGCTTATGGACCCTGGGCTGATCGCCAACGGTGAGGTTCTATACTTTTTTGTGTTTGAGGTAGTATCGTACTTATGCACGTCTTCCGTAGCCTTAGCTTGTACTTTTGCTATTTACTTTTCGTTCTTAGTTAATCATGACAGTTGCTGCAACGATACTTGCCATTCTTCAGCCAGCTGAAGAGCAGTTTATATTGCAGCAACCTTTGATTAATTCCCCAGGTACGAAACATTGCAAGCTCTTGTCTTCATTTCAGAATTGGTTAGTTCTTATGACTTTAATTGTCCATTGGTAATTTAAGATAGCCGCTTAACAATGCCTAATTGATGTACTGTAACGTAATATCTTCTCTCACTGCAATATTGGGTAGTTCAAATAACCTGCGCAGCATCGCACATGGCGGCCACTCTGGGCTAATTGCACAGTCATTTTTTTTCACAGTGAAATGCTATGGAAGTTTTTCTTCCCACCAACCTATCGTCCGGCCGAGGTAACCCCGGCTCCCTGTGTTGGGCAATTCCGCACAACGCAAAAGTTTACTCTAGACATTTCCAGCTCGACAACCGTGCAAATGGACCTCTGGTTTGTTCAGGACAAAAACAAGTCAAATGTTAGTCAATGTTTAAATGCTCTATCACTCCTATATAGTAACAACCTCTAAATTGATGTGTGATTCATATGGAAATCACACTGGGTATTCGCTAAAAGTACTTGGTTAGGCTTCCTTGCTCTTTTATTCAATGTGCGAATACTGGTAAGCCTAAATTTAATTGCAGGTTTCTCCTATTATTGTAGAAGTTTGCCATCCATGGTGGACCTGATTCGACCTTCAAGTTGTCGATGCCCTGGGTGACGACGGAGAATGGCAGCACTGCGGAGATGGCTTTGAGTTTAGCAAAGGGTAGTTTGGTGACAGACTGCTTGTGGCACGACCTTCTCACATCTTCTTGGTTTGATCTCCAATTGAGTGTGCACTATCCAAGGCACTGGAACTCTCTACAAACGTGGAATTTCGATCTGAAAGGCCAAGATGCGGTCTTTTCCATGATCTACGCGCAGAAGACTTACTTCAAAGGTATGCTCTTAGCATCGAATGCGTGACTAATCACACTTTTCGTTTATTTGTTTACTTGTGGCCTTTGTACTCTGCATCATCACTCATTCACAAGCACCACCTAGTCAGTTACTCTCTCTTTCTCACTTTAGTAATTAATTTCACCCACTCATTCATAGAGATACTACTCTGAGCTTTTTGTTTACCACTTTTACCATGCGTCCTTAGTGTTTCAATTCTCATGCTTATCGGTTTGTTTACTATTCCAATGCATGAAACCTGACCAAATTAGAGTTAGCAGCGCATATCGCCTACTAATTGTATTCTAGCCTAGCGTCATAAGTTACTAGATTATTTTTAACAACTCCACATCTGGGAAGGAAATTTAGTGCATCCATGCATGATTTCCTTGTTTACAGGCTTTTTTGAAGATTGGTCGAGCGGTTCGAGACCGGATATTCTCTATTTCGTCCCATATATTTACAAATTTAAGATATTTGCACAGCCTTTCGATTTGCGACTCCTGGCAAATGATTACAACTGGGTCGCTCCCACTGCTGAAAATGGTAATTATTTACCTACTTGTTCATAGTCCTGTTCTTCAACCCTGCCATAGAAAGTGTGCGCGTAGGTTTTCGGGTTGTCATTTGGCTCAGAACACTGGTCTATGCATTATTTGCCTTCAATCGTCTTACCTTGCAATTTAAGTTAGCTACAAGTCTTTCGATTACCTTTTGCCAGTATTCACGATGCTGGTGCTCACTTTCATAAAAGCTTCTGGAATGGAGCTTCGCGACCTAGCTTATTTATGTAGCTGCAGCTTGAAACTGCGCTTAAACTTTAACATCTTATCATGTACAAATCTTCACTTGCGAAAAGAGCTGTTGACATAATTCTATAATTTTTGGTTTGGAAGTTATTTCGCGCTATTTTTTTGGCCTAAGGGGTGTCATCAGTACCCAAAAGAGACGAACACTTAGCTCGGCAGGAGGATCTCTATTTTGAAAGCTTAAATAGATGCAATATTGTGGCGAAACTTGAAATAATTATTTTACAAAATGAAGGCCGTTGATTTAAATATTGCGAGCTATTTTTGTAAAGCAATCTTGTTGGCGCCATTCTGGTTGATATTAGTGGTTTTTTTTTTGTATTTTCCAGCATTTCTGTCCTTCTGCATGGAAAAGTTCAACTTTGATTTCGATTTGCCATTCATTGACTTCCTGCCAGCTACTGTCCCGATCAAATTTGACATTACTGTAAGCATTCTGAGATCTTATTGAAATACTTGCTCCTACTAATTCCACGAGCCACCGTACTTGATATGCTAGATTTATCTGATGTCCTCTGACGATACTTTACCAACCTTTGTGTTGCATTTGAGTCTTCAGGACCTTCTGCAAATTCATTCCTCATGGGTTATTTTTTTGCGAACGTGCTGTGTCATTATTAGATTTGCTGCAGCCATAATCCCAGCAACTTAATTACTCCTGTGCACATCAGGTTAAAAAGTGGGCTTAGTATTGGGTTTTCTAACACTTCTTCGACGAAATAACGGCGGTCGAATTTGCATGAAAAGCCGTTGACTTTAATGATGCGGAGTTGCCCTCCAAAATGTAGGCATTCAACCCCATAGATGAAATCTCTTTTAAAGCTGGTTGAGGATCAGCGTCAACTCGTGAGAGGTATTTCCGTTCGTTATTGTTTTTTCCCAAATTCAGAATGCCTTATTGTATCACTTCTCAGCCCCGTTGTAAGCAGTCATGCTGATTCTTGGCTACATATTTTCCGTTCTGGTACCATTTTAGGCCTCGTTTGCCTCGCTGTGTCTTTCAATTCCAGAAACCAGTACCCTCCTCTATTTGATCAAGGAGATGCATGAGAATCTCAGACTTGCTGGTGGTAATTGCAAACCACAGAAAAATAATCCCTTCAAAATTATCGAGGAGACTCTTCCGAATCCCGACTCGTCTCTCCAAGATACTGGCAAAATACTGTAAGTGTGCTCCAAACAGGGCTCTGTTAAATGCTCCATTAAGTCTTGGAGTATTTTTACAGCAGGAATCGAAACCTTGTTGCTTTTTTCCATTTTCATGCATTAAGTGCCTTGCTTTTGAATGCACTGAGTGCTGGTAATCGTTTCAAAATCTTGGTATTGGAGAATACTTGGTGCTTGGGTCAGTGGTTCAGTGCATTTCAAGTTGTATTATTTAGAAGGTGAGGCATAGTCATTTGGACTTTTTCCTTGTTTTTAAGACACAGGCGCTATTGGATTGAATGCTGGCGGGCACCTAGGGTTCATGTGAAGATCGGCTACACCTACTATCCGATTGTGTGGGTGCCCGATTTTTGGCGATTTCTACCACAATGCTGGGGCAAGCATTCATCCAAAAGCCTTTCACCTACTGAAAAAACCCATGTACATCCACATTTTGTTATTCTGTTATTTCGCAATATCATGGTTTCTGGAACTGCCCTCAGTAGTTGGGTAAAATTGCAGTCAGCTGTTTGCACAGAATCTTTACTTTCTCCATGGTGTCTCTAGTCACTTTCGGTTTGGACTACTCCTTTTGGAGCAAACACATGCTATGCCACTTTTACTGATACTTCTCCGTATTTGAACATTGAAGCTATTTAGGTTTCATATGCTTATTTCATTTTGCGGTAGTCGGTACTTTCTGCGTCTTATCCGGGCTGTCATTAACTATCTTCAGATGAGTTTTGTTTGACTTGCCGCTTAGATTCTGGCACCACGTGATCCAGAGGAGACAGCACTCGGCGATCTTCGTCCCGAGGGGTCGAAGGCTCGTGGACCCACGGAATCGGAATTAATCAGGTCCAACTTCGAGCCTTCCTACATGCCAGCGGACCAATTGGATGTCCACGTGGCTGTTCCTAGCTCCCAACTCCTCTTCTACGGTGCTCTCATTCGCTATATCATCCATTTCAAGGTGAGTTTCACCTATTGCCGAAGTTTGTGAAGCTAATAACTTCGGCTGGTCGGTTTTGTTTAAAGGAATATATCATATATAGTCATTTGGCTTCTAACTACAAAGACGCTGCATAACCGTAAAAAGTTCGGCGTCAAGGCACATTTAAAGTCGTCATAGATTCTCGAAATTATTCAACGAGTCACTTCCACACAGTCCAAAACTTATGCTAATTTCTTGATTCTGCTTTTCCTTTCTTCCCTTCCTCCAAAATTAACACCTAGTTTTGCATGAGTTCTGGCATATACGTCCCCGTATCTTTCATTCTTCGAGATCGCTACTCAAAGCATCATATCATAATTTTCTCATGAGCTTTCTTGTCCATTAAGTCCATTTGTTCTGCATCCAGGAAAATTACTTTGGTTGCTACCAGACGCCTATAACGACGGAAGATCTGAAGGTGTATGGCCTGAATGAAAAGGGCGATGGATGTTTGGTGCCTCCTCCGCCGATTCCTGCGCATGACCACCCGGGCAAGCCAGATACTGTGGTGGATCCTCGTGAATATCGACCTTTTGCAGTCCGAGTCACGGTTTCCATCCACAACCTGCAGGCTCATTTGCCCACGGTTAGCCCTCATATTTTTCTATTATTGCAATCAATGCTTCTTGGTGCTCTGTATCTATCGGTTCCATTTAACATTCTAGCTGCTCAAACATCAATATTGTGCGCAATCGCTGATCGACTTGCCTAATTTATAGCGCAATACAAAGTATTATTCTCGTACGATTTTTGACAGCCTCGAATCGCATAGCCAGTCTGTGGGAAATCACCATTACGAACCATAGTTCTCAACTAGAAGTTAGTTGACGCAGTTTGCCACTGGTATTTCGTGACATGCTATCTTCGAATTACTTATGTCAATCCCGATACCTCACTCTTCATTTTCAACAACAGGATCTTCTCAAAGGCCTTGGATTAATTTATGGCAAGAATCAAATTACTTGAATTGCTGTCCCATGGGTACTTAATACTACTACTTTGCTTTCTCCAAACGCCGCATAAATTTAACGAGGAGGTTGGGAAAGCAGAAGCGCTCAAATGACGCTGGGCTTAACAGACATTCGATGACCCGAGGAGTCCAAGTAATAAAGTAGTACAGAGCACATTAAATAGCATTGATCAACTGACGAATAGCTGGGTTTTATGGTTCATGCATTTGATTGCATTCATTTCACGAAACCCTGTAAGTTACACCGAGTCATTGTCGAAAGCTTTACCGATAATTCTCAGGCCGTTTTATGCTCTCCTATATTGCATCGGGCCCTTACCAGCCCATAAATATAAAATGCTATCCACCTTTGCCGATGGATAATGTTTGTGCGGCGTATGGAGGTCTCCTGAGACGACCGTTTTTTATAGCTATTTTGAGCTCAAATAATTAGATTAAGTACTACTCTTAAAGCTTCCTAGTGGCTCATTACTTAAATTTCCTTCTATTTTTTTGCAGCACACCAGTCCGGAAATACCCCTCTGCCCAACAGCTTTCCTTGATTGCATAGGATTTGAAATGGATAAGAATTTCAATGAAACGAAACTGCAGCTCCTCTTTTCACCCGTTCTTCTGTGCGTTTTTGATAAATGCAATGTAAGTCACTGAGAGTGCGGCACTTTGCCTCAAATTATGATTATATTAACATGATCAGTGCTATTGTCATTAATTAGGCCTATCGTCCATCTAACGCGGCGACTCTCAGCACAGGTAGAGCTCAATTGACCGGGTTTGAACTCAGAGGGCATGCACTGTTTAGCAACAGGGGTCTTCCACTGAAGGCAGATACGGTGGAATATGCCTGGCTCTTTGAGGTCACATGCGGTACCCTGACCGGGCAAATCACCGCACCTCAACTCTCCTCCATCGTACAGAGCGTCTCAAACCTCATCTTCTCAGCCATTGATTTAGAGAACGCTATTTTCTCTCGCAGATCGGGCGAGCTTTGCCAACACGCTCTTGTTCCTGTACATCCGCACTTTGATTTTTTTCTGCTTTATCCGTTTTACATTCAGTAGCACTTGTATCTCAAGGAGCCAGCTCAATTTCTGTTGCTTATATCACAACTTAAAAAAGGATGGACTGTTAATTAAACCTGCTTGAAAGTTTATAAAATTATGTATTAAATTCATCGATCACGGAAGAGGAGTGGAAACGAGCGAATTTGCGTAAGGAGGGCCGAATTTATAGGCTAACCCGATGATATATACCGTCTAAAACTCAGCATCCTCTAACAGATTGAATAAATACTCCTCCTCTATTCTAACTCATTGGGAAAGCTAAGGCTCTTAATGATAACAACTACTCTGCTCTCTAGACTCAGTGCTCGTTTTGGTCGAGCAAGTCACCCGGTGCAAAGTTGTGTCCGACAGAGCTCGAGCTCAAGTACCGCCTCTTTCGGTTCAACTTGGATGGAGCGGAACTGGCTATCGTGGAGGCGGGCACGTGCCTGATGATCATGCTTGATGCTGTCCGCGTGGCTCGCTGCAACATGCACGACGTCCACTCCCGCGACGGCATCTCAGTTTTTCTGCCTCGTGTGCAGTTCCTTCAGCTTATCAAACCCATCAGTGCGTCACTTCATCATTCTCATTCATCTCTCTCTCCATTCTATCGACTGTTATCTCATCATGCTTCCACCTTCAGATTGGACCACATTTTAAAGCTGTTCCAGCTGTTATAATTTTCAGAAATGATACATTATTTATATCCGGAACCAAATCCCTTCATTAACATGTCAAGTAATGCAATGATCAATTCATATATATGGTCGCTATTGGAACCTTATCGCCGTTAACTCAGCGTATAGCATATCGTTTGGCACAAATCCGACTTGCTAAAGTCGTAAGAAGCATCTGTAGCATCATTGTCAAAGTTGCTTAATTCAAATCACAATGCTAAAATTTATTTGGGTATCGTATTGTCCAACCATCGAACATTAGTCGATTCAGTCAAAAATTAGCTGACAAGGCTCTTTAATCTCTTCAAAAATCTTACATGCCGCCTGAGGGCATCCAGGTTCATACGTTTCTCTACTTTCTTCATAGAAATGGCATCACAAACACTGACTAAGGATGGTACATTACATAGTTCTTCTGCCAAGACATCACCGTCCCAGCCCTGGTTGGAAGCGGGCTCTCTCGGTTTCGGCCCTGTTCACCTTCACTCGGGCATCTCGGGTCTGGACCACGCCTACCGCGATGCCCAATTGGTTTTCATTCGTCACCATGACGCTGCCTCCCATCGTCTCTGGTTTCTCTGGCTTTTGCCCGACTCTGTATCCTCCTCCGATGCAGCTGTGCGATGTGGCTGCTACGGTAACTGCGCCTTTTTTGGCCCAAACGCCTCGGGTAAAATGCTTCTTGATGAAGTGTTAACAGGCGTCTTCTCTAGACGTGCTGTCTTCTTCTCCGATTTAAACTCAAACGCGCCCGCTATCACAAACGACGGTTCACTCGGTCATCCCTTGTAAGCTCAACCTTCTCCTTCCCTACTGGAGCATGATCATGTGCCGAACATTTAATGCGTCCTCCTGATATGCTTAGAACGCCTTGTGGTAACCAGTTCGATTTCAAATATTTATAGAACTCCTTTAAGTACTGGCGCCTCGGAACGTAGTCTTGGGGTCAACTTCGGCGAAAGTCTTTTCGAGCCAGATCAATTACTCTTCCAGCTGCACAACTCAAACGTCTGCTCGGGCATCTCGAATGGTTTTGCTCTCATGCGTATGGATGCACTGATGGCGGATGAAGCGGCTAAGTTTGAGACCGCGATTCCCTTCGGAATGTGCTACTGCTCCTCTGAGGAAGACAATGAAGAAGAGGAGGAAAATGAGGACTCTTCATTTGCTGCATTGTCTTCTTCTAGTGATGAGGGACCTCAAAACTTTAAAGTGACAAGGAACTTTTGGGGAAAGGGGGAGAAAAAGCGCAAGAGAAGTAGGAGTCAACGCAATCGCACTCATTTATCTACCGCATCTTTGGAGACACCGTTGGTTGAAGAAGAAGATGGCGCGCTTACTGGTGATCGAGACGATTCTGCGCCTGACAACCTCTCCCTAACAAGCCTCCTCGATGGTTCGCCGGTTGGACTTTCGACAGCGCAGGTTTTACCCCCTCCACCTCCCCCCAGACAGTTGGCCTCTGACGTGGCGGGAACACACGTTTCCACGAGTTCTGTTCCCCTCTTCACCGATACCCCGGACACGCCCTTTACTCAGCGTAGGGGTAGCACAAGCTCCTTGCAGTTCGACCATGGACCGTCGAAAGCATCAGATGATTCGACTTTATCCGGTGAAGATTTCACGGCTAAATTTGTTGGTGAGTGATTGTTGACGGGAGTTCCGTCATTCTCCATGTAGAAAGTGGGTTAGTGGATCACCTATCCATATTCAATTTGCAGATCTTCATGGGCAGTTAAATCGTCCTATCACAGAAAGCAGTCTATTGAGAACAGCATATGAGCGACATTTGAATCGTTACATAGCCAACACCGAGTTGTGTCCTCCATTACGATTGAGGCATCGTTGGCGAGTCTGTCGACGCTTTCGGGATCGCCAGCAGTGTACGGTCGAAGTAGGAAGAGGTGAAAGTGGTGAGAGGCTGGTGAAGGCAAGATCCAAATGCGGTTGTCGTATTGGAATTGCCAAGGCTCCTGAGTTCCTTTGTTCTGCCACCGGTTTCTCTTTCCGTTCAATGGTGGACGCTGCGTCGGAGACGACGATTTCGGAAACTACACCGACTAGTAATACTCATCCTGGAGACACCAATTCTGCTCCTTCTTCTTTTAGAATCTCTGATCTCCGGCCATTGCTTTATCCTCGTATGCCACTGTTTTTCAATGCTACATTTAAATATATTACATCTCACTCAGGCTACACAGCTGAACCTAATAAACTTTAGCCAATTAAGTATGCAGCCCTCCCATGCTAGGTGATAACTGTTCATGTAATCGGGCCTTAAAGTTTAGATTAATGCCTTTAAAATGGATTGTAATGTGAACCCAGTTTACTTTTTTGTAATTTTATTAGTCTCAATTGAGCGGCTCTGTCTTGGCTCCACAAAGCGTAGGACAAAGACTATTCAATTTTGCCATAGTTTTTCATCTTGCTTTTCCATTGCCTCCTTTATGTGTCTTCCACATTGCAATGCTTTGTTGTTGAATAAGGTTTCTAAACATAGCTTCTATCGATCACGGGCTGGAAAACTTGTGACGATAGTGTCGTGTTTTGCTCCGTAGTTGTCACTTTTGATCTTTTCATCATGCACTTGTGTGTGGTTAGTGTGTTATGCTTTTGCATATTTGGGTTCTGTCTGGAGGTGTTTCTTTTAACGAAGCCTTGGCTTTGATTAATTTGAATGTCATTTCTCGGAACAGACTTCAAATACGATCCTCTACGCCAATCCTCCTCTACTCTCATTATCTTCTCTATTGGCGTAACCAACCCATTTTTGTGGAGGAGACAATTTTTTAGTCTACATTGATTTGGGCGATTTTTGACTAAATTCTAAATTTATTTTTGGCAGCGCTGTAGTAAATATGCGACAGACCTCCACTTGACTAAGGGGTGCCCATGCTTTTGCTCATTTGATGGGTCACTATGCGTACACGTGCGTCGTGATTTGTGGAGCTATAAAACGTTGTGTTTGCAACTGGAGGTCGAATTTCCATCCTGTAGACTGCTGTGGTGCGCAGGTATGCGAGTCCTTGGCTGCGTCGGTCTCTCGATCCTCCACCACGGTTTCGGTTCTCGGCCCAGTCGACATCTTCCTCACTCCTCTCTGCACCGAATGCATCGATAGGTCAGCGCTGGATGGTGTTATAAATCCCACCAATTAAATGCATATAAACATGTACATTACCACATGTGCCTTGTTCCCAAGTAAGCAACTGTTGGAGAATGTTGTATGCATTTTAAATCCCCAAACTTTTGAGGGTTTCGTCAGAACTCTCTTCAGTTTGTTCCGGTTTCACTATTCTGCCTGTGACAATGTTGCTTCCAGAAATTTAGACCAGTGTCTTGAAGTGAAAGATGCGCTTCACCCCATTTCGGTTAAGTTTGGCCTATGTACTAATATGGCTAATTAAAAGCAATTATACGGTACGAGCTCCCTTCCAGTTGCCACAATCGAGAGAGAACTTTCTTTTTAAGTACTATTTTAAATGATTTTGTTGAAGAATTTATGAATTCATCTATTCTTTCATCCAGGTATATAACAATCATGGCACCAGTTTTGGCTAACCGTTCTCCAAGCTCCGTTATCGACGAGTTACACTTCAAGTGTATCCTTTCCGCTGGTCGTCAGAGTAAAGTACTCTATGAGCAACAGCTGAAGCACCAAAACCCTCAGGGTTACTCGGATGCTAAGTCACCATCGTCACCATCATTACCGCAGCCTACAAAACGCTCTATATTCTTCGACCAGTTCTCGGAGAATGCTCTGTGGTTTCACAGAATCGGTGGCGACCATGGCCCTGCTCCCGCCGGTAAAGCGTCTTCAAATGATCCCTTTTGGATTTTCTAAATTTTATCGCTATTGAATTATCTTTTGAATAATACACTCGTAAGGTGACAGGTCGTCACTTTGTTTAGCATGTTTTCCCTTATCTGAAACTTTGTAGAAACACAAGTGGGTCACCGTGATCGCTCCGATTCATCTCTTCATGCATCAAATATGAATACTCCTGATGAGACATCGAGCATCCCGGTACCCATGGGGTCTCGCAAACAACCACTGCCTTTCTCAGACAGTCGCCACCACCTTGCCGAGGAGAACAACCTCGTGGGTTTTCTTTCTCTCGGTCGTGTGAACATAGGCTTCATGCAAATTTATGCGGTGGAGGACATCGTCACAGTCGACAGCCTTTCCTTGGGCTTGCACGATCTTACCTGCGTCTCACTGCTTACTCTTGCTGTGGACATGGTTAAAATTGAGGTAAAGCTTACATTTCTGGCGCATAGGTATATTTAAGTAGCTAGACTTTTTTTTTCACTCGAAAGATCTAGCCACGGAATTGGGTTATTATTCTTTCTCGAAATTCATTTCAGGTTCTTAACAATAGGCGAATTCTACACTATGGTGTGGAATCCCGTGAACTGGAGTCACAACCGCACAGTTTTTCTCCAGACCTGCTTTCGCGCGGTTTGGCAGGCGAGAGAAAGTTGAGTGAGGTTCACGAAGAGCATGACGAGGATGCTTCCACCGCTGTCTCTCCACTTCTTTCCTCGCCCCTCCGCTCAGAAACGCCCACTCTACGTCCTGACAGTCAAAGCGCTGCTCCGATCTCTCCTATATCGCGAAAACACTACGCTGGTGTGTTTCTGTGGATTTTAGCCACCAAAAAACTTAGGAAGTAGATTTTGAGAAATATGAATGCAGCAGGTAGTTTTAATAATCACGGTGCATTAATCGAATTTGTCTTAAGCTTCCCTGTTGATTTTTTGCGGCTGCTTAGAAGGCGATGTGGAGGCCGGATTGCCACTGTCCGCACCCGTAATGCGGTCCTCTCCGTCCAGGGTAGTTAGTGCCACAGAGATTCGCCACACGGAGCGTCTCGTCTGCAACTTCTCTATCTCTCGCATCCACTCACAGCTTCGTCGGCTCACGCGTGAGTCTTCCTTCACACCCGAAGTTCTTCTCACCGCTATTCCCTTCTCTGCCTCGCGTGTCTTCTTCGCCTTTGATGCGGATCAGCAGTCGCGGGCAGTCGCTCGCAAGTCACCCCCGGCTGGCGGACTCTACACGGGAGTGCACGGGCCCGTACCGGCTAATCTCGTCCCTCCCAAACCCTCGGCTCCAGTCCCTTCTTCCTTGGAATCTTTGCTACCTGGACATTCCGCAGGGTGGATTATGTTTGAGTCTGGCATGGAAGAGCTAACACTGCTTTTCGTTCAGAGAAGAGGCTATGGGGATTCTTTGGAAGAGAGGTCTGAGCCAAAGGCTACTAATAAAAAGCTTATGTCCACCGGGATCGTATATCATTCACAGGATGGGAATGTGGAGGCTGAGGAGCGTAGTGCCGATCCCAATCGGGACACTGGATGTAGTTCCACTCTCGTAGTGAGTGAATAAATTCACCTTTCTCGCAATGTTCAACGTAAATACTATTGACTAGTAAGCTCTGATTTTTGTTCTTGTTTTGAAGTTCGGTGCTTCATAGCCTCACTCACTTTTGTGTACCTTCGATACACCTTATAGAATTAACTTTGGTAATACTTTAGATTTCTTCATATAGTGTTAAGAAGTCCTACTCGCGCATCGCTTTACTTTTAGAGTGATTTTGAAAGCAAGACGCTCAAGGATGATACCGATGAGGGAAATGAAGGAATTAGAAATGCCTTTCTAATGAACTTGCATGTCAAAACCGTTTGGCTTAACTTTCCAGCTCCCAAACACTTGCCAAACAAGCGCCGTGTCGAAATTATTCGGTAATTGAACCGTACTCTCGGAAGACATCTCATGCCAGCTTGTACTAATGACACTTGCATTTATTTCAGGTCCGACTGGAACTTCCTAAGCACTGTGACTCCAACAGTGAATGCATGGATTGGACCTTGTAACCGTCTTGCGTCAAATTCGAAGCACTTTATCTCCCTGGCAGAACGTCGAACCCTCTCAGTTCTCGCCTGTCTCATGATGGAGGCAGTGAACGGCAATAAGCCCCTACCTGACTTCCGTTTCAGTTCCCTTGAAGATGAGGTGTTTTGACTTTATGCCGACAACTGCTTCTAATTGCCACTGTCACCATCACTGATTCAATTTTCGGGACTTCTAGGTCTTCAACACTTACTCGTCCCTGCGTACACCGGACGCACGTAGGCTTCGCTACGATCCCTCTTGTCAGATATTCACCACCCTCCGACGATATCTACAAGCCCTCCGGAAGCAAGATGGTCAGGATTCCGTTGATGCCAGACTGAATGAGTGGCTGCGTGAATCTGTTCTCCCCGAGAAGATGATGCTTCTTCGAGGTCTCTTTCTCATTCTCCGTGAGTGGCGAGTTGCTGTCGACGTCATGGTTCTAGCTACTGTTCCTCCGGTAATAACTCGGAAACTCACTGCTCTGCTAAGTTGGAAGAAAGAGCATGCATCTGACGGCAGGAAGGCGGTTTTTTCAAATGATCCCGTGGAGCGCCGACCTTCGGGTCTGACATTGCGGATGTTTGAGCTGTTGACACAGAATCCTGGAAGTTCATCACGCACCCTTAACCCTGCTGGAGATCGGCTTCAAAACCAGGAGGTTTCAGAAACGGTAGGAGAGGTGGATGACATCGAGGAATCTGATCTTGATGATGAATCGCTCGTTAATGATTCGCGTGTTCGTTGCGAAAACACCATCCTCTATCGCTTTCTACAGGACGCTCAGCATGGCATAAGGTCTGTACGCTTGTAATTCATTTAAAAAATTGTTGTTTTGATTTCTGACTAAGATTAATGTAATTTCTTGCCCTACAGTACCAATGCAGGTAGTACCTATATTTATAACGTATTGTTTTGAGCGCAACTTTTTGAAGTTCAAAATTATTCCTTCCTTCTGCTTTATTATGTCGTAACGACGAGATAATAGTGTGGCTGCTATAAGGGCTTGATGTGTACACAAGTTTTTAAACCCACTTATTATTTCTTTCATCGTCTTTTTCCATATTTCAAATTAAGCGCAATTTCCTCCCTGTAAGATCCTTTTCTACTCTTGTTCCTTTGACCTCCAAAACGCAGACAAGCAGACTCTAGTGCCAACGTTCTAGACGTTACCACCGATTCCTCACCAAACTACAGAGGCGCTGCGTTTGATCGATCGCAGCAGGCCCAAGTGAATACGGAACCGGAGGTGGCGTTTCGTCCGAAGGCCAACGAGAACGGGAAGAATGATCAGCAGCATCGTCGCTCACCCTCTATCACCTCGGAGAACATGAACCAGATCAATCATCTTAGGGGCCAATTCCGTTTCGTTGACGACGCACAGCGACTCTTCAGACCGCTACTTGAGGCCATAGGCGTTAACATTAGGGTGCGCGCTAGCATAAAATTCCGTTTTTTTTTTTGAGATGCCTTTGATGCACAGAATATTCGTCCATTTCAGGGCGTCCGCCGTAGCACGCTGATGAAGAAGTTCGGAGGCCTCTTTGCGGCTGAAGGTATGCTCGACTGTTTCCAGATTGAGATATGTGATTCTCTGGAAAATCCGCTACAGAAATTTAAGCCGTCACCATCGACCTCAACTTTGGTTGCCGCAAGCAAGGCCTCGTACCATTTGAGGGCGAGCACTCTGCCGAAGGTCAATGTCAGCGGTATTTCAGCCACACCGAGATCTACCACGGGTTTTTCTGGTCTCTCCACTCAAAGAGCACTGATGTGTCATCGGTTTTCCACCAAAATCACTCTTCGTGACGTTGTTGGATTCGGCAAGCAGGATGGTGCCAATGTATGCTTTCTGTACCATCCTATATCAGATGTATTTCACCCCCTGTTGTTGATTTAATTGAGACAATGTTGGTTACTAAATGTTCGCCCATAGCTGCCAGGTTTTATCCCTATCGCTTTTTCGTAAAGTATTTACTTTAGCGCTGCTAGAAATTCAACATTCACACCTGTGCTTGGTTCAGTTACATCATTTGTGTTGACAGCTCAAGGCCTCAAATCATTCGAGATCATCGCCGTTGAGGCCATCTTATTTCCTTTACTGCTTCAGCCACGACTGGGCGATGTGGAACTGCGCTCCACGACAACCAAAATAATAGCGGATCTTCATGTGGACAGCATCAGCCAGCACTCCAATATGCCCCTTTTTAGACTTACCCACCAGTTTGTTACCATGTTTTATTGCGCTCGCGATGCTCAGAATTCAGCAGAGAGGCGAAGAAACCTCATTGTTTGTAAGGCTGCTTTTGATGCCAAAGGTGAGTTCTTGTGCTGATATTCGAAAGCAACTTTGAACGCATTCTATAACTGACTTCAGTGCAGGTAATAACAATATTCTCAATTTATGAAGTTAGAGTTTGTTTGCATGCACCAATTTTGCTCGCTAGGTTACCATCATTCATTGTTTACCAACGCTTTTTTTAAAAATGATTTCCAGGGGCGACGCATGTTACTTAATAGCCACCGACGATTAATTTGTTTGAATGCGTAGATTCAGTCACGGATACAGTTGAGACTGGAAGCACTCTTAAGTCACATCCAGACTATATTCGACTCAGTGGTCACTCTCAAGATAGCACAATCGATAGTGCTGCCAATCAACCCCTCGCCAATGCCGGTGGTAAGATTTTTACGGACCAGTTTTACAGCAATGATCACAGTCGATTTCGAAATCGCTTTACACCGCAAATGATTTTGTAGATGCAGGTGAACCATCTTTTGGAAGCGCACCTATCCCGATTCCTGGTCGAGGCTCCCAGCATCTGCCATCTTCTTTCGAGTCTTCCCACGATCTTTCACTCGGCAAAGATGCCGGACCGTCCATGGATCCCCCTCTGGAGGGTGCAGGAGCCCGATACAAACCTTTCGGCGTGCCTCCTCACCTGACTGCCACCGGTCAGCTTCCGATAGCACCGGCTAGGGCTGGTGGAGCAATTCAATCTACTTCAATTCCTGAATGTTGGCGGAGAATGCTGCGCTATATCGATCTCTACTCGACGGTTCCTGAGACGAAAAATGTCACAAAAAGGGTATGAATTTGGTACAAACTTCAGAATTATTCCAGCCCATTAACTAAAACCCAACTCAAAATTGTATATTAATTAGGGAGCAATTATACTGGAGGGATTTTTCAGTACTCTGCTTTTCCAATTATAATCTATCCTGAATTCACTGGGGGGTACCAATTTTTAACTGCTTTCAGGCGTCTGTCATGCCGACAATATTGGAGGAAAATGATTACTTCTGTCCTGTACGTCTCGTTTTTTTTTTTTTTGGAACTGACCTCGACAATTGCATGACGTCTGATTCTTCTCATTCCTTGTTTTCCCGCCTTCTTCCTTTCCTCGTTAGATTGTTAGGAAATTTGATTGTTCGCTTTCCTATTTGTATTCATTTGCAACTAAGCGATTGATATCCCTTTTCTGGGGAGCCCTCTTCAGCCCCTACAAATTGGTTAAGTTGCTTAATGGCTTGGGGGAGTCTCATTGCGCTTACCTCTGTTGATTTCAATCATGCAGCTGATGGTGTATATCCCATAATTGATCGCATGTCAACTGCCGCATGCAAGATTTATTCAAAAATTGAAATCAGACTCTTATCGTAAGGTGCATGTTTGCTTTACTGTGTGTACCTTTGACGTTGTACTTTAACACTTATTCCGTTTTACTTTTCTTCAAAATGTGGGTTCTATCTGGCCATTCGGAATTATTTAGTTGCGACTGTTAAGACTTTAAAATGGATTACCCGTCGCAATCACTTTGCTTAATTTTTTGCTTCGTTTAAGATAATGCGGTTGATTTAGCCATTGTGTGTCCACCACTTTTACGTTTTCGGGTGCAACTATGCCGTTTTATACATTGACTGCTTTCAGTTGCTATCCATGATCAGTCAACCCAAATAAGGATGCCATTGACGTTAGTCTTCTTTGTAATTATCTATTGCCTACCTACATTCCAACGGAGATGTTTTCCTTAAGAATATTTTTATGTTTCTTGTGAAACGCCCTGTAACTCGATCTCTACTGTTCCATTAACAAATCAAAATTTTAAACACCGGTAGGCAATGTGAGAATAAAAATAGCGAACCCATAAGTGATCAGGGCTTTACTTCTAATTTATCCGCGCCCGGCTCACAGGCGATGGGACATAAGGAAGAGGCCGCAACTCATCTAGGCGGTGTCGCAGTTCTGATGGGAGGGTCCACCTCGCGCTTCTCCTTTATGGGCGGCCGCCACGACACCACAGTGGACCTGGAGGCGGGTCTAGGACAACGCCACTCCACCACATCTGTGTCGGCGTCGTATGACTCGGTAGCGGGGACCAAACGGGGCGAGCGCAGCGTGGTCCTCTCGCCATGGTTCAAGACCTCTGAGCGCATCCCCACCGTTGTGTTCGTCACCATGCGTGTGCGTCAAATGACCGTTTCTGCAGTCCTTTCTGAGGTAAACCTCACTGCCGTGGTGCGAAGAATCCATGGCTCCTTCACCAAAACCAACCGAGTCCGGGGACACAGTGAGTTTACCCACTCTCCCTCATTTCATAATTTTAACGCCTTTCATGATTTCTCTATTATCGCTTTGAATCGACCATTTCATAGAATGAAAAAATATCTGTCACTGACTAGGTGGCAAAATGCTTCCTTACGCATTACGCTGTGAGCTGTGTCAGTGGTTTAAAAGTAGTTAGAGCCTTCGATCCTTGGTGGTTATTATTAGGACTCGTATGTTTTGAAGCCGCAATAAAGATATTTGGTTTGTTTTCAAGATTTGAATGGAGTCCCGTATGGCAAATAAACTAATCATTTTTAACTTTTGTGCATCTTTTAATGACCTAGAATTAGTCGTTGCTTTTAATCCTTTAAATTTATATCACAAGGCAGTTTGCTAGTTAGTTTCGAATGTTTATATTTTTCTAATGAAGGTAAAAGTGGATCTTTGTTTGGCGTTGATTTTGCTTTTAACGTGTATTGTGCGGTGAGGTATGAACGGCAATGCTTCATTTTTCCTTCACCTCATAGGTTTGTTCAAGGAAAGGTCATCAAACTTCAGTTTTTCTGGTCACTTTGGAGACGGTGATGTTCGGCTGACTGAAGGAATTGGCAAATTTGCCCAGTAGGTTATTTGGAAAAGCTTATGTTTGGATTTATTAATCCATTAAAACGGAATGTATTACTTGTTAAAAAGGCTTCATGGAAGCAGCTTTCCTAACCAGAAATGGCGTCTCCTGATTAAGCTCAAGTTTTTTCACAACTTTATTGCTTGGCAATATGTGTACCAGGTTCTTTATCTCGTTGGATCATGAGCTTAATCACGTGGCTCCATTTCCGTTTCAGGGAAGCTGCTTCCATGAAGGTCGATCACTCGCACGTCCTGCTCTCCTGTGTTCGATCATCGCGCCATGGTGAGAGAAATGCCTGTGCCATCGGGTTGGGACACGTTGAAATCACTGTGCCTCATCATCCAGTGCGCCTTCATGGAATGGTCCAGCGGCAGGCAAGACACCTCAGTACCACTGTCTCTGAATTCCTCCAACTGCCCAACAATCCTATCGCCCCTTCGTCCGCCAGTAGTCGAAAGTATACTGTCAAACTTAAATCTAGGGCAATTTATCGCTTTTTTTCACTGATTTATCAATTTCAATAAATATTCCTTATTCATATAACTTTCTGGTCTCTGTGCGTCGCGTTCAGACGAACTTGCACGGATGGAGGGGTGGCAGCGAATCCGGAAGACTTCAGTCAGAGAACAGGAGCTGAAGAGCATCACCTTCTCGGCAATGACGGCGCAAATGGACCTCCTCTAATTGTCAATATGGCAGCAATTGCAAGAGGCCTCACTGTTAATGTCTCCCTTCATCCTTCTCTCAATGCCATGTACACTGTAGATCCTGTTTATTTCCTGGGCCAGGTCGGACCGAATGGGTATCTGGACGTGACTGTTAACAAACACTCACTCAGTTTTCAGTCTCTGGTGAGTTGCAAGACCCCGCTACTAACCATAAGCAATTGGTGAATCGCTTTGTTTGCTTCCTCTAACGATATCTTTGTCAATTAAAGCGTTTCAAAGAAGTCATTCCACTCTGAAAAATTCTTTGTTTTCGTCCCAGCAACTGCCTATTATGTTTCCACGATCTGTCAGTCTAAGTTTGCCAAAGATTTTGGCATTTCTGGCTCGTCGGCAGTCGCCTGGCGGGCATTGCATTCTCGGTCCCAGCGGCGAGCGAATCGTTCCTCACGGACTATCCTCGCGCGAGGGCTCTTACCTTGATGCACAGGTCTCAGTTAGCTTCTTCGAGCAGCGCTTGCCCTCTGATAGGCTCAACTACATAATGGTCGTAGTCAAGCTCCTCATGAAGGTATGCTTGGAATTCCTTTTGTTAGACGAAAATATAAGTTTTACCACTTTGATAGTGTGGCTGGCTTCATTCTACCTGTAGTTGAATATGACGTTGTGGGTAATTATTAACCTCAAAATATACTTATGTTATCGATGAAGGAGATAAATGAGGTCATCCGAAAAATGGCGGGTGAGCAACAGCCTTGGCAAGCAGATGCGGCAACTCCAGGTCAGCTGCACTCCCGATCCCTGCAACAGCATCACCAACAACAGCAAGCCCCTCTCTTCCGTCGTTGCTCAGCTTCAATGGTCCCACCTGAGCCCCTTCTGGAAGTGCCCTTGGCTCCTCCCAATCGATTTTCTGTTTCTAATCGTTTCAGTTTCCGGTGAGTAACTGTCTCTACATGGTAGTTTCACCATCATTCTAACGTGTGATCCATGTCTTTTCCCCATCACACCTTAGTACCTTCTCTTTCTTCACATGCAGTCTGAAATTTGGTGGAATTCTTCTCCTTGCCAAGACTTTTAACGGTGCGGTAAAATTTGAGACGTCCGAAATGCATGTCGAACTCTCGAATCGAATAGGGAGGACTCATAGCAGCTGGTATACCGACTCCTCTTCCTCCTTCTCTGCGCGACCCCATCCTGATCTCTCAGGCTCTACACCACCCGTCAAGAAGACGGAAAAAACTCAGCCCCCTCAGGATTCTAACTCTCGACCACAGGCTCCTTCGGATACACTATCGTTCACAAGTAAACCATTACGTTCAACTGTCGATGCTTCTATTCTGCTCTTATAATCATTTCACTCTTCCTTAGATTCAGAATCAATCCTCATCTATGCCAAGATCGATCATCTGAGCATTGAACTTGGTCATCTTGATCAGGTAGGATTCCGTGCCCATGTTTTTATAACATCTTATCATTTTTTGGGAAGATTACTGTTTCATGAATTCAACCATTAAAAGCCGAAGCCGTGTTGCTTGTTTCGACATCACCATTGTCTTTATAGGACGTCTTTTACGAGGTGTGGGACCAGGAGTTTCGCACTCTGGCCTTCTTCCGCACAGCCATCGCTCTCCGCTCGTTGCTAGCGGAGGAAGTGAATCTTCCTACCAATCAGCAGATGCACCGAAATTCCCTACTTCGCACCTACGAAGAGGGTTTCTCTCGCTCTTCTCACGCCCGCTCTATGCCTCCGCGTACTGATGGTGACGTCGTCGATACAAGTGGTGGCAGTGGCGGTTGCGTGGGTGGACATTCCAACACAACTAGCGGTGCCAGTAGTGTCGTCTTTACACCAGTTGACGACGCCTGTAGCAGTGGTATTGTTTCTGCTGTTGGTCAGGAGGCCTTTTTGGTATCACTTCGCCATCCAATCATTTGGGCGAAGCCCTCGGCCTTCGACAGAGGTAATTGTCTCTATTCTCATCGTGTTAGAACAGTTTCTTGCTTGATCGTTTTCTGTAGTCCTCGTCTGCAATGTTTAATAAGTGTAAACAGATGCGTTCAAAAACTTGAGTCATAAAGCAGTTGGTTGGTTCGTTTGAGATTATTGCTAATTTCTCAACCTTTCGGTTTCCGAAGACGTAAATGTCTCTTATCTGTCTAGCAGACTTTGCGGTCTGGATAATTGATCGTGAATAGCCAAATAGCCATCACTTACGCAATGCATTACTTGATGAGCGAATTGTGTCCAGCCGATTTGTAGACCATAAGTTCCCAAATTTCGTTTATTTTTACGTTTGAAAACATTTTAGCAATACTTCTATGGATGGTCTACAACAGTGAATTCGCTAAATGGAATGAACACATTCAACAACTGGACGCACTGGTATGTTAATTTTTAAGATGAAATGAGCGTAATAGCAGTGGAACAAGGAATAATTTATTAACACATTTAACAACTATTTGTTTTTCTACTCCTCGAGCGTTTGGTTTAGTTTTTTTGGCAACACTGCCATTCAACTTTACAGTGACAGTAGGCGAGGAAAAGAAAGGGGTCAAAGTTACACCAACTGTTTGTTTTTACCCTCACGCTGTTTTTCAGTCCAGTGAAGCAAACGTCACTTCTCCGAGGGCAGAGAGAAGTAATCATCGTGCGGCCTCTGCAGCACCACCAACGCCCGCGGCCTTCCCCACCCCTATGCCTTCGCGCCCTGTGGCCTCACCCAGCCTCTCGAGCCCTTCGTCAGCGGAAAACACGAGCTCTGGTGGCACCACCGGCTTCCCTAAGCGCAGCCATTTGCGCGATCCCACTTCACAGCCACCTCTTCCAGTGCCCTCCGGCTCAATCCTCTTCTTCCAGCTCAATGTAGAGGATCTTGGCATCTGTCTACCCACCAACATCCTTCAGGTTGGTCTTTGTCTATCCAACTGCCCGTTTCATCAATGCGATTTCCAATCAGACGTTACAACTTTTTTTCTTTAGTTGGGTCCTCAATCTATGGAAGTTGATTCTCGGACCGCGCTTGTATTAACCTTGGAGCAGAGCCGTATTTCTGCTTGTCTCCGAGGCTCTCTAGTTAGTGAGGGTGAATTTACAGGTAGATCTGCGTAGCTTACTTTCGCACATAGGAGCAAATAACGCTTATTCATGGGTTTTCCTTTCATCGAGACTTTTGTCTACGATTTGATGACGATTTCAATGTTGGTTCCGATGATTGGAAGCCGGATAAGACCCGCTCAACAGTGACCATCAAGAAGGAAGAGCATTTGGTCATCATGAACGCCTGTGTGGTGCCGAGTGGTACCTTCCGAGTCTGCTGGAAGGCCGTTGAGGCTCTGCGTGCAGGTGGATATCTCTCTTTTCTTTATTCTCATGTTATCTGTGGAAGAGTTAGTAATTTTTAATGCGAGCGCATTCTGACTGAAAGGTAGCGTTCGCCACATGTGATACCCCCTTAACTGTAACTCAGGACCATTAGCATTGTTGCCCCTATTAGTTGTGCTTGTGCCCTTTTTTGCAGGCGACCTGTTCAGCTGAACATACTGATCTTACAGTATTACCATAGGATGGGGCCATCATAAACATTCCCGTCATATCAATTTTATACGCAAGTGTACTGCCACTTATGGTGTTGGTAATCTTTTGATTTCTTCCTCAATTCCGAAAATACATTTCTACGTTGTTTTTTATAATCCTTAATGTTAGCGCACTGTCATGAACACCTCTATTGGATCTGTCAGTTACCTTTCCATACATTTTCACCAAATGAGTAGCACTGTTTTTTATTAATCGGATTTTTCGGAATCTCCCCCCTCTGTAGAAGAGCGTGGTCGATGGTTAGTGAAGATTCAATATCAGATGCGAGGCCTCGACGTACATATGGACGACAATATCGGACGCCGGATGAACGCCCTCTTCGATATTCTCACCACTGTGGCTAATGTCGATGGCGAACAGCAGATCTCTGGCTGTGCTGGTGGTGGCGGTGGTGGTGAAGTGGAGGCAGGGGCTGGGAATGGTGCCGTTGACGAATGTTCCTCTTTCCAGCCTAACCTCTCTATTGATGATGAGACTGACGTTTTTCCCTCTTCTCGAACTAAGGCTCTTGATTATCCGATTCTCCCCATTGAGTGAGTTGCACACCCTCCGCTTGAATGGCCTATAGGAACTGTTCCGAATTTAGTTTCACCCATTTGTAATTAGAGTAGTAGTAGTGTTTGGACGATACTTGACTAATGCATCGCGAATCCTGTGCCAATATCTTCTTCAAGTCGTCTTCACATGTGTTTTTGCTATTTTTTAGAAGTACAAACTTGGAGATTCAACGCCGGTCTAGTCAATATAGGCGCCTTAAGTGGAGTAATTTGCGAAGGAAGGCGACAATAACTTCTCTTCCCCGTCGCGGTCTTCAGAGAACTAGCTCACTGAACAAGGATGAAAGGTGGGATAAGTGGTGGGTTTTTCGCAATAAATTGACCATGAAAAGTGTCAAACTGAGTCGTCACGTGTTATGGACTAGGGTTTCGATCTGCGTGTGATCTTGGTCATTCCATTGAGTTACGAGCCTGTCGCCCAACAGGTAACGACTTGATTGATTGAGTAAAACGGGCATACATTGAGTGCGTACTTATCAAGCGGTCAGCTAATGGAAGGTGCCGAAGATGGCCTGATCCGATGATTACAATTTTGTGTATTTATAGTTATTGATTGCTTTTGGCCTTCAGTGAGCACGATTTTAGAATATTTGGAGGTTGGGCATCAATTTAGGCCTATACATTATCGAACAGGAACTTTCTTCTGGGATCGCATGCGTCTAACATTTGTTGAAAATCGACTTGAGAGCTTCTTTTCATCCTGTCTTTTTTCGTTTCCAGTCCACCCAAACAAACCAATAGTGCTGTACCCTCTCCCACTCCGACTGAAGACGATGGTGATCTTGTCAGTGCTGTGGGCTCATCAAACGCCTGTGATTTGTCAGCATCTTCGCAAACCAATTCCATCTACTTTGATGTTGAGGATCCAATCTCAGGCGACCGTCAATCTGCTATGGCCACTCGTCTAGTTAAGACACCATCCAGTCTCCGAATTGATAAGTACCCTGATAACAAAGCAGGTAATAACTAATACGCCTCGTAAAATGTTGACCCATCGAGTTTATCCTTTGTTGTACTGCTGAATTACTTTCCTTTCAGACACCTATTCTCTGCAAGACGAATGTCTTATCGGTGTTGCAAAAGTGGATGGGGACCAAATCACTTCTGCTCGGGGGAACTTCCGACAGCCTCCCACTCCACCTCCTCGCAAACACACCTCCGCTTCATCCGTCCTTAAAACCACAAAGCAGCTATCCTCCCCCAGTCCTTCCATGAGGGAGCCCCCACGAAGTAGCCTGCTTCTAGAACTGGACGTCAACATCCACGTGGACTCCGGCAGATGTGGTCTGCATCCTCGTCTGCCCAAGCAGGAGGGAGGCGGAAAATCAATTTGGCCCACTTCACCGGCTATAGGCAGCCCCTCTTCCCTGCAAGATGATCTTTATAAGGCCTATTTAGCCAGATATAAGAGGCAACTCTCTCAGGATCCCCTCCTAAAACCGACTGACATCTCTGTATTCTATCTACCCGCGCTTGATGTTGGAGTGAGTCAGCAACCATTTTTTATTTTGATTTCGTGTTTCAATTGTGTAACTTTATGCCATTTATGTATTTCAATTTCTTGATCATTCTAAAGCGCAAATGTTTTCTTGCACAACAGCAGGTCGAGTATCTTTCAGTTGAGCATCGATTATCGTGCACCTCTCCGTTGAATAGCGTTTAACTAATTTTATTCTTCATTGTCTTCCAGCTGCACTACAAGTCGCACACGAACTACGACCTCTTGAATCAACAAGCTTACCGCACATCTGTGGAGGCGCCTAAGCCAAGACCAAAAATGACGGTCGGTGATGAGGTCAAGCCTGGCGAAACTACCCTCGAGACAGTGAGCGACACTCAGACAGTTGTTGCTAATAGAATGAAGAAGGCGGACGAAGTGGAGGCGAAGACATCGGAAGAAGCTTCGAACCGTGATTCTGAGCGTTCACTGGATCCTTCTCGCAGGCTCACGTCGGGCACGAATACCACCACCGGTGTCTACCCTGATGTCGGTCGCTCCGCTGACCTTTATGCCAGTGTTGTGCTTCAGAAACTGCCACAGGTGCGTTGTTGCCATTATTTTAAAGGTAGAGCGTTCCGAATACTACTCTGTTAGTGTCTAAATGGGGAGTAAGACATTTGGATATCTGGATCACAAATACCTCTTTTGTCTGTTTGGAGGTGGTTTTTTGAACATCGAATTATCCCAAGTGTAAACACCGCAGTTAGTTTTAGACTTCCTTTTCATCTATGAAGTTGTAAAATTTTTATGTCCAGCTATTTAGCAATCCCAAATTTTAATTTATGCACAGTCCTTACGCTGAAAACAGGCCTTTTTTACTTATGTTATTTTGTATTTTTCAAGTCATTGATCGTGCATCCCGGCTTGCTGGATTTCTTGGAACAGGCATTGGAAAATCTTCCGGGTTGGTGACCACCTATTCTTGCGTTTATGTCTAACTTTTATGTAAAATCTCAACTTTAATTTTGTCATCAGCTGCATTGGATTCCGAGTCGGATGATGGCCAATCGACGCAGCCCAAGTCCTCTGTTCAATTCAACGACGCCCTGATGACTAGCACAAAGGCATTTTTGGTTGATGTAGTCGTTCATCTGTGTATCAAACCATCTACCATTCGGTGAGCCAAACACAAAATTAAAGTTACTTGTTTCTCGAGTTTGGGAAGCAGTCAGTTGCTATTTTAAAATTTTTCTTTTAAGTAAGGCACTTGCATTTTCTGCTTCTTCACCCCAAAGCTATATTAAACAAAGCTGGTTTGGAATAGTATTGAACTGTTTTAGTTATTGGTAGGATGGGCGATAAGGCTCTTTCAACTTATCTGCTTTTCGACTAGGAAACTACATATCAAGCTCCTATTGTGAAAATATATTTCAATTTCAGTTTCCTTTGCCTACCCGCTTCTCAAATGCAATGTCTTTTCACTCTTCCATCGCTGAATATGATATTCTCCACCGAACGCCTTGCTGAAGAAAACTTGAAGGATGCTGGCACGTTTGATCGTTTCTACTATCACACCACTTTTCTTTACGTATTTGTGAATGCTATTATTGTCTTCATACCATCGATGCGTCGCAGTGCTAATACTATGAAATCTATTCTTACTTGACTCTTAGTTGGCTTGATTCAGACGCATTTTCATGCTTTTACGATTCGGACGATGTTGCCCATTGTTAAGTATGTTCTCAATGGTATTCCCGCAGTTCTTTTTTTTCCATTTGGTACTCATATCACTCTGCTTTGTGTGTTCTAGATGGGAAGCCTGCTGGTCGTCTCTCGATTACAGCCAACTTAGCTGATAACATTGTCCTCGGGGATCTTGTTTCTGCCAGCGGTCTTAATGTGACTGCCATTCTTAACGGTAGAAATCTTCATTCCCTTCAAATTTACTCCTTACCTATTTTCCTTTGGTGATTTTGTAAAATGAGCCAAGATCCAGTAAAGATGATGGGGCCAATCTTTTGTATTGCAGAGTTCCGTATGTCCGTATTCCATCCTTATGGTGGAGGCATCGGGGGCGTTCTGCGGACCTCAACGGAAGCGGAAGGAACGTCACCAGGAGACTCTCTGACACTGAAGGTGCGCGACATACGCCTCAACATCAGCCGTACCGTCCAGACCAATGTCGTGAGTCAACAACAACAGCAGCAGCAAACTCAAGCACGGCAGTCTGGTGATCCCGGTACTCTTCCCGACGTGCGTGCTGCGACTGCCACCATGACTAGCTATGTTACTGCCAGTTCTGGTGCCAACAGTATATCTCTCCACAATATTGTTCAGTTCTCCGGTAGGATTTGATCTACTCATTATTTTGCGTCTCTCAAATCTCCTATCTTCAATTCATGTTTCGTGTTTATTTTTTTCTAAATTTGTCTTCAGGTGTTATTGACATTGGCGTGGCAGAGTTCAGGTGCGACACCAGAAGGAGCTTGGAGATTCTACACATTCCAAAAGCATGGTACAGAAATAGCCTTGCTAGAGCACTCTTCATTGGAAAGGACTCGAAAATATCTCGTGCGTGACCCCATTCTTCCTGCTCCATTGCTTACAACGGTCACTCACTACTCGGCGCTTTTGCTTTTATTCCTTCTTTTCATACCTTCCTATCAATTATAACAGTAAGATTGTTGATTTTTAAAACTTGTCTCAATGATTTCTTTGCAATTTTTGACGTATAACGCATGGCATTTTTGAACATTCTATTTTCGTCATTTGGTAACCTATGGAATTATCTTTTCTTGTGGAAAATTTTCAATTGAGAATGTTGGGTGCAAGTTTCGATGTTTGGTGCCCTCTTGAGGAAAGCATACGCATGAGAAGCTTGTTGAATTTATGTTTATTTGACAAATATATAAAATCTCTGTTCGGTTTCTTCTTTGTTGACAAGTATTTATGAACCCCTTAGGGTTTTCCTCCTAAGCAACTTTTTGTTGCAAAGACTTATTGTTTCATTTTTCACATTTTTTTGCGTTTTTATCGAACCCTTTCCCTGTCACGCTTAACGAAAGTGGACACCTCGTAACGGAATTTGAATTTTGCATTCATGTTGCAGAGCCAGTGGAGTCAATAGGAGTACCAGGACCTCCTCGAACCGACGATGATAACATAGATGATAGTGACGTGGTCAGTGAGGACGAGGCAGCCGAGAGAATACCAAGAAACTGTGCCGCTCCACCAGACACCGGAGTCGATGATTCTCTCGCCAACTGGTTTCAAAAGGGACCTCGGCTAAGAGGCACGTTCCATTCATTTGATGACTTATTTTGTTTTATAGATTCATTCAGGCAGCGCTTTATTAATTTTTTGTGCGTCTATGATGCTTTGCGTTTCCTCATACCGCTTTAGGCAAGACACGAGTTGGCGCGGGTACGGCTGCGGTTCCGATCAAGTTGACCGCCACTTCTGACCGAGCATCGAAGCGTCGTAGCGCCACAGCGCCCCGTGAGGGTTTGGCGGAATCTCCTACACCCCAGACAGTTTCCAATACAACTACTCTACCTCCGCTCGTTCCTCCCGATTGCCGCGCTCCTGAAGGCGGCCTTTCCTCTACTAGCCGTGGAGGTGGAGCCAAGGTGGTCTCTTGGCAGGCTCTTCCCATATTCTATGTCAAAATCGGTAATTTGGATATTCGAACTTACATGGGAAGCGCTATGGGTCGGACAAAGTGAGTTTTGCGCCCCATCGGCTAGGCTTCGAAACGTCTTTTTTGTTAAAAGTACTTGTTTACTCATTTGCGTATTTCAGACTAGATGTACGAAATGTATTTTGCGACGGTCGGCTCTATCAGGACTCCTCTAAACGGCGACACGGTTCCCTGGGTGCTGGTGTGCATCTCTGTCAATTCACCAGTGAGCAGGGTGTTGTAGGGGGCGAGTTCACCCTGTTAGACTTGGAATCGCGCATCCACTTTAAGGAGGATCCTCGCTACGATCCCCAGCACAGTGCCGAATTGCTTATCCATGGTTTTCAGTTGCGTATTGAGTATATGAACACAAACATAGTCTTTCTTCGCATTAACCAAGCCGGAATGTACCTCAACGACGAGTGGCGCCTACGGGAGGCGGATCATCTCTCAGTGAGCGGAATTAGTGATGAAAAGGACGGTAATGCCACGGTTCTTGCCTCGCGTAGATTTTCCTCTCCTTCACCGGGTAATGAGAATGCTGAGGCAGTTGCCACTGCCAACATTGGTGCTCCGCCTGTCTACGTTATGATCGCTGGCGAAATAAATTGGGACCAACTCCAGGTTTGTTAGTTATCTAACACATTGGTTTACGAAGGATGAAGTAAGCATTCTAGTGAGAGCAGAAGCATTCATAACATGACCAATAATAATAGATTTTAGGTGAATGAGTAGCTATGTACTTATTTATGGCTCGATCGATCCGTTACTCTGCTGATAGGTAGCAATTGCGCGGACAACCACGGTTGATTTAATGCGCTCGGCACGCAAAGTGCGGGAATACTTTGAGGAACAATTGCGGGAGGGTCGTAACAGCTGGATAGGGCAGGGTGACTACCTCCTGCGGCCGGATAACTCCAGCGTAGGCGTGATGGTGGACACTCCTAGTACTCCCGCGGACAGCCTTTCACTCCCAACGGAGAGTGGGGAAACGCTCGAGGTCGTCGGGCCAATGGCTGTGAATGCTGCTTTGGGCTTCTCCTGCACCGATGCCAACGTGGACAAATTATTACAGCGCCATTGGCAGCAGCCTATGCTGGAAGCCATCAGGGCCTGTCTGGCGCACATCGGTACGCAGGCACCCCTCGTCCGACGCAGCCTCCTCGAGTCTACTGCACCTCCCAACGAGAACTCCGTTCCTCCGGTTCTGGGAGGCTCACTTCAACTGGCCGGCAACTCTCTAGCCCTTGCTTGCTTTGCTGGAACCTTTAGATCAGCTCCCGACTGGGCAGTCTTTAATATGCAACATCCCACCATATGGTAAATGTTTGGTAAATTCATAACCTTCTTATAGCTTTGAGACAGAAGCGCAGAGGGAACCGCGACATCGCCCCATGAAGATGGGGAAAGGTTTGGCACTGAATAAGAAGTCAGTGGCCTTCGCTTGTGAGGATCCCGAGAGACTTCCGGAGAGTATAGATGAGGTGGGCGGATGGTTAAACGTGCGACAGGTGCTGAGCTTTGATCTAGGTCACCAGTTGCAGTACCGACCTCAGACCGCCTATGTGTTGCGTGTGAGGCGCGGTCGCGAACAGAACCCAGTCAAGCTGCCCGTCACACCCACTATCGCTGAATGGCTGGAATTTATGTTTAAAGCTGTTGACATAACTGGTGAGCTTTTATGGTACATTATGTTCAGTACCTCTTATTTTTAAAGGCGCAATATTATTAAAGGTGTAATTTAAGCTGTAATTTTTTGTCGAAAATGTTATGATCAAATCGATTTAAGCTAGTGTGCGAAGTTTAGAGTATTTTTGCGTAGCCTTAGTGTTCCATTAGGCTAGTGCCTTCCAAATGACTTGTCTGTCAACAGCTTTATTTGTGGCATGATAACTTGCGTTGATAAATTAATAATTCCCCTCTCCCATCGGTCTAAACAGTAACTTTAAGAAAGCAACTTATCAGTATGTTCAGGGGATGGGAAAACGCTGGTGGAAGTACACTATCGAAAGTTGAACCGCATTGCACAAAAAGACCTTATGGCAGATCAGAATCTAAGATCATTTTCTTCGGGAATTTTCCGTGATTTCATGCTCTTGTTCTTAACATTTTCGTGAAGTTCCAGAGATGGTCGGTCTTAGTGACGCTCAAGTTGAACGGTATTCTGACTTTATCTTAACTGTTCTCCCATTTCTCATTCCAGTCCTCAGTCATGTTCGCGGAGCTAATCCCCACTACGCCTCGGATGTTGTGAAGCGTACGTTTTTACCTCACCCCTCTTTCCATATGTTGTGATCTTTTTCGTTACCACTTCAACATCTGGTCAGATGATTCGTCTGTGATTTGTTTAAAAAACAACATGGATGTAATCGTTTACGTCTGAGTAAAGTCGCAGTTACTCCAAGAGCAAAAATCGAGTCCTGTGTGGGTCTGTACTGATTGGATGAATTCCTCCACCTCCGCAGAATGTGGATTTTCCAGTTCTATACCTCACACGGTTTTGCGTTGACAACTTCTATTGCACGACTCCACTCTTCAACATAATTGGTAACATTGATTTGTGAATTTTAAAACGTCGTGTTGTATTCCTTGTTGCTGGGGCCCAAGTTGTTCGTTATTCACCAACTTTATGGTTCATCTAGACAAGAGGTGGTTGCGGAAAGAATGGAATTTACTACCAAACGGTTCTCTGGTTCACTATAGTTACCGAGTTCTCCGTCGACTTTTCCGCCTACGTGTCGTCAACAAGCGATTCCCTTCATCGTCGTGTCGACGCAATGAAAACAAGTGTCTCCCCTGACCGTCCTATCGCCGCACCTTCTATTGCTGGTGCCGTGGTGACGCCCAGGCGCCCCAACCCTCTGAAGCCGCCAACAGAGGCAGAAATTCTCTTTGTCCTACCTTCCGTTTCGATGCGTCTGACCAGTGATCAGCGTCAGAGCATGGCTCATCCCAGGGTCTCCGAGCTTCTCCTCTTCTCCCGCGACTTGCAGCACGAGAAAGCGACTGCGGCTGCGGAAGCGGCCAAGAAGTCCAAGATCACAACGTCAACCGAACCTACACCCTCCGACGAGGAAGGGGAAGGGGTGCGGGAGCGTCAGGGCAGCAGTGGTGGTGATGGTGAGGAGGACGAAGAAAGCGTGCGGGAAACTGCAGGTCCATCTGCCAAGGTGCACCTCAGTTTTCAGACAGATCTCCACGGGGTCATTCAACTTGGTCTCCTCGATGTTCCCTGGCTGCCCTTCCTTATAAAGTCCTATATCAGTGAGCAAATGCATGACACCGAAAGTAAGCTTCTGTTTGTTGCTCAATTATGCTTGAACATTGCGAAAATGCCTGGCGCAGTATGTGTAGGAAACTGAGATCACCGATGCCAAAAGTGTTTAAATGAGGTTTCTTGTTTTGTCATCGCTAGGCATGGCTACTCCCGACCCCACCTACGCGGTGACACCCCAGACTCTCGAATTGGCCAAAGAGGGTTTCTTGCCAGGCGGCCGTAGTGCTACTGTGGCTGCGAATGCAGTGAGTACGGCCTCACCAATCGTCAAGGACCTACGCGGATATGATGTTATCCATTGGAACCTTTCGCCCGAATGCCGTCTACTCTTGGCCTCCAATATCGACGTGCCAGCGTTCGACAAGTTTCTAGAGAACATCGGTTTCCACAGAGCTCGGACCACTATCCCCAAGTGGTTGCAGCGCGGCGTTCTCGATCATCTAGACTCGGCAGTGGCCGGTCTGGTGCATGCGTCCCTGCGGTTGGCTGATGAACAACGCAAGGATCAGAAGAGAGAGGAAAAGTCTGAACCAAAATCACAAGAGCATTACTTGGAGCATGAGTACTGAGGAAGCCCTCAACTCTGACGCCTGTTTTATTTTTTTTTGTTAGGTTGCTATTCCATCCGGCTTCTCTGTACTTCTGAGATGTAATATTGCCCGATTTATTGATGTGCGGTGCTCTCTCGTTGTTGAATGCATAGCAGGGCCTCCCTAAAGCGCAATAATTGTAAGGCTAGCAGAACATTGGTTCCTGGCAGCACCGCACTTTAGTGGTGCTCAGAGTGCTAGCTTGCGTTCATCTTTTGGCATATAAGATGATTTTGTGTTGAAATTAAGCTGCGTCTGGGCTGTTGAAGTATGTTTTTACTCGTTAGTAATTTTTGCAGTATTTTAGCCTACTCTTGGTCTCCTTACTTAGCTTAGAATTAGCTCCAATGGGCACAAGATTTTGTTAAATTAACTAGGGTAGAGTTCAGACGCCATGGACATCTGGAATGCCGCTTTTGTTCGTTGGTAGCATTACAATAGATGAGTTACCTACTGGAATGCGGCGGGCTCCCAAATCAACTCGGAGGGACCTTGGAAGTTATCGATTATTCGAAGTGCAAAAAGCACGTGCAAAAGCAGTTGCACTGCGAGGTCGTGCACTTTATGCGCCCGCAAAAGCATGCCTAAAAAAGGTTTGAAAGATGGCATCACCAAAGAATCCCCGAATCGCAGGAACTTGTCAAATTCTGCCAAAACCACTAGAGGTGATTGTGGTCTGCCGGTGGCCAGTCAGGACGTGGCCGCAGTAAAACCACCATCAATGCCTAGCACGTCTTTCTCAATGGGAAGTGGAGGAATAGTGAATGCCTCCGACCTAAAGCAGATGCGGATGAAAGACTCATCTTCTCCTTCGGATTCTGCGAAATTCGGCAAAAAGCATCCAGGTCTTCAAGCTAAGCCAAAAAGTTTGCAAAGAATGGCACGACATTGGCTATGGAAGGCTCATGATGCTTCGAAGAGGAAGAAACCAGTTTGCGAGAAATTCGAGCTTGAAGCAATTGACTTCACAATCAATTCATCCCTTTTTGATGACCCACCCTATGAAAAAGGTGAAATAAGTTTCTCGGACCCCCCGAGTTGTTGTGGCGAAACAGCTGCTGAAAAGTATGTCGGGGTGCCTCCTGATGTTCAACAAAACAATTCTATCAATTATGATTTCGGCGACTGGCCACAAAGCGGAGATACGTCGACAAAAGCACTTTGTGCTAATAGGTGCGTTGAAACTGATGGTTGGGATGGCGTTGAAAACATTTGTTTTGGGTTTTGTGGTTTGTGCTCCAGACGCACAAAACGCAGTCTTAAGCCTTCAAAGCGTCAACCGAATTTGGGATCTGGAGACCAGAAACCCGAGGCTTTTGGCGATCCAGTCAATAGTAATGTAGATTACACAATTCCACAGGATTTAAACTGTGTCACTCGAGATGCAGGTGAAGCGAGGGTATCCTCCCAAACGCAACGAGAAATAAATGGTGAAATAAATCGAGAGGATGGTTTAACGAAAGTAGATGAGGAAGAGGAAAAATCATATTCTTCCTCATCAAAACTTCAAAAAAAGCACTTAGACGATTCATACAGTAGTGGACCAGAAAGTGAGCAACTCTGTAAACGCCTACGATGTCTTGGGAAGAGGCAGGGTATGAGTTTGTTAAGCATCCATGAAGATGATGTCGACGATTGGTCTGCCGTAGGCACTCAGCTGCCTCTAAATCAGACTTCAAAATTGAAGAACTGCAGTCAGATTGCACAGTCCTCCCAGTCGCCTCCCAGCAACCATGCTAGTAGGCCGCAATCTCTGGGAGTGGATGAGCAATTCAACTGTTGCAATGCCTATGCGGACTCATTGGTTTCCAGTCGCCAGACGTGTTTGTTGCAAAATGGTATTTCGTCACTTAACTCGCAGTCACAGGAGATGGCTCATCCTTACTACTTGAATTCGGCGGCATCGACCTCCGGCAATGTGTACGATGACGTAGAGTTCGATCGCCCCCAAACCTACGTTCACCCCAAATCGAACGCATCATTGCCTGAGTTAAATGGCCACAAAGATAAGTACAACACTTTCCACAAAATTTCCAGTCTTAGCTCTTTCTTTGATACATTTCCCTGTGCAGAAACTATGTGGTGTAACCCAAGTTCTAATGATTTGAAACGGTGCGTGTTTGAGAGACCGCGCAATGAGTCCGAGGCCTTAAGCCAAAGAACTTACGTGATCGCCAAAATTGACCTTGCTGAATCTTTTGGAGCGAGGACCTATTCTATTCCTTCAAACTCCCACTCCGAGGCAGATGATACTGCAAAAAACGAGTGTTTAAAACAGCACAATAATAACGCAACAAACGAGACCCCTCCTAAAGTTGACTTCGCTCTACCCGGAATGGTTCAAAAGCCTCCATCCTTTCTCAGTTTGATAAAAGAGGCCCGTGCTGCGAATATGATTCCGCCGAGTTTGTCAGCACCCTCATACTCGTGGGAGAAGAAGGAAGTTCCGGAAGATGACGGCATGACTCTTCCAGCTCGTCGTCCAAAGCAACAAAAACAACTAATCGATGAAAGTGGGAGGAAAATCACCCCTAAAAATGAGGTGGAGGGCGTTATGGAAACGAAATCTGTCATGCCTTCACCACAGGTGAACCAAAACAGTACAACTGAACCGAAGGTGCCTTCGTTACAGAGTGTCATTGAAACCATGCAAAAATTAAAAACCGCAGAGATGCAAATGAAGGCCAAAAAAGAAAATGAAAGGATTAAGCAAATTAGTGGTGAATCCGAAAAGGCGATAACTGCCAGTCAGGCCATAGAAAACGCCAAAGGCACGCTAGCGGTTGACTACAAGGAGCGAAGACGCTTACGACAGCAAAAGGAACTGGAGGAGGCACGTAAAGAAGTGCTCGAGGCAACAAGGAATGCTCTCAGGGATCGGATTGCGTTCAGCAAGAAAGAAGGCAAAAACACTTCCTCCCCGGGTGTCAGCAAAACGCTATTTTGCGGATCCACAAAGGCGATGTTTAACCCTGATGCATCTTTGGGGGACATAGAGAAAGTCCCAGAGAAAGTAGAGGAAAACGAAGCGTTTACGCTAGAACCAGTGGCAGAGGAGCCCAAAACAAAACCAACGCCTTGTCCAATCTCAATTGCCGATGTGAGCAAAATGGAGGTTGAGAAAGTGGAAGCTAGTAAATTTGAAGGCTCTCCCAAAAAGGAGCTGGAGAGTACGCCTCTGCAAAGTAAGAAATCACGAAAAAAGGCCACTAAACAGGTTCACGAGAACAGGAATGTAGACGTACCGCCGCAAAACATGCAAATCGTACCAGCGGAAAACACCCTAGCGAAGCCCATTCAGAGTTTAGCTATGCCGTCACAAATGATTGTACCCGTTCCTGTTACTATGCCTCAGTGCGGGATGATGCTACCGTTCAGTTTTCCACAGTATTCGCAGCCAAACTTCTACTACATTCAGAATCCTTGGGAGTTCATGGAACACCGAAGTGGAATTCAAAGGGTCTATATCTCTGAAACTTCCTCCTCCGGTAGCATCTCGTCCAGGCGAAATCGACGTAGGATCCGGTCGAAACCGAGGCGACGTGAAGAAAGCTCCTCATTTAGTAGTTTCAGTGAGACCTCATCATTCTCTTCAGACACCACATTCTCAACGGACAGCGCGTCATCAGAGCCACTGATGTCATCGTCCACCTCAGCGACTTCCTCATCACCGGACGGAGAAAGCACGAGTTCCACCTCCAGCCTTTCCGACGCACTTTCACGTGCGTCACCGACAACCTCACACTCATCAACATCACAACCGCCAACTACACCTAGATCATCCGATTCTTCATCCTGCAAAGACTAAGGAAACAATGGATAACACTGTTAATGTTTTTTTTTTTCGGCACATCCCAGTGCTTCCAAGACCGTTGTCTAAAGTCACCTTAGTGAATTGTAGTGTGAGGGCAACGACCCCTACTTGGTGTCACACAACCAAGCCATGCTTTCATTAGAAAAACACAGCAAAAAAATCCCACGTGTGCCACAACCTGCAGTGTTTAACATAAAAAAAACTAAACAAGCCAAAGCATGCCATCAACCACATTAGTAACGCTCATATTTACAATACCACCTTCAGAAAGTGATGCAGCAGATAATAACACCAAATTGCGATGGAGAGCATTATTTGGGCAAGAAAAAGGTACCGGGGATGAATACATACTATTTACATCTGTGTAACTAAAAGTTATCAGTGATGGGAATGCTTCTTTTTTTTGTGCTTCTTCGAGGATGAGTCCCTGTCTTCTTGTGATAGTTTGCTGAGTTTCTTAAGCAGCCTTTCCCGTTGCTTCTCGGACAAGGATCTGAGGAATTCGACCGTCAATTCATGCTCTACTGCCTCGGGATCTAAGCCGTGAGAACTTGAAACGGCGCGCTTGGCCTTATAGACTATTGCATTAAGACCGGTAGATTCAGCGGACTTCTTGAATGCCAATCCCTCCTTACGTAGGTTAGATTTCGCACGATCTAGAGAGCGCAAAGTACCCGCCGTCGGCTCCTGGGTGAACGAGTGCCCGTACAATGGACAAGTTCGATCAGTGTTTAAGTGTCCCCACTGTTTGCAACGCATACAACGCACGTTCCTTACTTCAATACCAAATGGCTGGTCAGTGACATCAGATGAATTCTTGCAGTAACTTTCGCGGGGAGCGTTGTACTTCCGTTGCCACTCAAATTTCGCGTCATTCCTGTCTGCCCCCTTTTCTGGCTCCATGACAGCTGGTTGGTCATACATCCATGCCAGTCCCAGACGTGCTTTCTCATCTCCAAGAAGCACACGATTTTCTAGTATCTCCTGTTCGCGACGATACTGAGTAAGTCTCTCCTGTTCTTTCTTGCTGTCAAACTCCTCCTTTTGCTCTGCCATCCACTTCCGCTTGATATTTTCGAAGTTCGTGGGATGGAAAAACTTCTTGCACATGTAATTATTATAGCCCTTGCCCATCGTGCAAGAAAATTTAGAGGACAGAAGACAAGATAACGAGACCGACAAACAAACGACTGAAGTAACTTCAAAGGTGCACTAATTTAAACAACTCTATAGAAGACTGGGCATAATAAAAAAGTTGCCGATGTTAAATGCCTAAATATATTTATATTAGTAAATTACTGTTGCTTGCGAAAATATCAAATGAATAAGTAAAGTAGCTTTATTTCTTTGTTTACCGGTAGTGCAAACAAACAAAGTACTACAGTAGTACTTTGTTCGTGCTACCAGTTTTTGGTCAGGGTCACAGAGGTGGCCATATTGTCCTAGCTGCGTAGGCTGGCCTCCGGGCCATGCCAGCAGCTTATTTCCCTCTGCCCGCTGAATATACATATATATATATATATATATATATATATATATATATATTTTCTACTCTAGCATTCTGCCTTCTTTTGTCTTCGAGGGACCCTCAGGACGCTACAATGAGCAATTAATAATGTCTTGATAAGTGTAAGGGAACTAAAATGGGAGCTTTAGTCCGCGTCGGTTAGCTCCACATTCTCGTCGGGCAGGAGATTCGAGTTGCGTTCCTACCTTCCACAAAAAATGTAGTTTTAAAAAACAGACACTACATAAGCTTATAAGTATTGCCATTTTATTGATATTGACGCGTTACTTTGTTTTTCGCGAATGACCTTTTGACTACAAGGAATCCAGGTGCATTTGGGACATGACGAAAGTTAGTCGATCCTTCTGAGTGTCTGCTTCACAGCTTCCGTTATACTTTAAGGTTTTTTAACTTAAAAGGTGCTTTGAAAACAGATAATACCTCCATGCAATGCATTCATGCACTTTCGGTAATTTTGTATTTCCTGAGGTCCTATTTTGCCTCTACAATGTGGAAGAAGCGAATGAATATCGCTAGAGACTGGAATATTGCGGCAACTAGTAAAAAGTTTTGCCACTAAATCATAACCACAAAATGTAGATACCGAACACACTATGTAATTGGGTGATTAGTTATATGAATATCAAGTCATCACCAGTTAAAGGAAAGAAATCTCCCTCGTATGGCAGCGTCGTTTTGTTGGCGAAACGTGGGCGCTGTTATTTTCTAGCCTTATTTTAAAGTATTGGCAGTGATACAGTTTACCTGTTAATTCGTCGTTTGTGTTTTAATGTGCTTTCCATCTGCGTCTTTAAGTGACGATTTGGGTGATTTTCTTGAGGTACTTGGGGTTTGCTTGGTACTCACAGCATGAGTGAGATAAGGACCGTATTGGTCCCAGTAAATCGTAGGAGTCCTCTAAAAGAGCACTGGAAAACGATTGCGGAGGTTTGGACATGACTTTCTATGGCTCAATTGTTTTTTTGTCATATTTTATTTGGAGTATGATCCTTTTACTGATCCTGCTTCTCAGTTTCACATTTTAGGTGGCTTGTAACTTGTTGCTCTCTTTTTTGCGTTTATATATTTGCCACATCAATGCAGAACCAACATCACGCACAAGCATCATATGTTATGTATCTGAACTTTCTTTTTTATCACACTTGTGTTGGGCAGATTTTGACGAAACAGTTGAAATTGATGGTATGCGTAAAAACGCATTCGAGAAACTGGAAGGTGCTGTTACGCAATTCGCCTGAAACAGACGACGCCCAACACCTTCAAAGAGGCGTTGACTTCGTGTCAGCGTTCGTTAAAGGTTTTAGCATTCAGGATGCTCTCGCGATTGTGCGCATTGATGGGATCTATGTGGAAAGCTTTCATATCGCGGACGTTCGTCAGCGCCTCCGGGTAAGTGTGTTAAACTCTAAAATACAATGATATTTTTGCTGCTCGAAATCCCCAAAACGATATAACACCTTATTCCGGTGCTCCATTCTCCTTGATGTCCTATTTTGATTAGCTCTGTGTTATACTAGAAATTGGCTTTGATTATTGTTGAGTACAGCTCTGCCGAATCGGATCTTGTGTGTGTTAAGATTCTTACAGCATAAAACTTCACATACCTAGAGTTATTTCATACTTGCACTTGCTTGATACGCAGCTTCTCCCGATGGTTGCCTTTAACTTATAGGGAGATCACATGGCACGGGCGATCGGCCGTATATGTGGTGCCAATGGACGTATTCGTCTGTCGATCGAAAATGCTACGCGGACGCGGATTATTGTGGCTGACCAAACCATTCACATTCTGGGAAGCAATGAACGCATTGCTGTGGCTCGTAAAGCTATTTGCAACCTCATTATCGGGTCGCCTCCTAATAAAGTGTTTGGTCGTATCCAGAGTCAAACCGCACGGCTCGATTCAACCTTCTGAACTTCCTACTTTCCGATGTGTCCGAAGAGTTATTTTCTGTTCTAAACCGTTGCAAGTGCCGGTTTCCCCTGTTTCCTTTTGGTTGCATCAGATCGCCTTAGGGCTTGTGGTGGCGGGTGAGGTTGAGGCATGCAGGTTGGGCCCTTTCGGGGTTTGGTCAGTGTGCGTGCACTGTTAAGTTTTGGGTTAAAAGCCGGCGTCGGGGTGTTGGTGCTATTTTTGTGCAAAAAACACAATCTGTCTCTAAACTCAATATCTTTTATTAATCTAACCAATTAGTCTTCTGAGATGAACTTTTAAAGGAGTGAGAAGTATAATAAGTTACTACGACGTGCGTGACTGTTATAGTAGTTTGGACAGAGACCGCCTAAAATAAACCTTCACCATCGCTCTTGGATGGAAGGGAGACGGAGCGAGGCGTGCGATCGCTTGCGAATTTGTAAAATATATTTCTTTGGTTCGTTTTTGTGACTCATATCACTTGGTCATTTGCTTATTCAGTAGTTTATGACTCTACTACCTCTACTGAGACCAGATGGAGGGCGTAAGACTTCGTTTGAAAAGTGTGCCATAGATGGAAGACAAACACTTTCTGCAGAGTCTCTCAGTTAGCATGTTTGGCACTTTTATGCATCAAATATGACGTCTTTGTTCTGTCTTCAAAATTATTTTAATGTTTCTAACTGTTTTCTTTCCATCCTAAGATTTTCTTCGAATGTAAATCGATATTTCATTTTGCTCAAACATCTCACAATTTTCATGGGTGTGTGCGTCATGGATCCCTACTTCTTTTCGTTAACTGACATTTTTCAAGAGCGTGGACGAAGCAAGGTAATTTTCTTTTGCGTTGCAGCTGGCATCGCTTTTCTTCCTTTTCTTTGGTTGGTGAACGTTGTCTGGTTTTTCCAGGACGCATTTTTCGGTCCACCGTCTAATACCAAGAAGAAGTTCCAGCTTTGTAAGTGGGCCGAGGATTTATTTTGTCATTGCTCTAAGACGTTTTTTTGAGTTTTGTCGGTGCTCTACTTTGGATTGTCGGACTGGTTGCCTGGAACATAGTTTACCGCCAAAAGAGAATTTCTTGGGGTTACCTTGGCGATCGTCTGTCTTTTAACATCCCTCCTGGGGAACTGTAATCATGGAGATTTGCGAATTGCTGCAAATAGAGGATGTAGTTCAAACCACCAAGTTCGGCAATCATCGCGATCAATATAACTATTTCGTCTCAATCAATAAAAAGCTAACTGTAAGTTTTGCTTACATCATTTTGGTTGTGTAATTACCAGGACCAGATTTTTATGTGCAAAAACATTGTCGATCGGCTTGTTGATCCGCCCTGGCACGCAGACCCAAAGCGGAAATCCCTTTGGATACATGCTGCTGGTGGAATGGCAATCGAGCGAGCCTCGGAAATCGCCCTTCACCTCTGTAAACGTTTTTATCCTAACCAACTTCATATGTTTGTTTACACGGATACTTTGAATACCGAAGAGGAGGTGCGTCTAATGTCTTTTTCACTCAACTTATGACTTCTGTTTGTATGCTAAACTATATTTTTTCCTCCATTATGAAGTGCATTTGTGTTACCTCCGACGGTGAAGTCGTTGAAAGGACGACACCAGTGCTAAAGCCCACCGTTCATATTCGAATAACGGTAGCTGCCTCCTCATCCTCGAAGGATTTCCATTCTCTCCAACTAAACGTACAAACCAGCGGCTATACTGTCACACACGTTGTCTGAGTGTTGCCGTCGATGTTGCTCAATAAATGTTTAACATATTTGTCTTGCCTGTTTTTAATGTTCCGAGATACTAAGTTGCGAGTCTGGTAAAATTTTTGTTCTGGTTTTGTGGAGAGAATAGGCAATTGGCTAAACAGGTACATTTATGTGAGCCTATAGATGGCAGTCTTATGCTTGTGTCAACCCAGATTACGCTTTTTTATGCATGTACTTTGTGCAATATCGCAACTATTGGTGTGGACATTGTTACTATGACTTCAAATGAAATGTGTAGTAAAGCATTTTCGATTAAGCATTCTTATTCTACCCCCGCGTTTCAGTCATTTAAGAGTGCCAATAGGATATGACTTCATTGAATTCAAGTGTCGTATTTTGGAACGAAGAAGAGATCGTGCCGCGAAGCCTTCTCCTCATCTCTTCGGGAGCAGTTGGTGATCGATTGCTTTTCTGGCAGTCGACCAGCGCTCCTGACAGTTCTATCCAACAGGAGCATGTGCCACCACGTACTGCTGATCTGCCAAGGTGCGCTCGTCGCACTCACTTTCCATATCACGCTTGGCTTTCCTGTTTCATTCTGTCAGTAAAAATTTGCTGCACTACGACAATGGATTTTGTTTACTACCCCCCCCCCCGATCAATGCTATTTTGTTGCTATCTCCAGGACTCGTGATTATGTAGCAAGAACCTTATTTATACAGCCTATGATGTTCTTCCTGCCTCTCCTACCAACCTATGGAGTCATTCAGAAAGTTTCCATTTTCGCATCCAACTAAAGCCTTGGTCGAAATCGCTTGGATAGTATACAATGACTGTTCTACAGCTGTGATTCACCCAAATAATCACCTGGGTCCTTCTTTTAGACAAAAGGTTCCCACTTCTTTGGAAGCAACCCCTTCCCTGTCCAGCACACAGAACCAAAACTCATTACAATACACTCATCGAGTGAGTAACCATTGTATCGGCTAAGGATGTAGACTGAAGCTATGTTGTTAAACTTCTTTTGTATTACTTTTGAGGGAGCCTCCTGTCCCTCACCGGCAGGGGGACCAATAGGTGGATTCCTCACCACTTCCGCTCCCTCCACAGTCGCCGGGCCACCGCAGCAGGCTATTATCCCGACAGGCGAGGTAACCGTACCGGGAGCGCTGGGCGCGGGCAAGACACGTCTCTCTAATACCGCACCCAGTACCCAGCGCCACTCCGCTGCTGCTGCCGCCAATGTCACCTCCTCCTCTGGCAATTCCGGAGCCAGTGGCAATCCAAACCAATCTACCGGGTCGATTGCCGTCGCTCCCACCGAAATGATCGTTGAGGACGTGCCCGTCAGTTCCCTGCTCAGCCTCCTGCACCCTTCTACCAACGAACTCCAGCATAAAATCTACATCAAGGTGGGTATTTAGCTGCCTGCGTGAAATGTTCATAAATCGCATTCCTGCTTGTTCGCTCATGAAGCCTCTGACAATGTGTCGCCTTTCACCGTTTCTTTTACAAACAACATTAAAATGACAGTGTTCGTAGGACTTTTTTGTAACTAGGAAATTTGGGATTTTATCAATGGCTTGTTTTTTTTCAGCCGATAAAAGCCAAATTAAATGCAAATTATGCTGTACGATGTTTAAAATGGGCGTATCTATGCACATACCTAGTGTATACCTGTACGTGCTAGAGCTGGAGGTTGATGAAGTTAAATCGAATGGCTTTCTAACGCGAGGTCTTTGATTGCAGCTACTTACGATAGCATTGTTGTTGCATAAATCTGATTAAAGGAAACCTTGAACTCCTTCTCCTTCAAGGCAGGAGTGGATAAATCGAACCTATTGAGGATTCAAATGGTTTTTTGGGCAGTTTGCACGACTTACTGACCAGATTATTACTATTATTATTTATAAATTTACCTTGGTATTAAAATAAATGTCGGATTTTGACGGCCGCGTGTATTTATTCCTTCTTTTTTCCCAGCTAAGCACAAAGGTCTTCGTCGGCGTGACCTTCAGTCTAACAAAAGCCATAATGGAAACGAATGGTGTTCCCGTAGTAAGTCAATCATCGCCTCTAATCAATCGAAGAGGCTCCATGCCCAGCACCAGTACTTACGCCACTGTAGCACCTAAGCCACAAATGGACTTTACAAGCATAATTAATTTTCTCCGCCTCAAATCCCCGCTGCCTCCGCCCAAGTGTGAATCCAATCAAGCGCAGGTAGCTCATTGCGGTGGTCCATTCAGTGTCATCGGTGGCAAAAAAAGTGGCAAGACAGTTAACCAAACTATCTCCAGCTTTTCAGTTGTCTTTGTTCTCAACGAAGCCACCCCACCGTCCGTTCAGTCGCATTACACGGAACTCGCTCGACTGGTAAGTTGCATTTCTTATCCCCAGTGAAAAAATCTTACTCAAGACTGTGTTAATGATAGCGCGATAGCTGGATCAAGCTATTTGTACTGTTATCAGAGGCAAATTTTTGCAATTATCGGCCTGGCAATCATCGCATTCACAATGTTCTTATTTGATTGCGTTAATATTTTTGCGGGTTGGCCTCACCTGAGTTGCCGGACTTTATCTATTCCATCCATTTGCATCCAAGTTGATATCCCTCCATTTTTTGTCGTCTGACCTTCGATTCTGAAGACGGGAGCACAGCTGCGTCGATCAGAGCTCTACTGGCAATATTTGAGTAGCGAACGCGAGAAAATCTCCGCCATTCTTGACCGATACGCGGGCATTCTCAGTAGTGGGGATGGTCAGGTGGATGCAAGAGAGCACAGCAGCAGCAACGGCAACAGTGTTGATGACAATGGCGACATTAGTACCATCAGTGGAAGTGTTGGCGGTACGGATGTAGTCTCGCCTCTTATTACCACACGTAAAAGGGCTTCATCAGAGGCTCCTGAGGAGGCCGATTCCGTAAAGTTTGACAAACACGAATTCACTGAAAGTGATCGTTGCAACCCCTGGCGTGTCTACGCGCATGTAGCGAAGCGCTCTCCCCTCTGCGGTGAGCTTTCTCAAATCTTGAGTCAAGTGGCCTCCAGCGGCCGTGTAAATGTCAAGGTTCGTGGTTTATGACCTTAGCACAGGCAAGCATTCACATGTGAAGGAAATGCAAATTGACTACCCTTCTGTAACCACAGATATACAACAAGTATTCGGTCTTCTTCTGCCTGCCCTTCAAGGCCTACGCGATCATGCCATTTGGCTTAAAAATGGTAACTACACCGAAGCCTTGTTGGCCTGCGATTCGCCCAGGTGCGGTTCGGCGCGCCATGCAGCGTCTTCGACCCTACCACACCCTGCTCTTGACCACACGAAAACGTTTTCTTCATGCCTGCACTGATTCCTTTCCCACTGACGCAAATCAGTCCCTTGAGAGGTGTGTAGAAGGGTCAATCTTATAATTGATCGTGCATTAGCCATTTGTATACTATTGAATTAATTGTGGTGGCGAAAGCGTGTTAAGTACGGTGTTGTTTACAATTCTTCAGCTTTGTGGAAGACATCTCCTCGACTTCTAGTTTGATCTCAATGTCCAATCGAGGCCACTCTCAAGAGGACTGTCTTCGTGTGGCGCTTTGGCTAGTCTACCACGGTCACGCAATTATCATTTCGCCCATCGTCTCAAGCAATGCCTACACACTGGCTCCACTCTCCCACTACTGGCTTCAACCCCAAGTCCTCCTCCAATTCGCCGCCCAATTTCCCAATCTGAACTTTGCGGAGGTACCTCTTTTTCCACTGTGACCTCTGGACATGTGAATCAGTAATTCTTTATTAGCTCAAAGGCAGCAGCCTCCAGGTTTTCACTGAAAGCGTAACCGCGCGAAGAGCTTGTGATAATAAGCATCCATCTGCCTTCTTCCTGCAGGTTCTGTCGTCATTCTCGGATTATTATACCCTCGAAGATCACTTTAACGGACAATCATCATCCCAGTTTTGGACAAAATTAAGTGCAGCTGAGTGTGCTGACCTGGTGGCGTGGCTTCTGCGTCGTCGACTTATTGTGCAGATACACATCTACCTCCTCTCTCTTCTATCAAGAAAAAATAATGCCGGCCCGTTTGGCCATGACAAAGGCATCACTGACTGCGACTCCTCTTCCTTGAGTGGTCCATCGGAATCAGCCTTCGCTCGAATTCACCAGGGATGCGGAGGAGCTCTGCTGCAATCCGCCCTACCAAATGAGATCGATCGAGAGCGCGTGCTAGTGCACTACCACTCTGCCGTGCGGCACTATCCTAACATGCTCCACCTCTTTCTGCGCCTTCTGACACACTTGCCAGCGCACTTGGAAGAACTCATGTTCGTTGAATCTGTAGACAGACAAACCCTTATTACCTGTATGCAACTATTTTCGCCGTTCCTCATCACGATGCGCCTGCCCGACCCCGTCACCGCCTGTTTCGCTGGTGTCGAGTGGTCCCATTGACAGTAGGATACCTTTGTGAACACTCGATTATTCCTTTTGAAATCGCCAGTGTTGATTGTCTTGGGTACTTGGGTTCCCTCTATAAGTACAAGAGACGACTATAACGGTATCTACGTGAGACCTGTGCTAAAATGTGTTTAATAAAGAGATCTGATAACGTGTAAGTGCACATTCATTAATGAAAATACGTTGTAAACGCAACCATGCATTCAAAGATAAAAGATTATTATTACAAATATCGGATAAGTGGCGTATGTACAAGAACTGAGAGGGTTGGCTAGGCGTCGACTCGTTTAACTTTTGAGCTCTCGCCCCTACACCGAGGGCAATACCAGCGACCTTTGGGTTGGCTCTTTATATCTACGCAAGCAAAATGAAACCACTCGATTTCGCAACGGGGATTATCACAAGCAATCATATCCCCGTAGGATAATTTCTTGCATAAGCAGTAGAGACGTTCTCCAGACACATCCGCAGCGATGGAGCTGGTCCCCACTACCTCCCTCTTACGACTGCGTAGAGGAGAAGAGGTGCTTCTCGACCTTGGACGTGGTTGGTTGTATTCATCCGACTCGCTTGAAGAGGAAATGGAGGAGGGAGACAGGGATACCTTTAATGGGCGATTGGTCATTACTTGTTCCAACGAAACCTGGTCTCTTCTGTGCAAATCAGTGATTCGAGAACGCGAGGGATGGACAGAAGATGCCACTCGATTCCTGACACCTCTAAATGAACCTCCTCGAGCCGAAGAGGCAGCATTTCGCCGGGCACTTATCCACTTTGTACCTCGTAGAAGGAGTTGTGAGGGCGAAGGACGGTGATGTTGATGAACGGCTCGACGAGCTGACTTAATGGGTGGTTGTGTGGGTGGCGGAGGCGACGTGTTTTTTAGTGGAATTGCAGCTTGACGCTGCCCACTGCCACCGGGTGTAAAAGCATTTATCAGGCTTTTGAGCTGTTGTTCGTCATTCGCATGCAGTGAGGCTTTGGACTGCGACAAAAACTGGAGTATTTGTTCCAATGTTTCCAAAAGCTAATTGAAAAACTGTGAAGGATTACCCAATGTCCGCAATTGTTCAATAAAAACATGGAATAAATTGGAATACTTAGCATTATTGACTTTTTTGAAACAGTAACCATGCAACTTGCCACAAATCCTGGTATAAGCTCAACCAGACCGTTGCATTTGACTTGATTTGACAAATAATTAAAAGCCCCACCAAGAATTTAAATACCGGAGTTCACAGTAAATAAGTCATTTATGCATCTAACTTAACGCAGTGATAATTGGGATGAAGATGTATAAGCTCAAAGCATTAGTGACAAATAGAACTAACCTCACCCATCTCAGAAAGTTTTGCATCATATACGTTATGCATCGTTGTTAGCATAGATGACAACGCCTCCAGACTAGTGCTGTTCCTACTCCCCGAGAGACTGGTAAGAGCCGAGTCGATAGCATCAATAAGATTAGTGTGCCCTGCATCAGACTCAAATAAGGAAGTAAAAAATTTCTGAAGAAGACGTGGTAGCTCCTGAGCAGTGGCAAGATAACTGGTAAAGTATGCGTTAAGACCGCCATCTATCATCTTCGTACATTTGGTTCAAATTATTGGAAAGGCTTACGACGAACTTAAACGAATAAATTTGTCGTAAGATGACAAAACGATTCAGTTGTCATTTGTACATCTATTAATGCATTTTCGCATTTCCGTTATTTCCAATTAATAAGACATGTATTAACTGTAAGTGATTTAAAACCAGTTATACTTTTAAGTAATATTTATACTATTTATACCTGCATTTGTTTATGCTGGGTCTCATGAGATTGAGAAAACAAAGTCTTGCCGAAACCCAAAAGATTTGCCTTTGCAACATCATCCAAGTGTAACAGTAGGGTAGTTACTGTAGCACCCCGAGGCTCCCTTGAAGGCAAAAGAAGGCAGAATACTAGGGTGGAATATGTATATTCAACAGACGGAGGGAATTGAGCTGCTGGCATGACCCGAAGGACAGCCTACGCAGCTGGGGCAATATGGTCACCTCTGTGACCCTAAACCGAAGACGGCAGTCCAAACAAACCAAGCATTACAGTTACGGGTACATCGACCTTGGCTTGCCTGAGATCGTAAGAACCAACTCTAATGCTCATTTTCTTTAACTGTACCTTGTAGGTGGAAGGTAAGTAACAAATTCGAATCTGGTCTTGGACTAGCAAAGCACTATTCCGGACTTAGAGAATCCCTTCTAACTTTTATTGATACACTACTTACTAACTGCACAGCTATTATAAAAAAGATGACTAAGAAGAGGAGGAAAGAAAGGAACTCATACACCCACCCTAATGAGGCAGAGCATATAACACTGATACAGGGAATGTTCTGGAGACCACGCCAAAGCGTATGCAAGCTTGCTGGGGTTCAAGTGCTCGCGTGGTCAAAAGCAAATTTAAACACACTATCGAAACATTATGCTTTATAACGAAATCTACAAAAAAAACTATTCAGAGTGACGCGCAAATGTTCGCCCAGATCGCCGCAAGTTCCCCTGTAGTGCATTACAGTTTATGTGCGTTATACTATACAAAAACCACCCATTCCTTACATGGAGCATCCCCTGAAAGAACCAGGCAACAGGACCGCCGTCGCTTCTTCTCGACTGTGTTCAGTAGAAACTAACCAAAATTGAAAGTGCGGAAAGGTGAGCAAACTAAGCTGAGAAACACCCGGACAGCCCCGACCCAACCAACAGGTAGGCAGATTCATCCAACTACTAGTTTCCCCCAGCCAAAACTGGCATCAGCGTCTAAGTCATACCAATGCATAGCCACACGAAAATCTCCACGTTTAAGAAACGAAACGAATGGTTGCAATAATCATCATTTGAATGTCTTTCTCGCATAAGTCAAAGTACAGAAGTCGTGACTGATTAAGGCTGGGAGGAAGGGCTCGGGGCTAGTGTGGAGAATGGAGGCAGCGAATGACAAATGTGTTAGATAGCTGGCTTCTGAAGTAAAAAAGACAGGGAGGGGGGGGGAAGGTGGAGCTGGCGTCCAGTTCGATGAGAAGCGGAGGGTAGAAAAGGGGAGAACGGCGGTGTGGCAGATTGTCATGTGGAAACAATTGCAATCCTTCCTTCTTCGCACTCCCACCCCTCTCATCATATCACGCACACAAGTTTTTTTTAGTTATGTACATGAGGGGTAATTGGGCATGGCAGTCACGGCTGCCGGGTGACGAAAGAGAGGGGAAAAAATCCAATCTAAAAGGTGGCAAAAAGGATATGCAAATGGAAATCAATACCATGAATAATGTAATCCCTGATCTTGATGAAAAAAAAAAACTATGCACTTTGGCGAATAGGATTGGCTGTATGACACATCTAAGGGTCCATAATATGCGTTAGGGTGGACTTGACAGAATTGACAATAAGGGGAAATATACACCGTGGACGTACCCTCCCGTTGAGCCACCCCTTCCACCAGCCCTGTTCCTTAGCCCGAGTGCTGATCACGTGCACGAGGTCACCACGGGTCAGGGGCAGCATGCGCGGATTCGCATCACCTTCAAAGTCGTGCTGAGCCCGTGCGTAGAAGAGTACGCTGTCCTCTGAGCAAGTGAAAATAAAAGTTAAAACAAAATCAATCATCCAAGGCTCGCAGTACTGAACCATTCCTCCATGCAACCAAAATTAGGGGTTGGACGCGATCACAAGCCCTTGGGCCGGATGGTACAGATTGCGTCCAAAATTAAGTCTAAATAGTAGTAGAAAACACTTCTTCCCCCAACCTTAGAAAAACAACACGATTCTCAACGCGAGTTGAAACATGGTGAAAGGTGATGGCTTTGACGGGTGAATTGCCATTATTGCCTATGCATGACCATGGAGATTCGGCAAGCGCTGCCCGGAATCATGCTGTCCGAGCCCGAACAACGCGAATGCAGGCTTAGGCAGGCCAAATGCCACTCAATTGTCAAGTGTATCAAAGCCCAAAGAGATAACAGTGGGGGCCGTGAATGATACTTGTTAAAAAGCACAACGATACATATAAATGCATCAAAGTAATTGACCAGTACTGCCATAAAGAACTCACCAGGGCATCTTTGATAGGGGAATCTGAGGCAGGTCTGCACCTCATCGAAGCACTCGTTCAGTGAGACCCGGCAATAGAAGTCCACAAGTGCCTCAAAGTGAAGTATTAACAAACACTTAATTTGGCTGATTTACTTTGAAAAAGCCTCAGTTATTACTAAGAATTTTTTATCCATGCAAAAGCATATGGAAATAAAGGACGGCTTTGCCTTCCAGCTCCGCCAGCAATTCGCAACGCAAGACGCAAGCAAAGGAAGAGAACGGTGTTGCGTGGGTAACGCCAGGACTTGGTGCTGTTGTGTTGACCGCAATGTCCAAAAATGGGCTTGTGGGTGAAGAACGAGTGCAGCCAAACACAGTGACGGAAACGGCACTTGCGGTGGCGGTGTCTCGCGGAGGCGTGGGCGGGTCGATCGGATCGATATGGAGTGCGAGTGCAACCGCGGCGTGAACACCAAACAACTTGGCACCGCTCAAGGGCACTAAAACTTTGCACCTGCGGATACCGTTCACGAGTTGATTCCTAATTATTTTAGCTTGTAGCTTCGGTCTTCAATGACAGGAGTAGTTACGACTGCTTCCTTGCCCCAGTGTCAAACAATAAAACTTTTTACTTTGAACGCCATATCCCCAGCGCAAAACTGTCCATGGAAGGCTAACATTTTACAGGTGATGATAACAAGTCGCGTGGATATTTTCACAGATGCCACAAGTAACTGACATTTGGGTTTAATTTCAGTCAATCACATTTTATTATTCAAGTCGGAGAAACAAAAAGCAATATAAGCACCATAGCTAAAGGACTAAAGTGGTGAGCAGATGTCAAACTAAGCGTCCACACATTCCGGAGTGAGACACGATCCGGAACGGAACAGTCGCCGCTGAACGAGCACATTTAGGAATGTGGAGTGGTTAAACTAGAGTCGAATTTGATAGGATTTGTAAAATCTGTCTTGGATGTCTCCATGTAACAGCATACCAAGACTTCCACATGTTCCACGCTCATTAGGGGAGAGTGAGGTCAAGTCAAAGGTAGGCAATAGCCTTTTAGAATATGGCGAAAATTCTATGTCAATACACAAGCATACAAAATTATCGCCTACTCCTCGCTTTGAGAAGGAGAATGAAATTCAAAAATGCTGTTGAAGCATGAAGATACCTGCAAACACAAACTTCGAAGAGGGGGCGTTTGAAATGGTCACAAATACATACATAAATATCGCGCATAGTGTGGCCAACTCAACCAACTTTAAAAACCACTTGATAGGGTCGTAACAGGAGCATAAATTTTCAAGACCAGTGGGGATTTGGTTGAAGAGTCGGTTTTATGAGCTTCAAGTGCCAGTGTTTAGCATGATAAATGATGGCAAGACACTGCACCGTCACGCAAACGATCCATTTAATATAGCAGTTAAGGGAGGTCGCCAACTCAACAATGACCAAAGAGGGGTCCCTTCGCAGACCCTTTCCGTAAGGAAGGCAGGTTAACGCACACAGGCGACATAAAGCGGAGAGCTAGATGTCCCGCGTCACCTCGCTTTTGCACGTGGACCTGGACGCACCAGTGACAAAAAGCAGATCTGTTGCCGAGTGGAAGTGGAAAATGTAAGAGGGACAAAAAACAGAAGCGCTATCCAAGTGAGTCACGCTTGGGTACTGATATGAAATGAAGAAAGCAGACGAAAAGTCGTGTGAGTGTGGAGAGGGAAGTGGAAGAGTGTCCTACGTGAGCAGTTATAATGAAGGCTCTGGGTACCACAACTTACCCAATTGCAAGAGAGATGTTAAAGAATGGCAAAATGAAGGCGGGGAATAGGAGGGAAAGAGCATGCTCAGTAAACTCACTTCAAGGGACTTGAAGCGCTGTGGAGAGCAGAGATAGAAACAGGAGTCGGAGCTGCGCTGAATGCGGATGTGGCGCGGATGGTGGTACACGACGGAGAGAGAATACTCCCCCATCCGAGAGACGTTTTTGGAAATTCTCACAAGAAATGTACCATTCTCACACCCTGTCAGTAGCTGGGTGGCCTCTGCTCGATCCATTTCTCCAAAGTACCTATGACGTTGGAAACTATGGGCTAGCAGGTTGCTAATGACAACATCCAAAACGATACATGCATGACAAGACCACAGCAAGCGGAATGCTATCCCCAAAGGGCTTAGACGATTAGCGGGCGATTGAAAAGAAAAACTGGCCCCGGTCTCATAATCCCTTAATGTTATGCAAACCGGCCTTGATAAGCGCAATACAATTAAATGGCGCCTAGTCCTATTATTTAGGATATTTAGTAGTTTGGTTACCTCATGCATTTCCTTTTAGTCAAGCCACATCACTAAAAGTGGAAGAATTCCAATGCATAAGGAATCATTCCTACAAAGACATACAAACCTTGGTTAAGGTCAATCAAAACTCAAGCTGATTCTATACAACACTCTAATTAGGTGGCCACCAACGCTACCGTTTACCTAATTAAAGAGGGGAGAGGAGTGGCAAAGCGGAGGATGAAATGTACCAAGACATGGAGGAGAATGATTGATTAACTGGAGGAGAAATAAGAGGGGCGGCAGCACAGCTATAATGCCTTCCGGTGGTTTTGGCACCACCATTAGAATTGGGGGTCGTGTAGGTGCGGAAGGAGGAGGAGCGAGCCACGCTGGAGCCACCACCGCTGCCAGGTATTGGTGGCAGTTCTGTCCGAGTCGAAGAGGGGGAGGTCACTGTTCCCAATGGAGTATTGAGGTTGGAGAGAGACTGGTACCATCACCACCACCACACAGGGGAAGAGAGGAGTGGAAGAGCATGCAAGATCAAAAAGGGATAACAGTACAGATAACATGCTGACATGCCTCATGCATTCCACACGACCAAGAACAGGTCCTGGATACCTACGACAAGCATTTCCCTTTCCTTACCACCCAATATATCACATGCACACGTTTTCACTCAATACAGAACCAACCATGGGCAATTAGAGAGGGCGGTTTTGACACTGACGGTCGGCGTGGAAGGTGGGATGGGATGTCCATCGGCTTCGTCTGTGGCGTAACATTCGCCCGCCTCCCGCTCAGTGGGGTTGTGCTGTCCCAAGCACGGCGACATTGCGGTGGAAGTAAACCACGACGACGAGGTCGTCTGTGGGGTCATGGCGTTATGCGACACGACATGCATGACTTGGTCTCGAGAAATCTTGCGAGACATCGTAGTCAGGGCTCTCTGCATTCACAGAGGGCGATAGCAGGGTTAAATTAGACAGCAAAACTTTAGTCCACCCACCTCCTGCCAGCTTTAGCTTGGATCGTAGGAAATTTGATCCATCAATGCTCATCGCGATTTTATACAGAAATGGCTGATTGGGGATACCAAGTTCAAGTTCAATTGTTTTACAACGCCTGACTGGCGTGTTGAAGGTGAATTTCATTGTTAAGCGATCAGTAGGAACAATGATTTGCAAATGTTTATGACTCAATTTCGCATAAAAACACTGGGGATGCCACCATTATATTGGTTAAAGGCCTTGTAGATAGTTTACCAAGAGAAATCCCCGTGCCTGTTTGCATCTGGCCCCTTTCCATTTCCTCTGCAGTGAATTTTCTCACCAACGTGCCACTAAGCTTTATACAGTCTGATTTAACTCGCTTTTATGGAAATTAAACAAAATAGCCTACAGCGTACTAGCATCCGTGGACACACACACGGTTTTGGTAGTGTACACTGATTTATTAATGAACAGAGTGAAATTTACTTGAAATGGAGTAAATAAAATTAAGGCAATTTATTCCGTTTAAACGAGAATGCGACAACCAGCAGAAATGAATAAACAGCAGCATTTACATTAATTAGCTTTAGACTAAGGTACATACAGAAATGGCTATCGCCAGAGCGGTAGATCAAAGAAAAAACGTGATTAGCATAAAGGACAACCTGATGAGTGCATGAGACAATCCTTGAAGGTTGATACGGTTACTTCAGAGCTCAAATGTAAACATGTTCTATTTAGATGTCGTGTAATCTCTTAATCACACCGCTGATTTGGTCCTGCACACAATCACACCATGATGCCAACTCCAAGACAAGCATTTTCAAATCCGTAAATTTACCAATGTGGGAAGTAAACAAGTAAAGCTGAATCTGTACTTACATCAGATTTCAAGGGAATTTCCACGTGAGACGCTGGAAACCACCCTTCTTGGTCATTTAATCGACCCTGAAATAAAAAAATCACAAACTTAAACTGTGGAAGGGATATCTTCTCCAAACGACAATTTTGGTTCTGGAAACAGCTTTTGTAAGCATCAAAACTGCATTCAACAACACAGGCAAGTCATAGAAGTTACCTTGCCAGAAGAAGCAGTCGATTCTTCCAAAACATGGCTGATACAACCTTCATCATCGGTTAGGGCAAATTCTGGCTATGCCAAATGAAGGCTGCCTAATTCAAAACTAATACGGTTATGGACAAGGCCCTCTAAAACTAGCTTTAAACATGGAGAACCATCAAAAGCCAGTCCCTTAATACATCGATCAACAAATTGGCCCACACATGCTTGATTTTGGTTATTACCCAGTCAAAGACTTGGGTATTTTGCATTAAGACTCCACAGAGCATCAACATCCGCAAACGTATTGGTCTCGCCGCAGTTAATACCTGGAAAACATGTGTGTTAGACAATAAAGAAAACAGCTGAGCCTTTCTTTTTTTGTCACCAAGGCACTAAAAAACAAAGTGGGGTATCTAGGTCCTGTAGGACAACCACGTCAGGCTTCACTTTGTGCTTCCTCAGTATTACAGTGGTAGAGGTGGATGAGGACTGATTGTGCTGGAGACAAGGAGGACCCAAGACTTGAAAATTTCTCGCCACAAATCCCGCAAACAAGTGACCATACTTCACTTTTATGCTCACATACACATGCATTTATGCATAAATTCAAGCACACCACGCATATATATATATATATATCGGCTCGCAATTTGCACAAAAAACGAGGTACTCAATTGTGAATAGGTGATTACGCCGAACCATGCAAGGAAAGGGAGGAAACGAGAGCCGGTTTTTTGCCGCTTAATTACCTATGCACACAAGTGGTCACGCAATGCAGGCAGGGCACGTACATTGGTACACAAAACGCGTTCCCCAAAGGCCAGGTGTTTGTGTGTGATAATTAATTTCCCCGTGAACGTTATTGAAATAAGGGGTCAACGATCTTCGAGCTCCAAAAGCCAGAAGTAATGCTGATGCATCGGTACATCACACAAAGGGAGTAGACCCCCATTGGAGGGCTCGTTCAAGCAGCCGCGTCTCTGCTTGATTGTCTTGACTAATTTGCGCTTCCACACTAATCCAGAGAAGAGTAATTAGCCCACCACCGAGGGGAAAATTGACTGCCAAATGCTAATAATTCAAGTGGAGTGACTTCAACGTCTCGAGAATCTGTTCTAGCTTGTTGCAGCTCCCATTTCTTTTCAAAATGGGAGCATTTTCCGCTTGGATAACGCCAAAAAATAGAAGTCTAGTAAATACCAAACGCAATAAGACTTGAAACCGCATTAAATCGGTATTGTATGGTCTTAATCCCCCGGAAGATACAGACAAGATCGGTTCTATTTTTCTTGCCAGTTTTGTATTCAATTAGGGAAGGTATTCTGCGCATACCTGCTCACATTCACAGGAAATGAAGCTGGACCGAAGTGGATGTCATCCCTTAAACTAAAGTTACGGATGTAGCCAATAGCGTATTTGAGTAACTGTTCGGACTCCAGCGGTTTTGGTCCTTCTTGAAAAAATATGCATAAATCAAATCAGTGGCCGGGTGGGGGACCGGCATCAAATGCTTAGCTACTTGTTGTAAGACAAGGAAGCAAAAGTCTTCCGCCCTGTCAGCAGGGAAATGTTCCCCTTATTGTAAACCAGACCAAACCAAACCATATACTTGCGGAAACATATTCGGTACCGCGTTGATTTGCAAGAAATGAGGATTACGAAAGACACCGCCATACCGTCGTATTAATGCGAAAAAAGCATTTATGGAATTCGACTCCGAGAGGAAAAATAATAACTTATCTAACGAGCCAATTTTTATGTGATTGCGAGATGAATTCCATTTTCCTTTAAAACACCAGCTGTTATCCACCCGCACAGAGCGTATAATGAATTCCTGTGGTCGAAAACGCCGGACATTGCTTGTCTCCACCGATGCCTCTGGAGTGAGTGAAAGATCTCTCGCTCAAAATGATGCAACTCCACATGCATCAAAAGTACTGACAATGAATTCGCGAATTTTCCCCAAGGCATAGACAAAACCATTTGGATTTTTCTGATCTTCACCATAAAAAAAACTAATAAGTTTAAATTCGTCTGAGTGGACCAAATAACTATCGCCTAACTTTCGATCAGCAATTCATCACAACTCGCTCCGTTTCCAAACAATAGAGAGAAAACTGAGATCGCCTAGATCGTATAATGAATCATGATGATTTTAACAAATTCAAAGCCGAAAGGTAGTTTCATTCAGAAGTAATTTCAAGTGCCCACTCTTGAAATATTTTATCGTGATAGTGACTATTCAACTGGAAACTTTAAACATTGAACCCCAAGAAGGGAATTATCCAGGGTTTCAACCGCATAAACTAACATTCGGCCACCTTACACACAGGTTCTGGAAGTGGTGCGTATATACACTAAGATGTGTTTGCAGAAAGTAGTGGGAAGGAGGCACATGAGCCGACCTTATTTACAAAGTGGGACCATCTGATCAACAGGAAATGGCATGCGATTGAACCTGTCTATCACAGGGAAGGTGGAGAGGACTGGATGCATGAGCTGTAGGCACGCACACACGGGAGAGCGAACAATGCTGGGGCCTGGAGCACTCCAACTGCGGAACTGATTTTGCGTACGCCACAAACACACAACACGCAACATGCAACGCAAAGGGCAGATGGCGTTCCTTAAGGCCTCGATCACGTGCATTTCAATGTTGACAGGCCTTTTAGAGACGTCAGATCTGAACTACAAATTCAAATGCATAAAAGCATTCCCCTGACCCGAGCTGCAATTTGAGAATGAAGTAAACAAGAATGAGGATGAACCTGGAAGTAAGTTCGCTGCATTAGGCAGGAAGACACCACATCTTAAAATTAATCTATGGTGATAATTCAGCCGCTTTGAAAGCAGAGCAAATAACAAACGAATGTTCGGTCTCAAATTAACTTTTTAACCTACATCCACCAGGAGACACATTCGAGCACTATTAACGGTTCTTTTCCACTTCTTATCTCTAAAATTTGAACAGTGATTGAGGAAGTGAATGGAACAATGTTGTAAAATTATCCGGACATTCCATCAGTAAAAAGTGGACATAAAAAACTTAAACCGGATGATGTTGCTGCTGCTGCTGATGATAATAATAATAATGATAGGAGGAGCCTGCAACAGAAACTGATCCAACAACTTTCGAATTACATCAAGATTATGCACTCAAGGAGATTAAGATCGTTGCTTAACAGCCAAGCAGCGAAATTTACTATTGTTATTTCATACTTTACGCATGTACGGCTATGTGGATAACTAGGTTCTGTGCGTACATTATACGCCATTATTCGATCCAACATGTCTGAACCGCAATGCGTGATTGATAGGTTCAACTTGATAAAAAACTTTCGTCAAATAAAGACGAGGAAAAGCTGTACTATTTTATCACAAAGCTGAACTAATTGAAAAAGAATAATACATTAAGTTATCAATGGAGCGAATTCACCCAGATTAAAGAGCTAGATCAGTGGAGCTATGCAGCTGTATCGGGTGATGCTTAGGCGAAATGAAGTCAACTGCCCTAATGACATTCCCAACTGCTACTGTTTGAAGATATGAAACGAAATGAAGCAGTAAGGATAGAAGCGCTTTAAATCAGCTAGACTCATAAAGCATTCATCAAATGAAGTGTGAGAAATGCGATAAGGGCTCGTCAACCCTAAGATAGTTTGAAGCGCATAGTCAACCTAAATGCGCGGGTAATTTAAAAAAAAATGTACATGCGCACACCAGCAATTTCTAATGATGAGTTATTCTTTCTCGTGCGTAAAGACTGAAAGCTATACAGAACTTAAACGTACATTCATTAATGTTATGCTAAAAATAATATTTGGGACTGCATGAAAAACTACATTCAGTGATGAAAACACTAGGTGCTAGTAGTTAACAAAATGATGCCTTTGTAATAAAAAAATTGCCACAAATGGTGTGCAAAACGAGACACTGCCAATAATTTCACGCTGTAAACAAGTAAATTGATGGTAGGGTATCAGCCAAATTGGCTGAAAAAGAAACGTTGCCATCAATGGGAGGTTTGACACATTCGGCGTAAGGTCACCGCGACGGTCCTTGAGAGAAGTTAACAACCGAGGTTGAGTGGATGAGGTCACACTTAATCGCCGAGTTCGTAAAAAAATGATGCAAATCGCACTTGTCTGGAGAGGGAGTTGATTCACCTAGCACTTTTGAAGACTTAGATGTAGTTGACAGAATTCACATCACTAGCACGAACATTCATAATGTATTAGACGTGTGACGGATGGAAATTTGATTAAAGACCATGTGTTGGAATGACAAGAGACTTGGGAGAACAAATCTGATGACCTAACATAATTACAATGGACTAATTTATGTGAGGCAACCAGAGTCAAATTTTCATCAGTAGCATTAAGAGCGACCCGGTGTCATTGTACCCTTAAATGTCAACGCGTCTCGAAATGTGAATCATGCTGATTAACGCATAACACCAATAATAGGTAAAATGCAAATGACTATTTGCACCCAATCGGTCTAAACATATTTCATGCAGATACACAAAGGTGCAGCACACGCCCAAAACAACACAGCCGCGTCTACAGCATAAACGATCTGGTCATCGGTGTCACTTGTTTAGATTAACTCATAGGGTGGATACTCGATTCCTGTCAGACAAAAGTCGGTAACTCGACAAAACCAACCCATCTCAGTCAAAATATATATAATTCAACGCAAACTAGGTAACAAACTCCACCTACGTGAAGCCATCTTGATCCATCGAAAGGCTGAGTGAGAGTGATCCTGTCGCCAACGTTGAAGGAGAGGGGTATGGAACGCTTCGAGGTGTCACCAAATGGACCGGGAGGTACGAGTGGGGGTGGGGATTCACCCGAGTAGGGGGCCACAGCGGTGACCACAGTCGTCCTGGCTGCAAAGACATCCCCAGTAGTCTCAAAAGAATTCGAGTTATTGCGCAGATGGAGCGAAGAACTGTTGGCGGAGTCGGTGGAGACGGAGCTGGTATTGCGGGAGACTCGATGCTGTTGCTGCTGCTGTTGTTGTGAGGAGTGATGATGATTAGTGGGAGAGAGTGCCGATGCCTGTTGAGGGGGCGTCGACATTGAGCCAATGGAGGGTCGGAAGACACCGGGGATGTGACTGCCGCGATGGTAAGTGGCCCCGCCATTGGCCACCAATATGGAGGTGTGAGGAGGGAGAAGAGTCGAAACGCTCACCAGACAGGCTTTGTGTGCAGCTAAACCGGTTTCTACAGAAGTCAGAATAAATTTTGCTTTTAAGAAAGAGGGTTAGATAGACAATGACTTACATGACCTATCACTTTTTACGTTTAAATACAGAATCAATTGCATAAACAGGAAAGTTGTAAGGATTCTTTTAAAATTGCGCAAATTAAAGTGGACCAGAAGACCCTATTAAGGTGTAGACATGATTGTAATGCATCCAGTCGGAAACCCCAAAGTAGTTTGATGAAGGTGGAAACAACAGCGGCGTACAAGGCGACCGCGAGATGCTGCTTTGCGCCTAGGCACCGGGGTTCTGTGAGCATAGTACACATCTTTCAAGTGTAATTTCTACTCGTGCGTAAAACTCACAGAATTCGCATTCGGTGGGAAGGGACTCGGCTGTCAATGATGCAGTCTTTTGATTTGGACATTAACTTGTAGACTGAGAGATTTGTAAGTTTTATGCGTGTTTACCTCCTTGTAAATGTTAAATTGGTGACTCAATCTGTGCAGCACATCTGCTAGGACAGTGCCTCAATAGCGAAAAAAGGCTGAATTCGCAAACGAAGCCACTTCTAAAGTAATAAACCAAATTAAATACACTGATCCAGTTTCAAAAATTACTTAGACGGTAAGCAAAATAGCAAACTTTTAAATTGAACAAAAACTTTTAACAGAGGGTAAAAAAGTGCTACTTGCCTCTGCATTGGTATCCCTGATAGAAAACTCCCTGTAGCAGTTTTTTACACATGCAACAATAGGTTGTTTGCTTGAAAGTTGCCATTTCAAATTGATAGCCGTTGTCCTTGGCTCCGGGAGGAAACTGATTGCTCCTAAAATACACAATCAATCATAACCAGCTTTTGAAACTAATATCTTAATGGCCCCTGATGGAGACTTGATTCACATGAACCTATTGCACACGAAGAAATTTAAATTTAGTGTTTAATAAAAATTTTGATGACATGGCTAAAAGCAAAAAAGTTCTTTCATTCATTTATTTTCGATAGAACTTTCACTTATTGTTGATAAGATGCCTCTGTGGACGAGCTTTCGATTGTAGATATAATCAACAATAAACACAAAAGTAATGGAGGCATTTCATGGCAGTTGTGGCCGGTAAAACCCAAAAGAACGTAAAATACATGAAGATGCTCACAACGCCGTTTCAGTGGCCTTGATCCAAGCATTTCGAAACTCCTCCGATTTGGCGAAGAAGGTCAATTGGACGTCCTCATCACGTTCGCCGGCCAACGGAATGGTGAACTCATAAGGGAACTGGGTGGGAATAGACAGTTATAATATAAACAAAATGAAGCACTCGAATCCAATAACCAGTCGAAAATCAAAGAGTTTTAGGCAAAGTGCCACTGAGCAGCGACTTGTGTTTGATGAGCCTAGCATTATTCAGTTGCCAAGCTTTATTTAGTGGCGGAGTGGTTATTTAAAATGGGGGCTTAAGGAGTCACTTTAGACAAATCGTATGTCGTGTTCAACCAGCAAATCATAAACAAGCCGTGGCAATACGCACCTTTCCTCCTTTCTTCGATGGTAGGCCAAGAGCTTGAGGCGAGCCGTTCACTATGTGGTAGGCAGCCATGAAGGTATAATTGTCACCCTAAGTTAAGCACATTAAGGCTGTGAATCGAGCCATCCATCATAGCACGACGTTCGAAAATGGCCAGTTGGTCAGATTCGCGAAAATCATTGACTACCCTAAAGCACCTCACTTACTACATTTGTTGAAGGTGGTATCCGAATCAAAATTGAGGCAGAAGAGGCCATTTAAGGGAGTTAAGGCGACAAAATTCATGAGCCAGTGATTGCTAAGCTGGGTGGCTTTAAAAGAGGAGCAAAAAATAATACCGATCGCACTGAAAATAGTACTTTAGAAAGTGACAATCTGTAAGAAAGTTAAAACAGCAGCAAATCTCCAACCATGATGCCTGGAATACGCAAAGAAACTGGTTGAAAAAACAAGCAATGATTGATGCTGCTTTCATAGAGCACTTTAAAACCGTCTGAAGACTCCTGAAAGAGTCTATTGCGGATGAAATGCAAAGGATGTCATTATGCAGATTGGTTCACTGAGTTGGTGATAACAGTGAACCGGAATCACGGAACCCAAGACTCGAGGTCATACCTCATTTGTAAATAGAATGTTTTTTTGCGGCACAAAAATTAAAGGACACCAACTGCTGGCAAGGCTACGATTAATTAGCTATATCACAAAGTGCGAAAAAAAGAATAGAATAGAAGGATAGCGTCCATAGGAGACCGTTTTGGTGTTGGCTGAGGGAGATGAAAAGCATGAATTTATGAACAATTATAAAATAGTTAAAAAATATTTGGAAACGGCAAAAGTACCTAGGCCACAACATTTTTTGGAAAGATGTGTGAATGAACACTGATTGCGTCAAAGACAAGGGTTGGGGGGTTAGGTAATTACTAAAAAAATGTCCCCCAGACGTCCGAGGGCAAAAAATGGTATTCCCAGCCAGTATTCAATACGCGACCGCTTTTATGCTGGATAAATGACGGACATTACGCAAGCTGAAACAATGCGCGGATCAAAAGAGCAATGAATCCTCTGATTCTCGCCAAAAAAAGTCTTCAATCCAAATAGATTAAATTAATCCTTTTATTGATCTACCTAAGCAAGTAGTAAATTTCTTACAAATGTGAAGGTGAAGAGGGCGTTGTATGCCGCATCTACCATGGCATATCAAGTTGGTATCGCACTGGTGCGTGGATAAAAGTGCAGTCACTTTTATGGGAAGCAAACGAGAAGGTATCCAAATTGATCGTTGCTATGATCTACGCTATCAAATCAAACAATTGCACCAGCGATAAATGCGATTATTCCAAACAGGATGTCTTAAACTGTTTCTATTCGGAAATCGTAGGATATGCATTTAGAAAATACCATTTCCCCGGTTCAAAAGAAAGTTGTATTATTCTTAGATAATTCATATGTGACACGGGTTGCTACAGGATTTGCAGTGGAGATTTAGGCTAGAGTTGCCATTAAAATATGACAAATGATACAGGAATAAATTATGCTGACTGTTTCGCGCCAAAAACAATGGGCCCAATTTTTTACCCAGAACAATTCGTGATGATAGGAGGTCTGGGAGAGGCGGGTCGCGACAGTTTCGGCCAATTAATGTGACTTGTGATTAGTCACAGAGGTGTGGGCTTGGAGCCCGGCACAAATAACGACCTATGCAGGAACGAGAGACCACAAGATCTAATCAACCTAGCTGTGTTAAAATGCAGGAGAACTTTTCGGTAAGTTTTAAATAATTGGCCGAACTTTCATCGCATAACAAGTGCATTGTAAAGCAATGATCGCTCAAACATCATTCCCGCCAGCCACTTTTAAGCCGAAATTGCCTGGACCAGGTATCTGCACAATTATCGTCAACTTAAATTACCACGACTGGTGGACGGACATCGAAATGTTGACATGGGAAAAAACATTGAATGTACGAGTACAGATGAACCCTATGTTTATCACGTCAAAACTTGGAGAAAGATTTAGAGGGTGCAGGAAAGGGGAAAAAATGCCTCCAAGGGACTGTAAGCACAAAAGTGATTAAAAGGTGATGCAACAGATAAAATGATGAACGGAGTGAGCCTCCGAGACAACGCGTAGCTTAAAAAAAACATGAAGAAATGTGGCTCTGTACCACCAGCACAAACACATTTCCTTCCCTCACATGAATTCTAGAAGATGGGACCGTTCACCCTGATCAAGTATTCAAAATAGGACTACATTGGGTTGCATTATAAAATGAAGACCGTGAAGGATTTTATTTTAACCATAGAGGATACGGGATAAGCATGCTGCAGCAGAGCCGCTAAATTTAATGCAGACTCATGTACACGAGTAGAGGCAAATTAGTGAGTGTTAATGATAAGATAAAACCCAGACCAGAAACACTGCACTACAGAGAACCCAAACCCAGGCAGATGGGAGAGTTTTATATAGTATACAAAGTCCCTGACCTTAGAAATCACAAGGAGAAGAAAGCTGAATAGGCGGTGTCCAGTTAGGACCACAACATAGCGTAAGCGTAAAAGGAGTGAGTGGTTAGAAATTGAGGTGAGTACAAAGACTGGGAGGAAAATGTCAGTGATAAAAAGGGAATCGTGCTTCTCAAACCAAGGCGTTCACTCTGTCGGTTACCTTTGGGTGGTTCGGTGCTCCCCCCAAAACGTGAGATGTGCGATCAACAATGTGCTCCTGCACCTGGAAATGACATCGCAATCGTTGAGGTGTTGCGTGTTAGCAACAACGGTTGGGAGGCTGACACTGTCAAGAGCGACTGACAAATAATTCAGTAATCATTGACGGAATAATAGATGATGTCTAATAAGCAGCTCACTATTCGCTCACAAGATGATTATCTGAATTTGGATTTAGTTGAAGTAGCCTGCCAAAATATAGTTTTTTTGGCTAGAAGGCAATACTTAGGCATTAACTTTAAAAAACTTCGGATGTGCAAATTAAGGCAAAAGGTCATGGTTAACCCTGAGGGCGTCTGAAGTGTGGCATAGACTTCGAAGCCAACTGCCATGGGGATAGGGAGCGACGCAGGACAGTAGAGAGGGGGAGGGGGAGGTGAAGGAGGTAGGAATCACGTGGGCTAGACTTAGTCACTAGCATACACCACAAACCGCAACAGCCTCCACGTACGTGCAAGTGATAGCGCTGCGTCTTACATCAAAGTCCCATTTGGCTGTGTGAGGCAGGAGCAAATACTTTTATGCGTAAGGGCTAGTAATAAGTAGGGGAAACTGGAGCAGGGGTTACCAATTCCAAAGTGAAAGACGCAATTAGAAGAAAAACAAAGTAAATATTCATCTGTGAATTGTATTTTCCAAGGAAACAGAACGAAGCACAATGAAATAGTTAGGCAACAATGCTATTACCAATAATGCCTTCTGTGAACTTTGCGCCGTTATTTACGATATTTAAACGTGGGTTCGTTTTGGCGGTTGACACCGAGTTAGCAAAATATCAAACTGTGACAATGAGTGCAGTACTGACTAAGCTAGAGCGTTCAAATTTAAAAAACCTAAATCGTGTTAACAAGCTGTAACCTAGACTTGAATAAAGTACTCACTCCCATGGCTAAAAAACTAATCACGAACATACGTTGGGTAACTGAATAACCTTAGAACTGGGGAGGGATGACGAGTAGCAAACGGAAATAAGTCGACAACCTACCTTTGACTTGCACAGAAGAAGGATTTTGTCGAAGAGGAAAACATATCTAAAAGTATGAAAAAAGATGGAACATGTTGGAAGTCTTGGGTGATGGATGGGGCGGCTGATTTGCATTTCACAAAACGCAAACATGGGTGGTATTAAAGAACAATTCCACCAACACGCAGAAAATCAAACAAATAGAAAGGAGCGAATATTTGTCCAAACAGCGTATGCTGTAATTACCCTCTACTAGTAATGAAAAATTTTAAACAAGCAAAAAGGAGTACCCACATTTGTACTGCATTTCCGAACTGCGTGTGGACCTAGACTGGCAGAAGAATTCCTATATGGCAAGGCAACTAACATGTTTAAAACGAATCGAAATTTTAACTTGTCAAATTCCATCCATCAACGATCGTTCCGCGGAGCCTGCTGCGGATCTTCTTTATTAACCACAGAAAAACGCGATAGACGGTAATGTGAAGTATTCTTTTGGCCTAAGCAGCCAAAGTGACTACCATTTCCGGAATTCACCTGCCAACTCCTACTTGCTATGGTCACTGTTAACGACATGAACCAAAAGAACGACACGCAAGATAGGTTGACTAGACACGCAGAACAAGGGTGAACGCACGCAACAGAGGTTAAAAGGTCTCATCCAAGTGATGGGGAACAGCATTAGTTCAACGGTAGTTAAGCATACAACTTCAAAAGACCTTTCGTTCTATCAGGTTCCTGAGACAGGAATGCCTATAAGATGGAAAGGAGGCGGTATGAGACAATTGAAAATCTAGACCACTGACAGATCGGAAACAACCAAGCATTTAAGCAGAAGTGAGAAAACCGATGTGTACCAGTGCGATACCCATACACGAACACACACACACAATCGTGTTAAGTTGCCACGCCCCATCACTTTTAGACGATGGAATCAACAAGCCAAGTCATAAGTCATAACGGCACATCACATGGACAAGAATAAGAAAGTCATATACAGTGCACATAGGCAAAGTTTGGCGAGTGAAGTGGTACTGCATGCGATGCGTAATTGCACCTTATCGAACTATCCAAAAATCGGTGTGCTACTACATCTAAAATAAATGAAGGCAAATTTCGAAGGATAAACACAAAAGCATGCCCGCCCAAGCGGTGGGATGGGTTTTCAAACTTAAAGGCGTATCAGAGAGAATCATATATGCTGGTCTGTTTGTCACCGGTCAAAAGGCACTACTGTCGCTAACGCGGTGATGGCGACTTCACAAAGCTCTGGAGCAAAGATCCATTATTATCTTGCGGGTTAATGAATAGGATAATAACTCAGACTCAAAATGAATAAAAGAGTACGACCAACAATACAGAAACATCTTCGCAACCCAAATAAGATAAGAAAAATAACAACAACAACAACAACTTTGTCGACATCTGCGATGGAGCACTCTGATTGATGACTCAGTTGCAATGAATTATAAAGGAAGCCTCAAATCAAAAGTCGCTTGGGAAATGAGGGTTAGAACATTTTGTGCTCTCTATTGCATCACGATAGCTAAATTTCGACAATCACGCTAGCCTGACGAATTTTAAATGTTTGCACACGCGAACTCGAAATAACCCAGGTACACGATGTAGTCTGTGCCTACAATAAACGAAGCCTCCAAGCAACAAAGGAAATACATGAACCTTCAAACATGCTTCGCATAGATACCCACATATTTAGTCACGTGGAATGAAGGATTTGTAGCATTGGATTAGGTAGTTACAACGATATTGGGACAATCGGCTACACTTTAAACACAGGAAGGCATCTTACATGTGCGACCATTGAATACGTCGATTAATGAAGGGGATACATGTTGGCAGTTAGGTGTCCATCAGCGACAGTATTGGCAACAGATAAAATCGAGTGGTAGGCAGTGTAAACAAACATGGAAAGTCATAAAACATGAATTGAAAAAGCATAGCTTTAGAAATATGTGAATGTGTTCTATTTTGTTGATTTACTAAGTGTTTGAACAGCACACAGCTTGGCACAAAATGCCACTTTAAAATTTAGCTGGTGGAAAAGATGCGCACGAGGACAGTGAATGGAAAGTTGCGGGCAACTCATCCTAACGAGGTGACATAGTGGATTACTTCTTCTTCTTCTTCTTCATCTTCTACTCGCTGCACATGACTGAAAATTTATACCATGCTTTGCAAAAAGTCGAATAATTTGTGGTTAGTAAATCTGCTTGAAACACACACGAAAGTGCTAGATGGTAATGCAATGGCTGGGAGAGATTCAACAAGACCCGCGGTTGTTGGGTTACTTTCCAGGGGCATGCCAGTGTTATTTGAAACACGTTCGAGGGTAGTTTCGGAAATTTCCCTGCAATTTGCATCACACTCCCTTGAAATAGACTGTTTTGAGTGGGAGGTTTATCTCAAGAAAACGACAAATTACACGGCACCACATCAGGTGGACATGAATTTATCCATTTTTTTTGGCATGTGAGCGGTTGTCTCGCCAAAAAAATGGCTAATCCCACCGGATGTTCCACAACATAAAACGCCCGCCTCCATGAGTCCAGAGAAGCTCAACTCGATGCTAAACAACAAGAATAAAGTAGGAAAGGGATAGAATCCATTTGACTGTGTTGAACAACTAACGTTTTGCAGTCTTTAACGGCCACAAGTCACCCACTTGACTTGTTAACCGTCTTGATGCCAAAGCAGCGCATTCATAATTCATTGCGTTTCAGGGACAACTCTTCACTAGAATGCAACCGTTGGCAGAATGGGTTCTTGATTAGAAATAAACGTCCAGCGGCGGAGTAAATTAACTCGTAAAAATATGAATAGTGTCCAAAGTTTAGAGGAAATTCACCTCCGCGATAGGCATTGAAACAAGAAAACTCTTCATTTAGTCAATCGTCATATTGGCTAAGGTGATAGGTGCGTTACGTAGAGTGCAATCCATCATATTTGACATGCTCGCGTTCCTTTCCAGACGTCTCGTAAACGTAAAGACACCATATAGCACATTTACAATGGATCTGGTGTGTAAATTTAAGTTTTTAGGCATTGAATTCGCCACATAACAACCTCCATGCATCAGTAACCAGAATAACATTGAGGTGATGGAAAGTCATAGGAAGAAAGACATAATAATACACCCCAAAAGACAGTTAGTTGCCCACCAGACCGTAAGGGCTTTCAGTCCTGAAATGCTCCTCAGTTTTGTGCAATAAAAAGTTATTTAAGGCAAGGCTATTCTCCATAAATACACCAACATAACCCCTCTTTCGCACGAACAAATATTGGCTACGCGATGACCAAGCAGTAAAGTTTGTGGAGGTAAACCCTCCGTACATACGTTTTGAATTTGTTAAAAAGTTAAGGGTATTATGGCATTAGGGTTTCAAAAATATTAAAAAACAAAGGATTTGAGAGATGAAACGCTTCAAGGTGATTGTTACCGCTATGGAGAGTCTCTATGAATGCCACTTTTTGCTTTAAACTGAAGCGAAACTGAATCAAAACAGCTAATCATAAGCATAGACGAATCAACGTGGACTGGCTGGAGTGATATTCAGTCAAATTTAACAGCTTGTCTGCAAACATACACGGCTGATGTTTCTATTTACAAAATAAAATTTATAGGAAAGAAAACTCCTGGAATTGACAAATACAAAAGCCGCGACATTTTATCCAAATGAGACCACATTGTCCAGATTGAGTATTTTAGCAAAACAGGAAAAGTTGATGAGTTCGGAAACTGATGGTCTAATTGGAACTAGGTCGTGACATACGCTGACCGTAGTTTTGATACGGGATTACTAAGATGGTGGCCTCAGGCCCATATGCTAGCCAGAGGAGCACTGCGAGCTGTCAGGGCAGACAGGGTGGTGCTTCACGTTTTCACGTCGTAATAGAGAAAACGAAGATGCAACCTTTCTAACGCATCTAAAACACTTAAATAGCCAAATAAATTGAAAAATTCTCGCGTGACAAAAAGTGTCAGAGGAGCGGGAATACTGCAGTAAAAAGGACATGAAAGCAACATTACCGAATTTTTGATTTGGAGTCCAGGCGATTCAACACACGCAATTCTCCGTCAATATGGCGACGACCATAGCTGGATAATTTCTTGTCGGGTGGCTAAAATACGCACGGGTAGGTCATCAATGCGCACATAGAAAACTTAAACAGTGAAACATTAAATTTGCTTAAGCACTTGATACGGTCATTGATACTGAATATCCACACAAGCCAGTAATACCAAGTGGGAATTCCAAAAAGGGGACATTTATTCGCAGTAAGTATTGAAATCAAGTCTGCAAATATCCCATGCGTTGCAAAGGAGGCGCACATAAATAGGGCAGTATTGTAGAGAGGATAGTGACAGGTAAAATATCTAATCAATTCAATCAGAAAGCATGCGTTCAACCCTGACGCATAAATCCATGCAAAGTTAGATCCTTTAACCTTTATACGGCACACACAAGGTATCCTCTTATTGAAAGTGCATACGGAGGATAAAGTATCCTATTTCAGCGCACCAAGATCGCTAGTGAAGCGAACAGAGTATAACAGGTGAGCGTTGAACTCCCAGACACGTTTTCTTTCCCAATTCACAGCAAATCCTACTGTCTCAAAATGTATTGATGAGGTAAAACAGCCACCACGAAGAGCCAAGCTGTGCGGCGTGTGAATATTCCACCCCACATCATTACTGCGCACTTTAGAGAGATAAAGTCCATCCACCAACCGACACCAAACACTACGCGGTCAAAGTGCGCTCCCTCACGAGCGCATTTCACAGAAATTATCCTACCAAAAGTAGCAATACCTACGACTCTCTTGTCCACTTTTAAGTGCAAGCAATTCAGTAGCACACGGAAAAATAATAGGTTAAGGTAGGTAATTACGCAAATTCTCGATGACGCTGCCCAAAAAAGCTTAGCAAACCTCTTCGAAAATAGAAGCGAAAACGGAAGAAATGATACAATTGTGTCTGAATACCACACGGCTAAAGTACGAAGAGGTAAATCGAGTGATAATGGCCAATGCGAACTTCGCCGAAAAAAGTGAGTAAAAAGCACCGCTACCAATTTGAAAGCCTGAAACACTAGAAATTCACCAATCACATCAAAGTCTGCTACTTCACCGAAGCGAAGCTATTATGGTTAAAAAAAGAGCATTAGAATGGACCACCCATTCAATTTGAAAAACAAACTCGACGAGTTAGTGATAAAAGTTCCAAGTTAACTTGGCGCCTCCTCACGGAGTATGTAAATGAAATAACAGCATGGTCTGCTCTACAATACCGTCGCGAAGAAGAGCAGATCGTTTCAGTGATATAAAGCCTTCGACCGATCAACCAAGGCAAGCTTACGCGTCTGTCTAGTATTTCTCCTAAAGGAAACCGGAAGTGCTCTCGCAAAAGCATTGGCAAAAAACTTCACATAAGAAAAGAATTTTCAACCATGGTTAAAGTTCATGGTGTAGTCCAGGGTCTTTTATAAACACGCAGCTCGTTCGACATCAGCAACAAAACCGGACACTATGTTGGACAAAATTTGTTTAAAACTACTGCCAAGCCAAACTCTCCCCACATGGCGACACCGCTTTTTATCTGAATTATGCAAATAAGTTGAATGGTAAAGGAGAGTTAAGCAAGGGGGTAAGAGAAAAAGTCGGCACAAACTGCCAGGATCCAGGAGGGATCAAGACGAGTGGAGCAGTTATGTCCATTTTGACTAAGCCAAATCACTGCAAGTGCAAATGTTAATTTATCCTAACTGCAGACAAAGCGAGCAGTAAGCTGTTAAAATGGCTAAGTTTTACTGAAGCAATCATTTGGAGAATACACAAATCGACGTACAAATCAATTTTTTTTCTCTTAGCAACTTAAACCAGTTGTATACACAATTTACCTCCAGGCAGCGACACACATTAAAGATCCATAAAGGCAACCCACACTTGAATGCCACGAGTTTGATATTCCGTTCTCACGGGTTTGAACATCTAAACGAGGCTATGCAGCGAAAAGCGCAATCAGAAAACTAAAGACCGCTAATTACTAGCGATAGGACTGACATCAACAGAGGGATGAATTAAGCAAATTTAGATGGAGAAGGCACAAATTTCTTTTAAAAGAACGACAACACTTAAGTCGATGCGTTCCAGTGAGCTGCCGCCACCTCCCCTCCTAGGTTATTTTGAACTTCTACGAGAGAGGAAGGAATATGATAAGCCAAGGAAGAATAAAATAATTTCTACTATATTAAAATACCAAGAAGAAACAAGCATTTTTCTTGCACCAACTAGCCAAGAACAACAATGGCTTTTCAAAATGGGGGCTATGCAATAAAAGCACCATCCCACGCCACTTTTGCATTAACGGAAATAAGGCCCCCGAGAGAACTTTGTTTTTATGTTCAGGGGCAGAATAAATGACACAATGAACAACAAATTTCTAATGGAATGACCACAAATAAGGGAAAGTGTTCGTGTCAAAAAGGCCAGTGATCACCTCGAAAGAGAAGGATTATCCTTGTGGAGAAAATTGGAAAAGAATGAGCAGAATGCCAACCTGGTCGGGCTGGTAGTGGCTTCGGTAGATAATGTCAGAAAAGGTATCAGGTAAGCTATCTTGGTTAAAAGTGAGGTAAACAACAAACCAATTCGGTCTGAAGGCACATTTACGTGCCTGTCGCAGCTATAGATAGACGTAGAGGACCTTATGCAAAAATTTCAAGAATACACTCTTGTGGGTAATTTTAAAGAAAAAAACATAAAATGCTATTGAATTGCTGTACAGTTGACAAGTAGGCATCTGAATAAGCCGATAAAACTGTTCATTACTTTGTAAATTAAAAAAACTGTTCGTGGTAAAACTGTGGAGAAAACTCGAAATGGTGCCCTCAAGAATTGATTCAAAGCCGAAACGATAAATCGAAAATCTTAATAAATCTTAAAATATTTGGAAAAAACAATTGGTTAGGCAAAGACCAGGACAGTGACAGAAGGCATTCCGCCCAGACAGGAGAGATAATAGAACCAAAACAGAGGGCAAGCAACTGGTTTTTTCCTGGAGAAAATATAACCAGATATTGTTTATCACCATATCCTAACTCAGAAAACTAGGGGTAAATGCCAAAGTTTTTGGATATGAGATACCTCAGAGCGATGTGATGCTAGTGGTTAGATTCGCGTAGCGCAGCTTTCTTTTGCAAACAACTAATGAAAGCGATGCCATGTTGTAGGGCTCCATTACCGAGTGCACGCAATGAAACAATATTCAACACATTCATTGGACATCTCAAAAGCAGCCAAAACCACACCCTGACTAAATGCTTCAAATCGGAAATCACGATCAAAAAAACAATTACACATGCGGCGACGAAATCCTGCTCACAGAATGCTTTTAGAGCTCAACAATAATGGAACCGAAAAATTCAAGGTGAGTAACTCTTAAATGTTGCGCGATGAATACGAAGCTACCTCAGCTTCAAATTTACAGACGAGTCAAATTTTAGGGCCAGGAGTTGGAATACATGGCCCGAGTAGGAGCGTGAAAAAAAAACTAACAATGGATTTTTAGTGGCGTAACACAAAACGATTTTAGCGAGCCCCTATGTTTATCTTAATCACACAGACGCTTTAGACATTCGCGTAAAATTAGGCTCAACACCACGAAAAGACGAAGAACACAAGTGGACTTCAGGAGCTCAATATCACAAAAATTGGATAGAATTTTGAAGTTACAAACATCAGTTATAGGAACAGATTGTCAGGTAATTATCATCCACTTACACACCGGCCTGTCCAGGATGTGTAACGCGAAAGCGCAAGCCTACTTGTCGGTAACACAAGTAAAAATACCAGTTTTCTCCAGACGCTACCCTGTTCTAAACCCGTTTCGCTTAGGTCAAAATATGTGCACCTATGTTAATAGAGGTTAATGGGCAGTAAATAAGTCAGATTTGAAATAACACGACGACTGGAGGTAGATCACTGAGAGCTGGAGGACCTTCAATGTGGATGGAGGTTAGAGATCGAGTTTAGCCGAAAGGAAATCAAGTCTAAGAGACTGGATCGTCGCACCATAAAGGGCCACGTGACTCCACCCTACAGGAAATGCGATTTTAGAAGGCTTTTTGACGTACCTGCACCCTAAGTTAGCCGTGAGAATTACCCCAACGACCGTGAATAGGGATTTATGATTAGCAGTCGTTAAACCAAAACACTACGATCTACTTAACGATGAAATAACTGGACTCAAGTATATTATATCCATGTACTATATCTAAAGCAGTAAACTTGAGAGTAGAAGCGTGATGAGTGGATGAGCATGCGCAAGGAAATTGATCAGAAAGAATAAAGCTGTGAAAGTAATTTTTCGATCGAGCAGAGACTAAATAAAGGGATGGCAAATGGAGGGTACCGACCCAACTTAAAAAAGCATTTTATGGGAGGGTGGAAAGATCAAGATAATCTGAGACCCGGAAAAATCCCCTAAGTTGGAACGGATAGTAGGAAAGTGGCGGTACTGTGCATCAGTTAGACCACTTGACCTTCCATCAAAACCATAAATAACCTGAAATAGGATACATTCGAAATAATGAAACAGGGAAGAACGGAAGTCCGAGTCACGTGAAAGCAAAGCCAAGTTGATGGCGGAATATGGGAGACCCCACTAAGGAGCCCGTCGTGAAAGCATAGCAACAGGGTCAGAAGTGGTTTGTACCAATGAACGAGTGAAGAAGCATCTCAAGGTAATGGTGAATATCAAAAACTTTGCGCCATTTTTCAAGCCGGCCGACAACTAACGAGTGGAAAAGCTAAAGGAACCCTGAACTCGATTGCTTAGATTTGACAAGGTTAAGATAAACTATGCTCAAACGAGCCTTCTCAATGGATAATAATCCAAATCGACAAAGCAGTGCACGCATTACCTAAAAAGCGTTGGGAATGACCTTCAAACGAACATAAATTTGTTTGATTAAAATAAGAACAAATGAAAAAATAGCAAGCCAGCCCGAGATGCCCACTGACAGCATAAGAGTGGCTAATCAATAGAAAGATAAGGTAGTGATCGGAGAGATAAGGAAATCTATCACGAAAATTGTGATGAACCAGGTAGAGAGTCTAAGCCATCCATATGTGGCTCCAGTTAACTAGATGGAATCGGATATTGTACGTGCTTTTTCCCACACAATTGTGTCATAAGGAGTGTAAAAAAACCACGAACACTCGCTGACAACACTTACCAACGTTATTTCCAGAAGGCTAAAATTAAACAAAAGGACGGAAATTACAAGGTTGCCAACATTAAGCTATAGTCAACGTGAAAATAAACTTTAAGTGGTCGTTACCACTTTCGGTTGAATTAAAAAGTTGATACGCAAAAAAATGACGTTTTAAGCAACGATGCCACAAAAATCTACTATCATTGAATTCATCTGATTTAAAGAAATAATCCATCCTAAAAGTAAAAACAACGGACTCAGGCGCTTGAAAACACGACCAAAAGCTCTTCACTAAGATGACCCAAAGAGGATGCTGGAACGTGCGCATACCAGATTGTTTTAGGCTTTCACAAACAGGTTACAACTCAATCCCGTTGAAAGAACTTAATTTTACATTGCTTAATGAAGCATTTAGCAGAAATGTCATCCAAAATAGAAGCTCTACAACCGCCATCAATGAATTAGATGGTGATGAGCATTGGCTTGTGCAGAATAATACGTGGGCTAAATTGAAAGCCTTTACACAAAGAATTGGTAAAAAAACTGCAGATGAAAAGAGATGGTATGATTTATGATGAAGTCAGGTGGTATTTCACCAAAGAAGTAGAACACCCGAATTCGTGACAGCAGAGGTATGTAAGTTGGAAGCAAAAGGTACAGATGAATGCGACACTAGTAGAAAGGCATACCTCGCTTGAATCTGATCAATAGCACTAATGGTGTCCAAATCGCGTTTCACTTCGTTTATTGTTTGTGCAAGTTCCCGCATGCCATCCAAGGCTGTCAACAACTCGAGCTTTTCAGGGTGATCATCATCCGTTAACCTACAGAGTTGCTGGGAAGATAACAATCGATGATTAGCATATCAGGATTGGTAATTTAGTTAAAAGTTTAATGTCATAGATACAAAGGATGCAAATGCACTACGGCTGCACAAAACAAATGCAAATTTCATAGCAGTTCTTTAGGCGACCGAACCGGGACCTAGAAAAACCAATCATCGGTCGGAATTATAGATATAAATTTATCCCATTAAAATTACCGTTGCATAATGTCAACACTTATGGTACAATAGCGATAACATCGGTAGTTAATCTGTATGCTCATCAACCTGCTCAAAGTTAAAAAGTGTAAACATACCTCAAGCAAAAGATGATACTTCAAAACTCTCTGCATCGGAACAGTTAAGAGCTCTGTGAGATGGAATTTACTGTAATTTTCAGACTGAGCTTGACATTCCTTAAAAGGAAATTATGAAGGAACTTAAAAACAAGGATCCATGGAAAAGCTCAAGGTATTTATTTAAATTACTACGAACCTGAATTTTGTTTCGCTTTTCAACATCATTCTTGGTTATCTCTAAGACAAGTGTCTGAGCCTTTTGAACATGACCACAGTAACCACCGTAAATCAACAATCGATCTCGAATTTTTATGAAAACCTCACCAAGCGTTAGCACCGCCAATGTCGTGCTAACTGCTAGGCTCAAATTGGAGAGGAATTCACGATGAATGCAATGAAGTTCCTGCAGCAAATGATGAATGACTAAGCACTATGGGAAAATTACCTCAATATACTTGAAAATTTCCTCCAATTCCTGCGGAGAAAGGCATTTTGATAGCGGCCACTTATATTTCTAAGGAAAGAACGTCAATTCACACAAAATGCGCCTACCTCAATAAGCATCTTTAAAACATCGACATAATTTTTTTCGGTAGACACAATTTCTTTTATGCAAAATGATCTCGGGGATGTAGGCTCATCTTCCGTCTGTTACAAAAATAGTAGCTTAAATGCAAGAAATTTACCGTCGTAGAGCCCTTCCCACCATGAACGATTGTATCATAAACAATTTCATTTGTTTCTTCCTCCATATCAGCATAATTAGACTCTGCAGTAACCTGCATGTCCTCCCTAGAATTACAATTAATAAATGCTATGTGTAAATACATTGAGGCCGCGATATCTTTAAGATTATTGTAATATTCGTGGGGAACTTGAAGGTTGCCATTTTCAGGTGGAAATCCTCTACCGAAAAGGCATAAGTGAAAAAGCCAATTGCATACGGTATCCCAGAGAGCTGAGCCCGAGGACAACGAGATAGTCGCGACAAAAGTTCAATAACTTTCCCAAAGTTTTTTGCATGATACAAATCACCTGGCTCAATAAGGTAGCTTCTATCAATTCCAAATTCCTCTTCACACAATTTCACGAATAAGCGAATGTTTTTGAAGCATAAAAATGGCGACTGCTGCGTCTGTGGGCTGAAATCCTTCATTTTCCTTGGATCCACTTCGCCATTAGTTAAAGTGTTCAGAAGATTGCAAAGTTTGACACCATCCATAAGAGTCTGAACTAGCTGCAAGCCACAGCCATCTGGCATCAGGGTGGGATGATCATCAGGAATAATACGGCATCGGTTCAACCACTCGGCACACTGTCGCAGATCGCATTCCTCTTCGGACGCAGAATTAGAATTCGACGCAGGCATAATTAAATCGACGAGACAATACCCATCAGATATCGGTGTTCAGTAGAGATTTAAAGTACCAGAGCAACGAAATCTACGTCGCAAACACTATAGCGAGTATAAAAAGCAGATTAATACAGGGACGAATACGCCACCAACAACCCCAGATTTGACGAATAGATAACGCGCAATACCGCACCTGAAACTGGCGCCTCTCGGTCCAAACGACTACATAGACAATTAAAAACTTGTAGGGGCTTTAAATATAAGACGCGACGCAACACTGCAAAGTGCCTTAGATTTTGCTATTTATTTAGCAACAAACGAATATTTCAAAAAAATTAGAGATCGAGCACGCCAAAGGTGAGTTAAGTAATGTACACTGCGCATGTCTTATTAGACGTAATCGATAACCCATTCCGTCTTAGGAACCAAACGCATCTTTTACTTACCTATTTTTCTTAAATTGCTCATAAATTATTAGCAATGACTAGGAACCCACATGCTAAATTTAGGCTTTGTTTATAAAACTATTCTGATTAATAAAACCGAAACGCGCCCTTGATCCTGTCCACAAACATATATGTAGAAGATTGACCACACCCGCATTGCAGCAACACGCAGCAGCCTCCTGCCTTTACCACAGTCTTCATGCCATACAAATTGGCAGAAAACTTAGACGAGGTCATTATTTATGTGGTAGCGGCAAAAGCAGTAGCACAGATAATACGATTCGTGCGCGTTAAGAGTGCGTTTCTTTGCCAAATGTTATAGCTTTTGTCGATTGCTAAACTTGTGCAATCCAAACGACTGTCGGCCAAGCAGTACATCCGCTTAAGCATGTGATGCTGTCATTCTATCAAACTATAACCACTGGTTTAATCAAACGCTTAATTTAAAATTATTTTTTCATCGTTGACCGTGGCTCATTGTTCCGAATTCTTTGGGGCATAAATCGAATTATTATACCACTGTGCAGAACAGCAGTGTAGTACTTTGTTTGTTAGAAATGCCGGTTTCTGTCAAGGTCACAGAGGTGGCCGGACTCCCCTAGCTGCGTGGGCTGGCCTCCGGGCCATGCCAGCAGCCTATTTCCCTCTGTCCGGTGAATATATGTATTCTACTGTAGCGTCCCGAGGCTCCCTTGAAGGCAAAAGAAGGCGGAATGCTAGGGTAGAATATGTATATTCACCGGACAGAGGGTAAAAGGCTGCTGGCATGGCCTGGAGGCCAGCCCACGCTGCTAGGGCAACACGGCCACCTCTCTGTGTCCTTGACAGAAACCAGCAGTTCTAACAAACAAAGTACTACACTACCCTGCCACTTTGCCTTCTTTTGCCTTAAGGGAGCCTCGGGACGCTACAAGCAGTGATTTTTATTTTATTTCGCCGCAATTTGTCGGCCTTAATTCGCAAAGACTTGCTGCTTACTTTTTACCACCCACTATAGATCTGTAGTGTGGAACTTAGTGGACGGAAAACTAGTGCTAACCCTCAAATTTCGATATATCGTAGCACCTACATAATCAGATGTATTTCCATATTTCATTGTGCCATTTTAAAGTCATCCCAAAACTTATCTTGCCTTTACACCTAAAATATTATTGAGTTGCGTCTGCTTGTTGTAAAATATTTTTGTACGTAGAGGATACGTTCTTTTAATAAATTGTCCTACGTTACGCATACAGTAGAGAAAATGTTTGAACTCTAATAACCTTATTATAATAATTACAGTGTATACAAACAAAAAGTCACAAAATCACATAGAAATGGCTTAGAAATGTTTCACCATTTCGACAATTTTCCTGATTGGAGGTTTAATAAAGGACGGGCGATAGGCCTGATGGACGGATAGATTTGAGTGGCTGCGAAATTTGTCCGCCAATACGAGTTACACTGCCGGCCTGGTCGTTGTCTGGTCCGTTTCGTTGTTTACCGTTTTTGGTGTGAAACGCTATTAGACGTGATGAGATGTTTGATTTCACTTGCAATAAAGCATTCCTCAATTGCCAGCATTTTCGCTCTCAATTTTTATCTCTTCTGTATAATTATTGTTTATTTATGGATATTCGCGGGAATAGCTACAGTGTAGCGAATATTTAAGGTTTTATTCAGCAAAAGTATCACGACTTGTCTTTACTGGCTATAGCATCTTCATTTGTCCCCAGCTATGTGGTATATCGTTTCCCCGGCATATGATAAAGTAGCATCTTGCGACTTAATCTTATTTTATTTGTTTCATGTCACTCAAAGATTTTTTGCCTCAACTTTAGCCACCAACATCTTGAGGCCGTATTTCTACAGTATTTTTGCGACATCATTTTGCATACCATATTTCTGCCCTTACTCATTACTGTGTTAATTGACGCCGGTCGCACGTTTATTTAGACGCAACATTTGAGCTTACTATCTAGAAAACAAGTTGCTATTACATGTTTACATATATATATATATATATATATATATATGCACACTTGGGATTTAATGTCAAGAATCTATATCAATCTTATTTGACCGAGCTCCTCCTCATTGTCTTTACTTATCTATTTACATTTAGACATGGCAACCGATCAGGAGCTTAAAATATCCCGGATGACGAAGAGATCAATGAACAAAAAAATATTTAGCCGACCCAGCTACAAGCTTCGGGAATTTGTACTCACTCCTTTTCACATAAAATATTTTGAAGTCAGTGGTGGGGTAAGGCACCTCTTTTGTCCGATTGTGAATTTTAGAATCGGGGAAAAGAAAAGGGCCGCATCTCTCTAGCTCATGTTAAGTATGTAGAGAAAGTCTTAGATGACGATTTAGACAGCAAAAAAAATGTCTTACAGGTACTGTTTCTCATCTTCCTAAACGGTTTCTCTAAGATTGCCTATGTCGAAGAACCAAGTTCGATAAACTGGTTTCTGCTGTATATAGTGGCTCCTACGCTGATAGAACGAGATGATTGGATAAGTCTCATTCGATTTTGTAGGTTTCTTTGGTTGAACCCATTGGTTGCTCTTCATTAGCGAACCTGATTGACGTCTATTTATCGCCTAGTGTGGTTATTCTTAGGAATTTCGCACCCTTACAGTCGCCATTGAATATGAAACGATTTAAGATAATGGATATTGGTACGAAGGAATGTAATCTCCAAGAGATGTCAACAGGTTATAGATTTGATACTAAATTCTGTTAAGCATTTTATTTTACTATATTTGTTCACCTTTAAGCATAGGTTACCCTTTTTTCTTAAGTTCATTCCTTATAGATATGTCTGGATTTCTTGGAACTAATTATTTACAGATCATTACTGTGCTTTTTCAGTGTATTGGTTCTAAAAATTGCATGTTCATGTGTTATTTTAGCAGCGACCCCGTTAATTTCCGCATCCATTTTCGTGATTGATTGTTTTTATTCGGAAACAGCTTCTCTTTCTCGGTCTATGACTAATCCCCACTCTTGCTAGGATTTTGAGGCGTATCGTTCATTTGAACCTTAATCCCTACATTTATCGTATGGCAGTTTTTTTTGACGTGTACCCTAGTGTCATCTCAATGTGCTGATGAATTAAGTACGGAAACAAATGGAATGCAATCTGGATAGGCCACTTTTTGAATTCAGATACAAGAGAGCGGGGCGCTTGCTTTCTGCCACGTTACCATCCTGGTGTGTGGCGTCGACCTGGTCGATACAGTTGCTGTGATGACATCAATCGTCGTTCCCTCGGGTGCCAGCATACCACCGACTCTGGAACGAACACTGACGCATCCGAGGCTCGTCGCTTCTCTGCCTTCCCGGGTTGTCTTTCCCCCGTCACCTCAACGGAAGTCCAGGCGCCTTCTGCGCCCCCCCTAGGTGGTCAACAGTCGGTTGCCGTCCAAGCTCCACCACCTCCTCCTCCTCCTACTCAGGTGCCTCAGCAGTCCGTGGCCCAGCCGATTGCAGGAAAGGTGATGATGGCCACCTCTCCTGCTCCTCCTCCAAATCCCGTCAGCATGTTTACCCAACAGCAAATACTTTTCCAGCAGCAGCAACAGCAACAGCTGTTGCTGGCTCAGCAACACAAGCTGAGCATGCTTGCTGCCCAACCGCATTTGCAGCAGCAACAACAGTTAGCCACTCGACGATCCACAAGACTGCCTCAATCTCCTGGTGGCCAATCCTTTGACTGGGTGAGCACCACTGATGCCCCAACGCCCCCTTTTATCAGTCGTCATTTCCTATTGTCAAGAGAGTTAAGCCCGTGATTTTCCTCTCCAGGCCCTTCGTTTACGTAATGCGTTTATCCATATTACGTAGTGGTCATGAGGTCCCGTGCGCCGCGTGATTATGTGGAGAACTATGAAGTGGTTATTGCCTTAATCCGAGCATACTTGAAGAGGCACCGCCAGTGCTTGTTGGTCACGACCTCTAATTAACTGAAGCACTTACCGCTAGCTTACCTAGGAAAGATTTCGGAGCTCTGGGAGAGTGCCAATTACCTCGCTCAACTTGTGTGGCATTCTCTTGTATGCCTTCCTCGCTTAACTTTAATTGATCGCACTTGATGGCTTGCTGAGTTGTTTTCGGTTGTGCTCTCTCCCTAAAGTGCACTAGACAGTGAACGTTATGACGTCTAAGGGGCACCAAGTTACAAGACGATGGCTTGACCTCATGACACTGGTTATCTGTGACCTACTCTTAAGGTCTTATGTTGTGAAAATCTCACATCCGCTCCTCCATTCATTAGTTAGTTCTCTCCTCACACAGCAGTATGATTGGTATTGCGCGTAGTTTGATTCTGATGCCTCTAGGTCTTTGCTTCTTGTATGCATGCAGGACTGATTAAAATAACCCTCATTGACGGTTTTGTTTTACTTTTCGTCAACTGGCACCCAATTTATGTCCGTTTAATGCAATATTCCGTTCCTCTTTCGGATTTGCGTCCATAGTCGTATTGCATCAATTTCCCTCTTCGCCACACATCTCAGCACAATATTTTCTGGATTATTTACCACGGTATTGTCAAATATGTTTGACTTCTCAGGTTAAATAGTTTGATTTTCTTTGAGGCATGACTTGTGATGAAATTTTGTTTGAGATTATTGACTCTGCTTCTAGTCCTGTAACGGTTACTGGCGTCCGGTGTCAGTAAGTGTGCTACCCCCAAAAGCTTGTTTTATTTTTCGCTCTCTAAATTAGGTTATTTATGAGTCCTCCTTTTATTTGCTTGAAAATTGCTCCTAAATATCCAAAGAGAGAGCTCCGATTACAGCCTTCATGGATCCTTTGTTATTGTTAAATAAGTGCTCTGATACCTCCAACTCTCTTTGACCGAGGGGAGTTATGTGCGATGCTGGGTAAGAGTCAGCATGATGCGGCTCCGAATCCTGTGAGTTGGTTGGCTTTAAGGTAATCTCCCATGCTGGTTTCGCTCCAGTGCATTTACCTGCCATTGACAGTTTACCTATGCATTTTGCGTCTGAGATAGGGGGCAGTCATGCATTCTAGCTGGAAGACTTGCACAGATTCACGGCATAAGGAATTGCACAATTTCATGGGACTGTGTGAAGTGTTTCGTGCTCTCGAAATGCTATCACTTCGCCTTCGTTGTGCTTCTGTGAAGGGTAGCATATTTCAAACATCTCAGGATGTCGCACTCATCCCCAGAATCTAATTTCCAAACGAAACCGTCTTGCTAACATGCCGGTGGTGTTATATTTCATTCTTCGGTTCTCTCCAAGTTCCAGCTATTTGGATGCTTTTGTTTTCTAAGATTTTTCCTTGCGTGCGTGCAACAATCCTGTTTATTCGCATCACTTGCGCTATCTTGAGAATACTTTGTAAAGTTACTGAAAACTTTCTTCTTTTATCGTATGACCGCTCGATCTCCAATCAAATGATCAAGATTCAAGCCTCTTGCCCTAAACTGTCTATTTCCCGAATCACTCCACTACACTTCCTTCGTTGAATGATTTTCTGTCACGCCTTGTCTTTTTCTAGCCCTAATCAACAACTGCTGTATGCTATTGCAAGTTGTTCAGCCGATCTCTTTGAAGGCCGTGCAGCATTCCTTAACTCATCTGCATTCGATCCTCTTTACCAAATCCAGATCTTAAAACGGCACCCCTTGAAGCAATTGATTCAAACTTCTTGTATACTACTCGTGTAGTTTACAGCACATTTGCCCTCCACGGTGCTGCTTCTCCGCACTGAAAATAAACTAAACAAATTGTGTCGGATGAATTACCAATGCTACTTTTAGAATAATTTAACCCATTAACTTTGTGTAGAGAATGTAAATTTTCGTCTTATGGTATGGAAACGATCAATCGTAGTGGAATATTATTCCTCGGTTTTCAGTGGTATGGTGGAACGCACTGATTCTCTCATCCAGCTATCAGAAATGGTTAAATTCATCTCTACTCGACTCCACAGTTATCGGAACGCATTGTCACACTATGTGCTATCAGGTAGTAATAGGAATTTTTATGTGTTGAATATATAGCTTTAACCTTTAACGCCTTTAACTCTAACTGCTCGTGCCTTTCCATAAACCGCTGTTTAGCCGGGAAATTCGTTCACATTCGTGGCGCAATATAATGGACATAACGCCTACCCCCATTGCACCTTAGTATTAGGGTAAGCTTAGTCACTACGGTATGCAGGAAGGCAGCATGGAATTGTGAATTGTACGTAGGGGCTAAAGTTCTAACTAGTCAGTGGGTGCGGTGATCGGTGCGTTTACGCATTCCTAGGCCGTTCCGCAAAAAGCAGGATTGCAAGCCTGAGGCAAAGTACATCCTGAACTTTTATGTTCACCAAACCCATGAATTCACTTGCGTTAAACTCTAGCTACCTCAATCTCGCATTTTAAAGACATTTAGAACCGTGCTTCTTCATGGCTTCCTTTTCAATTTTATCAGTCTACGCAATCTTATCGGTTCATAAAGTGCATTGCAATAGTTCCACATCCATTCACTTGCCTTTTTTCAAAGAAAATAAATGGAAAGTGTTGTTTACTTGCGTTCATGAAAAGTCTCGTCTTTTCTGGGAATACCATCACCTCACCTCGATATTCAATTATGCTCCAATAGCGTCGCTCGGTGATCACCACATCCAAGCTTGGTTTCAATTTCTTTCCTTTTATCGTTTTTATTTCATGTCTCCACAAGCCACCACGCTCACACCACCATGGTAATTGGATTAACCATCTTGCGTCGTCTGTGTTTGTGCACTTATCTAATTATTTTTTGTTTATTAAGTATGACAAGTTTAAATGGCGATGACAGCCACTCCACGCGCCAGGCGTGATCAGGTCTCGCCGACCCAGAGAGCGCGAGTCAATCGACCTTGATTTTAACGTGACCGACTTGAGGGTTTCTTTGCAAAATGCTTCGTCAGTGCCAATTCATTTCTCACTTCCAAGCCGGAGTTTATTTCATTGAACAATCTCACGCCTACCTCAGATTCAACCATCCCATCTGGCTAGCCATTCTGTTGAATTCATCATCCAGTTACCACATTCAAGTGTTGCTCCCTACCTCTCAATCGTCTGCACAAAGATAGTTAAAATCGTTTTCTCGACTGGTTGTTTCCGATCATCTTGTTCTCTGGTGTTGCCTTAAACTCATTAAGTTTCGGAGGGAATTGCGGTGTATTCACCTCACCATTCAACAATACTTCGCCTACTTCATTTGCCCACATGATTCTGGAAGTTGTATCACGGTCGAGTTAAAATTGCAGCATTGCTGAACCTTATTTTTTTGATGTACACACCTGATTACTCTGGCTCAGTGCCTTCGGTGAGTTCTTGTTGGCGTTCGATCGTCTTGCGCATCACGCAGCCACCCATAATTCTGCTACCTGTCTACTGCCCACTGCAAATTCTCTTTCCGTTGCCTTCTTCTAAGTAAATCAATTGGCATGCTTGAGGGCATCGGCTCTCTCTCTCCTCCTATTATTTGAAACGCAGCGACTGATGTTGTGAGGGCCTTTTTTCTTCTCTGATTTGAAAAGACTGCCACTGTCGCGTTGAGCTCCCCACCTCCATCTTTTGCTGCCACTGCCGCTGTGGTCTGACAGTGTGGGGTAAGGTAATTGGGCTATCCAGTCGCGTGTGTGTGTGGCTACCAATGGGATTTGGACCTTGCCAACAGCACACACTGCTGCTTCTGGGATCTGCCGACGGTATTATTTTGTTTTTCTTCTGCAGTGTCCTTTTACTCCAATATATTATTGCTCCTTTTTCCAGTGGAGTTCGAGATGCGCAGCTGGGATTATGCATGCTGCATCATTAGTGCCTAATTCATTCGGTCGCCTACACTAGGTCCAGTTAAACACACTTCTCTATCCTGCTCTCGACTAGTTTGTCGCCTGTTTAAATCCGGGTTAGATGTTGGTGTTCCTCAGTGCCATCTTTTTGCGAACTCACTTCGTGAGATGAAACAAATTTATTGGCATTTGGGGAGGTCTGAAATCTACTCAAAATGTGTGTTTTCGGTTGCCAGTTTTGAAAGTTATTTCGCGACGGTGCTTCTAGCATGACTCACAGGAGGGTGCTTTTCATTTAGCACTACCAATACATTGGTGCTATATCTTATTGATACTACTCTTTTTTTCCGAATTCACAAATCGGTACTCCGTTTCGGTTTCATAAAAGTCGTTTCTTTTTAAATTCACTTTGTTTTTAGCTCTAACTCGGCTGGGTGAAGTAACTGTGTCTGTTTGTCAGTCCGGGGTAAACGTTAGTGGTGTCATGTGTGCTCCATCATACGACCTTATTCACCTTGCTGATAGCATTCGTTAACGCTTTCCTGGGCTAGGTTGCCCACTTTATAGGGCCCGTTTGAAGTTGTCTTGTCTTATCACCATGATTTACCTCTACGAAGGCTGTTTACGCAATCCAGTCTTTACGATTCCCCCCTCCGCTTCCATCTACTGGGACTAGTAATCAAATTGGTAGTTATGCGGTGCAGTACTAACATGCGTGGAATTGGCATTTGGAGGGTTCGAGCGTCAAGCATAAATGGGGACTCGCGTGTCAGTTTGATTTGAAGGGAGGTGCCTTCACCTCACATTAAACATGACTTGGCATGCTAATGAGTTGGCTCGCCCCCCAAATCAGTGATAAATCTGTCTCACAGTGGAATTAATCCGCTATGCCTCCATAGCTCGGTTACGTGGACCACAAGTGTTTAATCCCGCTGGCATTTGTTGCCTTAATATAGATGTGTGAAATTGTATCCACTAGCAGGGTAACCAGATTGGCACATTCATCAAAATGTTACGTCATCGCGAACAATGCGTGTTCACTGGCGAAGTAACTGTCCTGTTTATCTGTTCTGCCCCCTTCCGTCCCCTCCTTCCTGCAGTCGACAAGATTCAGGCTGGCTTCCTTCTGGGTCGCAGGGTTGGCGCATGTTTGCACAGCCAACAGCTCGGCTCCCGTTTGTTTACGCTAGCCCATGGCCATGTACGTGTAATCCCACACACACACACGCATGTGGGCCTAGTGGTGTGTGTCTAAGTCGACTCCCCTCATAATTTAACAACAGGTGGCTGAATTGACTTCGAACAGGACCTGGTAGCAATTAATCTTGTGTTCAGTGGCATTTCCCAGCCTTCATTTCCTTTAACGATAACCAAAATTACCTTGTAGCTTTAGCTGCCTCCATTGTTACTCAGCTCTTTCTTTGTCACCTAGTTCATTATTAATTCATCCCTCTTTTCAAATACAGTCACAGCTGCTGTGACATGCGTAACGCAAATCGCCGGTTCACTGAGTGTTCTTGGTGTCGCATTGAACACATCTTCAATTAGCGTACTGCCACCTCTAAGTGATTCGGTTACTGCGTATTTACTTTTCTTGAAGCTGTCATCCAGCATTATGCGTAACTACGACACAAACATAACAATCCGACATGTCTTTTAGAAATTAGCACGCCAATAATGCCTGCACTCACACACGCAAAATCTCGTACCATAAGAATTACCGCAAATGAATTGTACTAATTACTGGGGTAAAAGAGGGCGATATCCCCCATATGAGCAAGCACAATCTTCTTCTAGAGTAATTGCTAAATTGGTATTTCCGGTATGATCGAATTCCTCCGTTGCTGTCGCCGACTGCATTAATGCGTTCCGCGATTTTTCCGGAAGCGACAAAAAGCATACAGCTATGCATTTGTGTGAGGATGCGAAGCGCTGAGCACAATTTGTCAGCCGTGGAGAGATGCTGGGAAGATGACGGCCTCATTTTGCCGCCTTTTATAGGAGGAGAATGAAAAGACCGTGATCGCCGTACACAACTACAATCCCGTGCGTGAGAACCAGCTGCCTCTACAGAAGGGCGAAAAGTATTATGTGGTGAATGACAGTAACGCGCAGTGGTGGTACGTACGCAATATGGCCGGTCAATCCGGCTATGTGCCCACAAACTACATCCACAAGCCAAATAGTCTCAACTCTTTCGAGTAAGTCAACTTCACTTCTTTACCACCTGTCAACTCCGCTCGGATCACATTTCAATAAAAACTAGTTTAACAGATTTAATGTGTTAATAATTCGATTGCAATTTTGATCGTTTTAAACCTTTGAACTTTGAGGTCATTCAAATCGTCAGTCCAACAAAATTGCTCCTGTTGCTACTTTTCGGTGGGACATTTATTGGCTGGAGCCGAGCTTTTTCACCCTAAATTGTGTGAAAACTAAATGACACAAAGTTTAAGTAGGCAAGATTTTCTTGTTTTATTTCGACGCTGATTCACCCTGATTGCAGTTGGTATATAATTTTGTCGTTAGTATCGTTAATAGACGACTGAAACGCGGTAGGCCTGCTTTACTCGAACGAAAAGTGATTAGCTGCGACTTCTGAACTCCACTTATCGGCAGTGCATGGAGTGCTTGCGAATTTATGCTGTGCTGCATGCATTTTGTGTTGTGTTGTTTACTTAATGGGTTTTGGAAGTTTAAAAGGTCATTGTGGTGACAATCTTGCTTAAATCAGTCCCTCTAGAGCTCCCCACACCAACACAGGGCTGGCATGCATCGAATGACCTCATCGCCAGGGCTAGACACGCATTTGCCCTCAAATTGTCCCACTTTTGGCTAGAGATCTTGTCCATGCTTAAAATTTTATGTCTCCCAGAAGCACGGGCTGCAACTTTTTCCACTTTTTAACATGATCTCCCGATCACTTTTTTAAAAGGGTTATTGTTATTTTTGGCATTGTTCAGACAGAAGGCTCACGCACCTGGCAGCAAGAAGATTCTCGGACTTTACAGGTTAATTAAAACCATTGAAAGTGATTTGGTGATGGATTAAGCTTGGTTGACTGCACACTAATGCCCTATATGCTTGTTTTTCACTCATTTGCGCAAATCACATTCACAAGCTTCATGCCGTTTATTTTTTTCACCAATCTACCTCTGTGCGTTGCTGGATGCATACTGATTTATTTGATAGCATTATTCTGTCTCCCGTGTCAAGAAAACTTATGCTGGTGATAGGAATTTGTAGGGTGGCAAATCCCCATATTGCCCATTTCTTTGCGCTGCTGAAGGGCCAAGTGAAGGAACATAAAAATGCCAAAAAGTAATGTTGCACGACCGCACGTTTTGTAACGAAAACATAGTTTCATTCCTTCGATTGCGTACAATCGTTTGTTGATGAAGGTGATATTAGAAACGATGGAAACAGTGTGTCCTGGAAAAGTACATGCTGACTTGGGGATTAAGTGCCTTCTGCGGCATTAAAAAGCTACTCCCTTACAGATTCCAGTTCAGCAATGTTATCGTAATTGAAATAATTAGAGCATCCTCAAAGCTGGGTGTGGTGCCGCGCTGCGATCCCTCACCAACTTTTTCCTGCACGTGGATTTGACTCTCAGTTGAGCGATCCAATGGTGTTGCAACTTTGTATACCTACCTCTCGATTGTGTGCTACTTAGGCATTGCTTTACGATGAAGTGGTATTGTTGAAAACGTGCACTCTGTGCTCAAAATTGCTTTACAAACCGCATTCTTTTCTAACAATTCCAATACTTTTTCATGCTCTCTTTGCACCTATGGCAAGTAAACTGTAGATTTTTCTAACTAAATAAATTGCAGATCTGAGCTTTTTATTTTCAATTAGCGCAGGGTTATGATATTGTGAGTTTGGTGTTCCCCTTTTTGTAACACTGAGAATATGGAATAGCCCGACTGTGGTGTTCGACGAAATACCCGTAGGTTCCTTTCGTTCTCCTACAGTCCTCAAAATCGCCATGTTTCTGTACTGTCGAAATTCGGGTGCTACTGGCTGCCCGAGATAAACTCAAATGCGCACCTTGGCTGCTTCCCTGAGATGCAAATAGAAGCTAAATTGCATCATTTTCCGCCGCTATTCTTACTCCATGTGCGCGTTGTTTGCGGTACCATTAACTTAGTTTTATTGCTGCAGAGGAAAAAAGCAGATTTTGTGCCACCTTTACATCAGAAATTGTCATTTATTTACGCGTTATCGTGAAAAGCAGGCGTCGTTAGATTTGTTGTTATCGCTTTCAAAAGTGATTAATAATTAATAGTAGTTAATTGCTATTATAACTGCTACTTTGTATTTTGCTCGACAAATCATGTCCGGCTCTTCATCCCTTTTAACTGTCCTTTACGCTTTAATAAACTCAACGCTTTATTTTTACTACTCGGTAATTTACTTGATTTACTTCCACCCGATTCGTTGGAACGAGTGATTATTCGAATTGTTTTACGTGTTGGAATTCAGTAGTAATATGTATGCGTGTAGGCCAGTTACGCTGATATATCTGGGGAAACTTTCTAACCAGAATCTAGCCTAAGCCGAAGCAGAGGTCAGGTTAACTGGGGGCATGTCGGTGACTTTCTGCCGCCCTAAATATGAATTATGTTGGCTTTCCATCGACGAAAGCAACCACTACATGCAATACTTTATCTCTGCTTGTATTTCTTTTTCCAAATTTTGGTCCACTGATCGCAATGTTTTAGCTTTAAAGCCATTTCGCTGATACTCTGACGCTTGCCAATCGCAGAGCCGAAACACAGCGCCTAGACTCCCTTTGGCCATGCATTAGTGAGATTTCTCCGCCTTTTATTAGCCAGTTACTTCCCACGCAAAATTTTAAATTTCACTAGATTGAGGGCTGTGTGGGTAGTATGTATATGCCGTACCGTAGTATGAACTTCCTCTAGTGACTTTACGATGCACCAAGTGGTGTACAAAAGCATTATGTCCGTTAATTCAGAAGTCCGACCTTTCCTTTACAGTCGGGAGTGAAATCCCTTTTGTGAGTCCGCGTTCTCGTTGACTGTGTATTCGAATTGTTTATTTTCTGATTCGGTTAATCACTTCTTGTGGTCTCCGCGACCACCTAACAGTTTTGCTTGGGCTATTTCTCCTTTCACCTCCACACGCGAGACATTCCATTGCGAGGAGTTCTGGATTTTGTTTAGCACAGTGAAATAATGCAAATTTAATTTTTTTTTGCCTTATGTAATTTTGATGTTGTGTGCACTTTTTCAACACTCTCCCAGAGTATTCAACGTTTCAATCAAATTCACAAATGACATTTATTCTCCTCCTGCATGCCTGAGTGTGTGGTCAAAATTGCCATTTACTTTTAAAACCGAACGTGTTCATGGGAATGTTGAATCACATGTTAAGACAGGTAGAATTCCAAGACATGGGGGGCGCACTAGAGAGTGAGGCGATCTGATAAGCTTTGATCTTCAGACATCAAAAACAAGCTGAACTGACGCGTCCAGTCGTTAGGTTTACTTGTAGCTTGTACATTTCTTCAACTGTTTCAACTTAGAATCTGATTGAAGCTTAACTTTGATGCATTTATATTACTTTTGTATTATCTAGCTGGTATTACAAAGATATTACTCGTCAGCAAGCTGAGGCGATTCTTTTGGAGGAGAATCGGGAGGGCTGTTTCCTGGTTCGAGATTCGGTGAGCAAGAAAAACACCTATACTCTGTCGGTAACCTCGAAGGATCCGGACGTGTAAGTGCTTATTACCATTACTGTTAGAACTTCTTTTAACGACCAAGTACAGAGCCTTAATGGAGTGTGTTGATTGTTTTTTTGTAAACGCCATGCTCTTGAGCGAATGTCAACGTCCCGCTTGATAAAGGTTTTTTTTGAAGTCTTCATTGTATTTCTAGGATTCTTCTCATTCAAACTAACAGTGTTGACTGCTTGTTGGCCGAATTTAAATACTGGTTCATTTTTCCTTTTCTTGAACTATCGCACCTAAGTGCGAATTATCATGGAAATGTATTTTTTCCCGTTACCTCCAGCTATTAGCTTATCTCTGGGTTGCTTGTTTCATCCTTCCTCTTGGGCTCGTTTCCTCAAGCATTTCAACTTCCAAATCGCTGGACGGACATTTTCCACTAGTTCTTGCAGCTTCTCCTTTGTCTCCATTGGCGAACGTGATTGGGCGCATCATTCAGTGATTCATATTTCGACGGTATGCTCGTGCCCATGCTTGAGTCAACCATCAGCTTAGCAACACCGATTGAGGGTTATTGCCCCAAAATGATGTGTTTACAGGCTCTATCGATGCGTCCCCACTTCACTGGTAATCCCTGCCGTTGTTTACGTTCCTGCCTGAATTTGTTAACGTCCGTCCCTAATAACCGCTCCTCGAAATCGACTACTTTATGGTGGACTTTTTCACTCTCTCACAACTTACGTCGGTTGGCAGATTTTATTTAGGAGGAATTAGTTAACAGAATTTGTTCTAAAAATTATCCCATTTGTCCGGGACCTTTTTATCGGTTCTTCAGTTGTTAAACTGTGTAAACGTTTCGGTCAGCGTCTCTACAATCTTCGCGTTTGCTAGTTGGAGTTCTCACTGTTTTCACTTTCTATGGTAGAAGTACCAGAGGTTGGACTGCTCTTAGCATGCCTCAGCCTCTGAAACGGTCAAGCAACTGCCTTCGTCCCACGTGCCCAAGGGGCAGCTCTTGGGTTCTGTCCCAGCTGCTAATTTAAGTAACCACTTGCGCTCCCGCGTTCGATGACTAACGCCAGCGAATGCGTGTGCGTCCGTGTTGAGTGCGGAGTGCGCGAATGCGCACGTGGGTGACACCTTACACCAAATCGGCCTCCTATTGGCTCTTTTGTCACCTACCCTCTCTCTCCTCTCCCTTACATGACTCATTCTTGGCTTTGTGGTCTGCGCTGCCATTATCACACATTACCCCGCATGGATAAGAAATTCAGTTTTTACGATGCCAGAGTGATTATGTAAATCGGTAAACATGGAGGAGGTGAACACTGAGTGATGCTTAGAAGAGTTTAGAGAGAAGTGAAACTAGTGCGAATCAGTTTATGTAACGACTTGTTCACTTCATCGCTGCTTTGGATTGCTTTCATCGCATTTTAGCACCAATCAGATTAGTTCTACGTTCTGTGTCGTAATAAAAATAGAAGTATTAACCGTTTAACTAGAAATGTTTGCATCCTTACTTGGCAGGATGAGCGGAAACACAGGTTAGAGTGGGTGGTTTGGGACAGTTTTTACGGGTAAAAAGGTCTGAGCCCTTGAGAACTGTCCTCTTCTAACTTTTAAACACGGTTAGTCGCTTAACGGTATTTTTTTGAAAAGGGGATTGCACATCTAAATCTTGTAGCTCCATGATCATTTGAAAGTCACCGTTTTTTTGCCATTAGGCAACAGTTGCTGCTAGCATTGACGTTAGCTTGACAGGGTGACGAAGCTTTTATTGGTGTATTTACAAATTCTGTGTTCGCAGGTTTCCCACAGTGGCACTGGCTTACTCACACTTTATTTCAACCGGCATCACTTTGTGTCCTGTTGCGGTGCTATGCTAGGGCAGATTAGTAATGGCACTGTGACCATGGGAATAAGTTTTTTATTGATAGTGGAGTGCTACATTTCGCTTACTCACTAGTTCGGAATTTTTTATGATCTGTTTCAGTGCTGGTAAGCTGCGAGTACACCATTATCATATCCACCGGACAGAGGCAGGCACCAATCTTTCCAATGGCCATGCCAATGGCGGGGGCCCTGGTGTCCCAGCTAACGGCAGTGCTGGCAACAGTGCTCTCACCAATGGTGGCAACGGTGGACAGGTGAACGGTGGAGTGAACACTGGGGCTGGTGCAGGCAGTGGCGGTGAGGCGCAGTTCTACCTCTCGGAGAAGCACGCCTTCCCGACCATTAGTGAGGTGATCCACTACCATAAACACAACTCCGGAGGGCTGGTGGTGCGCCTCCGCTCTCCCCCTGTCAAGGACCGCGAGAGTCCTGTCACCGCCGGAATGGGTCTCGACGAATTCGAACTTGATCCCGCCGAACTGCAAATCGATCCCGAGCCCATTGGCAAGGGTCAATTCGGGGTACGGATTATCATCCTCACCTTGTGTGCCTCAATAACCACTGTCTTGTGGTTCATGGCTAGATTTGCGGTCTCCTTTCATTTTAAGTATTTTATGTACTGTATCGATGTCTTACAAATGGCTTTTTGGAAATCTCTCCCTCCTTTTTTCTGTCTTATTGGGTCACTTCGTTCGCTATTTTCCTAAAGCTTTAAATTAACTATTTTCGAATCACGGCTATGGGGGAAACACTTCACTTTTCTCTTTTCATATGAACTCCATCATCGTCGTATGCGACATTCAATATACTCTTTTCGTTTCAAAGGTTGTCAAACGAGGAAAATTTCGTAACATTCCAGTTGCAGTTAAGCAAATGGTCGAAAACGCGATGAACGAGGAGGACTTTATTGAAGAAGCAAAAAATATGCGGTCAGTTGGCTTCATTCACTTTTTTGTGAAACTATTTGTTATGTTTTGCTCAAGTCAAAACCTTGTGTCCTCTTAGCCAATTTCTAAGGCCACCTAATGTGAAATAGGGAAAAAAGACCCTTCTGAAATTGAATAACTTTTTTGGGAGGACTTTCCCAGTAGGCTGGTTGAGTGATGTCTAAAAATGCACCTTATCCACCTTGATATAGTAAACAGTCCTTTCTTAGAGGAGGAAACCAGTCGTAATGTGACGCTATTTGCTGACATAAATGATTAATCTACGATGAATATGAAACATATTTTATGATCCCTATTTTGTAGTTGAGTTATCATCGTTTTCTTAAATCAGCAAGTAATTTCTCCTCTCTCTTTAGATTTCTTAATCACCCCAATCTTGTGCAGTTATTCGGCGTTGTGTTGAAGAAACGACCCATCATGATTATTACGGAATATATGAAATACGGTAAGGTGCCACGCTGACATTTGGCTAATTGGGCGTCTCCGTGCCCCCTTGTGCATGCGTTAGAGCTAGTCATCAGCATGATCATTCCGAGTACAACGCATTCCTTCCGACTGCTCCTCTGTGTGTGTGTGTGTGTGTGTGTGTCTGGCTGCCCTTCTTACGCCGTAACTAATTTCACTATGGCAGTTGCTGCAACATCCCAAGTCTTCCTCTAAGTCGTAACAAGATAAAGAAGTAGAGAGGAGCATGCATTACTGACGTATAGAACTGTTGAGAGGTCACTAGCGTGACCTGAAGCCAGTGCTGCAAACTGGAAGTACAACCTGCGGAGACTGAATTGCCCGTATGGTTAAACAAAATGTTAAGCCATTGCTTACTTCTATGGGATGGGTGTCTAAAGCCACGTTTTCATGATTTTTGTTGGCATTCAATTGAACTGCTTTTTATGGACCTTTTCATTGCTCATGCCTACCCATCGTTCACAACACGTTAGTTTGTTTAATCTTCAGTTCAGATCGTGTTCGTTTATGCGTGGGTGCTAATTATCCTCTGGTGGTCATGATTAAGATCAACAAGTCCAAAAATCTAACGCGCAGCACCTTCTGCCCGCTGATGATCAATTTAGCCTATTGTTGAAGAATATTACAATTAGTTCTATGTCCCAGTGCGAAACAACAAACAAGACCAATGCCTTTTTGCGCTAAGGCTAACCTTTGTCGTAAATCACACTTGTTCTAATCCGAATATTCCATCTTACTGCTCTCTATGGGACTTCGAGGCATTCATAAAGAAGAGGTATATCTCACAATCTGAGCAACGTTTGGTCGGCTCAGTCACAATATTAGCGATGGTGGTGTGCACTATTGTTTGTAATCTCTCAAAAATTTGCAATCCCACCCAGCTCCCAAAACACAGCTTAGTCCGGGTGCGCATGCGTGTACCAGGATGGGACACGGGGAAGAGCTGAGAAAAAGAAAAATAACATCAGTCGCGTTAATTCACAGGCGGATGATTCATACCTATAATTTTGTATTTGCTCGCCTCCTCTCCCACCGTCTCCCCTCGCGCCTCTTCATAGTGTTCCTAAGCCTCATTTCAATACTCCGATAGGATGCAAACCTGCAGCAAGTGACATTTATTTCAAATGTCCTCTCAATCGCACTAAGCTTTCTTCTAGGGGTGTGTGTGTGTGTGTGTGTGTGTGTGCCTGTGTACGCGCCCCCATGTGGAATCGTGCACACGTGTGGGCCTCGTTATCCACTCTGCTCTCCCTACATCACACTGTGCAACATGGTCAATAGTTAACAACAGTGCGAAATCCTACTATTTCTGTCCCACCAATCGGTGTGTTATAGAGCCTTTCGTTCGAATCGCTGCATGATTGAGGTAAATGGGTCATGAAAATTTGACAGTTGGTGCGGTTATGCTTTATGTTCACAAGACTGGATACAACGCTGCCTCCTTTTTATTACACAAACGACGACGATGGCTCATAAGTTAACCTGCACATCGCACCCATGGGAGAGCAGTGGTTGTTGTAGGGGTTATTATTGTAGATCCAAAAATAGTGGTCGTTTACTACTTCGGGTGATCAGTTAACGCCTTTACGACCCAGCATTATTGCTCATTTCGCCTCTGTTTCTCTTATTTTATAAGTAGCACTAGTTGTTTTTAGCTGTTAAATTCAACTGGGCGTTTGCCACTTTACAAATGTGCTAGTTTAGAAAAATTGGCGGTAGTGCGATGTCACCATCTCGAGGTGCACTACAGCATTATTTTCTGACTGATTTTCCTTTACATAAACATTTACTTTAGCTCAGATTCATAAAATATGGCCAACCTGTTCTCATGCTGCATTGTGTCAACAATCATCGGTAGTTTAACTATGAGGTACTTGCCTGACTGTCCTGACTTGGTCACATACATGCAGTTTTATAATTCCTTTTTACTGGAGTGGTATTCTCCTGGAGTGCTTTATGTCCCGCTGGAATGCTTTTCTTTAGTGCTATTTGGTTTCTTGGCTGGTAGGGTCACTACGAGATTTCCTGCGCCAGCGCCAGTCGCAGTTTTGCAATCGCCCAGTGGTGCTAGCGGATATCTGCGCCCAAGTGGGTAATGGGATGGCTTATCTAGAGCGTGAGCAGTTCGTGCATCGAGACCTGGCCGCGCGCAACTGTCTGGTCAAGTCAGTTTCCCGCAATTCGGTAGTAGTCAAGGTGGCCGACTTCGGCATGGCCCGCTTCCTCCTCGACAACGTCTATGAGCCCAGCGCTGGAACTAAGTTCCCTGTCCGTTGGGCCGCTCCCGAAGTCTTCCAGTCCATCTACACTGACAAAGCTGATGTTTGGAGCTTTGGTAAGTGTGGGATTCCCCCTGTTTTCTGGACTTTGAATCTTTCCACCTTAGGGCCATCTTGTGCAGGCCGTATCCTTGAGTTAACGTTGCAATTTAAACTGCCATTTAGTTTAAAATTAAGTAGGAGACGGTGGGACAGCGCCGAATCAAATGACTGTGGTGCACAGAATGGTGTTTCGTCAACTAAAACTGACATCATGACAGCGATTAGAGTGTTGATCATGGCTCTTCGAGATGCGATTTGATTTGAAATCGCGAACATTTAGCACGATTGTATTATTTGCGTGAGAAACTGGAACTGGCAGTGAGTGGGAGTCACGCTGCGGTCACCATCCCGTTGACGTTCGGTTCGGAACACAACTGTTAGCGTCTGGGGTGACTGGTGTCATGCTGACCTATTACTTGGGGTCGCATGAGGATGCGTGCATTTTGTTCCAATAACATATTTCCTAGTTTTTTAACAACTAGTCGTTAACAGAATTTTATCTGTTCGGATTCCCAATCGGGGCGTTAGTATTTACGTTTCAATGCCCACTTCCACGACCAACTTTCTTATATGACTGGTCGTCCAGGTTTCCATTTAGCCTCGGTCACTTTGGAGCATCTTTTTGAAGCCACCGTGCCTACTGCGCCGCCACTTGGACTGATAAGGGAACGCTCCATTCAGCGTTAAAATACTATTTTACAGATGGTGTACGTGCGTGTTGATGCATGTTTTGCAATTTTTTTCAATGAAACCCGGTCTTAACATGGTAAGCTCAGCTACCACATCAGTCTGGCTGTTAACCCTTCATCTCAGGATACACAATCCGTAATTTTACAGTTCCGCTTAAACCCGAGCATTTGCGGACTCGCATGATAATATAAAGAAAGGGTGCTTTGCTGCATTTGTCAAACTTTCATCATTATCCTTTCGGCATTCAGTCGTCAAGACAACAGATCTTTAACTGTGTCGAAGAGAATGTGATACTACCACCGTTACATCGATAGACATGCCCGCTTGCACGCGACATTATCGACAGTGCTTCCTTTTTGTAAATTCAGGCGTTCTTATGTGGGAGGTGTTCACTTATTGCCTGGAGAATCCCTACCACGGGATGAATAACTCGCAAGTGTACCAGTTCATAGTCGATGGGGGACGTTTGCACAAACCGGCTGTCTGTCCCGACCGAATCTACGTTCTTATGCTCGAATGCTGGCAACACGTGAGTTTTCCTATCGTCCTTCTACTTAGCTATTTTATATGGCTCTGACACATACTGAAACGGACTTAGTTAAATGCGCTAAGTGTTTAGAAATTAATTACTCATGGTTATTTATTCCTAACTGGGAGTTGACTACGGTAATGGGTCTAACCGAAGAACAAGTTAACGTTGCAAGACTCCCTCCATAGGATCGAAATAGACGTCCAGCGTTCGAGTACATCTGTCAGAAGATCGGTGACTACTTGGATCAGAACTGTGAAAACTGATCCTCTTTGCCTCGCCACATATCTGCTTCACCATAATCCACGATTGGCGCTGTCAAAGACCGCCTCCTCCCCCCTCTCCTACAGTTTCTCAACGCATCAATCGTCCTCGCGAAAACTGCTCCTCCCTCGACTCCGCCCATCCACTCGTTGTGGCCGTCTTCTTGCGCATTTTCAGTTTTAATCAACTCTCTCCCACTCTCTATCCTCTTCTCCTATTTCTGCTCCCCTTCATTTCTCCTCCATGGAGTTGACTATTTTTCTAAGTCAAATGTGTACGTGAGGGAAAGGAAGGTCACTCCTCTGTCACCACGCATTCTCTCGCGTGAAGGAGGTCGTGAGGCTGTATATATGCATTATATCTATGAAATTTCCCATTAGTTCCTGAAGAAATCTGTCCTTGCGGGGAAATGCTTAAACAGCGATTCTCTTCCGTGCTGACTGAATGAACGCTAAGGCAGCTTCATTCATGCCTCCTTGTAAAACGGGGGAAGTGACGCCATTGAATATTTCATTCATACGCAGAGTACTGTGTACGCTGCGTCATGAATGAGTCAGAAAACGTAACAAGAGCGGTTCTAAACTCGGGGTCGGTTCATCGCCGGCGTGTGCCACCGGAGCGGGGACCAACTTGCTCTCTTCAGTGATGCGAAATGCCTTGTTACTTACGTTAGTCAGTAGTAGGGTCGGGAGTGATCACAGCAAACACCAAGGCCAGATCAAGCAAGGCAAAATTTATCTCGGTGAAAAAAATTACAAAATACGGGGGGAGTGTGAACCTAAAGCAACAGACGAGAGCATCAGGCAAGTAACGGGTCCCACAGGGGGTCCTTTGGTCACATGCCGTCATAGATGGATCTGTTGGCGCAAAACCTACTTCCTTATGGGTTTGTTAAATTAGGCGTTCACGGAAGAAATCTTCAATGGTGTCGGTGTCCCAGGTCTCAATGGCATAACTTTCTTGAGCTTCGCCTCCTTCTTCAGTCATAAGAATAGCTGTAGGGGGATGACCGGACTTGGCGATGAATTGGATGTTCGGAGACTCCGAGATTCTATCCACGAAGGCTTAACGACAAAAAATAGCGCAGATCAATTATTCCTAAGTGCCACTTGGATAAATACCATGCGCAATAGAATTGGAGGTGATGTCTAAGGGTTTACCTTTGACTTGCGGATATCTCCTTAGGGATCATCCACACACAACTATGGCACCGTAGGGATATTTCTCGAAAAGGAATAATTAACCACCGCAACATACTCTCGGAGTGGGTGCTGTGTGCCCAGCATCGCAGCATGCTAGACACGATTCTCTCAGAGGATTTAATCCGAAGAGGTTTAATTCTTTGCAATATATGCAAGACAATTCGTCGGTGTAACCCAATCTTCTGCATGACTCATTTGACAAGGTAGTATTTATCTGAAATATTGAGCTACACTATTTGCTTACAAAGACTGTGACGTATGCGATAAAAACACACACATAACCATCGGACGGCCTCATCCCTTTAAAAGCGGCGGGTGACAGCTGGCACATTCTTACCACCCGATTCAAACAACCTGGGGCTCTCTAAAATATTTTTATAGTTGGGTTAAACATTTAATGATGCCGTCAGTTGTTTGCAGGATAAAGCCATTTGCAAGTAGTTTGTGTTTTTAAAGGCCAAATAATTGCTTGTAAAATGGCGCGATAGCTAAAAAAATACCGGCTAGAAAAAATGGTTTGAGGACGACGGGATACGTTAAATTATTCAGGATTATGCGTCCAGCATGAGTTCTATAAGAAAGGTTGGTACTGAATTGTTATAGAAATTCAAGCTTTTACCCAGATCAGAGGGTGAGTCCTATTCCAGCAATTATGATACCATCAAATGCAAAAATCCCATTCTCTTTGCAGAAGCGATAGCTATAGTCAGCAAGAGAGATGATCAGAGCCTAAATTCAGCCATTCTTTTCTAGAGAGCTTTTGAATCTCAGCATAGTGCAGTTGTAGAGGATTCCTCCTTTCCCTTCTGATAGCCCTCGTTAGCAGAAGTCTGAATACGCTTCGACATATTTACTATAAGAGAGAGAGGGTACAGCGAGGCCTTGTGAGGGAGTATAGGACAGGGATAAGTCACGCTCCTGGAAGTCACCACGCCTCTCCGCTACCAGGTCCAAATTTTTCTCCCGCCTCTTGTCTACAAGGCGCATTTAAAGAACATAAGTATTATAACAGTGGATCCAATGTTTCTCACTTGTTCTCCGGGTATGGGCCACCGATTCAGAATCATAAGTATAGGAGGGCATCTCATGTTTGAGTATTGTGAGTAGCACTTAAGACTTGTCAAATTGTATGGAGAATTAGGATTAAGTTCCCCCATACGGAACCATGATATCTGTTCACGCAATTAGCTGTATTAAGATGACCGCTTATCACCCGAAGGCATAGTAAGGTAAAAGTGGTTTACACTTGCACTCCCAAGTATGCTGTCAAGCTGAAGCAAGATACAACGATACGAAAAACCCTTTGTAGCGTCCCGAGGCTCCCTTAAGGCAAAAGAAGGCAAAGTGGCAGGATAGAATATATATATTCACCGGACAGAGGGAAATAGGCTGCTGGCATGGCCCAGAGGCCAGCCCACGCAGCTAGGGCAATATGGCCACCTCTGTGACCTTCACCGAGACCGGTAGTTCCAACAAACAATGTACTACACCCTTGTTATTGGGTATGCATCAGGGTCGGTTGATCAAAATCATTCTCTTCAAGCCTTCGTGGTGAATTGAATTTACAATCTATGAAAATCGGGGAGCCCGTGTATTCAAACATACACTGACACGAGTGTCGAATAAATGGAATTTTCAGTGCTCAACTAAATCTGCCTTGTGCTTATCCCTTAATTGAATTTGCAAATGAATTTCTTATAATGAGGAATGTTGAACCATTGCGTCCAGTTCCCCGTAAAATCATTATTACTTACAAGAGTATTCAAATACTTTGTCTTTAGGGCAGTCTTCGGACGCTACAATCAGCACAGCACATTCAAACAATTGGAGAGGTTGTAGCGTCCCGAGGCTCCCTTAAGGCAAAAGAAGGCAAAGTGGCAGAATAGAATATATATATTCACCGGGCAGAGGGAAATAGGCTGCTAGCATGGCCCGGAGGCCAGCCCACGCAGCTAGGGCAGTACGGCCACCTCTGTGTCCTTGAGAGAAACCGGCAGTTCTAACAAACAAAGTACTACAAGGTATTACAATCCTCGTATCGTGTTTCGTTCCATTGAATTAGAGCTCGTGATTCCTGGCTTTGTATCAAAGTGGCGTTAAATGCATGGAAGTAAGACAGGCAAACGCTTTCTGCTTTTAAGACAGGCAGTAAAGATTTGAAATTTAATGCAAACTTTATTTACTTCCCCCTTCTAACAAGACCGGTGCGAATAATCGCCCCAAAACATCGTGAACCTCTGTGCTTATGTAGCGTCCTGAGACTTCCCTGAAGGCGAAAGTAGATGTAATACTCGGATAGAATGCACACTATTGACGCACAGATGGGATTGGGGTTGCTGGTGTGATGTGGGTCTAGGACACTCCACAAAGGTACAATGGCGGAGCCGGGAGCTAAACAATTAATTACCGTATTTAGATTGTGTGCGGAATTCGTTTGTCCAAGATGACAATGTAAAGTATCTTTTGGAACCCTCTCACCAATTTCGCCTTTGAAGTGTATTAATGCTGCCCAGATACTTCTCTGCATGGTTTTAAGCTTATTGCTACTTAGGTGCATTTCAGGCATCTGAGTTCAGGGTCGGCCTTGCATTTCGTTTACTGTCCAACGCTAATAGCAGATTGGTGTCATGCTTCCGAACACTTCTACCGAAGGTAGAAATGCCATTTAGGTGCATTATACACAATGCTTTGGTAAAATTGCAACTGGTGCGATTGCAGTTGGCGTCGGAAGGTGGCCACTGCGCTACGGAGTCCAAAAGGCATCAACTAGAGTTCATAAAGGCTGTGAAGCAGTGTGAAAGCCTTATTCTCTCCATCTATTCCTTCGAACTATTTGCCAGTAAGCTGATTTTAAGGCTAGTGTAAGAAATCATTATCACCGGTGCAAGGAGTCTAACGGATCGTTGGTGTGAGGTGGTAGGAAGGCATCCTTCTTCGTTACTGCGTTCCCTTTTCTGTAGTCTACGCACAGGCATGGAATTCTAAAGCGTTGATGGTCTTGTAACTTCGTGTCTGATTATCTCTTCAACCAGTCCGTTTACGTATTTTAGCAAGGGAAATGATATGCGCTAGAGTGGCTATCAGATCCGTCTAGCTGCACCAGTGCCTATCATATGCTTCCGAGCCCAACACCTTGTCACATGCTTAGGTAGTAGCCCGCGATATTGTCATCTCGTTGTCAGTGGCATGAGTTTGCTGAGCGCAGAGGTCATCAAAGCCTCTAAAAGTACGTTTCAAATATCATCGATGTCTTCCTTCAGTACTTTGGTAGGTAGGGAAGGTGTCTTTCGCGAAATCCGGGATGGCTTTTGGTGTTTCTGGGTATGTCTTCAGTTTCATTATCCAAACTTCCTTGCCTATGTCGACCTCAAACGACGTTCCTCCTTCCACAACCATCTTCTGTCGAACGTGGACTGGTAGACGGTAATCTTGCGACAGAGTTTACTATTGACCCACCCCCGCCAGCGTCAGAGAAAAAAACTGCACCGACACCATTCTGGTTCGTCCAGGTTTAACAAGAATAAATAAGAATCGTTTTGAAACACACAGACTAAGATGAGAGGAAGGTTTACCTCATTTTGGGATGCAGCATGGAGGGCCTCGGAATAAAGATGCTAGGTTTGGTCGCCTGCAGCGGTTTTTTGTAGTGTGAGACCATAAGCAATTCTTTGCACTCCTCTGCAGAATTTACCAGCTCGCTGAAAGAGTTGACGTATTTATCGCGACTTTTCTCGAACATAATGAGTGGGGGAACTCCTCGTCTGAATTGGATAGTTATCAATCCTGTAATCCTGACTGGATTGAAGTCGCAGAAAGCCCGTTCCACTAAGGATCGAAAATCTCCGGTGTACATCTCATCATCTTCGTCCGCTCCTAAGCAAATGTCAGTTCTTCCTGGTCTAGAGTTACTTCGGCTGCTACGGTGATCGAAAAGAGATTGCAGGAGATGACGGGCTAGGTACTTTAAGGGTGGAATGGGATGTTAATTTTGGTGGTTTTAGGCCACCCTTTGAAACCCATATCGTTCTTGAAGAGGGGAAGATCCGCCGATGCTGCTACCAGTGTGATAGATTCGGCAATTCATCTCTGCCTGCATTCCCATCAGATGAGTAGCCTGACTAGGTGGAGGCATTTCTCATTGAACACATTATGAACGAGGTACAGAGATAAGAGTTGTGCACCTTCACAGCACACTTCCCCCTCGCAGTTAGTTAACAACTGTTTCGTGGCCAATGAACGCTTCTCCTCCAAAAGGTGTAGGCAAATAAATGTCTTACAAATCATTTGCGTAGGTTGCATAAACACGAACCTTGGTCGTACTTGAACTACGCTGGCTGTTGTGTCGCTGAAATACGAGCCACGCCCCAGCGATTAACTATCCTTTTGAGGACTTTTAATGAATCCGTTTGCAAACTCCAGTTCGCCAGTTCATGCCATTAGCTTAGTGGTGGGATCATATTAAGTGGAGAACGTGGGGAGCTGAGCCACAACTTCAAAGTCACCCAAGTAATCGAGTTTTGGCACCACTCAATCACATGGTTACATGTGATGGGCTAACATCTGTCATGGATTGATGAAGAGGCAGCTCATTAAGAGTGAACGAATACCATTCCGTTCCATCGCCTGCCCTTTGGTGCTGAGCGCTGTCGCTCTTCCCTAATTCATCAAATAGATTAAAATAAACAACGACAGAGGAACGAGAAAAGTACAACGATATGGTTTGAGGAGACATTTATTTCTGTTCTTGAGGTATTCATCGGTCCTGTCCCCTCTGTAGACTTCAGTGAAGGTTTCCATCGCCAATGTAGCACACAAGGGTGAACGAGGTTATAGGGTAGGGAGTTCCAATCTGTCAACCACACCTCGTGGAGACATTAGGCTCAGAACAACATCATATCAGCAAGTACACACCACAAAGTTGATTCATTCATTTATTTCTTCAGCTCTGCTGTCATTCAGGAGCCACCCGGCAGCCCGTCTGCACTATTCTACACATATTGCAAATCTAGAAGAATCCCAAGGCACCTGCATCCAAACGAGTTCATGTTAACACTATGAGCCCTTCTTTTCAAACTGCATTGATTAAAAAAAAATTGTGCTAATAAATTTAATTCTATTTTACCTAATACCGAGTTCACGAACCACGAACTGGAGGCCATCACCATCACCTCAAAGCGTCAAGAAAAAAACATCAACACAAAATCAGGTCGCGATACCTACGGGCCCCGAGTGACCGCCTGGACGAGCAAACGGTCCAACGATCACACCTAGTGCAACGCGCAACTAACCACAAACTCAAACCAAAGAAGTGCTGACAGAAAAAAACTCATTTGGTAATTTATTTATTGCGGAAAATCCGCTCACCGTTGAAAAACACAGAACACTAAACATACAGTACAGTAACTAGGCGAAATGATGTTGCTCTAAGGGTTAATTGCACAGAGATCTACTCCAAGCGCTACAACTTGAATTCCTCAAAGAAGTCATTGCCTTTGTCGTCAACGACAATAAAAGCTGGGAAGTTTTCAACTTCGACGCGGAAGATTGCCTCCATACCGAGTTCCGGGTACTCAAGCACTTCTACCTTCTTGATACAATTTTGAGCCAGAATGGCAGCTGGACCACCTATCGAACCAAGGTAGAAACCGCCATGTTTCTTGCAAGCATTGGTCACCTAAAACACCACCAATTAAGTTACTTTTAAACATGAAGTGCAATAAGCTGCGCATACCAACAACAAAAATGAATGTTTAATCTATGTAAAAGGAATTGGACGATAGCGCAAAGGGAACGGCAACACAGTGACCTTCTCGACAGAGACACAAGGGTGCTGATCGTAAAATTCAAACTCACGTCTTTGGAGCGATTGCCTTTGGCAAGCATTATCATACTACCCCCGTGGCTTTGGAAGAGATCCACATAGCTGTCCATCCGACCCGCTGTAGTGGGACCAAAGGAGCCGCTGGCGAAACCTTCTGGTGTCTTGGCAGGACCAGCGTAGTAAACCGGGTGATTACGGAGATAATCAGGCATCGGTTGACCCGCGTCTAGACGTTCCTATAGGTGAATGGATTTTTTCATTATTACAAGCATATTAAAGCAGTAAGGGGGAATGAAACAAACCTTAATCTTGGCGTGGGCAATATCCCGAGCGACAACGAGAGTACCAGTGAGATTGAGACGAGTCTTGACAGGATGTTTGGTGAGAGCAGCAAGAACCTCTGACATTGGTTTGTTTAGGTCAATATTCACGGCATCGCTTGACAGTTGGGCGGTGGATGGATCGGGGAGGTACTTAGCAGGGTCAGTCTCCAACTGCTCCAAGAAGATGCCCTCTTCTGTGATCTTACCATAACACTGAAAGGGGAATGATGAGGGAGGGATAAGGGGCATATTTCCGTGTTATACATTCGGCGAACGAATTTGCTTGAACAACCTGTCGGTCAGCGGAACAAGAGACGCCAATCCCAACGGGGCAAGAGGCACCGTGTCGCGGCAAACGGATGACGCGAACATCGTGGCAGAAGTACTTCCCACCAAACTGGGCTCCAATTCCCAACTTCTGAGAGATCTCGGTAATGTGCCGTTCAGCATCCAAATCACGAAATCCTCGGCCATGTTCATTTCCTAATATTATTAATCAGAATAAACCCCAAAATCACACAACTCTAAGAAAAACGGCACACTATGCTAACCGGATGTAGGAAGGTGATCAAGGTAGCGTGCAGATGCCAGTTTAACCACTTTCAGATTGAATTCAGCAGACGTGCCCCCAATTACAATAGCCAAATGGTAAGGCGGGCACGCGGCGGTTCCGAGAGTCTACAGTCCACAGATAGTAAGCAAAACTAACACAAACCTTCATCTTCTCTGTAACGAACTCATAAAGACTCTTTTCATTCAATACAGCCTTTGTTTGCTGGAATAGGAAGGACTTGTTGGCCGACCCACCACCCTTGGCCATGAATAAGAAACTGTACTCACTACCTGGAGTGGAATAGATTTCAATTTGAGCAGGCAGATTGGTGCCTGTGTTCTTCTCAGTGAACATGTCCAAGGGAGCAACCTATGAGAAAACGAAAAAAAACATAAAAAAATAAGCGTGTTAAATTTGTAGATGGTGCTGACGATCACCGAGACAATAGGTACCTTAACACCTTCGGTTGGCTTATGATATTAGCTGGTTTTGCCAACGATACAGTAAATAGAGAAGTCTGCTTCCACTTGTCTACTAGTAACAAAGGTCCCCAATGATTACTAATAGCCACGAATGACCATCAAGCGAAACCTAGCAACAAACAGCCACACAAACGTCACTAGACACTAACCTGGGAATATCGGAGGTTGTGAAGTGTATAAGTATTGTAAATACCCTTTGACAGAGCGGCACCATCATCCTCATTGGTCCAAACATACTGCCCCTTTTTGCCCATTACGATGGCAGTTCCAGTGTCCTGACAACTAGGCAAAATCATGCTGGCCGCAATATTGGCATTTTTAAGGAGTTCCAATGCAACGAATCTATCGTTACTGGAGGCTTCCGGGTCTTTCAATATGTTCGACAAGGACTGCAAGTGCGAAGGTCGCAAAAGATGAGAAATGTCGATCATGGCCTGCTCAGCTATAAGCGTAAGACCTTTTCCATCAACCTCAAGGACTTTTTTGCCGTTAACGTCAGTGGTCTTCACGTAGTCACCTTTTAAAATAAAGGAACCACAATGGCATCCGAGAACAAAATAGAATCAAAGCAAACCTAACACACAACTTTGAAGGTTCAACATTATCGAAACAGCCCATATAATAGGCTGCCAAAAATAGAGAAGCAGAAAAATCCACTAAGGCGAAAAACCTAGAGCTTACCTGATATTTTTTTGAATGGAGTACCGGCATACGGAGGCTTCTCAAGTTCAAGCAGGTCCTGGTAGTAGAAAGGCTTTGCTTGAGTGGAAAACGCCCTATTTGCTACTGAAGCAAAAAGCAGACGAGAGAGAGGCACACTGAGAGGAGTAAATTACAAGGACACACCTACCGGAGCATCACGAAAATCGAAACAAACGATGAAGAGCAGGAACGACAGTGATAGAGTTAAACAATAGCGTCAGGGCAAACAAGTTAAAAGGTATAGCGGCACAAATTGCAAGAACTATTAACTAAGCAGTTCGCGTAAAACGATGATATAAAACTTCTATAAGAATTTTTATTTACGCAACTTTAGATTTGAGGAAGAGGCAATATTTTTGGAATATCACTAGTCTTATTTTGCCAAATAGCAGACCTTATTAAATGCATGGCACAATATATGTCTCATATCAATATGGACCCATGTTTTTTTGTAAACGCATAATGGTGTACCAATTGAATGGGTCCCACTTTGTTGTGAATAGCATTTCAACCACTTATAAAAAGGAAAATTTGCAGATGTTTAGTAAAAGGTGCGTTTGCTAATTGTTATTGTAATGCTTGTGCTGTAGCGTCCCGAGGCTTTCTCGAAGGCAAAAGAAGGCAGACTGTCAGGGTAGAATACATATATTCAACGGGCGGAGGGAAATAAGCTGCTGGCATGGCCCGGAGGCCAGCCTACCAAAACCGATAGCTTTAACAGACAAAGTGCTACATATGTTCCTTAAGTGTGCTTTGTAGACCATGGGCGAAGGAATAATTCCAACCTGGTCCTGGAGCGGCGTGGTGATTCCTAGGAGGTCGGCACATCCTCGTCTTAAGCTCTCCAACGTTGTCACTCTCTACATGCCATCAATATATAATAAAGATGTTTAGGAGTAACCAGCCCTCTAATGGTAAGGGCGAAAGAAGGGAAGAGGAGGAAAGAGAAGAACCGTCTACACTGGTGGCAGCGTTGGCTGGTCTCCCCCACTTCAAAGAGGGAATGAACTTGGGAGACTGGATGAAAATCGTGAGGTTTAAAATCTACTTGTATCCTCAGCGGCAGAGAATCCTTCTGATCATCCGACCCTGATCAGGGCTACGAGACACTAGCTCAGCTTGTCATTGACCAGCGAGAGCAGTTGCTGGCGAAGACGACGAGGAGTACGCCAGAGTCCAGCAGCTCCTAGCTGAACGGGCGTTCAGAGGCTGTCCACCAAACAGGGAAATTAACTGGATGGCCGTTAAATTCAAAGCTGAATTCCGACCACCAGCCATCGCAGCGAAGCTTCATACCGTGGGGACCAGCGATCTCAGCCAGTTGGTCAAGGCAGCAACCGGGAAGCGTCAGGAATTCCTTTTGACGCCGAAGTCTTAGGCTTCCAGCTGTCGGTTCAACCCTATACATCCACTTTAGACTCCATCGCGCCGTATCCCAAGGGCACGTGAGCCGTACCATTCATCATCCTACCTACTTCCATACTGATTCCCCCATTTATGTGGGTCCCTGGCAAGCTAGAGGGATGTCGCTGCAGTAACCTTCTTGACTTGGGCGCAGCCAAGTCACTGGTGAACCTCCAAGCTTTCTCGAATCTCCGTAGCAATTTTGCACTGTCACTCCCTCTTCAAACTTCTCTCAGCAGAAAGGAGGAAGATGGGGATAAAAGTCTCATTAAGGAAAGAAATATAGACAATCCAATTTATTATATGCCCAGAACTAGTTTGGGATGTTAAATTGGCGTTGACTTCTTTTGTAACACGGAAGCGGTCCTGAATTTCGCAGAAGGGACCTTTGTGACTAAGCCTTACAAAGAAATAATCTCATCGTTGCCACCAGTGTAGACGGTTCTTCTCTTTCCTCCTCTTCCCTTCTTTCGCCCCTACCATTAGAAGGCTGGTTACTCCTAAACATCTTTATTATATATTGATGGCATGTAGAGAGTGACAACGTTGGAGAGCTTAAGACGAGGATGTGCCGACTTCCGAGGAGCCACCACACCGCTCCAGGACCTGATCAAAGTTGTCCACCCGCCTCTGGCCTACAACGCACATTTAAAGAACATAAGTATTGTAGTTATTGCTTATTTACCAATAAAACGTTAAAGATTGCTTGCTTATTGAACTCTTCTGTATGTCCGAGTACTATGCTTTCTTCAGTATTCGGAGAAGTCTCGGAGCCCTGCATTAGTGGCAGCGAAAAGTAAACCCAACCCTCGTGGTTGACTGTATTATCTTCAACCACTGACCTTAGTGCATCTGCCAAAATCTATGACACCAACTGCAGAAGGGCGGAGAATGTTCTGCAGGAGTGCTGTTAACAAGCAAAGTGGCACAATTTATTCATTACAAAGCTGTCCACCGCGCCTGAACACATGCATAAATCATGTGAACTCGCGATAACTCCTTTACTTCTATGCTAGCTAGACAAGACCTAGATGCATGTAAATAACCAACGAATCAACGCTAAGCTTGGTCATTCAGCAAATTAATTTCCTTTTAATCCGGTGTCCCAACGACTAGCTACAAACACACTTCGTAGCCAGTGAATTCATCCGCCCTCCTGTACAGTTTTTCCATAAGATGAAAAGCAAAACCTCGTAAAATTGTGTAGAAGAATCTGCGGATGGGAACTCAGTGGTAGGCAAAGTTGACTCGCAAACGTTTTTCTTACAACATCGATTCCATAGTGAATGCTGGCGCTGGAATTTTAGTTGTTTATTTGGCTCTCGGTTTTGGTAATGGGTCATTTAGAGACTCCGGCTTTTCATCTCTACCTGGCCGCATGGCCTCCAAGCCATGCTGATAGCCTCGTCTGTAAAACTTTGTTTGTTCTGACCGCCGGTTTCGGTTTCGGTCACTGAGGTGGCCATATTACCCTAGCCGCGTGGGCTGGCCTGCGGGCTACGCCAACGGGCCCGTTCTTTCTGTTTATTGAATATATATATTCTGCCCTGGTATGTTTGCCTTCTCTTGCCTTCAGGGAAGTCTCGAGACGCTACATCATCCCTTCTGCATGTTAGCAATATTCTGCCCGAGTACTACGACCTCTTTTGTTCTCTGAGAAGATTTGAAGGGCTACGGATAAGCTATTTTACTAGAGCATACGAATTGAAGACTTTTGTGAATTCGAAAGGTAGCATAATACCGTCTCAGAATACGTCTTATCGAGGTACTTATGGACTGAAAGGCTGTCGGCATGGCCCAGGGAGCACACCACTTGGCAGAATCACAAATGTCATACCCTTCAGTGCTCACGTAACCAAAATGAAAAGCTTGGAAAACAATCAAAGCATTTCAAACTAATTAAAGCAACAAACTATCCGTCAAGTAACGATTGTGACACTCGAACCCAAGTCATTCAGTAAATTTGCTCATTCGTAAAGTGGCTTGTCTGTACTTCATTACCAACTAACAGTGAAATTAAATATGGAAACTTCCGAATCTATAGAAGATCGTATGAAACTTCGTGTCGGTAAAAACAGTAGTGTTCCAAACCCACAGCGGAGCCATAATTAGAGTTATCAACACAGAAGGTTTGCCAGCGATCAGTAGGTCTACAGACCTAATCTGAAGGCTACGTTATCAAGATAAAAGTCCACCCTGCGGATCCTAAGGGGATGTGCGTTGATTAAAGTGCGTCCGAACAAAGATGGTTTTACTTCATGGTCCTATCCTTCATTTCGGGTGTCACCACTAGAGGTTCTCACAGTCAGCCTTCTAATTTGGTCACAGCGAGTTGCTGCGTAGATCGAAAATAACTCGAAGCAGGATTGCGTGTGATATGATACAAATTCCGATCCTAAGAAGAATACTCCTTATTACCGCCATGCAACAGGACTGAGGGGATACTGGCCTTGCCCAAAGGTCGTACCGCCACGTTGAGTGCGATTACAGCGCCTTAGGTGGCAGCGTAACCTATACCGAGAATTTGATATACAAAGTATGGGTTGGGGATTTTGAACATCACGTTCACCAAAAGACGAAGCGGATTTAGGAAGACTCGTGCAAGAACCAGTACAAAAATTTTATCTTTGATATGCACTTTGTATACCTTATATGCCAGTCACTCTTACCAGCAGCAGCATCAGAATGGGATTTATAATGCTATTAATGCAATACTTTGTTTGTTTGACTGCCAGTTTTGGACTGCCTGTGCCAGATGGGCTGACCTCTGAGCCATGCGAGAAGCCTCAGTGCCTTTCTGTTTGCGAAATATATACATTCTGCTCAAGTGCTATGTCTTTTTTGCCTTCAAAGAAGTTCCAAGACGCTAAATTGGTGGCAGGAAAAGGCGGATCCGATTACGAAGGATTTATATTCTATTCTATGCCGCATGTTACAAGCTTTAACGGTGCGAAAGGAGTGGATGTGATAAGGATAAGAGAATCGCTGACATCCCATAATGAAAGAGCTGAGAATGACGTCTACCTTTGGCATCTACCCCGTTTCCGCGTTCTGCAAGAAATCTATTAACATCGGAGGTAGCAATAGCCGTAAAGCATTCAAAAAGCTTTGTTACGGAGTTTCTCCGCCAAGCCTGCATAAAGACGACGGTGCTAAAATCCACAAATCCTACCCCAATGGAGCTGGGTGAAATTCCATGGACTCCTTCACAAATGTGCTTTTGGATCGATGTTTAAATGACTACATATAAACACGTATAACGGCCAGCAGAATTCGCCATCTCCGAATTCAGTTTCCAAACAGGACATAACTCCAAATCCAGTTGAATTGCCAAGAGGGATCCGTGACGTTGCGGTCAAGTATCTTCTTAGTTGCATAAAAATTTGATGGATGGCATGGTTGGCTCATGAATGTTTTCCTCCAGCACTGATTACATTGTAATGGCTGACGCATCTTTACCAGAGGAACCGCTGAGGACAACACCCAACAGAAGAGAGGAGCTACGCAACACATTGTTTGCTTGATCATCCCTGTTAGCTACCTCAGAGTCTTTTTTTATGCTAAAAAGGAACCTCTGCTACCCAAGTATTATAATTACATTTGTCTTGGAGTAAGTCCTGGCAAGCTACAGTTCGGCATTGATAAAAACTGATACATCAGTTCCCTCTATGGTTGTAACAGAGCATGTTGTAGAGGGTTCCTCCTCTCCCTCCTGGTCACCCTTGATAGTAGAAGCCTGTATACGTTTAGACATCTTTAATATATAAAGGGGGTGATGAATACAGCTAGGCAAGATCTGGAGTTCGGGCTGAGGATGAGTCACGCTCCAAGGAGTCTCCACGCTGCTCCGTCACGTAGTTCAGTTTGACTTCCCGCCTCTGGCCTACAAAGCGCATTTAAAGAATTAAGTATTACACATGTGAACAGAGAATCCAAAGAGCCGAGTCTTAGAAGCTCAATGCATATTTGAACAAATATTTCATAGCAGCGTCTCTAAAAGCTTCGGCACGTTAAATAATGTGCAATTTAATGGCGTTCAAATTTTTCAAATCGCTAGAGACGACGCGATTGGCCTATGGCTAGATCAACAGCTTGCCCATACCATTTAAGACCATCGACTTCTAATGACCTTAAATGTTTAAGGCGGAAAACAGATTGGTAACATAATTGTGCATTTAAAGGTATAAGCGTTACATGCAAGTTCGATCATATTAGAAAAATACTGTTTCAACAACCCAATTAAAAGGGTCGAGACGCAATGAAAATTAAAATTATTAGCTTTCGTTGATTGCTCTCTTAACGACTAACACATTTAAAAGTACGTGCCTTTTAATCACAACCTTGACGCTCGGAGCCGATTCAAAAGCGGTTTAACGAGACGTAGGTGTTTTGCTGTCGGTAAATGCAATGTCAAAAAAATTCTTGAACGCTTTTTGCACAACAGAACTAATGAACCTAGTTATAGCATTACTAGGCAGTGCATTGATGCGGATTACTTTCTCAGCATATTTGGCTCTATTGCATATTTTCCATGTATTTTTAAGGTGTACGTCATTTATAACCAACAACATCAGCAAAGCCCAAACACTTTTAAGGCCTTTATTTTTAGAGCGGCGATTTAGCAGCTCTTTTTATGTCTCTAGATTACCTGATCATAAATGGATTTTTTGAATCGATTTGCCCAATAAGGAAGCAGAAGCGTCTTTGCCAAGAAGTTTAGAAAAACCACAGAAATGACCAAAGCGCCGAGTGTTTTTAATTCTTTTGCTGGTAAGAATCATTTGTTTTTCAAATACCACAGTTCTTATGGTTGAATGCATGAAGATTGTGTCCATCTAGTCCTCATTGTAAGCGCCAAGCTAGCTATAAAATTTTAAACTGCTTTTTTTGGCTGGAAGCCTACCTTGCTAGTCTTCATTTAACGTGCGGAGATAAACTTTACAAGAAAGTTGGGCTGTTGGATGGGACCTATTAATCCACTAGTTTTCCTTTTCCGCTTCAATTGTTAGCATATTTCGGAATAACGAAGCTGCTATCTTTTTGTCGAGTAAAAATTCTCGCAAAACACTCTTAAGACATGCTGCAAATCAATTAGGGAAATAATAGACATTTAAAATTTGTTCAAATAAAATATGGCAATTAGTATCGCCTAGCATCTGTAACAGCTTCTCCTATTTTTTTCAAAATTGTTCAAAGCTGCATAAAATTAGACCGGAATAGGAATGCTATTTATGTTAGTGAACATTTTGAAGAAAATTAAATTCATTTAATTGCTAGATCGCCGAAACCTTTGCCAAAAAGTACGCCGTGATCTATTCTTACTTGAAAGTGCATGAAGTTAGGCTATTAAATTTGAAATTTTTGTAGCTTCAAAGTACAACTTGGTCTGCATGTAATCGGACTAATAAAGAAATTATAGGATTCACAAAACGCTTCTTATATGCTGGGATGTTTTAAAGCAAAACGCTGCACGACTGTAGAGTTAAATGAGCACACGCTTTATACTTTAGAAATTTGCGATAATACATTTCGAAACTATCAAAATGCAAAGCTTCAACGCAACTTTACATCGCAGCAGAGGAAAACTTAGGAGCTCACGTTAATGAATGCCAAAAACGCACCACGGTCGGGTTTGTTAGTTTTGGGGGCACTATTCTTACAAAACTAGTGGTTTTCTTTTCAATAAAATGCACGATTTAAAGAGTCATGCCTAATTTGAAACAAACCCATCTGTGAAAAGCATGTTTGAGAGCACAAAGTTAATGGAAAAGTAAAACAAAATACCTCGCACTTACATCGAACCAAAGGAGTTTTCAAGTTGAGTTTTAAGACGACCGCAATTGGCAAAATTTAAGTGTTTTTTATGAAGGACTTGCTTAGCATGAACGTTTTTGCGTGTACTTATATATTCATTCGTCTGTAACTCGCATCACAGGTGTGACCAAACCACGTTACGCGGAATGAATTGTTAATAGAAGTATTCTGGCTGCAGCAGCCTAGGCAATTAATGCACCGAAAAAGTTTCAAATGGTTATGAAATGCTGAAACGGCCCAGATAAAATATGGAGTCTGTTTAAAAGCACCAGTGTTTTGGTATGGTGCATGATATAAGCAAGATGTGCACACACTCTGACCCTTGTGTCCAGGTAAAGGCGATCCTCCACCTTATTTTATGTAGTGTTTTGTCCGAAGCGACGTCATTTCTACTTTGAAATGAAGGACAGTTGTGCCGGGAAGATACTAAGATTCTTAATGAATTTCGGATATGGCATACCGACATATTTTTGGGGTGAAAACAAAATGAGACACACTTTATTAAAGTTGGGTTCAAGTAAGGTGCCTTTTGACAGCTTTATGCTAGTGAATAATAGCTTTAAAGTTCATGGGACAATTTTAGATTGAAAGAATCACGAAAATTATAAGCGACCGAAACCCGAATGCCACGAGTACTAGTGGAACATGCCTGTACTTCTGCTTGCACGGTATTCATCTGGCTCATTGAAAGTTACTAAATAACCAACTATTGAGTGATTTAAAATAGTTTCCAGTGACTCCTCTAAGATTGGTTTTCAATTATTTCGCCGTCGCATTTAAGTTTCGCGCAGACCAACTCCGTCCTATTGTATGACCATCGGCGGCATATTTCTTGCGGAAATTGCGACCCATGCACAGTGCTTCTCACTCTGAGTCCAGTTTTGCACTCATAAACACTTTACTTTCCAGGTCTCAAAAAACTCATAAAATAATGAACACAACACCCTATTTCTCGACAAATGTAATGCAATGCCAAATTAATTGTGCCACACTTAATTCTGATCCCAATTGCGCTGAAACGAATAAAAATGCCAAACAACTCAAGTCACAATCACTTTTGCCAATGGCCGTTGCAAGGCATAGGCTGCGAAGGAATTTTCCACCGATCATTCTTCATACAAGTGCGAACACTTGCAGAAAGGCCACGCACCCACACACGAAAACCCATTTGTGCGTACTTTCTTCCCACGTTTATCCGGTGCTGTCGCCCAGATTCTTGTCAAGGAAGGATGCTGAGAACATTCCTCACTTAAAGACATTAGCATCAACTCCACCCTTAGTCAGCAGAGGCATTTTCATTGGCTCATGGACAGTAAACGTAGCTAAACCAACTGATTGCACAAAGAGACATCGAGGGAGATTAATCGAGGGCTTTCAATCACCTAGTTTTCCATTTGAGCTACTTTTTCTCTACTTGAACTCAAAGTCACAGATGGTGTAAAATCGAGCCTATTAAACGGCTAACTGCTTCTAACAATGAACTCCCCATCGGTTAGAGTACGCTCGACTGAGGCGGAACCTTACTGTATAAACATAAGTTTTTTAAAGCACGAGATCTTTACAGAAATACAAGTCCGAAATTGGTGTTTATTCTGAGCGTTTTTGTCCAAATGCATGCTCATTTCCAGACACACGACTCCATTCCATTCTGATACGGTTAAACAAAATTAAGGTTAAGTGTCGAGGTGTACCGAGGGATGAATTACTTGAGCCAAAAATTACCACAGCATTACCTCGGTAGGCCTCTCATGATAACTATTTAAGGCACAATAATGTCTTTCTTTTGCCTTTACCTTTAAAAATAACTTAGACTGTAAGTAGACTGCAAGAAATTTAAGAAATGGGCTAAAATAGTGATTTATGGAGTAACTTTTTGGCTCTCTGACTGGAACAAATTGATGCAGCTGGAAGGCAAATGTGAACACGCAGTTGAAATGTCTAAGGCGTGTTTGCTGAGAGCTATTGAAAAGCGCTCCTCGAATGCAAAGGAGGAAATGGATTATCCAACAGGAAGAGAAATGAGGATGCCCGGTTGACTCTCACCCGCATGCGCAATAGGTGGATAGGAAGGAAGATGACCTGCACGGAGGAAAATGAAGATTGGAGGTCCTAGTCACAAATAAGTGCTTTCGTGTTTATATTAACAACACAGTCAAAACCCACATAAAAGGTCTGCATTCCACGGCAGTCGGTGGGGTTTAAACCTGTCAAAATCACTCTCTCCGAAGGCTGGAAATTGCTCCAGAACCATCAACAGTCCAAAGTCTGTTTAGCCCTCACAAAACAAAACACTCTTTAATAAATTCCGTATCTACAATACTGTTCTTGTAGCCCCTGAGTTCACCACACGGCATAGGTAAACACCGACAGTAGTAGTCAACGTAAAAATTTTGATGTGTCTTTCCGACTCTCAAAGGAATGCAATTTCACGTTTTCCTTAAGTCTTTCACTGTGGAATGTCATTAAAAATTGAGTCACACAAAATACCATAAAAACTTTCTCTGGTTTCTTGTTAGTGGTGAGGAGTGGATTTGCTGTAAGCACGAGGTCTACTGTTTGGTGGAGGGACCGCAAACAAAATGCTTGTTCAAAATTTGTGTTAATTTTGTAAACAAATTACTAGGTTGTCAAACTCTGTCTATGAACTGCCAAAGTAATTCATTATGTTATGCACCCGATACGGTTTCATGTGGAACGCCTATTTACGAATTGGAATCACTCAATTTACTGACATTGATAAGCGCGTACTTGTGTCACATGGTCTTTGGGGATGTTGATCAGCAGGAAGCACAATTGGCGCCCGTGCAATGGTTGTACAATGCCGCTTGAAGCACCTCATGGAAGGTCTCAGTGGCAGCAGGTGAAAAGTGCCTCTTCGTTACTCCGCTGCGGGACCTTCATTGGTGGTGCTGCAGTTCAACAAAAGGCTGCTAAGAACAAAGTCCACAGTGACTAGAATTTGTTTTAGGTTGGGCAACTTCTAGTCTCCAATGCCAGACCGGCTGTGTTGCAAGGTGGCGTAGTGCTACCAAAGAAAAACTGCATCAAAAGTTTTGGCGTCTAATCTAGCCTAAAATGATCATTTCACGGCGAAGTGGATAGCTGGTAAGCCCATTAAATGCATCCCATTGCCTACCGAGGCAAATGGAATTGGAAAAAAAATTAAATCAAGATGAAGTGAAAAGACTGCTTAAAAATCGCCTCGTTGTTTACTATATCACATCAAACTTCACATAAACATTTCAGTTTTTCCGATTTAACAGCTCACATTGTCAAACAATTGTATAAATCTTACTGGAATGAGCGCAACCTCGACGAATCGTTTGATGTAGTTTCGTAATAAATAACCCAACAGGCAAATTCCCATCTACAGACCAGTTTTATTATTCAGGAACTCCTCCTATAACTTTAGAGACTTCAGCTGCTTCACTGAATTTTAACAAGCATTTTGAGTTTTTTTGACAGACATTCATATAGAAAGTGGGGCGCCTGGATAATGCGAATGCAACAAAGAAGGAGGAGCATAGCGGCTGAATCTCGTCATGAGAATGAGCATCAGATGTTTATAAAAGCAAATTAAAACAATATTATGGGCTGTGAAGATGACTGTCTCGAAGAGTTCCGTCTTGTGCCTTCTCAGGCAGTTAATTAAGGGTTATGCACAAGTACGCAGGGCTAGTTGCTATAATTACAGAGTAGTAGGCGTAACTCACGATTTCTTTGACCAACAATGCAGCCCTTTTCAACGCAGAGATGAGGCCAACTCGGGGAGCTAACTTTAGTGACTGTGATCCTAAAAATGGGAATCTATTTTTTGTGCATCAAGTGGATGTGCATTGGTTTACCAATTTGCCAGTTCTGACGTCATTTTGGCGTGGATGGAAGTCATGCGAGCTGTGACGCCTTTTTTCCTTGAATTCCTTGCTTACGCTCTGTGGAGGCGGAGTCTTGCAAGTCTTTTTCAAAGCTCTCTCGTGGTATACAGCGAGGAAAAAACAATTGGGTCCACGCGGTGGGAGGAGAGGTAGTAGTTGTTATTTGCTTTGCAGCCAACTGGGATCCACTGAGTTGTGATGTTGTATTTTGAATTGGCTACTGCCTAATTTAAGAAACTTTCACATTTGTGTGCTTTGAATGTGAGCAGTTTCCGTGTTACAACTTTTCCTCGCACTAGTTTGCACAACTTTATCCCACTCGTGTGCCTTGTGTTGAATGCTCGTGTACCTGTCAAAAATGCCATTAAAATCAAATAAAGCATTGGAGAACTGTACGAGTGCGGAGAGGCAACTGCATTGGTGAGGTGCTTGGACTTCAACCATTTCCATAAAGAAGTGAGACTGCCTACTTGCCCAATTTGAGTGAAATACTATGCGCTCCTTTAATAATGCTGTCTTTCCGACTGCGCATCTGTGGTTGGACACTTTAATTTTGTTCATCACCCAAGTTTTGTCTTCAGAAAACTATAATCAAACACTTTATTGCCAGGAGGTTTGAAGTCTGCAGCTCAGCTTTTCTACTGCAATGTCCACACGACATCACCCGGACGACAGTTGAGGTGCTACGGTAAAAGGACGTGTGATGAGACCAAGGAGCGTTTTATCATTTAATGTAGCCCAACAAATGTCATTATAAAACCAGACCCCATTATCTCTGCATCGGAGGAGAAAACAAAGGAGGTTGCAACAATGCTGTTGTACTGTAGCAAGGATTATTTTGTTACACCGTGCTTCCTCCTGTTTTCTCTAGGCAGTAGAAGCTTCTGTAACCCCTAAAATGGAGTCACGATCAGAGCAGTCTGTAGGCATATGGACGAAAGAAAGATGTGTTGATGAGAGTTGGCAGGACCCACCTCTAATAGGCACTGCTATTTTAATTTTCTTTTCCTCAAAACACCAATTCTTACTGTTTCTTCAAAGAGGCAATGTATGCAAATAAACTCCGGTTTGAAATAAAAAAAAACATTTCAAGTATAGTTTGGGGCCTCTTCCTGCCAGCGTTGAGTCACCAAATCTCGTTCCCCATTTCTTCTCTTTAGACACTCCAGAAGAAGAGCATTTACAGTTGTTGGTTGAAAAGCTGAATTTCTGCTGCACAACCTTTGACTTCATCATTTTTGACCCAAGCAAAGTGGAGGGGAAGAAAGCGAAGACGGCAATGCTGAGAGAGGTGAGTGAGTACCTCTTCGAGTCACCCGTCACGAGCATCACCTCGGAGGAGGCGGCGTACGAGGCTTGCGCAAACATGTTTGCCGCCAACATCTTCCGGCCTCTGCCACCACCGTCTTCGGCTTTTCAATCATCTGCAAGAGATCATTATGAGCCTCCTGACAGCGCCGACGAGGAGGACACTCAGGATCCCGCGTGGCCCCATCTCGAGGTAAGACAGGCACCCCTTTCTCTCTCCTCCTCCTCCTTCTCCTCCTTCTTAATCTTCATTCCTTCATCCAGCAGCCCATATGATTGCCCTTCCGTGCTGCTAATTCAGCTTGGAAAAGGGGACGCATGATCGGTTTATTGTTTGACAGATTGGATTTATTAGTCCCGCAAATTCCTACCAGCTGATTGTTCGTGTCTGATTGATAGTTGACGTAACTGACGCAACACCTGTCGAGCACTTGAGGGTCTGTGATGGCAGTTCCCCTTTCTGAGAAAAAGTAGGCAGAAAAAGTACATGCAAACACTGATTGTAAAAAAGTGTTTACAGTTCTCCATTGTTTAATAGCCCTTTTTGAAAGATAAGTGGCTAGGAGTCTAAACAGATGCACACTGTTTACTTAATTGCAAGCTTAATTTGATTGTTAGAGCAGGCGCCAGACCACGTGATGTAATCTCATCCACAGATCATGGTCTACAACTTTAGAAAGCTTATTTTGGTTAGCATAAGGATTTGTTTTTTTGTATTATGGGCAAAGGTTGAATGCTTGCATTGTGATTTGGCTGGAGAGCCACTCATTTCACTGCAGGCGACCTGGGGGTGGAGTGGGAGGGAAACTATCAAAAAGATTTCAATGGGATGCAAACAACATGGGCAAACTTTAGACCAGTGGTTGTTGTGAATTACTTTAGACAATTGACTGTTTCGGGCATAGGAAAGAGAAATTAATTTACTGCTTCCCTAATATTAATATTTTTGCATTTAATCCAGTTCAGAAGGCACTAAGCGGGCTCGGAGTTGACGGCTTTGACCCTTTTAAGAGGAACTCACGTAAACACCATAGTAGCTGCATATTTGACGCCTGATTGGGGCAAACCGTGCAGTGATTGTTGATGCACCGCTTTTCTTCATTTTGTCCACAACTACACTGCGGAAGGAAGGTAGTCACTTCGGGACCCTGTAGTAACAGCATGGACTTCCTCGTGTGGAGGAAAGTAACTACCTGCCCTTTTGGTGTTGATATCTACTGCGAGAAGAGGAAGGCTTCCTATTAAAAAACAATAAATATTACAGATAGGAATCCGTTTTTGTATCGTCAAGCACTTTTGCATGGCCTCTACGCTTTGATTTATTCCAAATGACTTCTCCCGTGGCACAATTTTGTCAGCACAGCTGAACTTTGATGACTGCAAGATTAGAATCTGCTGGTCTGTGTTGGAGAGAATGTTCAGAGGTGAGCAGTATATTTTGCAGTTAAAATAACGGACCAGGCAAATTATAATTATTTTTATCGGACGAATCCGAATTTTGCGCAAATTTTAGAAAGTAACTCAAAACTATGCGTCGCGTATTTCCTACCCGGGGGTAGATGCTGAGAATAGCAAGGCTTATATCAGTCCAGTAGGATTATTCTTGAAGAGAGTCAGAAGTGAGCGGAATTTGTTGACAAACCACTTTATTTCCGATTTAGTGGCTAATTAAGCGAGGTCGTGTGTGCGTGTGACCCCATTTAATGGAGCATATCCAGTTCATAAAAATCCCCACGATTCACATTATCAAAGAAGTTAAAATATTAAATGGGGAATTTGTGTAGACCATCTGCCCGTTAAAATCTTCAACAATGGCTAATAAAGTGTTTCAACAAATGGAAGACTTCTGCTGTCCCAAGCGATTTGTAAGTTAGCCTCTTAATACCACATGGTGGAAATGTACCGTGAAAATTATACTTTCTGGGCATGAATTCGGGAAACCCAGCACACGAAGTTGTAAAAAACTTATCTGACTGTGGCATAACATCGCAATACCTCCGAAGGAGGTGGAGTGGGTGATTCAGATTTCACCTATCTTACAACATCGCGTAACACTAATGGAGCTCCCAAGGGATGAGGCTCAGAACTCCATTTTCACGCCTTCCCTTCTTCAATAACGATTTACAAATTGATTTAGTGAGGCTTGTTAGGCTGCATTTTAACGTAACCATTTTGTCAGCCCTGATGCTTGTAATGCTAGCCAATTGGGAAATGAAGGCGACCAAAGGGACGGATGTGTCAATGCCTAAACCCTAATGAGAGTGGAGATTTGCAGGTAGATGAACAAGTAAACGTAGGCGCATAGCTTTGTTCGAAATGCACTTCTGTAGGAATGGCAAAGGTGGTGTCGACCGACATTCCGTCGGTCTAATGAAACCTGGATCATGATCCATGCCTCAATAAGCGCGGGCTTATTTACCTTCCATCGGAGTCAGACGGGCGCCGAAAACGGAGACGCAAGAAAAGTAAACTTTAGGAGTTGCTTAATTTTAAAGTCCGGAAGTATTTTACAGCGTTCTCAATAAAAGCGAGAATCGAGCCATCAAAAGTGGTGGCGACTTTACTACCAGTGGACACGTATTTCAAATAAGAAAAGAATATAAAAAGATGTGATGGCGGGCAATTAAGCAGGGATTTGTGCACTGCCTAATTCCGCAAATACTTCCATAATTTACTGCCCTTCTCATTGCCCTCAGACTTGTTTGAAATTCGCCTGATCAGCTCTTTCCGAGTCTTTTACGATAACAGCGCAACTTGGCTCATAATATCCACCTCCACAACCGTTGCGTTCCCTTCCCAAATTCTCAGCCACTTTTGCCGGATATTGCGTCAGGGCAGGTAGCAAAAGTAATACCGCAGTTTTGCTCATACGAATGCAGCGTTTATTTCGCTTGTTATAAAGTACAATTCTTCTGTAAGAGTTACTTCAAGTGGAATTAAAAACGTCTAGTAGAATGCAACACTAGTCTGCAATTATTAAACAAGGATAACTCCTTTAACGACGTTAAGAGCTTAACACTACTGGCATTTTGCTTTCAGATGGTCTATGAGATCTTTCTGCGCTTCCTTTCTCTCCTGGACATTAAAATACTCTTCCTGAAGAAGTACATAGACAGGGCGTTTGTGCTCAACCTCCTTGCCATCTTCGACACCGAGGACCGTCGTGAGAGGGCTTGCGCAAAGATGATATTGCACAAAATCTATGCAAAGATAATCCAACTTCGAGCCTTCATTCGAGAGCAGATTATCGTCACACTTCAAAGGTGGGTGCAGTGCGGTTTTGATTTGCCGCCGCAGTGAGAGCGGATGTGATCAACACAGTGCGCAGTGCATGGAGAAAAAAGCACGAAAGCCGTCATGGCATCCATATTCGAATGAACCGTAAATCGCGTGACCGCACCACGACACACCGCATGGTTCCAAGTCGTGTGATGTGAAATGCAATTGGAGTCTTGGCTTAGAAAGGAACAATGAATTTGAGGTCTTTTCATTCCAGTTTTAGGAGCTAGTTGACGAGCGTGTTCAGAGAATCTTTTAATTCATTTGCGGTAGCAAATGTTCATTACGATGACCAAATCTGTTAATCCATACCTGTTTAAAGGACTTTGGATAGCGGTTGATAGGTAGGACCGCATTATTTGACATCGGATCTACATGGCCGAAAATGATACGTCGTGCTATCCTCCTCCCAGTGGATGTCCATAAAGCGTGGCTGTTGGACCGTGATGAAATGACTTCTGAGGGCACATTACGATGCTTTGCCCCAAGACCGGCGAAGCATTACGATGTGCGAGTGAATACGGGTTGAATTGCGATAGGCTGGTCGTGTGAAGAAAGGAGAAATAAAAGTTGCCCATTTTCTCTTCACCTTTTGAAGCTCGCGATAGATGTGCCGTTCGCATAAAGATTTTTTCCGACTTTTCGAAGACACTTAATCAAAAGGACGCGACAGAATTTGATTCACCAGTTGGCAACCCAACACCCACAAAGTAATGAATGGTTAAGTAATTTGACCTTAACATTTATGAAAGTGGCTAGTTGGATTAGAAAGCGGCGCTTATGAGAGAAAATGAAAAAACCGGGAACGCAGTGTTCATAAAACCATGCACCGGGTTATTTCACGTTGGTGGCGTCATTGACGTGAAAACGGAAATGCTTATTCCACTTTGCACCAATCTAGTCTCACCTGTAAATGGATTTGTGATTTTTGATGTGTCCGTCTCCTACTTTTTCAGCTTTGTTTGCGAGGCCGAGCAATTCAACGGCATCGGGGAGCTGTTGGAGATATTTGGAAGGTGAGAAAGGCATTCACCTTCATGCATATACATGTTTTTTTTTTATTTTTAACAAACTCACTGTTCAGAACAATTTAGGACGAGGTCTCAGAGGGTTTGTGGAGCGGAAAAGGCAGCGACTTCTATGCTGGCCTTGCCTGACCTTATTGGCAAAAAATGGACGGCAATATATCACGGAAGCACACATGCATCTGGGAAAAAAAACAAAGAACACATTAATTGATTGTTTTTTTTCCAACTTTGAATACTTTGGTTAACTTAGTTGGCATCCTCGTTTACTATCGCAAGATGAGGTGGTACATTAAACCACTCAGAGACAGCATGTCACCTTTAATGGCGGTGTGTAGTCCTGCTGAAGGGTTCCTTTGGCGAGGTGCTCTATGCGCAACCACTTTTTTCAGCATTGTGAGTGGGTGTCAAACACCACTGAAAGAAGAGCACATCGAGAACTTGCAAAGGGTGATCCTGCCACTTCACAAGCCCCAGTCCATCTCCGCATATCACCCTCAGCTCGCCTATTGTATTGCACAGTTTTTGGAAAAGGACACATCCCTTCTTCGATATGTGAGTATTCTTCTCCAAGTGGCACATTTCAGCTCCGTAGAGAGTTTAGTTGGTTGGGTTAATTATAATGGATAACGGGTTGTCGAAACATTTGCAAGTGGTGTCTGACAAATGCAGAAGTTGAACGATTCCAAACGACAAAAGAGGGCGCTGATTCCCCAGTCATCCATGCTTATGTCATGTGTCTAGGCGTAAAATTTGTTGAGCAAGGTAGTAGTTACGGGCTAATAATCCTTAAAACCATCTAGCACTTTAAATTGGGGCAATCGTTTTTTTGCCCATTGTTCTGATATTGTGTTTCTTGTGCATGAACAGAACATCTTTTCCTTCAACGTTTTCCATTGAAAGGTTGTTAATGGAGGGATCTTAAAATACTGGCCAAAAGCTCAGAGTGCAAAGGCGGTTATGTTTTTGAATGAGCTCGAAGAATTTCTGGAACTGGCCACCGAAAAGGACTTCGAATCGGTGATGGTGCCTGTCTTCAAGAGGCTAGCAGCCGGTTACACCAATTGTCATTTTCAGGTGGGCAAACTGTTTATGCTACGCTTGCCAGCACTGATTTACGGTGTGAAGAATGCCTCGGTTTGGCTGTGGAACCGAGCCTTACCATGGGCTTCCCATAGAAGGCATTTGTTGTTGATAGTGCATCAATCTGGTCTAGTCATTGAGCGCCTCCGCACCTTACAGAATATTTCGAGACAGTATTTTTCAAAACTATGCCATCTCCATGAAACTTGCAACTGACATCAAAGAGAAGCAAGGGTTCTCTGCAGAAACAAACAACGCATTTAGCGTTTACCTCGTAAACTTTTGCAATGCTTCATTTGTTTGATAGTAGCTTTTAGTCATTTTCCCTCAGTTGTATGTCACTGCGCGTCAAAATTCTCCCTGAGACAACCAGTCATGCATGCATTGTAATCCAACCAATGTTTGTTGTTTGTAGATTCATGCGCTAACTGTGGACACTTGATCATTAAATTATTTCTTTGTATAAAGCTTAAATGGCGCCAGAGTTATAGCTATGAACTCTAATAACGTACAACTGTACAAAGGTACAAAACCCCTCAAACCTACTATACTTGAATGTGCTTAGAAGATGGCAAAGATGATGTGCTCTCTCTTTCCAGTTGGCCGAACGCTCCTTAATCGTCACCTACAATGCCACCATCTTCAGCATGGCCTCCCATCACGCCGATCAACTCCTGCCCATCGTCCTGCCCGCCTTAAAGGCGGCTTTGCAACACTGGCACATGTAATAGCACCTCATCTCCACTTTGTTCCCCTTGCCCATCCACTCTCTTACTTGGTAGGAGATTCCGCGGGCATTAGAGTTGATCATTGCTCCCACCCGACTCCAAAAATGACTTCAACTGACCTAACCTACAATGGGTGATTGCCATCGATGCTTTTAGAAGCAGTCAGTGTAAACTTGTGTGTAAAATGAAAAATAGAAAGGCTACTAATACACACGCAAAGCCGTGTTTCTACCTGAGAAGATGCTACAAATCCCCTCTATTTACTTGTCTAATTTTCTAACCCCTTACAGAAATTTTATAATTGCCATTACAGAAGCCAAAAATAGTTCGTAAACAGCTATACATAGTTGAATGAACTTGCTGCTTTCGGAATGCGCACCGAATGGCAGAAGTTCCTTTATGGTCTTGCCAGATATAGATAGGTATTTGTGCCGCTGCAACGCCCATTTCGGAACGTGCTAATGCAGTGTTAAAAAGGAAACAATTGTTGCGTAAATTGGTCAAATCTATGAGGTTGATCGCTCGCACGTCCGCCTAACAATCGCATTCTCTTTCATTGTAGTGGAATACAAGGTCATGCTGAAACCATTCTGGACAAGTGGAAAGAAGTTGACCCCGACCTTTTTGAGCGCTGTATGCACGACCTGCCTCATAACAAGGAAATGTATGTCAAAGTGCATATCTATGTATATACATTGAAACAAAAAGATGTAGACTGAGCTGCCCATGTTGTTTCTGCGATATCACTTTACTGGAGACCCTCATTTGAGCAAAAGGACGCTACATTAATGCAAACAATGGCTCTTAATGCTGGCACGTGGTGTGCAACTGCATCACATTACCACTGACAAGTGATTTGACTAATTAGTTTGCCCTAATTGTTTTAAGTCTCGTGTCTGTAGTGAAACGAAATTGCATAACATTTGTACGTTTCGCTTTGGCTCAATGGTTGCCTGAGATCATACTTGGACCGTTTTATCAGGTCTTACAAATGCTTATGCTCTATTGCATCCACGAGGCAGTGTCGTTAGAACACGCGACTTTATAGAAGGTGAACACTCCAATTGAGCCTACCTTACGATCAGTTCAGTCTCGATGACGCCTTGGAGGCCGTGGAAGGTGGAGCATTTCAAGTATGCTTCAGCGGCTGGTGTCATTTAAAAGTTCACCAATTGACCAAATTGTGAAATTCTTTGAAGTCGGTGTACAATCAAGCACTGTCTTTTATTTCACTCCTGCCCTATAAAGGCAAAATGTGGCTTCAAAGCACCACTTGCATTCTTGAACACATGATTCCTTTAAAAGTGCCAACTTTTCGCGGAATTCCTCCTTTTTTGTTGCATAACTTATTTATTCAAAGAAGAGAAATACCAGTTATTCTACCGATGGTTGAACATGAAGACAGTTTAGGCAGAAGAAGAAACAACAGAATTGCCAACACGCAGAGCATGCAAAATAAGTCAGTAAGGATTTTTGAAGTGCCCTTACGTAAAACCACCCATCACACTCTTGTCATTACTGCAATGGAATTCCATTCCTCTGTATTGGTGGTTGGAAGAAGGCTCCTCTCCGCACAGACCATTTAAAACAGTCTCCGCTCTTTTGTAGAGAAATCAAACGCATCAAAGATAGCAAAAAATTGTGGAGTGAAATAGAGAAGTGCGCGGCCAAACACTCAGAGTTGGTGCTGAACAATCACACAGAGGCGAATGCGACAGACGACGCAGCAGCCCCAGACTCCGTCAGGAAGGCAGCCTCGGAAATGCTTAACGGAGGTGCGCTCAACCATACAATTCCAACCAGGTATAAGCACCGCTAACCAGTTCTCTCTCATCCTCCTTATCCGCATTACATGCAAATGTCAATCATTCGGGAATGCTAGGATGAGCAGACCGCTGCTATGAAATGTGAACTCCAGGAGGAAAAAGGAGTAGAAAGTGAGCAAACCTGACGGAAAGTTAAGTTGGATTGCAAAAGCACCTCTGAGTGGCTACTCCTCCGCTGCTCATCCGCGGTCACGTCTCACATAGCAAATTCAACTGTCAGTGCCTATAAAACGTAGCTAAAAATTTTCGTTTAATTTTCCAAATGGCAGGAAACAACTAATAAAAAACAATCATTATCCCTTAACGTACGTGTCATGCTAGTTAGAACGGACGGCGCACCTGTCTTGAAAGGGAGTGTGTCCTCTGACATAATTCGTTTTTTGTTTGTGAATGAATTGAACTGTACACATTATGTGTATTGAATGCTAAATAAGCATATTCACAATGGGCGAACTTTCTAGGAAATGAAAAAAACGAGGGAGAATCGATGACGCTTCACTTCAAAAGGATGTGTAGCTTTTGCCTTCAAAAAGAGCATTCCATCTAAAAACTATTAGGTGACGCTTTTGGTGGCATTTAGGAGGTCTCGTTCACACCACCATGATTAACACTGCACATCAGCGGTCTGGGTAAACAGTCCTCCACACGGACGAATTGCCTTACGCACAAAAGTTCAATGCAGTTGCGCTCTAAATGGCAGTAGTGTTTCAACAATCGTGAAGGTACTGAAGTAACTTGCTATTGGAAGGGCGCTTCCACTGCAGCGCTTACCATTGTCCCAACAGTGGTGGTTTATTTTTACTGGGAGTTAAGATGTCGAGAAAAAATTAACAAACTATCCAGCCTTAAAGTAGCATTAGTTAGTTTTCCATAAGAAGACTTTTGTGAAAATTTTCATTGCAGGCTAACTGTTTAAATAGTGGATTTTAGTTGAACAAGTGGCAACCGCCGTATCCACTTTCTGTCTCATGATAGTTGAAGTTGACTATTTTTTCTCCAGATAACTCGGATCGTGAATAGAGGGATCGGCGAGGTCAACAGATGTGCACGATGTGTTACCCTTCCCCTGCGATGCTCATCCCCCGTATCCGTCGAAAGTTAATATTTTTGTAAACACTTTCAGTCCTTCCCTCGTTGCGAAATGTACATAAATCACCAATCTGCGTCAACACGATCTCCATTTCGCGCGTCCACCTCGGTTCTACCTGGACATGCGGGTTTTTCGTCGATCATGACGCTGGTGCCCTCACACTACTGCTCTAAAAATGATCATTCAATGAGATTTATGGCGAGACCTTGTACTTTGAAACACAATCGCAAGTTAAATTACAAATGAAGACTTCAAATTCACCAAGTTTTTTTAAACAAAGTTAAATTGTAAGCAAGTGAGTGTGTATCTCCGCTGTGAAGTAAAAACGGATGTTTCATTCGATAACCAGTTGAAACTTAGTAGCAAAAACAAGAATGTGGCACTGGAACAAAGTAATTATGCTACCTTATTACGCTTTTAGTGCATTTTTTTAGTGTGATCATAAGTGTAAACGCTAAAATCGCGGGTCTTTGCATTCCACTAATTTATTATCCATCGGAGTGGTAAATTTTTAATGTACTTCACTCGTGTTTCCCTTTTCAAAAACCCTTTTGCACAAGACGACGGCAAATTCAAGCTTAAGTTCTGTGTGGGGAATGCCGTCTCTGCAGTGACGATAATAACCTTTGTATGCTACTTAAAAGTGCCTCCTAGTACTGCAATGGGGAATAAGAGAGTAGAAATGAATAGGAAGAGAAACCATGTAGTCTTCCTGCTGCCGTTGTCCTCGTTGGACGACCACAACGTAACTACATGAAAATGTTGAGTGGTGGTGCAAAAAGCGGAAGCACCATCTGCATGTACACATTGTACACCACCATCTGCTCACGAACGTCCCCATTGTGCCGAATAGCATCGACGTATTACCTAAGAATTGCATTGCCTTCCCTAATCTCCCAATAACGCAACAACAGTACCTCTAGTATTATGATGCAGTGGAACTTTTTTAACGTTTTTGACAAACATTGTCAGTTTTCTGATGTGGATGCGTTAATTTTATGATGCATTTCCTGTATCAGCTGCCAAAAATGGGGGCTTGGATGTTGACGTGTACAAAATATTTCAAAAGTGTCTTATCCTTTTTACGCCAAATGTCTCGAACGTCTCGTCCAATACGAGCTTTCAGATTGCATGGCAGCGATAATCAAAAGACCCCTTTAGGCTACTGTAAGTACAAAACAAGAAATCATGGTTAATAGTATCGGTGGTTTTATGATCCAGAAACCATAGGAATCCGAGCATGCGATTGCGCCACTAATTTTGCAGACAGAATCCATCAAATTTTATATTGGCCTCACTGAGGCACGGTAGTACTCGTTTATAATGATGGGATGATGGATGCACTGGCACTCGCTCGAGCACACTGGAGCTTGGCGAGTAGACGAGGCCCTGCCACGCGCATCTCCAATCGGATCGAGTCGGACAGCCTCAAGGAATGGAGGACGGTATCTCACTGACCAATGAAAACACCCCTACTGAAAGGCAGTTACTTATTCTAGGAGGCCATACCTTTATTATGTATTTTTGCATAATCGTGACTGGAATAGCGTGAGCTGTGCATGAATGTCTCTAGGCAACTTTATGTTAATTTTGTCAGACAAATACATAATTTTGATAATATAGCGAAACTCACACAATCGAGCCAGGTCGAGAGGGAAATAAGAGGTTCCAACGATGCGACAGTGGGATTACGGGAGGGACAAAAGGTAGCACTGCGACTGGAGTCTATGAGCCGGCAAGATGAAAGTGGCCGAATGAGACCAAGAAGAAGAGCACGACAGACCCGCCTCCATGTAATAAATAGCTAGTTCTAGTGCAATTTTAAGTTCTCACTAGTAAAAGCGCACAATATTAGTGTCGAACTCCATCCTACTTTAACATACTCCTTAATATTCCCAGCCAACTTTATTTCCTCTTATTAACGCTAATTGATCCCAAAGGGATTTTTGTCAAGCTAATAAGTGGAGATTTTTTAGAACCACTAATTAAATTCGGAAAATAAGAAGCCGGTTGCTAGTAGACCCACCAGCAGTGCCCTGAGTCTTCGAGGCGGGCTGGAGGCCACTAGCGCACGCCCAGGAGACCATGCCTTGGAGTGGCCACCTGCATCCCCAAACATCAAAACAAAGCGTCATTTTCTGCAAGGCTTAAAGTGGGTGTTTAATATACATTTTCTACTCTTATCACCAGTGGAGTTTGCAGCCTCCAACGGACTGCACAATTGCCTAATTGGTGCAGTTAGTCAAGCAGCAGACGTTTGTACCCCCAGGAATGACGAACCTTTGCAAACTGCAAAAGCAGCAGAAAATGTGACATTTTAGCTAAGTGGATAAGCATACCACAAAAGTAGGGTTTCGAAACGCAAATACTCGGTGAATTACACAGCCTATATTTACATTTAACTTTCTACGGCCTCCGCTTGGCGTAAGGCTTGGCTCAGCCTATATGGCCTCATAAACCAGGCGTAACAAGGCTTGGCAAAGAGCGGCAAATTTCGGAAAGATACATGACAAATTAAAAACGATGAAGTTTTTTATGTGTCTGTAAGCATTAATAATGAGTAGAAGGGGAAAGTGTTTAGTAGACGCATCGAAGAAGGTACAACATTACCGATGTCGCTGAGTCCTTTAAATCCCACGACGATTGATAGGAGGTGAAAATTTGCCTTGCGCATGCATACCTGAGTTTGAGAAAAGCCTTGATTTACAATGAATTTGGTAGTGTTTGGGAAGCTCCCCCAATAAGGCGAAGGAGTTAAGGTTCCACACTCCGGAAATTGCATTTTTCCTGTGTCTTAGATTTTGGAAAGCCCAACTGTAATAGTATTACGTCAGCGAAAGGTAGATTTGTTTCATTGCGTGCACCCAGCCGAATGCTTTGAAAAAGTGAGCGGTTAGAGGTATTTAATTATACTCAATTATGCATAGACATAAGCAAAACACCTTCACCCTTTCCATCACGTGGTGGATCAGGCATTGCCATTCGTGCAGCCAATCTGTAATGGCTTAATTGTTCATTTACCCCTTGGTTTTGGTAAAGGTGCCGCCTAAGGGCTCGGCCAATGCGCCTCGCCAGCAAATTCAGCCTCCAAGCCAGGCCAGTAGCCCTAATTCCTTCTGTCTGCAAACAGGACATAATCTGCTCGAGGAAAATCTGGGGACAGAAAGGCGGAAAGGCTGGACTGCCCAAGTGTTCAACACTTTAGACACGCCAATTCACCATTTGGATTGGTTCAGACACAGCATTCATGTATCAACAGGAATGTGTGTGGCAAGAAAAGGTCCACTAAGTGAGTTAAAATAGCACTAAAGACTAAAAGGTTGATTTTAAAAGAATTTGGCAACGAGCAGGTCTAGATGATGCGATACAGGCACACTGAATGTCAACATTATTTTTCGTGCTGATTATTCAAATCAATTTGTATAAACCATCTGGAAGATGGCAATTTTATGCATTTTCGCTAGTAATTACTCCAAATCATTTCTAATACAGTGGTGCTTTTAACAATCTCGTCTATTTACAAATTTCTCAGGAACATCAACTAGAGGAAGCGGTTTGGTGGATGGCACACTTCCTCGTGCAGGCGCTCCGTCGATGTGCTCTGCGCTCGGGCAGAAAACGAGATCATGCAGCTTGGAATTTCAAAGTGCTTTTAAGGTAAGGCCAAAAGAGGAGTCGAGGTCCGGTCAAACAGTTGGAATGAAGAGACAAGTAGAATTGAAAATGAAGTGTTCGCGGAACAGTGGTTTGCGGGAATATAATGAGTGATGCTGCTCTATACCTTCCATTACATTTTTATCATGCTTTCTCCCAAATTTTGCACCCTGGTATGCAGTTCTTCAGATCTGAAAAGCGAAAATCTCGGAATTAAGGAAGGAAAAAGTGGACGATAGGAGGAATTATGCCTTCCGCAAGTAAACACTGCAAGAAGACTAACATGAAATGGACTCCAGACAGATTTTCCAAAATTTAGTCCAGATGTCTAGGCGGTCACTTGAGCACGTGATCGGGTACAACTGAAGATCATTTGCTTTTTTTGTGTTGGGGATAACTTGACGCCTGCAAGAGACCGATTGTCTTGGCAGCGTAATTACTAAGTGAGCTGCAAGCAATGCGTAGAACACATTAGACGTTGAAGATGCCAAAATCAGCCTCTTTTTAGGTTTGGACAAGTTGGTGGAATTATTTGATTACATTAACCCTATAAGTTGTCACATGAAAACAGTTGCCTTGGCCAAAGGACAACAATGAACATGCTTTTTCTTCATCGAAAATAGCTTTAAATACCTCAAGAAGCATGCCTTGTGACGAAAGCACAGAGTGCCTCGAGGTTTCCCAAAAAGGAACGGGGATTGTAGGGGTAGAGAATCATTGCTTCCCGTACTCATCAATCAACAGGACCTTAGAAGGCCAAAACGGCTACTTAAGGCGCGTTGAACGCGATTTGGTTTGGGCCTTTCTTGTGCTCCAGACAGCGCCACTTGTGGCCGTACGCTTCAGCAGCCATTCCCTCGTTCAGCACGTGGTTGCATGCTGTTTCTTCGAACCGATGATGATTGAAATACTTTTCACTATATGGAGGTAAGGCGGATAACGAGAGCGCGTTCATTTGACTTGCTGAAAGAGGTGCACCTCCGCCACTTGGACCCTGGCGGTATTGTTCATTAAATATAATCATCGGTTCAATTTTACCATTTAAAAGAATTCTTTCGACGTGTTCAGTAGATAATAGAACTGCTTTCTCCTCATTAATGCCTATTTCGGTTCACTTCTGAATTGTTACAAATGAAGGTGCAATTAATAGAAATCAAAGGAATTAAAGGAAAACATTCTCAACGCAGAACTGTTACGATTGTTCCATCCCATGAGTAATGCTTTATTTAGGAGGAATTTTGTATTAATTCAGGTAAACATCCTTACCTCCTTACAAAAATGTTCACGTGCTGCAAAGTTAATGCCTCCCTTGACAACTTCTACTGGGATCGGCATACTTCACATGATTCATTTCAAATGTGCATGTATAGAGACACACTGGTACTTGCTTGATGAGAAATGTGTCACATTGCATTGCTCCGACGGCAGCGCTGTTGCTACATACGTGCTCGGATGGGACTAAGAACCTTCCATTTCCTTCATATCTATTAGTCTTTTGTGGAAAGCATTCGGCAACACTTGTATCCCTTTAGTCGGTTGATTTTGCCTTTGCAGAAATTTATATTAAAAATGTGGCAATCCGGGACTTTCTTGAGGAAGAAAGAAGAAACAATGCTCGGGCACCGTGAGGCTGACACTACTAGCATAGTCGGCGGAAGTGCATTGGCAGTTGGTGAAATTGAGCATTACAAATGGACTTTCTGGAAAAGTGGCACTTGAACAACGATTTAGTCAAAGTTGGGGGACTTGAAAGGGCAGCTAAAGATGAATAGCCGTGAATGAGCCAGTGGCTCATTCACGGCAGTTTTTGTGTCTCTTTTTTTTCAAAAACGCCTCGAACTTGATGCCAATTCAGCTTACCTTTTGTGATAATTGGCTAGCTCATGCTAAGCCAAGGAAGAGTTCGACGACCCGAGTGAAAATTACCGGAGGTAAATTGAAGTCAATAACAAATTACTAACTGTGCAACTTCCTGTAAAAATGCATGAAAGAATAAAAAATCAAACTTTTCCACAGTGTTGGCTTGGGAGACTGAAAAACAAACCCATTTCGTGATGAGGAGCACTACGAGGAAGGCGACCATCAGACGCAGCCATAACTCGGCCACTTCAAATCACCGTGGCCACCCATGCATGCAACCCTTCTGCAAACAAAAATTCGCATACACCAAAGGTGCTCAAATTTTCAACAACAAAGGCAACTTTTTCATGACATAAGAAGCAATATGCTTGAAATTTCCTTGTACAAATGCACACCACTATTTGTTCCCGATGTGTGTGCTACAAAAATGCTCTACCCAACACTTGAGGCAAAATCGGCGTTGCTTTTTAACAAGAATCTGGACGTTTATTTGCATCAACAGTTATTAAGTTGTGCTTTTTGTGAAAAAAAGGACAAATTGTAAATTGTCTTTGCGTCACTTTAAGTTGAGCTTTCGTATAATCAAATAAATAACCTCATGTGAAAAAAAGATAAAGTTTATGCCCCAACGAGGACGAAGGTGTGATGAGTAGACGGTTATCAGTGCAATCTACTGGCATAAAAAGGCCCTCCTAATGGCCTGCCAGCGTTTGACACGCATTCCCATCCACTTGGTTGGTGCAATTGGTGTAACTGGAGAGCTCAACTCCTCTGACAAGACCTTGCGGCTGAGATGTCAGGCAGTGCGTCTTGTGCGCATCATTTTGCCACCACTTAAACCACTGCAACTCCGCGCACAACCCTGTGTACTTACTGCGAAAACAGAAGTACTTTGCGGAAGCGTTAACCTCCTCAAAACGCAAATGCGGACACTAAGACGATGGTTAGTGGGAGGGGAGTGTACAATTGCTTTGGACACGATGGTTCCACGTCTCCAAGCCGCTCAACGACGCACTTTGAAAAATCTGCGTAAATGTTGGCTAAAATAATGCATTAAGTGGTGGCTTTACTAGAACGACTGCATGCAATACAATTTGTGTGTGTTTTTTTGTAGGGAGGATGTGGAGGCAGTTGGACTTTTCGAATTTGTCAGATTAGCGGAGAAGTGAGTCACGTGGAGTGTCAAAGTTTCTACACCAGTTGAAAACTAACGGAGAAACAACAAAATTAAACTGACATTTGCAATTGCACACAAGACACTGATCCGGATAATTGGTTTAGAAGGCAAAATTCCAAAAAAAAAAAACTTGAAATTGCATAATTAATTTGGACAGGCAAGGCGGGGAAAAGTGGTCACTGAACTTTGTTTTTTTTAAAAAGAAGTGCCGTCAATTATCGCGTAGATGAAGTTAAAGTACGTAGGCGAAAGGGCTTGAGATAGAGGATTGTTGTGGAAATGTACCATCAAGTTGTTTACCAACTCAACTTGGTGACAGGCTGAATTGGAAGTGACAGATCTGAGAGAGTAAACGACGCTGAAGCTAAGTCGTGCCTACGATCGGTTATCCTGGGAAGACGCTTTCAGTTCTGGAGATAAAACAATTAACAGGACAAAGAACAACTCAGAGCTTTTGTTTTTTGCTATTTTCTTCGCAATTATTAACACTACGGTGATTTAATAAAAAAAAATAGAGAAGCACTAAAGCCGAAGAATGGAAAACAAGGCCAACCACAGTTGAGATATTTCACGCATTGACGTCTGTTGACCTCTCAACAAGTTTAGTGCGTTGGTGCGCCTCCGGGTTACCTTCACTAGTGAGCAGCTTCTTCCAGAAGTGTGTAAGACGGGAGGCCACGCCTGCACCTTTTGTTGACTGAATGGGAAATCCGGTTTCCCTTTTTCTCTCCTTTCTAACACTGCAGACTACTGGCAATTGTGATTATGAAAGTAATTGAAAGTGACCGTTAATTCATTAGCTAGATTCCAGGGCCCGGCCCATGCATTCAAAAGTTTATAACTATGAAGCAAAAAAGACCTCCGATTTTTTGAAGGCATGATTTCAGCATACAAGAATTTTAAATTGGGAGCCGTAATTAAAAGCAGGGTTTACATTGTTCAAATTGACTCGTTAAAAGCGATGCGATGATAGCGAGTGCCAATGAATCACCCCTGTCAGGGCTATCGCAGCAGTGCTTTCGCTGAAAGGCAAGACGCTTTTGACAACAAAGGTTTTCGATGCTAACCTAGACACTACTGCAGTGACTCATCACTGATTTGCCCACAAACAGCTACATTTGCGATTAAAGCAGGCTTCACTTGTTGTTGTTGTTTGCATGTCACCTTCACGTGACACCACCACCACCGCAGACTGCATACAATGCTCTCGACAGCTTGAAATTGTGATTTATAACAATTTGACCCGATCATTTGACTCCGGTCAAGTGCGGTAGACGACAAGAAACCACTTGTAGTGAAACGCAGCATAAAACACTCACCGAAAGAGCCTTGTGCAAATTTATCCAAAATGAAGTTGCCCAAGGCCCTCACACAAGACTGGTCGACGCGACAGAATGGTGTCGATGTTTATCCGAGCTTTTTAGCCAGCCAATCGTTTATGACATTGTCTACCAGCCATGGGTGACTAGCGGTGGGGATTTGGATAGCTACGGCAATGCGATTACAATCACTGCTTGTGCTCTCCCAAATCACACCGAAAATTCCAATTTCTCGGATTAGGCACGATTGCTTGTTTTTGCTTACAGCACAATCTCTAGCCAGGATTTCGTTTATAATTTGTTGAGCTTGGGTTCTGAACTTTTTCAATTTAAAATACGAATTTCACCAGAAAAAAAAAAAAACGGCGAATTCTGTGAATGCATCAGCACAAATGCCACTTCCAGTAATGCGGCTACCGCATCAACATTTCAATTAAACAGGGGCATTTCGTTGCACCGGCCACGGGGGCCATTGACAACCTCGATCGCATGTGAGCAGGCACCCACTTGACTTCAGTTTTGCATCTAATCAGACAGGGCATCACTGTTTCCATTTATGAGATCAAAACTGAGAAAAAAGCCAAAAGTAAAAATGTCTTGAGAAAGGCCAACAAACGCACACCGCCTGGACGTTTCAATCAAAAAATAACGACCCAAGTTAAGGCTAGACAAATAAACTATTGACGTAGTCGTCTAAGTCCCCAATTACCCACATCGTAATGCCGAGCGTTTACGGGGTGAGGAAGGGAGTCACTCGCCAGCATTCAAAAAGACAAAATTCAAAACTGGTCGCCAGTACTAATAAACTACAAACACGTGCCTTACGCCGACTCGAAGGCCTGAACACGCCTTATGCGCACACTACCCAGAAATGGCAAATTGGGAAAGAAAACGGCGAAACGAAAACGATAGTACAAAAGGTGATTTATTAAATGTCCACGTACACACCAATATGCATAACACAATAACATCGGCCTTGGTTTCGTGCTTTTCGTGAATCAGTAACGGGTGGGAGGAACAGTTGGGGGGGCGGAGATAGTCGCGCCGCCGGAAGCTGCGTTGGCTGGTGCCATGTTTTTGCGCCGCACCTCCGAGTCGGCCACCGAGCGAATATAGATGGCTGGTGCAGGCACATTGGGAATTTCTCCATTCTCGTAGAGGTAGGACACTCCAATCGCCAACTGTGTGCCATCTTCGCAGAAATCTAGACTGCTTATTGTTGTGGGGTATTTCTCGAACTGGGCTAACCACTTGCGGTTGAATCCATCCCATGTATTCACCATGCCATCCGATCCACCTATTGTGTCAAAAAGAGTTTCGAGGTCTGCTCTCACAGCCCAACTGGAAACTGTGTCACGAGATGGTTACATCATGGTCAAAAATCGGTACCATGAAATTAATCTACCTTTATGAGATCGCAAACATCCGGACACTGACAGACCGACAAGATGACGGATAGTTCTAATGCTATCTACAAAAAACCGCTATTAAAGTTGGTTCAAGATAAGTTGAGGGGTTAACTCTGATTTCGGAGATATCTCCTCTCGCAGTTGATGGGACTCAACACATTCGTATAAAGAGATCAGTTTATGACTGAAATAAAACGGTCATTATATCCCCTCGCAAACTGGTAAAATAACGTGATGCTCAGCATATACATACACGCGATCCAAAAGGTCGATGGAACGAACCGATTGCATGCTACCGCAAAATTACCCTTTGCTTCTAGTTTTGAGCGAAATAGATTTGCTTGCCCCAAGGAAGAAATGGCAAAAGTAAAATGTAATCAGTGTTTCAACAAGTGGCTAGAGGTCGCCTACCCGTAGCAAAAGTATTGTAGCGTTGGTGGAATGAAATTGCCGTGACAGGGTAGATAACTTCACGGTTCTCCTCTTTCTTGCGGTGGCATTTGAAGACATACGATTTCTTCTGGGATTCCTGGCTCTTGTCAAACATACGCACCGCAACGCGACCTAAAATAAACAACGTCCGCAAGCAGGCAAAATGAACCAGTTACAAATTTGGTAAATTTACTTAATCCAGAGCACCAAACTGACTCCAAAAGGAACAACCACATGACTGAATTACAATACAAAGTCACACAATAAAAGAAGTGCATAATTTCGTGTCCTTATATCCAGTACCATCTAAAGTGCCTTGCAATGTATAAATAAGGAGCAAAACATTAAAAAGCGAATCAACACAAGTGGGGAAAATGGAGATTCCATAAGTTGGCGTAAATCACCAATGAACGGCGATTTGTACTCGTGGGCTCGGCAACGTGGTTTCTTCAAAGTTGCAATGTTCCAATGGTATTCTAGCCAAAAAAATGTGAAAGACCAAGTGGTTCAAAGAAAGTGTAGTTTCATTTTCGCATTCAAATCGCCTCAGAGAACTCAAATGAGAGTGTGGACATGGTGAACTGTGCAGAATTTCCCAATGACATCCTCGTTATTGACAGCCCTCTCTAGAGGCACACTAGTGAAGGCATCACTCATTTTTTTCGCCACTTAATAGGGTACATTTCAGTACGTAAGAGTTCTTCAAAGTAGCCAAAGTTCGCCTCCTCAGGAGATGCTTTTAACTGAACAGAGTCTACAAATCAGCCTCGGGAGTTCGCAAGAGCTTTTGTTACCCGTAGAAATAGCGATCCATTTCGAGAGCCCCCTTCCCCCAGTCTGGAGCCTTCACACCTCTGGTAGATAGAATGATTGGACCGCGTCGGTAAATTAAAATGCGAAGGCGTGGCTGTCAGCGCAGCCAAGTGACACCTACTTTACGAACCCAATGTGCAAAAAGAGGGCATGAGAGCATTAATTTCCGTTCTGTACGAACTGCTAGTAATTAATACCACGATGGCTATAAAAACAAAACTACGCACAAAAGAGGGACTCGCGCGGACATGACCGACCAGAGCCAACGAGCCAACACGACGTAACGCACTTTCCACAAGAAAATTCGACATTGTTTTTTGAAATCCCACGGCGGTAAGACAAAATTTCACGGTAGTGGATATGCTATGATGAGGCGCATCACCAAAGTAACGCCAAAGAGGCCTTTCGGTGCAAGGCCGACCCCTAAGTTAAAAATCTCAACGTTCTAGCAAAAGGGAAGCAAAATTTCGAATGTACGCTATGCCATCAAAAATCATCGCAATCAGACATTTGCGTGGTCCTTGTGTGGCTTCATTCCAAAATAAACAACCGACAAAGTATTAATAACGCACCAACTTCAAATCAATGGGTCAAGCAGCGAAAAATTCGACTAGCGGTACAAATTTTAAGGGCCGATAGGCGGGAATGGACAAGCATAAGACGTGCCCCAAAATCAGATAGACTTCTTTCCTCTGAAGAAGTGAAGGCAAAAAATCGGAATTGTGACTTATATCGCGCATAAAACGCCCACCCAAAGCTCAGTCCCAAGGAGACCTTAGACAGGGCATTAAGAATGCAGGCCTTCCCACGGACAAGGACGATTATTTAATCAGTAATTTCTTTTGGATTAGTCGTCAATTTTGCAAAATGTCAGTGTTGCGTGTGTCAAAAAAAGTGAGTCCCACGGTCCAAGCTTTCCCTCCTGCGGATAACCGATTATGACCGTAAGTACGTGTAAGAAACATGATTCGCAATTTGCAGAGCGGCAGAATGGGTGCATCCGCCTTTCACAAACCAAATACTGAGGAGAACGGCAGCATACATAGATTTTAAAACTAAGTCAATTGTTCACCTGATGCTTTGTGCGCTGCATAACGAGAGCGGTATTCAAAATAAATTAGAGCAATTGAGAAATGTGGTTGAAGTTCATCTGTCATAGGTGACCTTTGCGATCCCCATAAGCAGCAAACGAAAGTTCGAAACACCTATTCCACTTCGGACAAAATCATGTGATCCCAACGACGTTGGGAAAGTTGCCACTGCCGAGTTGTCTATGAAAAATGATAGATTAAATGAAGTTTCACAACGATCACATACTCGACAACGAACAAGATAAGAAAACAAGTAGCACGCGGATATATTCGGAGAGCGCATTTTGCAGACACAAAGACACGTGCGACTAATCTGAGCTGAGGAGACTCAATGCAGCATCGGAGTGCCAGAAGAAGGAAGTGAAAAAAGATCAATCTACTAAATTTCTTGCTTCAAAGAATCGGTATTTGGGATGCACATATATATGCGTGCAATCGTAGTGTAATTTGGAGAAGTAATTCAAGTGTCAAGTCGAAGGAGGCAGGCATTAGCCAATGTAAACTAAATTGCAAACTAGGCAATGGGAACAAAAAAAATTGTGCTTAATAGTTGTTTTACGGGAACAAATAATAAAATAGAGATTGAGAACAGGAGAATAATGCTGCTGGGACAATTTGTAACAGCTTAAAGTCTCACAAGAAGTGTTAAAACAACAGTGTGCGCTACTCTGACCACAGTGGTCAGCTAAAACTGCCAGGACAAATTAGTAGAGATACCTGAGCAATGATGAACAAATGTGAGGCCTTCAGGAAGGAAGCCGAGAACTATTCGTCAAATCAGGGAGAAATAGAAGTGTGTGCGTAGGTGTGGCTTGTACGATACCATGCGGTGGTGGTGCGGGGATTCAGCCCAACCAATGTGGATGCCAAAAATAGGCCCGCACAATCATGCCAGTGCCGTGGCTGTTGAATTGTCCGGGCGGCGTAAAAGCGCAAGCAGGCAGGCGGGCATACGCGAATACCGCATGCCAGGAATGCCCGACACGTGAGAGAGTGGGCAACACCAAAGGGGTACGCAAAGAGATGTTGTAATAAATAGTAATTCACAAGAGCAGCCATATGGCTATCGATGGTTAAAACGACCTGTAGAGTGAATTGTTACAAAAAAAAGAAATACAACCTCGACAATGCCCGCCATGTGCGGACATAATTTTAACAAAATTGAGTCCTTTGAGAAATTGAAAAGCTAATGAAGTCCAAGTCCTGGACATTGGAAACGTGCCCAAAACCCCAAAAGATAGTGTCCAATCAAATGATCCAGATAAAAAGCGATGTTTCACCATCTAGATTCATGGTGGTGGAGGCCATTTAAATATGACACGTATCCGTGAGTAGTTAACATAGGTGGGAAGTTTCAGAGACAACCTTTCGGAGCTGCTATTTCTGTTCAGTACCTGCTTTTTAATCACTTACTATCATTTACCAACAAGAAACTATTTTGAATCCTTGGACGCCACCTGATGGTACCGATCTATTGAATCTCATATCTCTCTCCGTGTTCGCATGTGAAAAAGGCATCGTACTTGGTATTATCCCTCATCACATTTATATAAAGAACCCTACTATACAGCCTAAATTAGGCAGCATTAATGCAAACCCTCTCCTAACACAAGAAACGAATTCTTCACTTAACAATTACTGCTAAGGCAGTGAGAACATGATTGAAAGCGATAAACTCATGAAAATTTAACGGAAAATAGTAACTAAAGCATCCGTAAAGCCGTTGAAAAAACAAGTTCTTCAGCAAAGCTCGAGTGACTAGCTTAAAGAGGGTTTAGAAATATCAGACTTCGGCTCTGGTAACTTGCGGTAAAACGTACCTTCAATAGAGCCCATGACGAAACCCTGGCCGTTGGGAAAACAACGAATGATACGGGTCTGATACCGCAAGGTGGACTCTTGCTGTTCGATGGGCTGAGCCATGTTGCGAAGGTCCCAGAGGAGGACATGGCGACCAGCGGTGCCTACGACCAGAGTGGTGTTGACGGCGTCCATGGTGAAGACACTGTCGGGCTGTTGGTGCACCGAGACCGCTCCGCCCGCGGGCGCGTCGCCAGCGGAGGTCGCGTTGGACGCCCGGGGGTCCCATACGCGCACTGTCTTGTCCCAGCTGCCTGTCAGCGGCGCACCAATTGCCTGGCTGTAGAGCGCCACGCTTACGGCGCGGTTGCATTTACCCAAGTTAGTAACTGAAACCGCACATGAAATAGCCGACTCAACATGACCAGAGGGGAAGAGAGAAGAGAGCACTATTTCACGTGTTACCACCACTACCCACTAATTTTGGAGAAAAAGCAATAAATGGACACTCAAGCAAACACGTGAGTAGTTTGCGAATCATGCAGATTTTTCCGCCTAGTTATGTGATACAACACTGATAAAGTTAAGCATTAGTTACACGTGTTAAATGAGATTTTAGAACTCAGAGATTCTGGAGTCCCTTTAAATAAAATGTTGCAACGAGACGATGATAATGGGTCCTTCATTCTATATCGTGTGTCGATATGGACTTCCTGCAAAGAAGAGCAAATCAAAACGCTAATTTGCTTTTTCGCGATCGTTGGAGACGTGAATGACGGGGACTTGGATTTAACGGAAGGAAAATGCAGCCTTATGATAAAAAACTCTTCGTCGCACAAATTAAACGATGCTACTGACTTACTATTTACATGGAGTTCGTGCTACAACAGAAAAGATTGGATGGAAAAATCCCGCACTACTTCGTCGACGAGACAAAAAGGGGTTTTGAGTCAATTGCAAAAGAGGAATTCTAGCGCTGAATTCCATTGTTACCATTAAGCCTGATCTTCTATGGATAAATGCACCTCAATAAGGTATTCATGCATATTGTGACTAACACGTATGTATATTTGGGAAGAGGCCGAAGCAATGCTCTCCCGTGAACATAATAATAAAGCGGTTTGAGGTAAGCACGGAGCAACCACGAAGTTCACTAAAAACCCAAATTGGTGAGCACACAATTCGCTTGAATTTACACATAAAACACGGGTTACGGACGACGCTTGTAAAAAAAATTACAATCAAGAACGATTTAAAATAGGCAGGTCTTAACAGATGTTGGACGAACAGCGAATTAGTAAAAAGCTAGGGTCGACTAAAGAACTTTGGTTTTAGACAAATTTGGCCAAAAGGAAGCATCCCACCATTAAAATCGCCGAGCTGAAACTGATCCAACTTGGGGTGGAATCAGTACATCGAAATGGAAGAGAAATAGCGCCATCCCAAAGCAGGTGCATTAATTTCAGATTTAAGGAGCAATTATCCATTTACCTAGTATGCACAAAAACAGGCGTGAGAGGTGAGAAACTAGTGGCTCAGCAACACTGAAAACATGCAGTACAAAGTGGTTCTTGATAAACATGAAAATAGCAATGCGATATCCATGCAGTTTACCTCATGGGAGGTAATTTAGTTTGTTGTGCGATTTTTGAAACGCGACGGCTTCGTTGACATTAAAAAATTATTTGTGAATCATTCTTCAAAGAATGATTCGGTTTAAAGTACCAACTGTTTTCGAACGCAAAGAAGATAGAGCATGTTCCGCCAGTACGTCCCTTGTGGCTTTAAAAGCGGTTGAACAAAAAACCACCAGCTGAGCTCTTCATACTTTTCAACGAAAACAAAGTCTAAGGATAGACACTGACTCTAAGACAGTCCAGTTCACTATCAACAAGCAGTCAAGATGATTGTAACATGGCTCTAGCCGAGTGAAAATTCAAAAGACACAAAAACATGCCTTGAGATGAGTTGAGGTCGAAGTACTTAACGGTGCCCTCGAGGGAGCCTGAAATGGCGTGCAAGGCGTCAGCGAAGCAGCTGGCGAGCACTGGACAGGCATGCTCGTAGGAAGAGCGCTGACCACCCGAAGTGACGTCGTAGAGGTGTACCATGCAGTCCCAGCTGGACGCCAACAGGAACTGGGCGCCCTTTCCTGGTTGGAAGTGCACAGCACTTACCGTATCTGTTGGTAGGTTGGAGAGCTTAAATTGGTCACCAGTTGTCACGGCTGGTGGCATTCTTCGTCCTGTAAACATAAGGCACCGACACTTTAATGTACTTCCCTTCTTACATAGGACTACTCATTTTGTAGTAACCACTTAACAACACACTTCGAGCTGACGGCACATTTAACAGTCTAATTTGAGGTAATGATTTCTGGTGAGATTGAGCTGAAATTAATGCCAATAGGGATGTTTGATTGGACTTTACCTACTACATTGCTCGAAGTATCCATCGACAGCAAACTGACAGAATCAAACCAGACATCATATATGGTAACCGATCATGCACAATAGGGCATAGTGATAGGAAATGATGCCCATCGTGTATAGCATTTTGGTGGATTTCTGAGGCATTGACATCATTCTATGGTAATATGTAGTTCTGAACACAAGTTTGATCTGAGCTAAAGGGAGGACAAGTCGTGACAATAACGTTTCAAGCACAGTCCACTTTCCTCTGTCCAAATAAAATTTAGGGGAAAGATTGTTTCAAACTAAAACTCAATAACGAATGCTCAGACTTTACACTGGTTGGCCTTTGAAAAACCTCAACATCTTGGTAAGGGAGTTTACAACTTTAAATGGTTAAACCGAAACTGGAGTCATGAAAAGTGGAACCACTTTCCGAGAAAATTTCACTCATAGGAATAAAATGTCTATTTAAGGCGAAAAACTGACGACCCTTGACAAGCAAACTATAGCTTGGCGATTGGATAGGCGTCATTGCATGACGAATAGCTTATAACACATAAGCTACCGAAAAACGCATGCATAAAATGACCCATTGTTCCAACCAAATTTAAAACTGAAGAAAGACAAGATGAAAGAGAAATAATGACAGCTCCGAGTACGATTTGAAAGGCCGTTAAGGCTTAGTAAATACATAGTTGAAGACTCATAGGGAGAAAAAAAGGAAAACAAGGACACATAATAAGCTCACAAATTAAAGCAGGAAATTAAGGAACCAACTATTTAACAGTGGCACTTCGGGTGGTAGACACACGTGGAAACAAATATCTACCAACATGCATAAAAGAACTGGAACCATCCAAATTGTCAAACATATAGAGAGCGAAAAGGCGCAAAACTGCACATAAAATTTGTATTTTTTTCACAAAATAGTGGAAATATAACAGGAAGACAAAAATTGTCTACCCGCCTTGATCAAGAGAAAGGTGAATAGGAATGTTATGCTGCACCATTGGCGCTTTCAATCACACTGTCATTGAGATCAAACTGTGACCCAACAAAGAGGCTTTTGAAGACATCCGAAATCAATTTTGCTAAAACACATTGATTGGCATATCATACGTCACTCTAAGCTACTACAACTACTTTGAGTTTGAAAAAGCTCCTCCAAAGAGCGTGGTCTCCGTTCTATTGTCTTTTCGCAGACGATTTGATCGGCGATGGCTTTGGTAGGATTTCTTGAGATGATAGTTAGACCAGGAAGCCAATGGAAGGAGGAGCAGAGCGGCTTCAGGAAATTCGGAGACTTGATAGATTGCTGCAGCCACAAAACAATGATTGAGTAAAGCTTTCCGGACAAAAGTATCAACATTGGTTGATGAATCATTGCTGCTATGCGATAGTGGGGTCCAGCAAACGGATCGGAAGGAGATGGGCAGAGCATCTGGTTCAAGTTAGCATGGGTTAGCTGAAAATGCAAGAGGAGTTCCGGAGATATGTTACTTAAATAAGTTTAAGTAGAGTAAAATTCTAAACATACCATCCCAAGCGGTTGGAGGAACAGAAAGTGATAGAGTGTTTGTATCGCCAAAGACGTTAGAACCCAAGTGAAATCCCCCAGGGGTTCAATCGAATAGACCGCTAGGTGAGAAGAAAAGGCGTTCAACTGTATTGTCCTAATTACGCAACTGGAGCGTTCAACAACAAAGGCAGTAGCTAGGAAAGTTAGTCGACCTAAGCGAAGCCATTAAATGGGACAAATGGAAAATACACCGAGTTGGGACAATTCGATCATCGAGTAAGTCATGAGCAGTTGATAAGCCACCGCTGAAGAAGTGTGTTAGTCTAGCAAACATAGAAGTTAGGTCCAACTAAAGTTTGTCATTGAAGCGGAGCACACCAGAGAATATAAATGTTCGATGAAGCGTAGAGTAAGAAAATTAACAAGAAACAAAACGATTATTCTCGCAATCCTTTAAGGCAAACTATTCAAAATAAAAGGGAATAAAAACGTCACAACGAAGCCTTAACTGATGAGTGAAAAACCGCTAGGTTATTTTACAGTGATTTGCTGGTAAAACACCCAGGAATCCAAGCAAAAATGTAACCCAACGAAAACATGTACTCAATTTATCAAAGAATTCATTTTAAGGGTGGCACAAACACCTGTCACCTTAACAGCCAAGTGTCCAGACATATAATTAGCTCAGTTGTGCAAGTTATTCTATAGCTTTCACGGTTTGGGGAGAGGAAAGCGTCCCAAGGAGCCTCTTTCCGAAACCATGAAGCTGGATTTGATTTATTGAGCTGTTTGAATAACTTCGCCATGATTTGATACAAATGCTACTTCCACAAAGTTACAACCACCAGATTTTGGGATTCTAAACCATGCGATTGATCATTAATGAGGCAACCTGTAAAATCCCCGGGGGAGTGAAAAAGCTAGGGGATGCAAGCGTCCCATTGGTTTTAATTCATTGTAGTAGGGCCACACAAATATGTCGAACACGTCGTTGGGTTCCCGATTACGAGTGAGGGTAAGGTAAACATAAAGGTAAGCAATCGAGTAAGGGTAGGGTAACAAAAGCTTATGCAATGTGATTCGCACGGGGGTTTTAAAACCCGAAACAGTATCATGCTTGGAATAGCAGAGAAAAATTTTAACAAGTAGGACCATTGGAAGGGCTGCTGAAGCCCAATGTCACTGGACTATGAACTACGTGCTACGAAAGAAAAGTAAAATCGTACTGAAGGGTAAAAAATCCATGAAGTTATACTTAAAGTGTTTGTTAGCTGTTATAAAGGCCAGATTTGAGATGAAATACAAAAGCAAAGGTAAGAAATGTAGCAGTAAATGTTCATTCAAGTGAAATTTTACACCTTGACGATTGCCAGAGGGATAAGCGATCGAAGATCCACCACCGTGCAAGCTCGGGTTATTTAGAATGCAGCGGTAAAGCACGTTGGTTGCGCCTGCATTTGCTGACATTTACTCACAAATGCAAAAACCTCTGAGTCTGATGTTAAGAAGTGTAGGAAGCAAGCATGAAGGCCTTTGTGCAACAGCCGCGCTCAGACCGCCCATTATGAAGTTACTCTAGGATAAACGCCCACTTCATACCTCGTGCGGTCTTGGTGGATCTAGTTTGTCTACACATGGCAATCCTCTGCTAAAACCATACAAAATCCTCAGTTGATGTAGGTAATCGAAAATACAAAATAATGCGACCTGATAGCGTGGCACGTAATCCTGGTGGAATGAATGTACTTGATGGCAGTCGCCACCCTTCACCAATAAAATGTGAACGGGAACTACTAGATAACCTCTAGGGAATGCGAAATATTCCTTCAAGTCTAATGAAATGCTGATAGGAACCACACACTTGGAAGCGATTATGATGACTAAATCAAATGTACTATAAACTCTTGCATTTCGCAGCACGCAGGAACTTCTGCACCACTGGAAAGTAAAATGTTCAAAATAACTCACATTTTTGATCCAAAATGCAGGCTGGAATAAGGAGGATGAGAATATGCTGAACGAAGTAGATGACCCTAAGAGCGGGCTGAAAAAAAAAAGTATTTAAGGACACGTCAATTAACCTCGCGGACTAGATGGCATTCTTCTAAATGGATGACATCCCAACTGATGAACTGTTTACTTCTATAGGAAATTTAACGACATTCGCGATAGCATTAACTGGAGTTTAAACCACCCATCAAGTGGTTCACAGTGCGATTATTTCTCAAGTAAAAAAACGACGGCAATTCTCCGAGATATGGCAGACGACGATGAAATCCTATTTTTGCACCATAACTGTCCCCATAGAGGACGCTTCAGATTTAGGGAGAAAGATACGTCAGTTATGCACTTTTAACCAAAAGAAAGAACCGTACTTTTCCTCACTAAAGTCGTAATACCTAGTCATTATGAGGAAGGTATCATTTTCAAAGCATTTGCGAAAGCACTAGCGTTCTCGAGAACCTATTATTTGAAAATAATTGTACAACTAGCTGACCAACCAGTAGATTTATGGACGTATCACTATTGAGAATACCAATGAATGCAGATCACGCTAAAAGATGAACGCTTTCGAATTTGCTAATACAATTCGACTATGCGAAGGTAAGATGCTGTCATGTGACGGTGCTTGGCTTGTGTACAGTCGAAAAGATGCCACAACATGTCAGACAAGAGGCAATGCTTGAATGGACACGGTTAGTTAATCAGAACGAGATCACAGTTTGTTTGCTGGATTAGAGGGCAATAACTCTTTAGCATGCAGTTAAATATTCCAGTAACCTCTTGAAAATCGAAGTGACCTTAGAAGAGCGTTTACAGAGGGCAAAAAGACTACCGGATGCCAACGCAGTAGAAGTGATTAAGTTCGCAACGAATATGAACACAGTCATTTGAGAATGTATAGTGAGAACTGAGAAGAGCCCACCTCATTTTACGAATAGGATTATTTTCGAGCTAAAAACTTCCAATTCAGCGTCATTGCCCACAAACTATATCGACGGAAAGTTATGAAGATGTAAAGTAGGAGTAAGGCTAAAGATCTTGAAAGCAAGAACGACATGAGTGCTGACTTACGGCCACCTTGCTGTTTCTAACTCAAGTTATCTCATAGGGCAGATTCCAGCATATTTTTAAGGTTAGTCGTTAAATGAGAGCAAGGATATAGTATTATTTCAGCGTAATATAGCCTGTTTAAATAAGCGCAGGCTAAAACACAGCTGTCTACAGAGGAACATGATCTGAGTCAAGTGACTACTTTGAGCCGTGATTTCTTCTGCCTCGTGGTGCAGTAATCTTATCATCTATGACCACGGCGAATAACGATAGTTTTGGTCATTTTAAAGTGACCTGATTAGTTCCTGCCGGAAAAAAAGCAACGCAAAATCAAATTATTTTCGGCAAGAAACCCATCTTATAAACCAATTCAATGCTGAACGTTACTGGCTTCAAACTGCAAGAAAAGTACTTAAAGGCAGTAACACAGGGATGATTTGCACAGCTTAGCACCAAAAATTGTACTGGATTTCAGGTATCCCTCTAAAAACATATCATTAATTATGCGATTAGAGTAGTAAGAATCCATTTGAGGCTGCCAAAAGGCAAGAAAAAGCCATCCGAACGAAAGTTAAATAGCAACCCTAGCGACTTCAACGTAAGATCCCTAGCGTTGAATAATATGCACAAGGAGAATGATGAAATCAGGCTGACAGTGAAAAATGGTTAATCCATTGATTTCCACCAAAACTACGCGAATACCCAAGCAAATATTCATGATGAGGTAGGGTTTAGAAGTGATAGCTGAAGAGAGTGGTCGTGCTATTTGCATAAAAAACGAAACCAAAAGACCAACTATTTAAAATTGCAAATTGCAAATTAGGTAGGAGTCAACAGCAGAAATTAATGCGACAATCTTCAGAAATAGCACATTTGACGTTCTTTGGCGTTGCAATACGAGGGTAAGATACGATACTGCCTTAATTATGGTATTTCGATTTCCCATCACACAAAGTCTCAAATAATTTGGAACATAAAATTCGCAAAGAAGGTAAATCCCTATAAACTTTTCCGTTTAAGCATATAAGAATATGCTGAACTAGAATTCCAAAGAGATTGAATGCATGATCAGGTAAAATCCCACCATTTTGCTCTGAAGGATAGATGCATGGCAATGGCGAAAAACACGGCCCCAAAACACCTGGGGATAGCCACCGAGGGACAAATGGATATCAGATGTTAACAGAAAAGACAAACACTGGAACGAAATTGGGCGCCTGAAATGCTAAAAGTCAAGACATACCGTTCTAGTGCCAGTGGTTGGGAGTAGGAGAGCTAGCAGCGTCCCGTTGATACCATGAAGGTGCAAGCGAAAAACGGCAGTAACGAATGAGCTCGGCTTTGCAAACAAAAGCCATATCTATATGACGAAAACAAAATTGACGAAGGGCCGGTGTAAGCAGGATGACTGTGAGGACTAGGCATACTGATGAATCTTTAGTGGTAAATCCAGCAGGATTATAATTCGGAACAGTACCATAGCACAGTTTAAACACTGAATACGTTGCTTATGTTTTGAAATGATTCGACAGAATCACTTAACATTATCCTACCTGAACGGCCGTTAAAGCATGGCACGGATTGAAAATGAAAATTAGCGACCGAGCTGTAAGTTTGTAGCCGATTTCCACGCCAAAGACCAGGCAATGAATCATTGTTATCCATGCTATATGTTTGCGTGGGGCATATCTTTCATCGACAGGGAGCTTAAGTCTTGGAATACACCACAAAAGCAAACTCCCATAGACAAATGTGAAAAATAGGGTCTCAAACAAACGCCGGGTCTTGGATAGATAAGAAAGGCATGCTGCTCCACCTTCACTGGGAATATCCCATCGAACACCTTCATAAAATAACCCGAACTGCAACATTAAGAGGAACACATGAGACAAATGCGAAGACCAAGATTCTTTACGTGAGCGAATTTGAACGAATAAGGTGAAAAACTAGACCAATCAGCAAGCAGCAATGCTTTGAATCTCCATAATGTTAGTTCAAAATTGGACACTAACCACCGACTGATGTTAGAAAGTTTGACCACTATTCGGTCTCTACTTATTTCGCTCTACCAAAATGCTTTTTTCAGCTTTGAAGCATGACAAGTATCACTGTTTGAGGATGCAATGGGTTCATGGAGTAGCAATAATTACACACGAACTCTTTGAGAGGGATCTTAACTTTGAGATTGAAACTATGCCTGATTTCAGATTACCTGGCTGAAGACGATAGTGCACGCTCCACTGATCTATAGCTGGTTCGATGGGCCCAGAAATGACGGCAGTATAAAAAATTTTCCAACACTTTATTTCTTTTGTGATGCGTTTCTTGTTTTTTGTAAGAGGGCTACTTTGGTTCTCTGCCACTGTGTACCCACAGGGTGGACGAGCTTCTGCCCCATTCCAGTAAACTTTACCATGATCTATTCTTACGTCCTCATAAAAGTATTGGAATCTCCCGCTATTCTCAAGTAATGAGATTCAAAATATCCTTATTAGGTGTTTTAGCACACATCAACTATTAAAGACAACTCAGTGGGGTCTTAATTTATCAATCTTAGTGGAACAAATTGCCGATCGTTAATGCATCGCATACTCTTAAAACAGCTGCAAGCATATGTACCGTCTACTCCCTTTAATTATTAGGATAAAGTTCTGAGATCTATTGGTTTGGCAGATATTTTTTACCTAGTCGGTCGTTTTCTGCCTCATAACACAGCACTAGCGTGTGGCATATTTTGTATTCTTCCTTTGACTTCGGCAATATTTTGGGCCTAACATATCTGGACCTAAAAGTGGCAAACTCTTGTTTATAACACTTTTTTAATGCTGCCCGTAAGTTGAAGGCCAATAGTGTGTCTAGGTCACACCCATGGTATGTGGCGTACTCGTGATTACGCGTTTGGCAGCGCGGCGAGGTTCTGGATCCATTTTTGGTCTTTCAAGCAAGCTAAGCAGTTTAAAGCACACCATTGTTCCCGAACAACTAAGAACCAAATTCTCTCGTGCCAGTGTGTCTGCCGCTAAGCAGTGCACTGGGGCCGCCAGAGATGTGGAAATGATTGCTATGGCGGACGTTAAACGAATGCCTAATGATATCAAAAACGTAAGCAAGTTAAGTTTTATAATTTTTAGGTCCTTCTGACCCCCAGCTGCAGCATCACAGCCATCACTGACTATGCATTTAGCGGCAAAGGGAAAATGCTACGTCCACTTTTGGTGCTTTTGATGGCAGCCTGTGCGAATGGGCACAATGGTTACTCAACCATCAACTCAGGCAATAGTACTCCTGCGTTTAAATTTTTTGATAGGCACCTGAGTATGTGCGATCATATGATAAATATTTTGTGTAGAAAATATTGTTACGGATGCTCAACACGCTATCGCTGTTATTGCCGAAATGATTCATACTGCGAGCCTTATGCATGACGATCTCATTGATAAGGCTGAGATGCGTCGGAAGCAGTTGGCGACATACCGGAAGTTTGGGACTAAAGTCGTTAGTTCCTCGGTGCCCTTCACATTTGTTTTAGGCCGTTCTTGTAGGCAACATAACTCTTTTGAAAGCTTCAGAGTTACTTGCGAAAGTGGGGAACGCGGAAGTTGTTTCTGTTCTTTCAATTGTTCTTGATGATTTAATAAGAGGTAGTAAATTTTCTTGCCATATTTTCAGGGGAGTTCATGCAGTTAACATCGAATGCCGATGAAAATTACCGCTTCCACTTATACCTTGAAAAGACGTATAAGAAAACAGCAAGCTTAATTGCAAATAGTTGTAAGGCTGTACGTTTTGTTTCCTGCCCTAGAGGAGTGGGGCATATGCCCTACCCACTACATAACAATTATTCTCTCCAGGTTACAATTCTTTCAGAGGCTGATGGTGCACTGGCAGAGTCTGCGTACGCTTTTGGCCGCCATTTAGGCATGGCCTTTCAGTTGTTGGATGATGTTTTGGATTTTGTGGGACAGGAAGATAAACTAGGAAAGCCAGCTGGCGGTTCAGATTTACAACTCGGACTAGCCACTGGTCCTGTGCTCTTTGCCGCACAGCAGGTTCGTCTTCTCTTCAGCCTTAATCATCCTAAACTTTTACTGGTAGTAGATTTCAAAGCATGCAAGTCACACTACTCGGTCCTCCATACTTTTGTCCGAATTGTCGGTTATCACGTTAGCTTTCGTTTCTTGAGTAAGTACCATCCATCTTAATTGTTTGTGCATACCTTTAGCGACTAGCCCAACAACTATTACCATAGGTTACCCGGATTTCAAATTGCGCCTTTTAGGAATTACAGATCTACTCTACAATATTGCCAAAAGCAGCATTGCGACAGGATATATAAGTAGCCATAGTTGGGTAATGTGTAAATAACTTTGTCATGGGGACTTCTGTAACCCTCACCTAAGAACGCGTGGCGTTTCGTACCAAGGCTGGTGAGAACGAAAATCAAAAACTCCAAATTCAAAATCGTGTTTTTGCTTTTTGGAAGTGAAAACCTTACGCCGATCTTCTGGGAGTTTTGCCCCATTTAATGATTTCACCGTTACCATCTGATGCGTTTTGCAAGATTTTGCTGACACTTCAAATTTTAGTTTCCTGAGCTTGAGAGAATGCTCCAACATGGCTTACGGACACCTGAGGATCAGAAAAAGGCCTTAGAATTAGTCCAAGAGGTGAGTGTTGCCACCGCCTACACTACGACTTCACCTGATGTCAAGTTGTAGTGAGGGTGGGTTACGGGCATCTTCACATCACCTTTTTTGTCACTGGGCAGACTCTTCAACAAATACACATACAACCTTTAGCAATGCGGAATCTCTACCCAAACTTGATCTCAACTTCCTCACCTATCGTTGAGTTCACTTGTTTCTCAACGCTCACCTCCTTGAAGCCATGTTCAGTGGTAGTTTATGAATCTAAACCGTGATTCACATCAGCTAATTCTGAATTACACTAATGTCTTCTTTTCTATATGCTGAAAATCGTGCAACCAGAAGCCTGCCCGCGCACGGTAGTATATTTCTACTTCTCACTGACGTGCTAAAACGCGTTGTCTTGGTACATTGTTAGGGTGAATGTTTTGTGTAATAACCCTTACGATTCTAAAGACTGCTTACTCTGCCATTTATCGTCTATTAAATCGCTACAGTTGCTTGTTGATGAGTAATTTAATCGTAAAGGATAATCCTTGTTGTTACAATGGTAATCGCACTGCACAATATTTTAGTCGAACGGCATTGGCCAGACGCGGATGCTAGCCGAATTCCATTTTCAGGAGGCGCAGCGTCAGCTGGGCCATTTCAAAGCTTCGGACGCCCGCGAATGCCTCCTTCGAGTTGCAGCGACCACTCTCCTGAGAAGTTTTTAGTGATACCTTTTAGACCTCTGTACAGTCCCATATACTAGGAAATTGCAGTGAAATACATATTGCGGCTAGCTGAAGTACCTGTTCACTGTTAAAATATGGGGCTTGATGACCTTTTTCGTCCACGGCGTTAGGATGATCGCTGCGACAGTCTCTCAGCCGCCCCGGCTCCAGTCTCCTCTAGAACTTCCGAACTTCAGGTGACCCTCCTACGCGATCATTAAAAACATCCCGTAGCCTGTGGGTTAGTTATATTGAGCTAGCCTCTATTCTAAGTCTTGCGTCGGTTCAGTAGGCGCAAGAGACATTGGCTGTCTGTGAATTGGGCGCGTGATTGGTGCTCAACGCCCCATTTGCCTATTGGTGGTGGTGTTCCGAAACCACCATCGTGATTGTGAGGCAAAATTGGTCTCACGGCCCAATGAGAAATTGGAACACCAGATTGACAGGCCCTCAATAACCACATGGGTGCTTAATGGCCCACACTTTGGGGATAGCTCGCCCTTATCACTTCGTCTACATTCAAGCGAAGCGCATAGAACGAAGCCTGAGCGAAGGATGTGGTGGTAGGAGAGTGGATAACGCACTCACACCGCCACCTCGGATACTGTACCACTCTGCCTGCAAAAATAAACGGGAACTGCAAGACTCGGCAGGGCTGGATTTGATGAAAGAACTTGCTGGACTAGTACCCGCAGGTTAAAGTAACGGGAGCTTAGCAACACCCAATTCGTTTTCACACATAATGTGTGCTTAATTTCGCCTATGAGGTCAACATTATGTGGTATGCTTGCTTGCCGCATAAGGCTAGCCATGGGATGTTACAGAACCCTTCATGGAAAGAAATAATATAGGATGTCCTCTGTTATAGATATGGTGCCCATTGAGTCACATGGGCATTTCAAATGTCGGACGCGAAACACTACTTGCACTACCATAACGAATACTAGTTATACGATGGCGAAATGATGCTATTACTGCATACCGCCTCGAATTTCCCCTGAATTTGCGAGAAGTCAGAGTAGTAGGACAGAAAATATATTATCAAGGTGCAGAAGAGCTGAGAGGCTACTGGCGCGCTCCAGAGGCCATGCCATGAGTTTAGACCCTTTCCCTGTTTATTATGCAAAGCTATAAAAGCTACCAGACAAAACTTAATTTGACTTGCTTATGTCAGGATATTTAAATGCATTACCATGGTTTCTTTTTAATTAACGACAGTTTTAACCTGCAAATGTCTTGTGACTACTAAATAAATAGGGCCAATTTTATACAGCCAATCGTCTATGCACAGCGCACCATTGTGGCTGTAGGTCACATTGTGGTGTGTGCTGACAGTTTCGAGGTGGGGATGCGCGGTTCTATCTCCTTGACCATTTTGCTTTTGCTACCCGGGTTTGTTTTAAGGTAGGATTTACTTAATTCACATGCAATCTTGCAGCCAAAATCTTTATGAATACCTCGAAATATCAAGCACAGCAACAGACAGCCAAATCAAAAAAGCTTACCGTCATCTAGCAAAGCAGTACCATCCGGACAAAAATAAAGACCCAGAAACCGAAACAAAATTCAAGCAAATCACATTCGCTTACGAGGTTCGTTCAGACCATAGCTCTTTGTTTATGCGTTTGTTGTATAGTGTCTATCGGATCCTGCAAAGAGACGTCGGTACGATTCCGGTCAAGGAATCAAAGCATGTGAAGGCGATGGTGGCGGTGATACTTTTGGCGACTTTGGATTCTCCAACATATTTAGTTCGATGTTTGGTGGCGGATCTGACATGCGCCACGATGAGGACAAAGTTCGTGGTGCTGATATTGTTATTGACCTTCCGGCCTCTCTTGAAGAAATTTACAATGGCGAATTCATTGAAATTGTTCGTTCTAGGCCGGTTAAAAAATCCAAACCGGGTACACGAGAGTGCAATTGTAGAATGGAAATGAAGACTCAGTATCTGGGCCCCGGTCGTTTCCAAATGCTACAGCAGCGCGTTTGCAGCCAATGTCCCGATTTTGAGTAGGCTTAATATTCAAGCATAACTATTGATGTTACTTTGATGTTGAAGTTTCTGTGCATATGCAATATTTTGCTTAGGTTCGTTACTGAAGATCGACAAATTGAAGTGGAGATCGAACCTGGGGTTCCTGATGGCCACATTTATTCTTTCCCTGATGAAGGTGAACCGCACACCGATGGGGACAGTGGAGACCTCAAGTTTGTTGTTCGACAAAGAAAGTGAGCCATAAACTGAGTTGAAGTCGCGCCAATTTTTCATTTCTTGTTTTGAATGGACTTCTCTGGTATGTCAAATGCTTTGAATTCCTGTTTGTTTTCTTAATTTCTGATTGTTTCCTTTTTTCTTAACATCCTGAGTCTACAATTTTACGTGCGTTTGAAAGTCTTTGTAATTCGAACATACATGTGATCAAAGGCGTTAAATGGCGTTCTGGGATAGACCAGAACCAGTATTCCGTCTTTTCAGATGTGTAAATAAGATTTGAAGTCGAACGTGGGACAAAACGTCCGCGTTCTGATTGTAATGACCGTTGGCCCAATCGAATCTCTTCCTTACAGACATCCTGTTTTCCATCGTCGGAATGATGACCTCTACACAAATGTGACCATCAGTCTTACCGATGCATTAGTGGGATTTACATTTGAGCTCACGCATTTGGATGGACACAAGGTATGCTAATCTGTGGTTTATTCTCTAACTGTGAACATGAGAATATCTCTCTAGTCACTGAATAGAATGCAAAACTTTATGCGTTTAAACATGGTACACGTTATTTATCTTGCATTCCTCTGAATAAATTTTCCTTATTCATCTTTTAAGTGGTTTTAGCAGTGGCTCTCGTGGCACATTTTCTTTCTTTGTTACTTGTTGAAGTATTGGAAGGTTGTCCTCGGAGCATTTTAGAGGTCACATCAGTAAGGTGAAAAGTTAGATAACATTTGCATTATAAAGGGCATATTTGGCTTTCCTCAGGAGTCTGGGTCTTCCACAACCTTAAGATTTGTACTTTTCCAGAAATTCTCGGTCTGGCTTTAAGGAATGCTGGAATGGCGTCTATCATGGTCCCTATTATTCACTAACCTAACTAATTATCTACGCTTTTTCAAGAATGCCTGAGTTGGTGTTCTAAATTAATGAGGTTAGTCCCCACGCGGTAACACTAACCTAAACTCCACAATAATCTGTTCAAGGTGTCGCTAAAGCAAAATCAAGTGACATGGCCCGGAGCAGTAATGCGTGTACCAAACGAAGGTATGCCCAACTACGATGACAATGCCAAGAAAGGAAATCTCATAGTCACCTTCGATGTGGCCTTCCCTCGGAATCGGGAACTCAGCGCCAGCGAAGCGGAGATAATCAAAAGCATTTTTGAAGGCACGAAGACCTCAGGGAAGTCTGTCACCTTTGGAGTGCCCGCTAAGCGACCCGATGGCCTCAACGAGGGACACACCGGCCCCATCGTCTACAACGGTTTCCTGTCGAAGAGCGCTGCTGAAAAACATCTGCCCAACACCCTGAGATAGCCTACCCTGCCTAGCAGCGTTCAAATTTGTCTTTCAACGTGCGCATCCATCAATCACACCTCTACGGTTCCCACCACAATCCCTTTCTCCCCTTTTCACCTGTTAAAAGCGCATACGCATTTGGCAACATTTGATCTATTATTGTTTGCCTCTTCCTAAAAATACAAACCTTTCTGTACATTTGTGAACTCAAGTGAGATTTACCAATTGGGTACGCTGTGTTGGCACAGTTCAAACGGCGGCGTGCTATTCATTCCTTTTGAGTAATTCACAGCAAAAATAAGCTACGAAGGATGAATAAAGTAAATCATTGTACGGGGAGTTTGCGATTTGGTGGAGTGATTATTTGCCCATTGCGCTCAGAAGCAGAAATGGGACTTCTCATGCACAGAGGGGCAACCTGTGTTATGCCATCTTCCCATATTTGTTACGATCCCACCGCGGAGGCCAAGGTAAATGCGTTGAGACCCGTGGCAAACACCATGGGTGAGTGGGAGGCTTGCATCCTCGCAGGTTTTTAAGAAATTTCCGTCTTTTTCCCTTTATGCTGAAAGCCATATGACGATACTGGTTGAGCACTAACACTGAGCCTGATAGTCTGGGGCTGGGAAATTTCGGAGATGCTTTTAAGTTGATCTTTAAAAGTGGCAGATGCTGATTTTTACTTAAACTTGGACAATGGCAATCCATTCACACCCAGTCGAGTTTAAAAAAACGTCGTGGATGCCTGACGGAATACGCACTGGTTCTCTGGTCCCATCTGAGCATTTGCAGCTGCTTGTTATTCACATCCAACTTTAAAATCACTGAGGCCTCGGAAGAGGGCGCTTACCCGTGGCTGGTTCCGCATGGTTGCTGCTGGTTGTCCAGTCATGTGAACTAAATACCCAAGGTAGCCAGTATCGTCAAGTTGTTCTACTGAATTGGAGTTAGTAACTTATTCAGACTAGCAACTTTAGTCAGTTTAGGACGGTCAGTGGAAAGCGAATGCATGGTGCTGATCTACAATGTGATCTGGAGTTCAAGATTCCGACCAGCAAGTCCCCATCATGTAAAACGATAGTTTGGCATATCATAATAGCTTTATTAGGGGTAGTGAGTGTAGCTAATCGTCCAATTGGCAGAGCAGAGCGACTCCGCGTAGGATCCAGTGCTCCGGCGCCTTCTCCGTTGGCAGATCCATAGCGAGTACAAAGTTGGTGGAGTGTCCGGTGGTCGAGAGGACGCCACGACGCTCACTTGTCTTATAGACAGGAGTTTGGTAGGTGCGACGTGGCACAAGGTCAGCCTTCTGCATTGGTATCAGCTGTATCTATCGAAGCGCAATAGATGTGCTTTAATCTATCCACATAGTGCACATCCTTCGCAAAGATGGGAGCACTTAACTAGTGAAAATATCCCCTCAATATGGAATAACCACGACTACTTGGTTACAAAGTTGCCATAACTATTATTATCTCCTATTGATGGGAATAAAGTGGATCAAAGGTTAGGGTAAAAAATTCATAAAACTTCATCTGTATCACTTACTGTTGGTACTGAATCTTGCAAAATCTTTGGAAGCGACTCGTCAACTACTTTTTTGGCTCTGTTCCATCGTGCCCCATCGAGGAAGAGTCCATAGACGTAGGCCCCTAGGAAGAAAGCCAAATATTGGCCAAAAAACTGGGTAAAAGCTCATATTATTATCCAGCCTTTCCATATTAGAAAACCATTGTGTGACAGGTGGTTTGGAGTTAAGCTTCAACACCCCATTTTAGTAACTTTACGGTATGTAAGCAGTTCCGAAATGCAATAGAATTACTTAAGAGAAATACACAGAATACGATAAAAGCAGTTCTATTTTTTAGTCAATATAAGTTGGTTCAGAAGACCTACCATCTGTGGGTGGTTCATTGAACTCGTGGTCTTCCATGACCTCGAAATCGAAAGTAAGCAAATCGATGGGAATTGCATACTTTCGAGCGTAGTTCTGCTGCACACCAGTGAGGAAAGCTTGTGTAAAGAAGAAGCCGGAAATCCAAAAGTTTGGTGGTGCACCGTTGTCGTACCATTCCTAAATATGGCAAATTTCATTTATCATTCCAATTTGACCCACCACAAGAAATTTTAATGGACTTAAGATCAGTGCAACTTAATGGTTCAAATTGTGATTAGCGTTAGTAGCCTCGTGGAAGTGGAATTGAAATACAGTTTTTGGAAAAAAAATATAACTAGATATTAGGCAATGACGCATCACTCCAGCGTTGCAGAATAAGGTAAAGCGGCTGACATTGTGCGTCAAAAGCCTGTTTCGAGTACTTCACCGATCTGCAGCTCACCAAGAATAGTACACACATCTTAGACCTCGTGCGCATAACATGCGTACATTTCTATTGAACATCAACCAAAGACATCCAACTGAACGATTTAAGTTCGCATCGACTTCTTCAAAACAGCTGGATCATTGGCGTATTCAATGATCTCAGATCAGACTCCGCTTTGGCAGCTTCCACATAAAAACAGTCAGCGCACCTGGAAGAATTGGATCCGGAGCAAAAAGTCGTTGATGTAGGAGCCCAGCGGTTTGAGTGAGGGGTAGGATTTGGCCATCCACATTGCGGGAATCTTGGACTCGAGTATGGAGACAACCACATTCTCGAGGTCTGGTGACATCACAATCAAACCTTTGATGGCTTTGCGTAGGTCAGTCAGACTGGTGCGAATGATGTCGAGCAGCCGGTTGAAGCGTGTCAACTCCTGAACCAGTACCGTGTTCATGCTCTGCTCATAGAGGGTGGGATACTTGCGTAAGGTCAACTCGAGGTCGAAGCTTTCAGGCAGACGATTTAGGATACCCGCTGTCACGTCTTCCAAGACCTCATCCTGGGAGGCTCCTGATGATGAGCCCCCTTTTGACTAGACACGAAGCAAACTAATTTTTATTCCAGCTTTAATAGATCCAGAGTGTGTATGGATTATATGAATTTATGATACAGAGAATCAGGGTCTAGAAAAAGGTACTAATTTTGAAAAATGCAAGTCTCCAGTGCATACCATACAAGATTATAAAATTACACATCCAGTAAATAGCATTCACTTAAACTGAAGCGTCAACCTGGGTTAGAAGGGCGCTAGTAAAAAGCAGTGTCGTTTCCTGATTGTCCTTGGTTATGTCAGCATTTGGATGCATCCCAAAGATCTCCGGAGAGGGATTTAATGGAAGCGTCTTGATGAAATCAATGTACTCTTCATACTGAAGGAAAAACAAATTTGCGTCATTGGACGCCAGTGAATACCTGCTTTATGAACGCAGACCTAGGAAGCATTCTGAGCATTATGGTAGCATTGAAAGGATCCTCAAAGATATAGGAGTAGGCCCTCCCCTTCTGTGCTCAAAAATTATGTTTACACCAAAAATCTGAACTGTTGCTGAGGCACCAGGGTCGAAGATGGCAATGCATTGCGCTTTTAAAGTGCTACTGGACACTGTTCAAGCTAGTATTTCTTGTCAGCTAGAAGTCAATAATTACTCCAAACGGAATTTAGAGCACTTGATTACTTGAACTTAAAAATATTTTTTACTACCGAATTTAAAAGCAATTTGACTCGCATGATGCATGCTGAGCAACAGAAATTCCTAGCTTTTAAATGATAAACAATGACGCCTGCTTACGGTTCTTTCGGATGGCACGTAATAGAGTCCACTTTCGTCAAACTTATAATCTGGATTTTCAACCAGAGCAGGACAGTAAAATTTCTCCAAAATGGTCATAAGAGTGCGGCGATCCCAGCTGTCCGTCACTCTACCACCGTAATTGCATTCCCCCGTCAGGTACCGAAGTGCCTCGTAATGAACTGTCTGGAAAAGTGTTTAAAAGAAACCGGTCGAAACGCCTTACAAAAAGTTTAAATAAGAGGTTTGTAAGGCGTTTTAAAAATCGAGCTATGAATAGTATCCAGATGTGATTCAAATGGATAATGCCAATATACGCGATTTAAAACACTCTTTGACAAAGATGCTCACTTCGTACTGATTGAGGAACATGTGCAATTGTCGAACAGAAATGCGTAGATCAGTTTCATTAAACTCGTAGAGATTATTCCACCCCAGAGGCCCGAACTTCCTCCTCTCTTGCACTACGGCGTGGAAGAAGATCAGACCATAAAGCATTCTCTTCCACGTGCCCTGCTTGAGACAAGTGGAAAAGAACTCCGGATCAGCGATGGGATCACTCAGGTAGGATCGCCAGAGGTTGAATCTCAGACCCTTTGGTGGTTCATTAGTCATTTTGACGCCATTCTGCAGGATAGTCACAGGGAAATTAGAACTAGGATAACTGGTCAACCAGAGTCGGAAATCGGGATGAGTGGTGTTTGGCTCGATCTCATCTACAAGTTTCTCTAAAGTGGGCATCCAAGAGGGAGCTAGATGGCAGTTCTGCAAGAGAACCCACGTTCCCTCCTTGATGGCACTGACCATCATCCTCTGGGCAATAGGGCCCTGGCCTTGACCCAGTGAGAGAGACTCAAACTTGGTGCCACCAAAACCAATATCATCTGCAAATTTGAGTAGGGCAGCCATGGGATCAGAGCCGGGCGAAAGCACGAAGAGCAGAGGCGTGGTGCCGTTGGAGTCCGCAAAAGAGCCGGGCAAGTCAAACGGCGGCGGCTCAATAAATTTTTTCCCAAGATAGTCAGCGACATAGTCCTGAACGATAGATGTCATCCTGTCGGGACGAAGAATGCGGATGAAGAGCATCCTACCGAGGTAGTCTGTAATCGTCTCGTTGTAGGGACTGGGCAGAGGGATTGTGTGTGGGTTCGGGTGATCATAAATTGCCTGGTATTGCGCCAATCGACTGGTGAAGTTCTCCCTGAGCTTGGTAAATCTTGGCAGTGCTGACATACGACAGAGGGCATCCCACTGCTTTGCCGGAAGCCAGGACGAAGGATTGGAGTGTGGATTGTCAAGACCAACGCCACCAGTGAGGAGAAATCGCCATTCCGCTTCATTTATTTCCTTTCGATGCTTACCCAAATTTATCACTAGCAAGAAGGAGAAGAGAAGTTTGTCTTTTTCGAATAGGGATCGACAGACGTTGCAGTAGAGTGAGTACGTAATGTAATCTTTCAAGATCTCTAACCGATGCTGCAAATCCTCTGATTTGTCTGAGTTTTCAATGGCTAAGTTGAAAAGATTTATGAACCAGGTGAGAGAATACTGATACATTGGGTCGATGTTAGCCATGTCAACAATGGAAAAAAAGAGAACCGAGGTATAGATGGCAATGGGAAGGTAGCCCATCCTGGCAGCATCAATTTTCTTCTCTGTCTCCTCAAAGTAAGACTGTTTCTCCACGATCTCATTAGAGAGTTCCTTGGAGGAGTTGAGAACTTGGATGGCACTCTCATCCTCTAGAATGTTGCCCTCTGACGCAGAAAGCACAGTAAGGATCTGATCCTCCAGCTCTTTTAACTTCTTCTTGTTTGCAGCGCCTTGAAGAATGAGTTTGTTCTTCTCGTCTTCAAGCTCAGGTCTTTCACGTGCTACCACAATGCCTAGCAACTGGTCATTAAGTCCCTCGCTGGTAATCATGAAGTTCACCAGAGTAACTTTCACTGCAACCTCGGGCATATAGTGCGGATTTCGAAGCTAAATAGAAAAGCATATGCATTACTATTATCCACTAACACTGTTAATTCACTCCATTTGCAGTTTATGACATTGAAATTGAATATTACCTGCTAAGGACACATAACCTCTTTTAATGATTAAGTTAGAAATAGAAGATAGACGCAAGGAAAGTCTAGCGTATAAGTAAACAAACTAACCTTAGTAGTTATGTAGAACCTGAATTCAGGTGAGTATTCGATGACTGAATCCCCTAGTTTAATGCACAAAGCACCGCCTTGCTTGAAAGTCTGTTTTAAGAGGAGCGACTCCAGCACGGGATCCAACTCCTCACCCACATTTTCCAACAGCACTGGTATCCCAAACTGAATGCTATTCTCCATAGTTCGAACAAAATCACTGTCTGACAATTTCACAATAACCAGGTTATTCTTCTTTTCCATATTCTTGATCCACTTATTTGCCTGCATTTGTGGATCAACCATGAGTGGCCATCTACGCGCCGTACTGTAATGCAAACACAAAGTTATTTATGTAGCTACCAGAACGAGACAAGTAATGAACTATCTTTGAATGAAAAACTGACGTTGTTATAATACCATTTTCAATGGAAAAGTCGTCTGTTGGCAAACCAGCGATATTCCAAGCTCTGATAGCCACGGGGCTACCAAGAGTGGCGACTAGACTGAACACATCTGAGCAAGGAATCACCGAGGTTTGGACCTTTGCAAGCCAATCAGCCGCTTGTTCAGCTCTAAATGTAGGAGTGAATGCGCCCAAATAGGCTACCACTCCGCTGGAGACGAGAATATCCCCTGTAAGGGTGATATATTGCTCCCCAAGGCTCTTGGCATTATCGGTCCACCGTTGCTTCTCGCCGCCCAAGCCACCGATTAACTGTTCAGCGCGCTCCAATTTCTTTGTACAAATATTCACCTTGTTTTCGAGCTCAATCTTCTTCTGTTTGTTAATGTTTAGTTCATTGGTGAGGGCCTGGAGCTTGTCCTGTACAACCTTGAGAGCGGCCCGCTTTTTGTTGAGAGCCTCCATAGCGGCGTTGTACTCTTCCATAGCTTTCGCAAGAGCAATCTTCTTGGGTGCAACAATCTTTGCTACTTTATCGTAGGCGTCGATGGCAATAACCCACTTGCAGAGGCCCTCGGCTGCTGTTGAGGCAACAGCAATTCTTTCGGGTTTGAAGTCTGGGTTAGGAATGTACTTCTCCCTAATCGTCCTAATAATCCCCTCGGGGATGTTGTCTTTGTCATAGGTCTTCAAGTGTTCCAAGAACTTCATGTCACCGAGGAGTCTCTTAGATGGACCCCAGAAGTCATCGATTTTTTTAACGGAACCTCCAGGATCGTTAATTTTGTCTGGTTTTACACCCTTCAGTACACAAACCGCTTCCATAACCAGTCGGACACCCATTGGGGGCGATTTCATGGTCTTCACAATCGTTATATCCTACAACAATTAAATAAGTTATTCACGGATTCCATATTTTCGTGCGTGTTAGCTTCTGTTAAAAAAAAACCATTATCTCTGTTCAAAACCGGCATTTTTGACTTACAAAGGAAAAGAAGAGAACTCAAAGCTAATTTAAAGTCGCCAGTCAGTGAAGTATAAAATTTTGTTGAGTTGCAAATAAAATAGCAAGCGATGACTTTGTGCTGCTTTAGGATCAGACAAGCTTATTTTGGAACTCATTTGAATGTGTTCTTAAAGTGCGCCTATGCTGCATTGATGCTAGAAGAGAAATGAGAGAAAACGTACCGCGGGAGTCAGAGTTTCGAGGGCCTTGAGAGCTGCTTCGAGGATCGGAATGGCTCCAGCAAGGTCATCATCGCACTCCTGTTTAATGGCCTGCGCAGCGCTAGCTTGCTCGTTGGCCACTGCCTCATCGGCTCGCACCACCTTCTCCTGCTTGGCTGCTTCAGTGCTCTGCTTCTCTACTATCGCCATGGTTGCGTCAACCTCCTTGCTCGCCTGCACCAACTTCGGCTGCAGTTCTAACAACTCTTTCGACATCAACGTGATGTCATCTGCCGCGCTGCCCAACTTCTCCAGACCCACCTCGTAGCGACTTTTTTGCGTTAGCACCGACCTCAAGTGTAATCACAGGCAAGCCAATAACATTATCAAAACAAACCCACCTTTTAACATTCCGCTTGCTGATACCACTTCTGACTCAGAATGCATGTTTGACTTTACGTTAATAGTAATGAATTCCAAATAGATCGCAACGATATCTATGAACCATTTACATGTTAATTTTACTTAGAAGGGAATTTCGCAATATTTTTGGAGAAAGACACTGTAAAATGACCTACTTCCTCTTCTCATCCAAAAGTGTTATGAAAGTGGAAATGAGTTCGAGATAAGATGTTGGAGTGACATAGTTATGCCTTTCCAACTCCAGTCGATATCGAATGGACAGGTCTTGAGTGCTTGTATGGAAGTACTTGCACAGATTGATGCAGCCTTGGCGTACTTCTGGTGACATCTCTACGGATTGTAGCTGCCTCGTTGCGACAGCTGTCAATGCATCCTCGGGCCACGACTAAACAAACAATACAGTTCTTTCATTTAGATACAGAGCAGCCTCATCTTTGTTTTATTAGACATTTGTTGATAATCACTTAGCTAACGAATGAGTTGCATATAACTACATTTGGATATGCACTGGTTCCAAGTTAAGTAGAAGTAATGGATGAAAACGTGCATGAAACCAATCTATTGTGCAGCAGTTGACCAACGAGGGGAACATTCTGAGTCTTTGCCTGAAGGCGGTGCCAATGGGGCTGAATGCAAGGACCACGTGAAGCTGATCGCGCGTCTTTTGAATGAAGTAGTTGAAGAGAGCCACAGGCGAGCCGTCGGTCTGTTTGCTTCGGTCGCGCTGCCTATCAAGGATGCGCATCTTCTCACACACTTCCTGCTTCTCATCGGGAGGGAAGAGGTTGGGCACCTCTCCAGCGTTCAGAAGATTGTTCAGGTCTTCCACGAACGACTCTTGTTTCACCTGAGTGTCAGTAAAGAGGAAGACACCATGGTTCTCCGTCTCCGTGGTCTTTCGCAAAATGCGCTTGAGATCTTCGTTCCAATCGTTCATGCCATAAGCTTTGGATAGCTCCACCTACACAATAAAGGATATCCTGTACAATGTAGAAGTCTATACCTTTATCAAACGAGTTCTAGAAGGCATATTGGGCACTTAAACTTTACAAAAGCACTGAAATTGGGCAATGGTGAGTGGTAGTAACACAAGCTCATCTACATAGATTCGGTAGCCAATATCAATTAGCGGATACTTTACCAGAATCTTAGAGGAAATCAACCACCACAGTCTGTAAAAGGTGTGTCCGATATGAAGTAATGCTGTTCAAGAACTAAGAGATGTAACTGTCCTCAGACCGAGAATACTCTGTATACACTTAGCCAGAAACAGACATAATGGTTGCTTCTGATTTACTTGAAAGAGGTCATAGTCGCAGATGTGAGCGGCAAGACGGGTAAGGGACTGTCTTCCGGAGCCCCCAACACCAACTAGGAGGGCGTGAGACCTTGGTGTCTTGAGGATGCGGGCGATGCGGCAAACGTGCTCAATGGCGAAGCGGAAAAGAACCAGATTCATAGGTTTCTTACTCATTGAATTGTACTCATCTAGGAAACCTTCCACAATCTTACGTAACGCCTCAACATCAGGCACTTCCACGTAGAGTCGATCGCCCTTCGGCTCCACAAAGTCACAGAACATTAGGGAGCGCAAACTGTCTTGGGTCACCTAAAATGGGTGGGAACTCGTGGGCATAACGTATTTTGAATTGAGTATGGATGAGAAAAAAAGGATTATGCAAATGAAAACATTGGGACGAATCATAACCAACGTTCAGCGATCTCAAAGCTAGATCATGCCATAGCACAATCGCATTGTTTGCGCATTTTCCTTTGATCTCATTCACACCTGATCATTGTATTTGTAAGTGTTAAATAGGAGTTGAAATACCTATTTCAAACACCGCAGGTCATAATAAATATTAGGAGGTCTATAAGACTCCAGCAATTGACAAAGTGTGCGTTGATGGTGAAGGTTCATGGACAAGGCAGCCAAATCTCACACGTGATCTCGGTTTCGTATTATACCTGAACATAGCAGAATAGTCTAACGAGAAGTGCAATGGAAGCCCTACACACCAATGCAAGACTATTTGCACACTTTAAATACCACAACAATATTTCATAACGAATAAGTGAGATTTCTAAAGAATCTGCTAAAAAAAAACAAAGAAATGGTTATCGTGAGGTAGATAAAAATGTAATTACCTCACCGCTTTTATCGGCAAGATTTTTACAGAGCGCATTCAAATCAACATCCAGTTTATCCTTAAGAATATTTTTGGCGGTCTCAAAGAACCACGAGCGATCCGAGTCGTCAATGAGACGATCGTAGTAGACGCGGTGCACCTCGTGAAGCCAGAGGCGTTTCAATGCAGTCGGAGCAGCTATTGACTCCGGTCGACTCAGCATCACACCGTAAATGACGCGGCTGAAGTCGCGCAGATTGAAGAGGTAGTGCGACTTCTCCGGTGTCGGCAGCAGGTTCAAAGTGGCTTGTTGATAAACTTCAAGGGTGGCGTTCACCAACATTTCGACTAATTCTGAGCTGAACTCCTTCGGAAAGTTGCTAAAATTAAACGAAGGACATGGAAAAAAAGATCGAAATCATGCAGAGAACCAAAAGTGCAATCGTTTGTGGAGTTCAACGATCATGCAAATTTTATTAAATCAGCTTATCCTATCTATGGAAGGTTAGCGAAAATCCATGGGTGCTATCCCACCCGCATCGAAAATAGCCTTTGTGACTAACTAGTACACATCCAAGTGATCATGAGCCCGTTTAAATATGAAAACCTGCCTCAATAATGGCAAACCAAAAAGTTTGTCTATAGCACGGTAATATAACTTACTGGACCATAAAGTGCCAATTCAAGATCTTATTAAAAATAGTTTTCATGGTGTCCTCGGAGAAATCGTTTATCGCGATTGTGTTCAGATGCCGCAGAAACCGAGGAGTCACAGGATTTCGTCCACCGCCCGGTGGATCCATTGCACCCACAAACTGAAGGTCGATCAATTTCAAAACTGAATTGTCCCTTAAATCGTACCTATTTAGGTAGAATAAAGTTGACTAATTTTCATGAATTGCGTATAGCCGAAGGAGTAAAAATGCGCCAGAGCGATGCATAAGAACACTCAACACTCAGTACGTTTTTGTCACCCCGTGTTACACAATTGTTAAACAAAAAAGTTGCTCTTAGTCAGTGATAAATGCTTGAATGGTTCGAGGAATAGGACTATGGAACAGTCTAAGGGGAGGAAGTAACCACTCACCAATTACCGTGATCGAGCCACTGACGGAGCAACTCAATAGGTGGTTGGGCTCCATAGACCTCGCGCACAGGCATGTTTAAGTCGTCAACAAAACATATCATCCTCTTTCCCACCGGCGGACCGAATACCCCCTTTCGGCGTCGATCCAACTTCCCCATTATCATGTTCTGCGTCTGATTGGCACTGGTTTGTGCCGAGAAGTTTATTACGTTTGGTTTGTACACGTTTTTATCCAGAATGTTAAAAAGAAAGTTCTAAAAGGCAAAAATTAATCAAACATCAGCGCAACAGCTAACTGTAAATGCAAATAAGGGATCGTAGGTAGGAGAACTTCACGCAAATACGGTTATCTTTTGTTCACGCACGGTGACTACTGCCGAAAGTGAATTAAGACCCTTTATAGGAGCAGGGCTTGTTGAAGTTCAATGGTATCAATATGCATGAAATTCAAATCCTTTATCACGAAACGATAATGCATTTTAAAACATTCGAATAAATATCGTACTATGATAAATTAGACAAATCGTCGTGGCAGGTGTTAGAGGCCTAATGAATAACCCGGTGCTAGCCTCTCATTTCAACATGGGCCGCGTTCTTCTTAGAAATTCAAATCATTGTGAAAAGCTCCTGAAGCATTATCAAAAATTGATTAGTGAAAGGATCAAAGTTTAGTTAACCGTAGTTCGACAAAGCATTGACAAGCAGTGGACTATAATGAGCGAACACTCACCACAATGTAGCAAGATTTCCCGGTTCCCGTCGGACCGACAAAGAGGCAGGCCTTGCGGTGCTTCACGAGAAGGTCGAGCAGCTTCACCGTTCGCACGGTATCCACCGTTGTGACAATAATCTCGTTGAAAGTGGCGTCCTTAGGAATGGGCGGCATGGCACGAACAACATCGCGCCATTGTGTCCACTTCACCGGATACTGAAACATCCAAATTAGTCGTTTCACGCACTTTCAGCAACCCTTTCACTGTGATGCACTGGAACTTTGACGAAGTGGTAGAATGCATGGTTGAATGCCATTGAATAAGTTTCATTGTAAAGGCATGTGGTTGCCTTTTCCAAAGTATAATGAAGCATACACAGTATGTATCCAATTTTCAGAAGCATGCAATAGCTTCTGAGAAAAACACACAAAGAGTCTCAGAGCCATAATAAACTTGGAATTGTAAACTCAGGTCCAAAAGTGCAACTACTGAAGTCACTTTGGGCAATCGAAGAAAATTCCTACGGCAGTCAGATACCGGAAATTATTAAACGTTTCATTTTCTACGAGTCAGTATAATTTTGAAGTGGAAATTGACTTACTTCCACAGCACTCTCCTCATTTTTCTCAGCTTCGTCTACTGTTATCGGAGCAGTCTGGAGACAAAATTCGAATGAATTCATTTGTCCAAACAAAGCGCCATAGCGCAATCTCCAGTACTTACCGTTTCAAGCTAAAGGAGGAGCAGACGAATACATTAGAGAGTGTCTGCAGCAATCTCACAATCGACTTTCTGGGGGTTGAGTTGACATGCTGTGACACTTATGTGGCGATCTTTCTTCTATCATTACTACGACGTCATGAGCGCCTCCTGATGTGGGAAATACGACGCCAAAGCACAGATCAAATGTGACACTGACTTTTTACCCACGTGACTAACTAGAATGCCCAAAACAACATGGCGACAACCCACTATCTTTCCATCGTTGAACAAAGATGTACTTTAAATCAGCACACAGGTCTTGAATTCTTGTAACATTATTTTATGGGAAAAACATTCAATGCAGTAGGTTTTAAGAATGAAGTAAAGTTGGTGGGCAACTCAATAAAATGAGGTTGACTTACATCCTCATCATCTCTCAGTGCCTAAAAGATGGGTAAAGTGTGAGTTGAGGCTAAGTGGAAGTGTGAATTTTAAGTAAACACCGTTAAACCACAACAAAGCAGGCCAAAAACACACAAATTGCTTACCTGACCTTTCGTCTATAGTATGTAGTTAAAAAATAAAATAGTGAAGAATCTAATTTGCTTTAAAACTGTCACTGCAACGTGATCCACAACTTACCTGATCCTTGTTGGGTTTATTAATCTAAAAGGCAAAGTAGATTTTGTAGAGAAACGCTTAACACCCAATGGTAGAGCATAACTATCAATTTCGTGCATAAAAGTTGGGTACATTCGGTTGAATTCATAATTAGTTTAAGCAAAAAGAAACATTTAAAGTGAGAGAATAAGTTTTAAAGTGTGCACTTCACATTTGCCCGGATTACGTACCGTGAAGTCGAGACGATAATCGTAGACACTTCCTTTGATGGGGAAAGGGAACTTGTAATCCTCCATGGGAGGAGGAACCTGCTCCACAAAAGCCAGATAGCGCTGGGTGTCCTCCGTCATGCCTCCATTCATGAGTTCGCGGGTCAACTTGTCAAATCGCTTGCGACCCTTTTCATCCTTTGTGGCACCAATCGACCACACGTAGGAGAATAGGAAGATACACTGAATAAAAAGGAAACAATGCTTTAAAGCATTGTGGAAAGCGCGGCAGTCTCTATGCTGAATTGATAACACGATTAGTAACCGACAACAGCTTTGAGGGATCCCAAGACTCATGCACAAATTATACATTTCGCCATGTCAACATACATTAACTTAAATATCTACTTGCATGTTATAGTTAAGTTAATGAAGGTGATCCAGTATGACTAATACACGATTCTAGCACCAAGGCACAAACAACCACCCGAAGAGACGCACCTCTATAATGCAGTTGATGCTGTCTTCACCATTGAAACTAACAACATCGGGGTCCTTGAAGTCGTCAAGTTGACAGTCAATAAGGTTGGTGAGACTTCTGACCAAGTTTATGTCTGTTGTTGGTGAGAGTTCCTATGCAGCAGAATAAAACACATTTAGGGCAGAAAAGCCCTTGAATAATGCTAAAAAAGAAAATACCAATTTTTTTGGTACCTTTCCAGCACCTTTGCGAACCATAGTCAGACCTGCATCTACAAAGCGCTCAGCCATGTTTTCAATAATCTTCTTTTGAGCCTCTTTCAGTCCAGGAGGTAGCTTGGCCAGCCAACTTCGCATAATTGGTCGCCAGCCAAGACTGCTGGGCTCCATGTAGATCATACCGCATCGCGAGACTGTGGCCGGAGAGGCCGCCTCCAGATCCATCGGCTCAAAAATGAGATTGGTGGTCGGTGCCAGTTGGATTATCTCACCAGACATGAGACAAAGCTTCTTATTGTCGTCCAAAACAGTATTCATATTCTCAATCCAGACAGCGTCCACGGGACCATCAAACACCAACCACTTACGATCAGGAGTTTGAGACACTGCAAAAGCCCGGTAGGAGACAGCCAGAACACCGTCGGACCACTCATGCGAGTTCGGATCAAATCGACCATACAGCTGACCCATTGTGATGGACTTTGGGTTCAGTACTGTAATCTGAACCTTATTTTCATCCATTAGACCCTGAACAACCAAAGAGAAACAATTTAATCATGAAGGCATTTAGAATGTACAAATTGCACCTTGTTCAACTTGCCTGTTCACAGATATAGCCCAGAGCTTCTGCAAGCACCCGATAGGCACTCGTTTTGCCACCGAACGGATAGCCGGTGATCATGAACCCATGCCGAACAATCATCATTTCATAAATTTGTTGGATTTTCGTCAAAAAGAAATCGGTGCATTGTAAGTTCATGTGATTGCAAGCTCGTTTAGCAGCGTTATTGAGAATCGCATAGTCGGGATCGGGATATTTGATCCCCGGAAAGAGATCGGAAGTGATGCCATGAAAGAGAGGTAAATCGTGGTTCAAAAATTTCGGCAAGTTGACATCGATTATGGAACGGAGCATTAACATGTCTTCATTGTCATCTGGGTATTGAAGCTAGAGCACAAAATGCAGAAAAATAATCCTCAGTACTTTAGTGTAACACTGAATTAACGCATCGATGGAAAGCAGTGCATAATAGCAATTTTTTGACTACTTTATGGCAAAATTATGCTTGGAGGTGGCTTTCACTCACCTTTAAGTTGCCAGCGGCAGTGAGCACTGATTTAACTGCCCTCATACCATAATCGTAGTGGGGTTGGCTAGAGAGCTGTTCAGAGCATAACCGATAGGTGGCAACAATCTTGACAGCCAACGGTCGAGCAGTGACAAATCCACAGGAATACAGTGAAATTTCGGCGATCATTGCGTAGTCTGGTACCATCATTGCCACCGAACGGAAGAGTGCCTTAAGTGTGGGCAACACACTACTAAGCCCCAAAGTAAAATAATAGGGAAGCGAGGAGGATTAAATGAATACCTTCAAGTTGTCCGGTAATTCTGAACGACCAGCGTATCCTGGGTTCATGGTAATGAAGACGGCACATGTTGGATCGAGGGTGAGTTCTGTGCCTTCAAAAACGAGTTTATCCTTTCCAGAATTTATAGCTATCTGAATGGTCAAGATCTGCTGGGCGACAACAGACAACACCTCCAAATCAATGCGGTTGAACTCATCAAAGCACGACCAAGCACCACAAGAAGCCAAACCCTGGTGAAGCCAAAAAATGCTGCGACATAAAAGTAGCATAGAGCGAAATTTCATTTTAAATTATTTAGACTAATTCGCATGCTCGTAAATTACAGTGACTTGAACGATCTCTGCGCTTAAATAAATAGTTAAAATTAACTAATCGACCACTGTTCTTTAATTACATAGACTAGTTTTACATGGGCGCATTTACCTTGAAAAATTTGCCCAGAGCGATGTAGTCAAGACCGTCGGAACAGTTAAAGACGACACACTGCTTGGCGACGGCCTTGGCAAGATCCTTAGTAGTTTCCGTTTTCCCTGTGCCTGCGGGACCTTCGGGAGCGCCACCCAGATGCAGGTGAAGCGCTCCAAACAGCGTGCGGTAGCATCGGTCCGTCAGTGGGGTGATGACCAGACGAGGGGTATTCCCCAAGTACTCGTAACCGTAACTGAAATTATGAAAACGTCATCTAAAGAGAGGTGAGTTCGTTTAAGACTACTAGGCGCTCATCTACACTGCTCCAAGTTTGTGCAATCAATCAAAAGGGGCGGCGGGAAGAGAGGCGGAATTGACATACGCAAGGGTCGAGTTGATCATGCGTGTTTGCAGTTGGTCGTTTTCCCAATAGTAGCGTAGTTGACTGAGCCAAGGGAATTCGGTGTCACTTTTGACCTTCTCGTCCACCAACGTCTGCACCACATCACGTGCGTGCACGGTCAGGACTATCAGTGCCTGCAATGTCGTCCGGTTCTGCTTCGAAAGTTTACCGCGCACCATCTCAACAATCTCCTCAATTTGTCTCGTATTCTCCTACGTTGAACAAAGGCCTAATAGTTATTGTCTGTTTGAAAGTATGTACTTATAAAGTGGCAAAAATCTAGGAATTAAGAAGTTTATTAAAGAACGATGCTTAGTTATAAGGATAGACCCCAAAAATTCTAATTTTAGTGACATTTAGATGGTGTTTTAATTCAACAAAGTTAAGCAAACTCCTTGGGCATTTTGACTACTACTTTTGTCTCTTTTGCATCGCAGGCAGTCGTAGCACTGCCGGACACTTTTTTTATTTTCAAATACGCTAAATGAAGTCGAAAGTCATACCTCCATGTAGGAAACAAGCTCTCCCAAGCCTTTATTTATGGCAATAGTGCAATTAGAGGTCCAATACGTCATCGTGATGGCCAGGACAGCCTGCCCGCACCAATGCTTCACCCAGTCCTTCCTTGTAGTCTGTACATAGTCCTCAAGGCAATTGAAGATATTCAAGCGTACCGACGCGGTCATGTCGCTTTCTAGTTCAATAAGCCACTTCTCGACCGCTCCACGTGCCTTTGCAGTTGAGATAACATCCTTCAACATAACCACCTCATCTTCACTGCTGCGTATGTGCGTGATTTCCAGATCATCTGTAAAATTAAGTCGAGCAATGCCTTCAAAGCACTTTTTAAGATGAGGCTGTACACGAGTTGGATCCTTGGTCTCGGAGAGGATTTCAAGCAGCTCATCATTGGAGAGAAAGAAGAAACGAGGGAAACAAAGACGCTTTTTCTCCAAGTATGCATTCAAACCCTTGAGGATGATTTCGAGGAAGTCGTTCGCCTTGCGTAACTTTTCTAGCATCTTGTCGATTTTGATGACGGCAAGAACATGCGGGTCAGCGACAGCGAGCTTCATGAGTTCCTTCCACGTCTTGTCCACAGACGTAAATTTCCGGCTTTCGTCCGGCATTTGGGCCATTATGTCTGGTGAACTGAAGATGGGTTCTAGATAGAGCCATGTCGCTTGCACCTTGAGCCAGGCATCCAAAACATCTTGTGTTAACACGAGGGTTGATTCCCACTCCCTTAAAAAGGAGCAAAAGTAATATAGATGAAAAACGAACTCCAAACAATCCCAGGTTCAAAAATCAACTCAACTTGAGTTAGTAAGTTTACTACCGGGCAATGAAATAAAAACTCATCACCACAATTCGTAAAAGATTCAAGCCTTCTCAATACAAGACCATGCACCATGTAATTAGTGATTCAAACCTAGAAAATGCGTATTTGATAAAACTCGATATAATCAGTTATTAAAAGCTGATAAAGAACACGCGTCACATATATGTGACGCCTATAGTGGACGTATTGCTTGACTGACAACTGTCCTAGAGAGTATGTACTTATGGTTACACCTTCGTGTTTCTATAGTCATTTCAGTTTACACTTTAATAAAAAGTAAGTTTGCATGAGCTCTTTTCATTTTATCCACGAGACAACGATCTGGGAATTTAACTTTCAGCCAATTCGTGAGCCAGTGAGTCGGGAAAATTTTGCGATGTGAATTCATTGGTGAAAGGCACGGAGAATACCAACCAACCTTATTTCGTTCTCAAAGGGTTTGATGAAGGGTGATCCACGCATTGTCTGTGACTTAACAATGTGATCATCGAGGATAAGCTGAATGTCATCAACTGCCGATACAATGTGGGTACCACTGTCCCGATACGGCAGGAGTGTGAATTCAAGCTTAAGGCGAAAAAGAAAAGTATGCCTATGAAAGCAATGCTTTAAGAGCGTTTAAGGATGTTGTGCTTTGGAAACAAAACACAACCAAAATATTTGAAATGATAACCAAGTTGGATAGTGAAACGAAGTGTCAGGCAAGGATCCATCAAACATGGGCCATTCCCAAAGTCTAAAATTCCTAAAGCTGAATAAATGAGTACGAATAAACACTTCAGACAAGTACTTTTGTGAGGACCGAAATTGAGAACCAAGTGCTTTGCGTCAAACTACCGCTACTCTTTTCTAGTTATGCGGAGATGCATCAAACCATTGAGGAGGTAATAGTAGTTAAAGGTATTCAAGGCTGCGACATAAAGGCGCCTTACTTAAAGCTAGTTTGAAACCAATCTGTGTAACGCAAAATAAAGTGCAAATTCAAATGAATGGAATACCAGGGTAGGATAATTTCTTACCGGTTCCCATTCTTTCTTCATTTTAGCTAAAGCCTTTTCTAAGTTATACTCTTTGGTAGCAGCCTCAGAGATGGCCTCAAACTTGGGGATGAAGCTTTCGAGGTTCATATCTATTAGTTTGGCCAAACACATTCCCTCTTCATTGCGAAGAGTGTACCCCACAACATCGGAAATCTGTTGCCAGTGTCTCTCCTTTAAACCTGGATTAAACAGTGTCATCACCAGTGGTAGGTGTTCCTTGAATTCCTCTACTCTGAGCCGTACTTTGCTGGCAATTTTTCGTGGGGCTGGAATCTGTTCAAAGGTCTTTTCTAGCTTAAACAAGGTCCGATGGTAGTTTGCAACGTCAGCATCCACGGCCTCTGGATCCACCTTCTCCATGGGACCATCCATCCATTCTTTGCTCTTGTTATTGAACTCCACAGTAGTCTCATAAAGCCTGAGGTAGGGCTTTAGAATATTCTGGGTTTCCAATCTCAGAGGATAGTTGGTCAAGGTCCAACCGAAGGCGGTCTCCTCCGCATTGAAAGCATCGACCTTGGTCAAGGCCACCTCCAACCGTTCATCTAGAGCTTGTGCTTTCTTAAGGTAGCGCACCATTTCCTGCATATCTCCAAAGTGCTGAAATTCTTCAACCTGCTTCCGGTAGCTATCCAATTCTTCATGGAATCGCTCCCTTCGATAGCGCAGATTGTTTTCGAACTCAATGCGCTTCTGAAGCATTATATTTCTATGCTCATCAAAAATGTCAACCATGCGTGAATGCCACTCGAAGACTTGACCGATCATTCGCATGTCCGAGGGATTCATTTGCGCATGGTCCATGAGGAAAAGGAGTCGGTCCTTGGAATGATCCAACTCACGCTCCATTCTTGCCATGGTAATTGTTTCTGTCTTTTTGACGTACTCGATTAACTCCATCATTTCGGCTGTACTGGCAGGAATTGATAAGGATTTTGATGCGATGTCCTCGTATTGTCGGATAAGCCTGGAAGAAACATATATTTGTCCGATGTGTAATCTCAAACACAATATCATCCCTGTTGCGAGGATACGTTAATTTTATCTATCGCTTGTGTGCATGCCGATTCGCAAACGCCAAATTTAACTTATCCATTCAAGTTCAACTTTCGTTCGGTTTATATAATAACGACTAAGAAACCATAGAAAACGTCCCGAATCCTTTCATTCCATCCAACTTGACCACAAGCTTGGCATTTTCACTCCTACGAAGCGAAAATACTCAGCCATACCTCTTCCTAATCAGCTACTTTCCACGTCAATTTCCAATGCCAAGGTGAGGCTCTAGTCAGTGGGAAAAGTATCATTACAGCAGTACAGAGAATGAAGGTGAGCTCGTTTCTCCCTCCTCCCCCTGAGTCCTTGTGTCTATTTTGTTTGTAAGAACAGGCCTAGCCCTACATATCTACCATAAAGTTCTTTTTGCGCATCTTCGGAGTCTTATGGTGCTGACCAGGTCCAAATCGTTACTGGTGTTCGGCCTCCACTCAAGACGAGCCCAATTCTTTAATTAAAGTGGCCCAATTTCCTGTAAATGCGAGGCGAGTGGTGAGTAGATTGGCCAGGATGACCAATGCTGCGTTCTTTTACTTAGTGTTGAAACATGGAAGGCCCTAACAATGGCGTGCTTGTATCACGGAAGTAAAGTTTCCACCAGTAATTGCTTCAGCGCTCAGGCAAAACATTGCTACAAGCTCTTGACACTCCACTCTCAACTTATTCTAATCAGCAGCGACGCTTAAATCATCATTACCAAGACGTGTCTTTGAGTGATTCTTCACTATAATTCAGGATTTCAGCACACCTCAAGGATACACAACTTTGACAAGAAGCTTCTGCAATTTTGGCGACGAGTTAAGTGCTCCTTTAAAAAGCAGATGAGCTCGAATTACGTCGAAGTTCAGAGGATTCAAACGGAGGAACAAATGTTGGTTACAATAAGGGACACCGTACCGATAGGCTGACGCGTATCTATGCTTTACATGCATCCATGTGAACAGCAACGCTGCCTTTAAAAATTACTAAAAGACATTGTAAAGTGTCGTATCGAGAATAGCACAAATTTTTTGGTCGTCCGATAGTCAAAAAATGGATATTAAATTTATAACAGAATTACTTTACGTTGTTGAATTACCTGCCGGAAATGATTTGGGCACACTTCTATCTGTTGTCAAAGAAACGCTGACTAAATCGAGCAAAAGGTTCTTTCAAAACTATTTCAGGAGCCAAAAGTTTTAGTATACCGTTAGAAGCCTAGAAAGCATTTGCACAACTGGAAAGGTTCTGTTTTATTTTAACCGACTTACGATCGGTTTAGGTTACGATGTTCCTCGAGAATGCGATCCAGAACTTTATCAGCAATGCCCTCGGCCCTCTTCACGAGAGCGCGAATTAACTCGTCCGCGTGCACCTCGAACATGCCGAGGCGGATGATGCGACGGGACTCGTACTGGATCCGCTTGGTAAGGTGGCGGTAGCGCAAAAGCTCCACTGTAAGATCGTCAAAGGAAGGCCCCCTGGGCCCGTCGCGGGCTTTATCCGTACCGCGAGTGCGGTCCTTCTCGCCCTCTCCGTCGGCATCCTCCAGGGAATCCAGTTCGTTGTCCTCCTCAACGGTTTCATCACTGCCACTTTCATCGCCTTGACGCTTTTTTCCTGAGTCGGACGAAGACGACTCGCTCGGGTTGAGAAGAGCTTCTATGTCTAACTCTGCCTAGTAACGAACCCAAATCAATGGGTTATTCGAAGCCTAGTTCAGAGAGTGCTTCCTTTGAATCGTAAGGCAAAATCTCAAGTATTCAAGACTGAATTGCAGGCTAGACTGACATCTGATTTAACAGATTCACAAACTGAAACCACTTTCTCGGTAGTTTTTCGTTAAAAAAGTCCTGATGGACTTGGAGGATTTGAAGTAGAATTGCTGAATTGCAATTCACCTACCTTTCGGTTTATGAGAGATTCGTATTTATTATAAGTTTGAAGATAATGCTCTGGTCCACGTGACTCCTTTTTGAGCATACTTTTGACATGATTCTTGTAGGATTCAAAAACCTCGGGAAGGATTACGGGATGCAGAGTGACCTTTTCGCCGGCAGCGCCTTGCTAAACAGTGAAAATCCGCCCAGTAGGCAGAACTGTGTGAAGCATTTTGCTAAGCCGACAGCTCGTTGATTACTTACCCAATCAGCGTACAAGCGAGTCTCAATGCGAGGAATGCTCTGAACCACCTGGAACATCCTGTCAAACAGACTCATCATACTTTCTTCAAACTCTTCTATTGTTGGGTCGAATTTAATCTGCTTATCCTCCAGCACCAACCGAAGAATAAATCCCGACATCTGCTCTGAGCTCTCGGTCTAAAGTAGCAATTTGAATGATTAACCTCGTCGCAAACGATGCCAATGAAGACCAGTCTGGCCACAATTAATGTCCAGCTTACCTTTGGTCTGGCGAAACTTATATGCCCACTAAATTGCTTATCCACAGTAATTCGCTCATATAAGCGCTGGAAAACGGTAAGATAGTTTATTTTCAAATCAAACAGAGGGTGTTGCAAGACAGCCAAACTCACAGGTGGACTGCAGAGCAAGAGAGTGAAGTCCTGCATCGAATTAAGTCCCAACAGTTGCAAGCTATCAGTCATCAGTACGGCCGCACACCGGAAGAACTCCTCCAGTCTGGACGTTTCACTGTTGGCAGGCACATAACCCCTTCTGTTGCCTTGATAAAAAATCCCCTGTACTTCGTTTAGCCACCTACGAAATTGGGGTGTAATTATTTGACAATGCCGAACCGAATGTCATTATTGAATTCTTCTTTACTAATAATTTCTAGTAAAAAATAGCACTTTATAAACGAGGCACATCTTACACCATTACTGTTTTAAGAGCGAGCCGACCATTACATCTCCAAATACAACACTATTTGCGCTTCACATTGTTTGAAAAATGCCAAACAATGTCAGTGCCTTACAAATGGCATTTGTCATTATGCACATCATTCAAAAGAAATGCATTAATTTGTGATTCGGATGTGACTGGAACAAATATCGACAATTATAGGAGAAATTGACTTAACAACTTGGAACCAGCGACTACGTTTAGGACTTCCATACTAATCTAAGTTGGAAGCAGCAGATAGGGTTTGCTTGAAAAGCTTACTTCTTCAGCAGTATTTCCTTGGCGGAGTCGATATTTTTAACACAGGTGTGTTGGAACGTGGAGAGCTCCATTGCAGAGGTCTTTTTGTAGAATTCATGGGGATCAATGAGACGAAGATTACTAGAACCGCAGGAATAGGAATGCGTAGCCAGTAACGATGGATGTAGCGGCGGTATATTAAGGAGTTCCGGCTACTTTCCACTTGCCTAGGGGACTTGAGCTCAATATTTAAAGACCGAGTGCATAAATCAAATTATACTGTGGCTATAAAATTATTTGTCACCCAGCTCCTTGTAAAAACATGAATTTGGATTGGCCATTGAGGTAAGGGACTTACTTGAATTGTGAGAACCAGAGATCGAGAACTTGGAGCATGCAACGATTGGTGATATGCAAGTGCACCCTGCAGAAGCGCTGTGCATTGAGGAAAGAACTGTGCCACGGCTTGGGCACAACCTCCAACTCGCGTCGGTGTTCCAACTTTGCAAGAGTCTCTTCTATATCCTGATTGTGGAGGCCGTCTATGTTGGGATCCGAGGGATCCTTTAGAACAAAGTCCACTATTGCCTTTTTTACGCTCAACAGATAGTCCTCACGAATCTCGTCTTCAATTTGTTCCATCAACTTATCATTTGCTTCCGCCTGTTAGAAAATAGAGGTAGTTACATTTGTTGCTAAGGCTTAGTTTCACTCGGATTTTTTTTGTGTGATTCAGTGTAACAATTATCCGCTTCAATTGAAAGAAACAGCCATCCATGTTATTGTAACATAATAAAAGCATTTACTGGAATATCCGATGGTCCAGAGCAATAGGTTTTTATAAGTTTATTGGAAGATTTATTAGATGCTACCTTTACAGAAGGACGGATACGCCTCTTCATATTTGTCATCCAGCTTTCCTCCATAGGAGCGACATTATCTGTGTCAATCCCGTTGTATATGTAATAATAATACCTCTATTTGAATTGTATGATTACCAAGACAGAGCTTCCTACAGCAATGCTCCTCTCTCGTTTACTAATACCAGCCCCAGTTCCATCTTCATTCAGTGGAGGAAGATTCCTGCTAAGATAGCTCTCAAAGATAGGCTGCTTTCCGTCGCTACATAAAGGGTGAAATATAAAATCTCAGTTGTAATAGCATACGTTATAATATCAACGAGGTATTTTCGGAAAGATTCCCTTTCCTTTTTGATGCGTTTGCTTGCCTCATACTTTGCATCATCTTTTGACTTGCGGACCTTCCTGGAGCATTCTAAAAGATGTGAAGATTTTGCTAATCAGTGAAAAATAAGAGATGTGATTCTTTATAGACTACAAATTGGTAAAACTAGGAGTTGGGGCACTGATCTTTACATAACAGTATTTATGACTAATTATTTGCCGTTCCGAACAATTTGTTGTAAAATTTGTAAAAATTATTAGAATTGCTGTCGTTATCATGGTTCACCAACACTCCTTCAAACGCTGAGCATCTGACCAGCTATTCGCAATACAGTTGAAAAAAGGGAGTTAGTAATAGAATGCAGATTTTTTACCTGTGTGTAGCCTCTGTTACCTAATACCACGTAAATTATGCGAGAAGTACTAGCCGTTTTACAACCACTGCTGATTTAGCCCCAGTAACGAGAAAACTGTACTAAACGTTACGACAAAGAAATTTCACTAAACATGTTTTTTTGTGTGAGTTCGCTGTGGCGAAAAAGATCAGCTGCTTCGGAATTTACTTTCATGAGAAGAGGAAAATGGAATCTGCAATTTGCTAATTAAAGTTTAGAAACTGTTACCATTCAAACTACCTATTAAAATGTCTTAGAAATGTGAAAATAACCCCCAAAGCGCGCAGAATGAGGTTGTGGTAAAGTTGCTAAAACATCGAAGCCAATATGCTGGTTTGATATCCAATTTTTGTGCTGCAAAACAAGACACGGATTCAACTCAAAAAATTTAGTAGTGGTGTGTCAATTTCATGACCTAGGAAATACCAGGAAAGCGTTTCACAAATGCCCATTTATAAAAATCATCAAAGAAAATGGACAGATTTGGTGAAAAATGTACAAGAGCGTTGGAATTTTTTCTTCTGTAAAGCAGAATGATAAATGCGGTTTCGTGTGCAAATGTGAATTTAAATAATGGCTATGCTAAAGTTTACTAACAAACGTTGGAAGTCGATTGGAAACAATAAAAGCAATAAAGTACAAAATGTTGCACCTTTAAAAAGTCTTTAAAGATAGGATTTTGGATTGCTAAAGTTTTAAGAGAGCCAATATCGAAATGGATGGATAGTAGAGGATCACATCTTCCGACTTTATCCAATTAAAAAGTACATTTTCGAAAAAGAAAAATCAAAAATAGCATAGTTTCAGCTAAAAAACTTGTGTGGTTCTAATAAAATGCAAATAAGCAGCTGTGAAACGTTGAACAAATAGGACGTTTTCTGACAAGACTGAATCAACGTAGGCTCTTCATGAGATGAAGTCAGAGTATTCAACTTCAGTAACCTAAAATTTTGCAACTTAAAGGACCCTTTAAGTTTCAATTAAGTAATAAGTGAAAAAAGATATGGAGTAATATGGGAATAAATTTTCCATCGCATTTACTTAAGCTAGGAAACACTGGGTGGTGAAACCTAATTAAACACCGAGTCACTTAAAGCATAACAATGGCACTAAAGGAGTAAATAAAAGTTTAATCAACCCTAAGAGGTGGTACAAGAGTGATGCGTAACCACAACGCGAAAAACATCCACCACCCAAAATTAATCACAAATAGGAGGGGATATAAATAGAAACCCGACTTACTATTGGTAACAGCACCTATGACGTCGACTGCAATGGGAGGTCCTAATGTGCGCTTATTTGAATCTATGAAGGATGGTGAAGTTCCTGCCCATGTGGGCTTCACACGCTTCGGTTCAATGGATGGTAGAAAGAAATAATCTTCCTCCACGTCCTTCTTTTTATGCTTTAAAGCTCTTTGATACTAAAATATGTTAGAATAGTCTTTGATCATACCATTTTGATTGTTTCAAATTACAGGATATAGCAATATGTATTAATGTATGTATACAGAAATAACAAATTATGCGCTCTAAGGTTGCTATAGAGACTTGTTGACAAATAAGTTGTAAAACAAACCGCGATCTCGTTCATTGAAAAATAACTCTGGTGTTGAAAAATGAAAAGATAACTAGAGCAGCAAGTTAGAAATTGCAAAAATGGGTGATATTTACATCTTTTTTGCATCTAATTGGGCAATTGGTAAGAATGGGGAAGCCGTCGTCAAATGCGAATATTTATACAAGTTTCCGATGCTAGAAAGTGGAACGTGTGACTCAAGAAAATCTAGGCTAAAGCTGGCTGGCTGAGCTACGACCTATTAGTATACATGTATGCATCCACGCTACTTGGTTCATTTCGAGGTTAATAACAGGGGGGATTGACGCTCGGTAGTTTCGATATTCTGTAATAGGCTGTAGTTGTAGTACTTTGTTTGTTGGAACTACCGGTTTTGGTCAAGGTCACGGAGGTGGCCGTATTGCCCTAGCTGCGTGGGCTGGCGTCCGGGCCATGCCAGCAGCCTATTTCCCTCTGTCCGTTGAACATATATATATGTATATGTATATTCGAGGGAGCCTCGGGACGCTACAATAGTGTTACTAAATGCAAAAGCTGGAGTTTATTACATTTTCACTTACGCATTAGACACACGCGTATAAGGGATCCTTGATACGCTTTTTCATGCTAAGGCGCTTCAGTTGAAGCTAATGATTGAGGCCTGTCACGGATCTCTCCTTAAAGCGCCATGATTTCCGGTATCAATGGGTCATTTCTTGTACAAAACAGAAATTGTTTTTAAGCATTTTTAATTTGACTTGGTCAGTTTTAGTTCTGAATACGCACTAAGGTGTCGCGACTCAGTGAGTGAGGAAACGTTCATTTAAACAGTTTTGGAAAATAGAATCAATGTGTTGACCTAATGCCTTTGTTTACCTTAATTTCTTTGTACGGTAGCAAAACACTAACCAAGCATACTGTTTTGCATAGGTTTTAGCCATTTTTCACACCATCCTTTTAGGCATGGAATTTCAAATGTCTTATTTTACTAACCTAAAGAGCAAAATTCCCAAAGTCGGTAGCACTAGGTGGAATGTACAGATGCAAAAAAACAATGTTTGTTATTTTAAGAAAAAAAAAGTTTTTGTAACATCGATACAAACAACACATATTACACGTGTTTATGAATAGTTCAGGAGGAATTAAGCACACCAAGTCATTTTTCATGTTGCTGATTTTAGCATACCATCCAATTTCTGGACATGTGTTTTAAGCCCATTTGGGTATCCAGTAGTGTGTCAATCAACCTCATCTCGAACCCTTGTTCTAGTTCCTTCAATAGGCGACCGGACAGATGGGTGAGCTATAAGGTCATTCACCAATGCGATTCTCTACCTCATTTCACCACCATTGATATTCTCTTCAAAGCAGGCTTAAAACGTCTGACTGGAAGAGACTGGTAATTTCATTAATGCTTTTGGGGAAGACTCACAAGTAAAAAGACCCCTTGAAAAGTATTTTCGGAATGCCACATGGACATCTACAAAGGTTAATCACGGTTTTTATCTTTATTTAATGTGCTAGGGTTATCACAGGTGTTTTGATTATAGTGTCAATTATGGAAATACTTTTTTAGTTTGCAGACGCATGGGCGTAATCGCGGTTACCGAAGTAGTGCACAACCAATTAGGTAAACTTCATAACGCACTCTGAGTCCCAACATGCACAGTGGACTGACACACTTGTCTAAAATAATCTATTAATGCTTGTTGAGACGATTGTATAAAGTAGGTTTAGAGACTACCGTCACTACTACTTGGGCTGTGAACTGTGTCTTACAAGACAAAAGGGCGAGGCTAGTTCGTCACATCGATAAGGAATAGAGTAAGCTCAGGCGACGACCTAACAGTGGTGAGGTGACCATATCCAAGTTTGTAATATAAATCGGGCACCGTTGAATCGATGATCACTGACCTGGCCACTTTGTGCCGAGGTCGACGTGTGTTTAAGTTCGTGCGGTCACTGGTTTGGCGGCAAGGCGCAGATAAAGACGTAGTAGAAGGATTTAGCGAAACCGTGAAGATTTGTGATTTTAAGGTGGGATCTTACCGATTATTCGACAGGAAAGGTACTGAGAAATGTTTTAGAACATGAAAAATTATAGGCTACGGAAGAGGGCATTCTGCCACGCGTTACTGTCAAAACCTCATCACGGCTGCATGGTAGATCTACTTCGACCTTTTTGGTGCATTCAGATAAGCCTTTCTGCATATCCCACCAGTGCATAGTCGCATTCACTGATTAAACAGAAAATCATTTGGTTTACAATGAGGAATGTGAACATAGACTGGGTATGGGTATGAAATGGATGTAAAAAAGTAGACTGTAGAGAATGGTGGATGCACTGACAACTTATTCGTACACAGTGCCTCGTTTTTGACAAAAATAGTGAAACATTATCAAATACAAAGCTGATTTACACTATTTCACAGCAAATAGCACTTTCCGAGGCCACCGATTCGCCTCAATTGTTGCTGCAGTCAAGTCAGACAGGTTCGACAGGGTAAATGACAACCTTCTGCAATACAATTCCTACTAAACTGATTACCCAACATCCAAAGCCCTGACTTTCACCCACCTCAAGCGCATTTTGAAGTGGATAAAAAAGTAAGTTAAATTCCACAACCTCAAAAACGTGATCCTTCAAATCATTAAAATAGGATCCACTGGGGGAACGAAACTGAATGTCACTTAAAACATTAAATTATTAGTTTGAATGATTCTACGAGAATGGTTTCTTCTGACGAATGGTTTTCAAGAAGACCGTGGATACCTTGTAACTTTGCGTACTTCGTTCCTAAAAGCCGCATTTGGTTTTATTCATAAGTTTTATCAACTCTAAGCCACATGCGACTCCTACAGAAGGTAGTCGGTTAGCTGTGTCACAATGTTTGTGACCTACGTGTTCCAGTATTCCCACTCGCAGTTGGGGATGCTTTAGGCTATGAAATTTTGGTTTGCGTTGTCACTGCGAAAAACTATGAGGGTCTTGATGCATTCTGTCCACTTAGATGGCCACATTGACACCACGATCAGTGGTCCTTGAGGGTTAGCCAGAGTAGTCTGAGTAGTTTGTGTATCGTTGTGCATTTGTGACATTCAGTCATCACCTATTTACTCCCTCCACACACTTCCTCTGAATACTGAAAGCCAATGGATGGCGAGTAGGCAGGGTTGAGGTAAAAGTGGCAAGAAAAGACTACTGTTCGCAAGTTTTTCCGTCACTTTAGTAAATAATGCGGTCTCAGACCCCAAACACGCTAATTTATGGTCTTTGCCAGAAAATTGCTTTCACAAACACCATATTCGCTTTTAACAGGCACGTGTCAGTCTTATCTCAGTCCTTCTTTTGGCTTGTTTGTGGTGGGAGTTAGGATACTGGTAATAAAACGTCCTTTCCTCGATCTGACACTCATTATCAGAGAATTGTGCATCCAAAAGCTCATGTGTATGCCTCAAGGGCAGGCGATCTTCGTCCTTTCATGTAAGCTAACACATTTAAACTCATTTGAGAATTACGGTAAAATGAAAGGTGAGCAACAATTAGCATTCGTAAAGGGATGAGGCAATAGGTCCACCCAATCTCGACTGGCACTTTGTGGTGCCTCTAGATAGTTCATTTGATGCGAAAATCGTCCACAAATTGGCAAATGAAGGCTAAGCTTGACAACCTTGAACTATGATCACAAACCATTTTTTGTCACAAGCAAAACTGACATGTCACGTCCACATTCTACGGCGCCCAGGTGTGTACTATGTCCATCAATTTGACTGGAATGTTTAAAAAAGAGTGACTTTTTTTCGCATAAAGTACAAACATTTGCCGAACCCAGGGACGAGTGTGTCATTCACCGCTGGGCTCTGCGTTAATACTGCCCTTGCCTTTGCATTGAAGGTAATTGAACTAATCAGATTAACAACCCTGCATAGAAAAATAAAAGTGTTCGTCTGCTCCGTTACAACAACAAGAAAACCGACTTTGTGACCTCTCTTTTGTAGTGAATGCGGTGGCGGGCAACGAAATGTCCGACTCAGAAATTAACGGCCGTAAGTAAACAAATTTGACACTGGAGTCATATTTTTCAATTAGTAAAGTGATGAAGCGTTTTCACTCAAAGACGTGCTTCAGAAGGGACAAATGTAAGACTTAGGCTTGCTATCCATGTTGGAACTAATTGCCGAAAGGGCGAGAGATAAGAAGTGAGATCAAACAAGCGATTGATAAATGCATCATTTAATGGTTGAAGTATTGCAATGCTTTGTTTGTTTGCCGGTTTCGGATGCGGTCAGTTGGGTGGTTACATTGCCCTAACTGGATAAGCTGACCTCTGGGCTGTGCTAGCAAGCCAATTTCTTTCTCTATACCGAGTATTGCGCCTTCTTTTGCCTTCAAGGAGGTATCATGACGCTACGGTATTTCCTCTAAAATTCACTACATTTTGTCATAAGCATGTTAAGGGATGCAAAATGTTTCCCCGTCTTAGTGGCTAACAAATGGGGAATGTCTTCTGAAAGCTACTACTTACAACAATTCCACTTCGTGCCTAAATTTATTCCCCAGCTGAGGTAAAACTGCTTATCAAACACATTTAGCTTCATGAAATTGTTGTAGCTAAATAAAGGGAAGCTAAATTGTAAAATTCGTTGTTTGCATTTTTAATGTAAAGAAGGCTCGGATAAATGGAAATAGCTTCAAACGATCACGGCCCCATTGAGGGTGGGGGAGGGTCGCAAGCATTCATGTGGCATGAAGTTGAGCGCATTAAGGATCAAAATAAGAGAAAGTGACCTATTGGACCGAGTAGTCAATCAGTTGACGCAAAATGCATTCCTACGATCCAGCGCGGATCAGAGCACCCTCCTCATAGTAAACAACTCCCACTCCACGTCCATCCAGACCTCTTCGCTTGCAAATATTGTCGCAATCTAGAAAAAAAAAAACAAACCACTTTAGCGTTGGCTTTTTTGACCAGCGGTCAGATCTCATCTTTTGGGGCTTTTTTGAAAAGGCGAAGATCCTTGGTAAAGTGCTGAGTAGAATTTTAAAAATCAAAAATTTTATTAATTGGCTTCCTTAACTTAGCCATTGAATGGACGTTTCTACGTAGAGGTGTAAGCCTGGCGTGATGCAATGCAATGGGTGGCCAAGGCTTTGATCCACGGTAAATCCCAGGCCCTCATGGTCTCATGGCTTGAGAATTCAATTAAAGTGGTAGAAATTCACCGACAGTGACTTCATCGTGTATAAATAATGGCCAATTAAGGAACCGAAAGGAGTAGGAGGAGGCCGGAGTGAACTTGTCGTTCTTTCTGAGCCAATGATTCAGGTGACAGTCATCCGGCGTGTGTGGGGCAGATGTGTCAATAACTCCTAATTATTTGTTGCTTAGACGCAAACGAAAATTTTGTCTGTATTGTTACTTATCCTACGCTGAGACTACAGATGAAGAAAATTGATCCCAAATAAGTTTAAAGCAATCAAATGACGCCCGCCTACTATTTTTCATAACCAAATAGTGTTTCTAGGTTGACTTAGAAGTTCCGATCAAATTTTTACTGGTATAATCGAATCTCCCACGATTTTCAAAGGCAGATTTGTCTCATTGGTGAACACTTGTGATAGCAGAACACGACAAAGAACTTGCAGGAAAGTGGAGCACTACTTCTTGTTGAGACCAAGGTCTAGAGAAAATGTGTGCCTTGATTTCAAGACATTGACAGCAATGGAAGTTTTGTTTTGCACGAATGGTCTTGAAACACTGAATACGCCATTTGTTTTCACCCAGTACAGATCCACTGATAGTAATGTAGGAATCACAACACCTGCGTGTCGCTCATGCAAACACACGCAGTTGATTCCGGTTCCAGCCGGCCACACCATCCAATCAAAATCGGGCTGTGGTGCTGGGGCTATATCTTTTAAACAAATGCGACCGCTCACCAGGAAGTGTTCACTTCAGACTTCCGAGAGTACGGTTCCGGGAGCAGGACACACGAAAATGCGATTAAGCCTGGTGATCGCACTAGCAATCCTCCTACTTAATGTAGCAACACCAATAAGGGCTTTCGACAGTCGACTGTCGATAGGCTCTGCCCTGGACACTTCTGAGTTTACTATGCGATTGCCAATTCCTGCTTCCGTAAGCAAGCAGGTGCACATGTTCCAATTCCCATTTCAAATCTACGGGAAGCAAGTTGATCAAATAAAGGTGAGTGACGATTCTACCAATTGCAACAGTACAATGCTTTTGTAGATTTACTCTAACGGGTTTATCGCGCTTGGAAATCACAGCCTTGAGGTTCCTCAAAATTATCCAAGTCAGACAGCTTACACTAAGCATCGTCTCAATGAGTTAGAGGGCGATTTCATTGGAGTCTTTACCACGGTCAATCAGTGCAGTCAAAATGGCCGCATCATCATTCGGTAGGCTTTACCACCATCGGCTTGACTTTTTGCACAGCCTAGATTGCATTAGCATTATATTAGTCAGAAAAGTGATGTTAAGTGATCACTTGTAATTCGCATACCTTAGAATGTTTCTTTTGTCATCATATCTGCACACAATTGCAATACTTCTATACCATCTACTCCATAAATCTCCTCTGGTTCACTTATTTTGACTGAGGAAATTTGTCCAAACATGACAGCACTTAACCTCTAGAACTGAAATTGCAATAGAGCATTTCATCTTTTGAAAGAGGCAGTAGTTAGGACTTTCAATGAATGATTATGTTTTATAGTATTTGTATTTTGTCATTGTCACAATGGTGGGAAATAACCTGCAGCCATGAGTTGTTCTAGCCCTACTTTATGTTGAATTACCCGTCGCTATGCACTTGATCGAACTTTTCGGCAAAATTCTGGGTAAAATGGAGGGGACATTGGTTTGTGATTGTCTATCTGACAAGTCTCAAATTATTCTGGAAGGCAGCTCCTAAATTATGTGCTGGGACTTGGTGAGCAGTGTAGCTGCCTCGGAGAGGAGTGTGTGAGAGAGATGTGCCTTAGTTTGACGCTGATTTGCAAACCTGAACGATGCAGCCAAGCATGCACGCAAACATGTAGACGGAAAATTTATAGGCTTCATGTCACTGGGGTTCTGGCAAGTGTTTACGCAGATTCCTTTGAACGACATGCACTTTGAATTTGTGCCACACAGAGACGGTAGAGGGTATGTCACTGAATGCGGAACTTTCACAGGAAATCTGAGTTTTTTATTAGCCAACGACTAAAACACTTGAATGAAAAATGCTGTTGCAATAGCCTTGTGGTCACCGAGGCACAAGTTAATCGCTTCTGTGGGGGCCTCATCCAACAGTTAAATTCTCTCAAGGCCAAAAACAAATAAATTGAGCCGGATTCATGCTCTTGGATGCCGCTTCAGATGTCGCCTGGGTGTACTGATGACCAAAGGCCTTATCCGTTCCTAGGTATGAGGACATTAAGAAGAATTGACTTTAGCCACCATTGGGTGGTGCTCGTCTTACAACCAACACCCAAGTGACTCCCATACACTTGGCTATTTCACCTTCATTCCAAAGAAGTGGAATTTTAGATACCATCATTGCAGACATTCAAAACTTCATTGCAAAATAGTGAATATTGTGGGCTCTCTTTTCTACTATTTCATGGGAATGCATCCGGGCTTAAGGTAAATAAGTTCTAATATCTAGATTAGTTTTCAAGTGACTCCACAAAGCAGGTAATGCTTTGTAAGGTTGGCGACACCCAAACGCAGCCTGTCTGGAGGGAACTTCGGTGGATTGTTAGTCGAACTTTTGACGTCTTCCTCCTCACTTTCACTTTAAAAACTCGCCTTCTCACGCTAATCTTGCGATGGGTCAAAATCCCTGTCAGAAATAGCTCCTCTGTAGATTTTTTAGCATTTCACAACTTTACAAAAGTTGGACCAAGCAAAACTATTCAAATTGGAAAGTTAGTTATTTTGTCACACTCTTATGTACAAAGTTATTAAAGAACAGTATTTACTGTGTTGACGGGTGTGGCATTTGGGTGAGAGCATTTATGAAATGCCATTTTTGGTCAAATTTAGCATTCAGACAGCGAGTGAGTTTTCACAAAAGTCCCTATCAACATTCTTCCTCTAATTAACTGTAAATTATTTTACTCGGGTGTTCCACCATGCTGTGTGATGACATTGGATACCTCTCAGGTAGTTCACTTCGTTTAGGAAAAGCATATACAACTTGACTCCGTGCAATACGCTATTGCACACTGCTGTTGATAAATTCCAGCCATTTATTCTAAGTTGGCAGGTGCCATACAGCTCGCATTCAGCCTTTTAGTTACTGTCTAAACCGGTAAATGGAAGTCGGCGAATCAACGCCAGCCTAAGCTGTCTGTATAAGAAAGACCTCAAAGCTGGGAATTTTTCAGTTACTATCCAGAATATCATTCTGATTGAAGTTTCTTCAATTACGCAAAACTACGACTAAGCGCCTCCCTCCATAGTGGGCGTTCCTCCAGGCTGACACTGCATGTCAGTGGTGTCAAATGTTACTCACCCCACTGACTTGTGACAAGAAGGGGGTTAACGCAACCAAGACTAAACCGAATCAGGGGGCGTGTTTGCTTATGTTGAGAGGATACGCACACAAACCCTGACCTCTCTCAGGCTCTCACGATGCCTCACCCCGCTGCCCCCTCCTTTTCTATGCCTTGGCCGCAGTGTACGTCGGTGACTAGCTAATGGCCTGCCTAACGGTCATGTAAACAAATCCTACTGATCGTTATTGTGAGGTCTGACCTGTCCTGCCATATGACCTAGGCGTGACGTTGGCTTCTAGCCAAGGTGACCACAATGGCATGTACAAGCGCACAACTCGATTTGCACCACCTCAACAACTAGCGTTTGCACTAATGCAAACACTAGATTAACGTCCTTGTAAATACGGCTATTGCAGAGCTTTTTAGCACAAAATCTTTCACTCTCTTCTCAACAAATAACCACGGAGAGGATTAAACTAGAAGAGTACAACGATGCATAAACCAAATCTTACAATAATCTTGACAATAAGACTTTGGTAGCCGATAATAATTTGAGGGAGAGGGATTCAGCAAAAGTGGAAACTGAGACCACGGAATGTTTTGTGTTAAAACGCAGAGACCTTGATGTGAATGAGGTGGAGTCGAACACCTGCGTGTGGGACCACGTCTCGCGTATCGGCAATATCATCGACACCGCTGCACCAGACTCCAAGAAGGGCTTTGTCGCAGACTACATCCTTTCCATCACTTGGGAAGACATGGGCTGCTTTCCTCGCTCGACTCCTCTGGTGGGTTCCTCTTCACTTCCATCTGTCCATCCCGACTCCATCCATCCGTCCATCCATCCGCACATCTGTCCATATCCCCACCTTCTCCTGACGCACAAAGAGGTCTCAAAAACCCTTGTAAAAATAAACCGAAATGTCATTTTACTTCAGTTCATTTATGCCATCATCGCTGAAGTAAGAGCAGCTTTAACTCATTTCAATGTACTTATTACTATAGAGAACTGGTCGCGGTCTTATCAGCAACACTTTTGGTACCTTAAGGTGAACAAGTTTACGTTGGCCCTGTTGAGAATGGAGGATAAGTCGTACGCGGTCTTCCAGTACGAGGACATCCAGTGGACAGCCGATCACTCCACCTCAAGTCTGCCTCCCGAGGGCGGAATCTTCGTTCACGGTGTCGCCACGCCACAGCTCCCTCGAAACAACATGCACATCGAGCCCAACGTCTGGAATGAGTACGTTAGCCACGCACTTCTTTGAACTTTAGATGCAACTTGTTCGTCCTCGTTCAAGAGGCTGGGTAGTACATTTAAATATATTTATAGGACTGTGCAGGTCCCTTTCACCGAGGAGCTCAATTTTGAGGAAATGATACTTGGAAATTTTGGACTGAAGAAATATTAAGTGCTACTAGTTCCTTCACTAGTAAGCGGATAATCCCTTGAGTAGTCAAGACTGCTAATTATTTCTTCCCCACTCCCTTCGCCGGCGAATGCCATTGAATTGTGGCTAGATCGTGAAATTACCTATTTCTTTTTTGTTGTTGGAGCGTCTCTATTCATGTAAACTTCTCCGATTTGTTTCATTGCAGCAAGCCGATGCTTTGCGCAGTGAACGTTTATTGCATTGGACTTTTTCCTTTTTTTGTTTACTAACAAAACTTTCATAGGGTAAAGAAAGTTGGAAATAATCGGTAGTTGAGTCGGCATCACTCCTTGAGAAAAATGAATTATCCCTGCATGTTTTTTCACCATTCCAACGGCCATCCAAACTAATAATACTTATTTCATTTGTTGATTGTTTTGAAGAGATGGCGCCATTTTATAAAAAGAATGGTTTACTCTGTCAACTTGATCTGGCAACACCAAGAACAGCGATCTGTGCCGAAATCCTGTCCAAGTAAATATTTTTTTGACCGATACCTGGGGTGATCGGTGGTTGATGGTTGCTTCACTAATGACTTGAATTGTGTGTGGTTCTCACGCCTAAGTTGGATGCCATTCTTTGATGATTAGGAGGTGAGCAAGTTGAAGTTGTAGTAGCAGTTGAAAAATCAAGATTATTGCGCGATTTTTCACCCAATTATTTGATTAATTCAGGAAATTTGTGACCTTTTGTGATTTTGGTTTACCTCAAACTAACTTTGAGTTGCCTAAGAAGGCGGTGCATCGGTTTCAAGATGATGGCAAAAAATGCTGAATCAATCGCAAGAAACCATTTTAAGTGACCCTTTTGAGGCCTGATCAAACCCTACTGTAGAGATTCAACTCAGAACTCACAAAGTTAGCAAGATTCAGAACGTATGGCTTTGTAGGGATAGCTGCAAGAGCTAATACCTAAGAACATGAGATCATAAACAAAATAAATGCATCTCACGCAACTGAAACCATTTTGGGATTCCATTCTAGTATGAGCTGGCATTTTAAGAGTGACAAGCATACTTTACTTGCTGCATTTACTCAGTAGAAATGTGTACGATTGTCCTCTGTCTTGCCCCATCAACAGGGAGTCGAATATCGCGGTTCCCGGCGAATGGCTTTTCCCGCTGTACGAGGGTCCAATTGACGTGGATGTTGCGGCACAGTCGAAAATCCGCATGGCCACGGAAAGTTTTTTGGAGACAAGTGCGAAAAATTGTCTGAATATGACTGGGTCTAGTGCAAAAACATCCCCCGTCAGTGAGTCTCCCACGACTACTTTCCCACACAGTTTTACGGCCACCAAGACCGATGCACCCTATACAACCGACTACCAAACCAAATCCACCTTGGATGACAAGTACAGTAAGTAGTACCAAATAAGCATCAATTGTGGGGTACATATTGTTAAATGGATAAGCCACTCAAGCTAATTGTCAGGCCGTTCCTGGCACTGCACTGGTGCAATATTAATGGGGAATTTCGAAATTTTTATGCGTCACTTTGCATGGATAAAAATCGAAAACTGACAATTTGCAATGGCCGTTGAGGGCATCTTTTGAGGTGGCTCCACTATGGACTGAAGCAACTTCATTTGCTGCCCTCTTCCAGATGAGGTTAGGCAAACAACGGATCTCGAGCAACAGTTCGAACGCTGCGACAGCAGTAGCTGTGCAAACTCGATGGCGGATTGCTTTTATTTTGATGGTCAGAGGTGCTGTGTGTGTCCACCAAGCTACTATGGAGGCGGAGAAGAGGGCTGCTGGCCAGCTGGTGAGTTGCTTTTTGGCAAAACAATTTCCACGTTCATTGAACCGTCCCATATCAATGTATCTGTATTTACTATTTGATTCGCCACTTTTTTCCACAAGCAGAACATCATTTTGACTGCCACCTCAGATGTTCTTGAAAGTGGCGAAACAGTCTGCGATTTTAACTAGATATACTTCAAATTAATCGAATCCAAATCCACCATGCTAGTGAATATTAAATCTATGGAGGTTGAAGCTGTCTTCTGAGGGTCAAAGTGATAATATTAAGAATAGCTAGTGAATTTTCAAGGGAGTTCCCTTTTACCGTTCACAGAGTAGGCACGTATGCTGTAGTATCGCGAGTCCATTCAATCACCATACATAAATTTGAATTCCTAGCTCCTGAGAAGCCTCGACGCATCTACCTGGATGGGAAGCTACTCATGAATTTGCGAACAGTGGGCGGGAATTCGATCTCCGCCCCGATTTTCCTTGACACTGAGGTGCGCCGAGGTGAAACTATTCGCTCCCAGAGTGGTATTCACGACGCACCCCAAAACTTCCCATCCATCTACGTTATTACGCCCATTTTCAACATCCTCAACTCCTTTCTCGCACTTCCTCGCAGTCAGGACAGTGACAGGATGGCCTCTCGACTGTTTAACATCTTCTCACTGACCGCGGGCTTCACTGTACCCTTCAATTTCACCTTTACCCTCGACGCCTCAAACTACGGCAGTCTTGTTATCCGTGGAAATCTTCGGCGATCGAGCTCCACTGAAGACATATTCAGAGGAACACTGAATATGGAGGTTACTCCTGTGGGTCAATTCAAACCCCTGAGTAGCCGATTAATAGGTTCGAATGGGCTCTTACAGACAGAAAATAGGCTGAATCGAAGCATCGTATATGAGAAGTTGGGTACAGGAAAAGTGAGGTTTGGACCTCAGACGTACAATTTAAGGTCGGAGGAGGGTCAGACGATATCTGTGCGACTGTGTGGCAGCGGAGAGGCAGCACTGGAGGAGGGTTCTTGTTTGCTTTTGGAGAACAGTCTAATGGCCAAAGGGCAGAAGTTTGCTGTAAACATGGATGCCCAGGGCTATTGCAGGGAGGACTGCCGACCTAATTACGGCTGTTCACTCTATTGCATGGACATGCCCGCCTTTTCTGGTGTAGTTTCAGGTAAACTCCTTAAATTTACTTGTGAGCGAATAAACCTCATTTAACGGTGCAATAGCAATAGACGCTCAGTGATGGGATAAAAGCACAAGTACAAATTTCATGTGAGCAGCAATTAAAAGTTTGCGTTGTGCTGTTTTGGTCATTCTGCATAATGGAATTCTTTCTTTCGCATTGGGGACATCGTGCTACCTTTTGACACGGTTCAAATGTTTGTCAAATAAGCCACCATCAGACTACTGGTTGCAACGCTATTTGATGCTGTGGAGCATACTCTTGCCTCACAAAGCCGCAGGAGACATCCAAATGCTGATAAAGTTAAATCGCCTGAAATCCAATCATTTAGCATATTAATACTTAATCACGAAATTGTGAAGAACAAAACTAAAGTGTATCATTTTGATTTGGTGGATTATTTTGTAGGTCAGAGCGAAGATGTGTGCAATCTACCGACGGAAGCGGGTCCCTGCACTGCAAACATTCTACGCTACACCTACAACCACTCCACTGGTCGCTGTGAAGCCTTTTACTACGGTGGGTGTGAAGGGAATGAGAACAATTTCGAGAGGTTGGATGACTGTCAGCGGCTTTGTGAATCTTCGTACCAGCAAGGTAAGTCCAACTCTATCATCACTGTGGGACACACAAATCCTCATTGTGTATACAAGCTTGTTTTCTTATTATTTTTGCAAATATTGTCGTACTTTTGCAGATTGCGCCCTTGCTAATTTCTGGGTGTCGAATTGGATTGAATGTCGAGTCACATCAACAAGTTTGATTAGCACGAGATCGAGTTAATTAGCGCCATACCTTTATAAAATTTCCCTTTTTTGCCTCTTGAAGATCCTTGTGCGAATGTGCGTTGTGGTCTCAACGCCTATTGTGCGAACGGGTATTGCTACTGCAACGCGGGTTACGAGGGTGATGCCAACACCGAATGCCGACCTGCTTCCTCGGGTGCGCTTTTGGTTATTTGACGAAGGTCATCCTTACGAGCCCCTAAATTCGTTACAGTCAAAGCGTTACACACTACTTTCTGTTGTTTCTGCACAAAAATTCGGTACTTAATGCACGCTATTCGATAACAACTGACCAAGTTGATGTGATGATTGTGGATTGTGAGACGGGTAGAGCTATTCAAGACTACACCTACAACCGCTCCAATGGTCGCTGTGAAGCCTTCCATCATGGCGGGCGTTGGAGCAAAACGAGTAGCCTTGAGAGACTGGATGACTGTCGGTCAACTTGTGGATTTGAATGACAGTTTAAAATCTAACGGTATGAGATTGAATTGGGACCATTGCTCCTTCACTGAATTGTTCTTCTGTCTCTTGAAGGTGCCTGTGTGAACGTGCATTGTGGCCTCAACGCCTATTGTGCGAGTGGGTATTGTTACTGCAACGCGGGCTACGAGGGTGATGCCAACACGGAATGCAAACCAGCTTCTTTAGGTAATGTGTTTGAGAACCTTGGGAGTAGCCGCACACTCATTAGTGCTCTAAGACCGAATAATCTGTTTGCAATGAATTTCCGCTTTCTTTTGGTGTTTTAAAATGTTCAAACAGTGTGCCAGATGGAAAATACGTACTCGTTTTTTCCAATGATGCCTTGGTTTTGGCGGAAAACAAAACAAGTTATCTCCATAAAAGTGACGCCTTGAAGAAATATTAAGGGTCCTGTTTTTGTAATGCATCTTTGGTAATCTTTGTGTAGATGACCCATGCCGAGGCATTCGATGTGGCTACAACGCACATTGTAGCAATGGTCGATGCGAATGCGATGAGGGCTACGACGGAGACCCGTACCGCGAGTGTCAGTGGACAGGAGGTTGGCCCGAGTCGTCTTTTTATTATGCTCGTTTCGCACTCCTGCTTTGCTAATGCATCCATGTACTGCAGCGTGGTAAAACAATTGGAGATTTTAAGTTAGCTCATTACTGCAGAGTTCAAATCATAACTCCATGTATCATCTTTTGGCAGGTGTTTTTAGTGCTGTTTGGTTCAACCTATTCTCCCTCAAATTCGGATGTCTTTTGATCCTGTTCCAAACGCTATTAAATACAATTTTTGGTACCGTTTTTGCTATTAATGACGATGAAACATGGAAAATTGGAAAATGGAGTAGATAAAGTAACTGGAGCAGTTTTCAGCGGCTTATAATAGCTTTTTTGACATCACCTGAAGGGTATTGTCATCAGATGTTAGAGGTTCTGGCTTTGCTATGACGGAGACGGTCGAATTCAGCCTATCGAGTCGAGTGACTGAACATTACAGAGCTGTACCAAATGGGATTAGCTTTGGATCACCAAAGAAATACTATTAGATTCCCTATTTTGTATTCAGTAACTATGGTTATATGAGTTGATCCATGGCTGAGGTTCGTAGTCCAGACCGCAACAGGGACGTGTGCGGTCTATCCATGGAAGTTGGCCTCTGCTCTAAAGCCATTCATCGCTATGCTTACAACCGCTCTATTGGTCGTTGCGAGGCCTTCTACTACGCGGTTGCGAGGGTAATGCCTACAATTTCAGGAGATCAGAGGATTGTTAGCGACTTTGCGAGTCATTCTTTGGACTGATTTTACGCCTCTGGACATGCACATCTGCAGTAGAGGGAAAGATGTTACGATTAAATTTCTGATTATCGTTTGTAAGTGTTATTATTTCTGATGGCTGTGCGTCTTACTTTAGATCCCTGTCGAGATGTACGATGCGGCGCAAACGCCTACTGCTCTAACGGACGATGCTTCTGCCAACGGGGTTACGAGGGCGATCCACAAATCGAGTGTCGTCCGTCATGTAAGTTGGTAGCGATGATCGAGATAGTCATAGTTTTACTCTCATTACTACTTTTTTTACGAAGCTTACCAGAAGTTAATTTTTAACAATATTTTTTTCTGTTAGAATTGCAAAATGTTTATTCACTTTTTCTGAATGTAGCCAAGCAAAATTATTTCTTTATTTAACATGATGGCTGGGAAAGCTACCAATACTTTCAGTTCTATTGAGCAAAAGCAGCTACTGTACCAGGGATGTTGGTCCATGGTAGCCTGCAGCACCCACAGTACGTACTGCAGCAAAGAGGGTGGAAATGGGATGAAGGCCACAGTGAAGACCATTGCAAAGAATGCCAACGGGCAGGAGGTCCAGACTACCTGTGATCTATTTCAAAAAACCGCGCCGACTGCTCTACCCAAATTGATCTAGCATCAAGAAATGCTTCATGGATGAATTGTCAATGCCAATAAATCGGAATTTCGATTATTTTCTTCAAATAGAATTAATTTTGCAATGCAACTACTAAGTATGTAGAATGGATCATCAAGCTTAAATGGTGACTGCAAATGGCACTGTAGATCAAAGCCAAGATGTGTGTAATCTGCCGACGGAAGTGGGCTCTTGCTCTGAATCTATTAAACGCTACACCTACAACCGTTCCACCGGTCGCTGCGAGGCCTTCTACTACAGTGGATGCCGTGGCAATGCAAATAACTTCGAGAGCCTAGAGGATTGTCAGCGGCGATGCGAATCGTCTTATCCGCAAGGTGAGTCGCATGGTCTTACCATAAGGGGCTGCTTTTACCCTGATGGAATGGATAAGCTTTCTTGATTCTTATGCTTACACCCAATATGCTTCCGCATCTTGCACTTCTAAGCGAATGTGGCTTGAGCCAGATATGATTCTGCTTACACTTTGGGTGTTGTTTGAATGCCGGAGCTAAGCACCCCTCATTTATTAGATTTGCATAAGTTGCACTGTGAGACTTCTTTCCTCTACAACATTGTTATTTTCTCCAAAGATCCCTGCACGAATGTGCGTTGTGGTCTCAACGCCTATTGTGTGAACGGGTATTGCTACTGCAACGCGGGTTACGAGGGTGATGCCAACACCGAATGTCGACCCGCTTCTTCGGGTGCGCTTTTGCTCATTTTACGAAGGTCATTCTTGCGACCGATTACACCCGTTGTAGTCACAACACTACTTTCTGTGGTTTCTGCACCAAGATTCAGTATTTAATGAATGCTTTTTGATAACACCTGACCAAACTGATGTGATGAATTGGGGTTGAGACCACAAATCAGAAAGAGGACATTTGTAGTCTGTCGATGGGAGTAGACCCTTGCCCTGGAGTTCTTCACGACTACACCTATGACCGCTCCAACGGTCGCTGTGAAGACTTCCACTATGACAGTTGTGAAAGGAAAACGAGTAGCCTTGAGAGACTGGATGATGGTGGGTGGCGTTGCGAATCCTCCCATCAATAGAGTCAATGTTCGGATTTGAATGGCAATTGAAAACTTGATGCGGGCTGTCCTTTAGAGTCGGATTGACACTTGATTGAGTTGGTAACTAACGTCCCTTCACTGAATTGTTCATTCTGCCTCTTGAAGATCCTTGCGCTAATGTGCGTTGTGGCCTCAACGCCTATTGTGCGGGTGGGTATTGTTACTGCAACGCGGGCTACGAGGGTGATGCCAACACCGAATGCAGACCATCTTATTCAGGTAAAGTGCTCTGCATTTCGTGACACAGTGCATGATTAAATGTTAAGTTTCTTACATCGTTAAATGCGGTCTGTTGTTGCCTGCTAAAGAGAATAAAATGTGCAGCAACTAACTTCACCGTAACTCTATTCTACTTTCATTACTTTGCATTCAAGTTGTTCGAATGGCAAATTGTCATTCCTAAGGTCGTTAAGTGGCGTCCTTCACGTATTTTGACGAGGTGGTACTTAAGCAAGGCTACAACATTTCACGGTAGGACTAACGAGCTCTGTATTTGGGACGATTTTTCTCGAGCTATCTTCTGAAAGGTGATCTGTAATTCGAATGTCGCCTAGCACTCGCATATTTGATTCGTATTTTCATTCATGAGAAAATTTTAAGTTGGATTTGAATAACTATCCTTAAAAGTTGAAGGAAATTTTGAATATCACTAGAAAATGATGTTATAATTCGTTGATATAACTAATATAGTACCATGAACTGATTCGAATTGCTGTATCCTTCGCCAGATGGTGATCCGTGCCGAGGCATCCGCTGCGGTTACAATGCGCGTTGCAGGGAGGGTCGGTGCGAATGCGAGGAGGGCTACAGTGGAGACCCATACCGCGAATGCCAGTGGACAGGAGGTTAGCAAAAGTTGGGCACAAATATGTAAATTTCACCTTTTCACTTTCGTATATCTGCTACTCTGACTCCCGAGATCGGTCAATCTAGTTCGATGGATACTTTAATACAGCCGCTGAAATCGTGCCTCTTATGTTGATCCGTTAATTTCACCATATTCTAGATCCCTGTCGAAATGTACGATGTGGTACTAACGCCTACTGCACAAACGGACAATGTTTCTGCCAACGGGGCTACGAGGGCGATCCACAAATCGAGTGTCGTCCATCATGTAGGCTGATAATGTTCACATTCGTTGCTTCAGCATCCAAGCAGTAGTTGTGCTGGAGATTAATTAAGCCTTTTTTCGTTGGTCGCGTTCGAATACGAAGGCTTCCAATTCCGAAAGGACTCAAACTTGATGCGAGGTCTTTCAGAATTCAGTTTATTTCTTGAGAAACCAATATATGTGGACATAATTGGATAACAAATCTCCATTGATGACCAACTGTCTGAAAAGTTAAGAGTGTTTTCATTTTTACATAAATAAAGGTGTTTTTTCCACATAGATGAAGATCCTTGTCGAGGTATTCGGTGCGGCTACTACGCACATTGTAGAAACGGTCGATGCGAGTGCGATGAGGGCTACAGCGGCGATCCCTACCGCGAATGCCAGTGGACAGGAGGTTGGGATTAGTCGGTTCCACTCTTGCTTATTTCACGAAATATTACCATTCACCTACTTACGCCTAGCCACATTTATTATGCTTATGTCACAAGCACGTGTAATTATTATTAATTATTCTAAACTCGGGAAACGGATCACACAAATCTGCAGTCATGAGTACTATGCGTAATGAACCAGGTATAAAATGAGCCTTGCAACAAGGAGTAAAGGTTGTCTGATAGCTGTTGGTTGTACTGCAGGTCAAAGCGAAGATGTATGCAACCTGCCTACAGAAGTGGGACCTTGCAATGAGGCTATACTGCGCTACACCTACAACCGCTCTATCGGCCGCTGTGAGGCCTTCTACTACAGTGGATGCCAGGGAAACGCAAACAACTTTGATAGCCTGGAGCAGTGTCAGCAGCGTTGTGAATCACTCGGTCAACAAGGTTTGCTTCTGCATCATGGCTGTAGTATATCTGTTGTTGAAATGGTCTGGTCACTTTGACTGAAAAGTAAACCCGTTGCCTAATTGCATTCCTTTTTTTTCGAACCATTAAAGATCCTTGTGCGAATGTTCGATGTGGCCACAACGCTTACTGTGTGAATGGCTATTGCTACTGCAACCCGGGCTACGAGGGTGATGCCAATACCTACTGTCGACCAGCTTCTTCGGGTATGCCACCCTTCATTTTTTAAAGAGTCCAAATCGAATTCAGGTGTATGGCTTCTCGTATTTGTGAAATTTGTACCAAATGATGGTGTTAACTTCAACAGTAATATTAAATCTCTTTCAACTGGTTCACAAAAGTAAGCAGGAGAAATAGGCCCAGTTTTCGCAAAACTCATTCGATCGCACTCAAGAAAGAATGAGATCTTACTGTAAGCTCGAGGGGAATCCTCAGTTTTATGGCTGAAATTTCTTAGACCTACCTCTCAATAAAACATTTTATCTGAGCTCAAATCTCTAAACATTGCTTTAAGTTTGTATATGTCCAATGTTGTTTTCAATTTTGGGTGGACTAGCTGAACAGTTTTATTGTTTTCATTTAAGAATTTGCTCCTACAACTATTCCTTCATTCTCAGGCGACCTCTGTGGGGGTGTACGATGTGGAGAAAACGCCGAGTGCCTGGAGGGTCAGTGTAAATGCATGGATGGCTACTACGGCGATCCCTTCCACGCTTGCCGGCCCCTCGGGAGCGGTAAGCGATTCCCCATCGCTTATGCTTTATGTAAAACTTCTTAAGCCTTACAGAGAAACGGCACATTCAGGCCGCGTTGAAGATCTTTTGCCTTTTCTATGTAAGATGCTTTCATATCCTTTTGTAGGAAAGCCACCATCAAATCCGAAGTGCCGTTTCCCAATTGATTCCGGGCAATGCTTCGATCGAATAGAAAAATATGGCTACGAATCACGAACAGGTCGCTGTGAGAAATTTTTGTACACCGGTTGTTTGGGCAACGAAAATCGTTTTGACACCCTTGAGGAGTGCGAAAGAGAATGCGGTGCAGCACAGATTAGGTGTAAGTTGCTGATCCCCGTTACTGCCCCGAATTAAGGATCCAAAAACGTAGTGGGTCGATCTTTGCACATTTGATGGTCGCTCTTTGGTTTCACTGTCCAATCTATCTTCAAATTTTTATTGATTGAACGTCGGTCATAGCAATTGATGGTATCTCTCCTTAACCCCAAAGCATATTCTTCCGCTCACCCTTGAAGCGAAAAGTGCTACAATTTTTTGGCTGTAACATGAATGCTAATCCAAGTTATGGATCTGTCGACTAATTTAAGAATCCATCTTTCCACATCATACTGGAGCCCATACCCTGGATTGTTTCAAACCGTTCTAGGTCGCAATTCATCTCATGAGATCAAATAATGGCAATCATTTTGTCAAAAATATTTTCATGCCATAATCAGAAATATGACAGCTTGAAAGCTTTGGAGAAAACCCCCATTTTTTCAAAATTGTTTTAATTCTAACAGTTGATAAGAGGTGGTTTTCTTGGATTCCGTGAAGGACCATGAAAAAAGGAAACTGCCATCAAGTCACCCAAATGCTATCGAGAAACGGATGCCTTACGAATGTTATTTTCCACAGTTCCGTTCTCTCATCAGGTGCCTGATAGGTGTTTCTTACCTCTGATAACTGGAACCTGTGGGGATACCCACGCCCGATTCGGATTCTATCCTCCCACTCAGCGCTGTGAGGAGTACAACTACAGTGGCTGTGGGGGAAACGAGAACAATTTTGAGACAAGACTGGACTGTGAGACTGTCTGCAATGGTATACCGAGTCGTCAACTTCACATTGCATGGCATTGAGACACTTCGTGCATCACTTTGTAGTGATTTTATGCTTCGAGTCTTTTTGAACTCATATTTACTTGGTTTGCAAAAGGCGAGGCTAATCATCGTCATTGAAACGTTAATTGCATTGGAAGGCCAAATGCCTATCTCCCCGTATGCTCCATTTCTCTTCATCCGCAATATCATGCCATACCGCTTGCATGGAGGAATTCGGCACCATGATAGCATGCATAGGTGGGCGTTGTAGTAAAACAGAAGATGGGATGGATTTTCAGTTTCCTGTGCGAATACACACTGTGGCAAGAACGCCGTGTGTGTGGATACCAGTTGTGTCTGTTTGCCTGGACACGAGGGAAACCCACGAGCTGGCTGCAAGCGCTTTCGCCTCAAAGTGGGTAGAGGAGTATCTCAAGGTGGGCGCGTTTTGATAACTATTGAGCTATTTCATTCGCCAGCAGTAACCTTGTGCAGCAATGATAGGCGTATGAAGGAACTTAATTTCCGCTTCATCCGTAAGGGTAGTTTGAAGGGAAGAAAATAGTTATTGTAGTCTGACCTTTGCTACTTTATAGTAATTAGTGGTAGCTCCATATTTAATAAACCGCTACACAGACAAGGCTAGCTAGGTTAACTTCCACAGCACTACATTATAAAGGAAAAGTTGTGTGATGACTCCATGGACTCTTCAACTCACCCCCAGAAACGCACAGTGCAGACAATTTACTCCGTGCAATTCATTTCAAAAATAGCGCTTAAGCGCTCGGAAATCTGTTTCCGGCCTATTCGCACGGGTCCCTGCCACAACCGGAGCACACGATATGGTTACTTTCCCCCACTGAAGAGGTGTGTTCGATACACCTACGGTGGCTGTCGGGGCACGCAAAACAACTTTCTCACCGAGGCGGAATGCGAGCAACTGTGCAAAGGTATCGCATCGAGAGGCATGCTCTACCTCTCCTTCTTTCCTCCACCCACAAAGAGCGAAAAGTGCATGTCGTGTCTGCATCTCGAGGCTCATGTGATCTTTCTCTCATTGGTGTTCTAGGCTGGACTGAGAATTAAATTTTAGAAGTGGCTCTGCATGAGGACGAAAATAAAGGTAATGTAGGCAAAATACTAACCACTTCCCTCCCATACCTGCCGTTTTCATGGCTCGTCAGTCGTTTGGCATGATGACTTAAATTAATGCAGAGTTTTTGGCATGTTATTGCTAAGCTATATACCTTCAAATATTCAAAATTTCGGCAACCTGGGAAGCTGAACGAACCCTGCACGTAAGCAAGCACTTTAATGTGTCCCGACTGCATCTTTCCTAGATCCGTGTGATGGTGTTCGCTGCGGCTACAACGCCCGGTGTGTGGATGGTCAGTGCGTGTGCGAGCCCGGATTCAGCGGTGATCCCAACTACGAGTGCAAAGCAGAGCAAACGGGTAAGTCCACTTACGAATGGACTAAGAAGTTGCATAAACGTCAGAGGCGTTCCTAGAGATCACGAATTTTGGTAATAAAGCATCTCTACCACCTATTTAGATTTAAAACATTTGGATGTAAGTAAAGAAGGACCTAATTTAATCTATCAACTTATTTTCAGCTTTCAAATTAATCCTACAGCCTTTACTTATTTCCCAATTGATGTGTGCAGTGTTTGTCCTGTCTTCGTGTTAATTGCAGCCACTGGGGTGCCTGCTCTTCGCTTCCTCTGTGTAGCTTGTAAAGCTTCGTCCACTGGGGAAGAAAGTGAAAATTAGTTAAAAATGGAAACAATCTTTGGAAGGTACAGCTCGCAGAATTTAAGTCAATCTAATCCACCATGCTAATTGTTAAGTGAGCTCAAGGCGACCGATTGGCAGAGGGTCAGGCTTCAAGCAGGAACCACAACTAGACGTCAACAAGGCGGGAGCACTTGTCAGTGTGTGAAACTTTTTTACTATTAATCGGTTGGACTGTTTTTAGATAAGTGTGTTGGTGTGCGATGCGGCGTTAATGCGCGCTGTCAAGATGGCTATTGTGTTTGTGAGGCTGGTTATAGAGGCGATCCTTACCAGGAATGCCGACCCGTTGGTAGGTTTGACCGTGAACCACGTCTGCTTACCACTCCTACTTGATACGCGTTTTTGGTTAGCCTTTTGCTTGGCATGGCTTGCTAAAATGTGCTACCTTTGTTGTGGCATGAGCATTGGCTTACTTCTCTCCTCTGTTACTGTGGGACGACAATGGTCAGTAAGTCTTAGTAGTGAGTAAGTTAGAAAATTGAAGGTTTATTTGGAGTGACATGTCGGGAAGTGTGTTGTGCTTGTGCCTGTGGGAAGCTGTATGACGGCTGTGCTTTCGATGACAGCGGTAGCCTTCCGACTGAGCCGTGGCAATCAATTTCTTGGGTGGGCCAAACAGAGACACTCTCAGCACACACTCGGCCTACTATAAAACGAGTTCATTAAAACATGCGCTAGCTCTGTTCTACGCTAATAAAACCGTTCCTTTGAGTTAGAGTTAGTAGCAGCGACATTAGACCAGTGGAACACTAAGACACCAGTAATGTTTAGAAACCCCCGGAACAAGTTCCTTAGATGCATTTCTCATTCATTTAAACGGGAAACCATTTTTCAGCTGGAATATAAGTAATCTTTTAGCGACAGGAAGGTTATTTTTTCAAAGCAGTGCATGCAATCCATTCGTCATTTGCTTGGCCGCATTAATTTACTGGCTGCACACGTCCCTCATTGATGGCCCGTCCTTTTCCTTGCATTGTTGGTCACGTGCTACTGAACATCCAGATGCTTGCCGTGGTGTCCGTTGCGGCTACTATGCCAGATGTGTTGAGGGCAGGTGCGAATGTGAGCCCGGCTATGCGGGAGACGCGTACACCGAATGCAGGCCCGGTAAGTCGACTGAGAACACACGCTGAAGCATGGCGAACGCCTTTAAGACAACAACCATCCCATATTGAAAATTTGCGTGTCTTACAGTGTTTGCATTGGGGCCACTTTGCACGACCAAAACTGGCCGCTTTAACTTCAACTCTGAAAATACTTTGTTCTTGTCATCTCGGTAGTTTAGTGAAGAGGCTCATCGCTAACCCCCACTGTAGTCGCACGGAAAACTCACAAAGAGCTCATTTCAGTGCTCTTTTCAGCGCAGAAAGGCCCTGAAATATGCATGCTTAACAAGCATCATTAAATGGGGAATCCTGCACCGTGGCATGAGGAATAAGTTTATATTTTCGCACCCACAATATCTTGTTTCCTGTCCCATGCTTCCAGAGGTTGCTGCAGACTTATGCGAGGTACTGGGTTGTGATGCAAATGCTGTATGCCTAAATGGTGACTGTAAGTGTCGTCAGGGTTTCACAGGGAACCCTTACGAGGGCTGCGTGGAGATACAATATCTGAGTAAGTTGGACCACATTGCTGAGTGCACGCACTGAAGGGCTGGTTTTCACAGATGTCTGCCTATCCAGAACCGGCTGTACGAACGCTTCGTGATCCATGTCATAAAGTCGCTTGCGGTGAAGGAGCTTTCTGTGCTCTCGGCACTTGCCACTGTTTAGAAGGGTCCCGAGGAAATCCCTACATTGAGTGCCAGTTTGATAGCGCATTTTCGGGTAAGCTGCATGCGTACGAGATGCATCCGTCGAGAGCCAGTTCGCCAACTCGGCATAGTTTTCTCAGAAGCACCCCTTATTTGATACATGCAATCGGCATACGCATGAAAAATATGTAAATTTCCCTATGGCAACTCGTCATCCTACTTTAATGTACATTTGATTTGGGATCCTTGTGAATCCAAATTTACTTTCATCGGCTAAGAGTAATTTAAAGGGGAATGCATGAATGCACCAAGGTCACGAACACTTCTCTCTACTTTCCGCTTTTGTAAGCATGCGCTTCGCAAAGGTGAAGGTGAGGGTTTAGGATTGCTGCCAAAATTACAGCATGTTATAGCTATTGCTAAGCGTGTTATTTGAAGCGCATAGTTCTAATTTAATTTCCGCTTCAGACCGCTGCCGAGGAGTGACGTGCGGCCAAAATGCTCAATGCATCGATGGACGCTGCGAATGTCTTCCAGGATACGAAGGAGATCCACAGCGAGAATGCCGAGCCGGAGGTTATACTTCACTCCTTTTCCTAAGCATCTGCTTCGATATTCTGCAGAGCGTATAGGAGAACCACTTTATATAAACTTCGTTATTGCTTATTATGCGCGTTGGGCATCAGCTAAATTGTTTATTTCTCTCAAAGTGATAGAAGTTCACCTTATTTCCCCCTAATCGTCACAAAGCTCCTCATGAGTTGGTTGAGTAGCATTGTCGAAGCATATGGTTCCCTTTAAAAGTTCAATTGGTGACAGTATTCTGAAGCGTTTGAGTGAATGTTTGGCGCTAAGTAGCTACGAGCACATCTTTTAGGCAATTGTAGAGGTCACCGCTGCGGCCCAAACGCCTACTGTCGCCACGACGTGTGCCAATGTGAAGCGGGCTACCAGGGCAATCCTTACATTGGATGCGTTCCAATTTATCTGTAATGTACCATATAACGCAGCTATAAAAAAGCAGTCAATTTTGCGGGAGCCACAGGATGCAGTTGGGATCACTCACCTTACTAAACCGACTTCGGGTTAAGAGTTAACTCCATGTATGATTAGTAGATTCATTCCACAGTTGCGGATAGGGGATAGGGCGTGATGGCGTTGACGGGACTTTGTGCAATCAGGATTTAATTTCTTTTACACGGACTTATAATTATTCAGTAGGCAGTATCAATGCAGCAGGGTACTCTCATCACTAATTGATCAATTGGCAGTTGTATTCATATCTCAAACCCTAAATCGTTACTCTCAGGCGATGCCTGAACTTCCTTGAAAGCTTGTTTCAACTGTCGGAGACACAATAAATTGCACTTATTCTTTGTCTTAGATCCCTGCGATGGTGTTCGGTGCGCCTCGAATGCTTATTGCGAGAACGGTTATTGTCGTTGCAATCCTGGCTACGCTGGAGACGGCTTCATTGAATGTCATTACCAAGGTATGCACAAAGTCCTACACTTACGACTGGCCTACAACCTCAATGTAATGTTCTTTGGACCTAAACTTTGCTTGGAGTTTATGCTTTTAATCCAAGCGTAGCTCACAGTCACACATTTGGCGATACTATGAGTCAAATGGAGAGGCTCCACGCCCTCGCATTTCGTCTCCAATTCGCCCATGGATAACCTGCATATTATTCTCCCCTGCTTTTGGAGGTTCGTGCACTAATGTCCAATGCGGAACCAATGCTCACTGCATGGACGGACGCTGTGTGTGCTGGCCAGGTTACACGGGTGATCCCGACAGGCGGTGCGACCCCGCAGTTGGTAGAGTTTTTTTTGTTTCACTAAAACTTGATATGGTGAGCGTGTAAAACCTACGAGCATATGCTTAACTATATCTTTCAGATCCATCCTACTGCAACGGCAGACGTTGTGGCAAAAATGCAGTGTGTGATCAGGACCGCTGCATTTGCAAATATGGCTTTGAAGGCGATCCCAACTATGGCTGCACCGAAATTCGTAAAATATCCTATGTTCCCCTAATTATATGCGCGACGTATTCATAGCTTCTCTAAACAGCTCAAGTTTTCAATTAAACGTGAATACGAGTACTGCATTTATGCGTAAATAGTGGTTTGATAATATTTTTCCTTAAAATGCTATCACGTCTAAATATAAGCTTTGTCCTCACTACAAGCTCCCAGACCTGAGCGCTGCGGTGACATATACTGCCATGAGAAGGCTCGCTGCCACAGTGGCACGTGCTACTGCGAGTACGGTTATGCAGGCGACGGCGTAACGGTGTGCGAAAAGGTTGAGGAGGGTGAGGGAAGGCGATATCGCCTTGTTAAGATATTAATCCTTGATTTAGCAATCACAGGAGGCATGGGATTTTGTGTCTTGTAGACCTCTGCAAGCGAGTCCAATGCGCGGAGAATGCAGAATGCGAGGCCGGTCTCTGCCAGTGTAAACCGGGCTTCAAGGGTGATGGTTTCTCTGAATGCACCCCCGTAGAGATTGACCCATGTGCGTTGTGCCTACATTTGATTTTCGCATTGCTTGGTCTTTTGTACAAATCCACACGGCACATTAAAGGAGGCAGTGAACCTCCTCCGACCCCTTTCTCGTAGCGCATCGGAGCCCATATTGACGGACAAGATACAGCGTCTCTTTAAATTATTACAGCAAATAAGCAGTATGACCAAATTATTGAAAGGATTACACTTTGATGGACCAAGAACATGTACCTAGATTGACTGTTGAGTTTTAACTTCGAGATCATATTACGAAGGAGTAGGGAATGAGTTCTACGCTGTAAGCTTTCCTGAACTTGACCATTTTTCATTAACCTTAGCTTTGATAATGCACGTAACGTTTCTGAAGACATGTAGAAAGAACTTTTTGGAATTCCTGATTTAGCGCTCCCTTCAATTAATTGCAATCGTTTTATGTTGCTAACACAGTTCAAGCCTTTTGTTTAAACTGTGATATCACCGAATTTATCTGCATTACTCGAATGCTTGAACGTTCTATCATTCGCATGTCAGCCTCTTGCAATGGCCGATACTGTGGCGCCAACGCAGAGTGCCGCGACGGGGTGTGTGTGTGCGTGCCGGGCTACACTGGTGACCCCTACGACATTTGCACGCGCAAACGACCCCTCCCCGGTAAGGTCATGGCTTGCGCATCTGTTAATTTTATTCACTTGGTAAACTTTGGTATTAGCTGGCTAAAACTCAGAGAAATATGGCATGTATTCCATTAAATGCTCAAATGAATTAACAGGGCAATTGGCAGCTTGGCAACCCACCAGTGCCACTTTGCGAATATTTGAGGTCAATAGTGGTTTTGGACTTCTACAGATTCCTGCCATGGCATTGCATGTGGCTCTAATGCATACTGCCAGGACGGTAGCTGTGTTTGCTTTGAAGGATTTGAAGGTGACCCCAATCTCGGATGCAAACCGATTTATGATCGTGAGTTTTGTGTCGCAAGTAATGCTACTGGACATTTTTACCACTTGATGTAACATGTATCAACCAACTGACCAGTGCCTTCACTCTGTTGCCATTCAGTAACTTGAAACAATCATGAAGGGGAATAACTGTGAATGTTTAATTCCTTGTGTATTTTCAGCTTCCTGTGTGGGTATTCGCTGTGGTGCCAACGCCTACTGCAGGGGAGGAAGGTGTGTTTGTCCTCAGGGTTACGTGGGTGATGCAAATCAAGTCTGCTACCCTGTCTGGGGTAAGTTGTCACTAAAGCGTCCGCGCCAAGATTATTTAACTACTAAACTAACGTCTCCAAATTTACTAAACTTCCCCATTGTTCCCATCAAAACAACTCTTTGATCGAGTCTGCATTTCACGTTTGTTTCCCTTTGGTCGGGGTTAAAAGTGACTTCTGCGATGGCTCAAGAATAAAGGTTTTAATAGGCAACTCCTACATCAAATGTTTTATAAATTTAATAATAAAACACGTTCACATTCGGGTGATATAAACAAGAGAAAAGAACTGATGCTGTCTTTGGGGCTATTCAGTAAGCCTCCGGACGTCCCTCAATTTTGCAGCTATGCCAATTCCAATGGTCTTTCAAACGAAAAGTGTATTAGCATATGAAACTTCACTTCTCAAGGTCCTTCGAGTCCTGATGCCTGTAGTAACATTGCGTGTCATCCGAACGCAACCTGTTCCGGAGGACAGTGTCAATGCAACTACGGATTCGAAGGAGACGGCTTCATTGACTGCTGGCCTAAGGATCCTGGTTCGTACCGTGTCAATTCCCGTTTTAATCGTACATCAGCTTTTAATGTTTAAGTTCTTAAAATCGTTCAACTCTTCCGGTTCTACACTATTCTGTGATCTTTTTACTTGTACTAATGGAGGTGTATCATTTGCTTTTTGAAGAAGAAACGATGACAATAGACAGTATTATCACCGTACTCCTGTAATTAAGTCGTTTCTTCTATCAAATAAGAAATAAGGTAAAATCCGAAAATATTGAGGAGTAGATGGGAAAATAGGTAGTGTTAAAAGGCCAAAACGAATTATTAGCATTGTACTATTAAGGCGTCCGTTTAATGTAGCAAACCTGTGCGACTGCAGAGGCTTACCAGCCTCCATGGCGGGGTGCTCAAATGGCAAGTGTCGCTGTATGCCGGGCTTTAAGATGAACTACGACAACTACTGCGAGGAGTGCCGTGGAAGCGGCGAGTGCGCAGCCAATGCGCAGTGCATCTACGACAGGCAGAGCCAGCACTACCGGTGCGTGTGTGATGCCGGCTACCTGGGCGATGGCGCTATCGCCTGCATTTCAGGAGCGGTGGCCAACCATACTGAGGCGGCGCAATGTCGTGCGCCGTGCCACCGCTTCGCCACTTGTGATGAATACGACGGGCGTTGCAAGTGCCGACCTGGCTTCATTGGCAACGGCTACACCTACTGCGAGTTTGACTGCAGCCAGTGCCATGCTGAGGCACAATGCGTGCCTGAGTCCAACCAGTGCGTCTGTCCGCCAGGATTTACCGGCGACGGTATTCGCATATGTCGTCCAGTCACCAGTCAAGGTGGGTTGTGTCGATTTAACCACACCCACGTTTGCTTCTTTTCCTTCGCTCTAACAAGGTTCATGCTTGGTAGGCCTCTTCACATTGCAAATTGTGAAGAGCAGCGAAACAATCCGCGTGCGCGAGGGCTCAGGAACTCTCACCCTCCGTTGTGTGCTCTCGGGTGATGTACGCAACGTGCAAGCACGTTGGTTGACGCCCGGCGACGTCGGTCGCACCAACGAGCAGACCACGCCCGAAGGCCGGGAGCTCTGGCTCACCATCGATCAGCCCAGCCCCAATGACTCTGGCCTCTACGTCTGCCAGGCCTCTCGGGTTTCAGACACCATCAATGTTATCGTCGAGCCACAACAAAAGAGTACTTTTATGTCTTAGAACAGCGAAGTTATCTACTACCTTGGGGATAGGAATGGATGAAGTTTTAATGCCTTAAACTGCCTCACACTTTTGCTGGATGTTAGGTAATGTACGAACTCGTGTGCATTTCAAGTTTGTTTTTTGCAAAATGTGTCAAGTTAATTGTACGGGTTTCTGTGGCTTAAAAATAAGATGCATTGCCATTTTTGGAGTAGATTGACGAGTTCTTACTCCAGCATTTTTTTCGCCCCCTTTCCCGAAGCCCAAACAAAACAGCTCTTCCTCACGAGTGATAACGGAATACTCACCGTTCAGACGCAAAGCGAAACAACGACAACGGCTCAGATCTGGCACATTGGTACGTAGGCTTTTCGGCTCTCAAAATTCCATGCTTTCTTCATAATGTAAAGTTGAAATGTTTTTAAATTAGCATTTACTTTTTGCCTCCCAACTAACAAAGAATTGGTGATACTTTACATGAGGTTTTAATTACATCCCACCGTAAATACTTTTCAGGTAGCTGAAGCGTCATTTGGCATGATCTAATTAATGTGTTACGAAGTAAGATAAATCGGTATTATCTCGTCAGTCTTGACCCTGACATGATGCAAACGTGTCAAAAGGGGGCTTGACGTGGGCTCACGGAAGTGCGCAAACATGGCATTTTCAAAATGACAATAAAATTTTTGAGGTCTCAACGGACTTTAGGTCGCCATCGTAGCTTTGAATGAGGACAAAATCCATTGATCACATCCATTTCCACTGCCACCAACAAGACAGGGGAATGGTTTTAGCTTGAATGTTAGCAATACGATTCAATTTGGGAACCTTGAGAAGCACCTGGCAATGTTATTTCAGGATGGCTGGAGATTGGAAGCTGAATTTAAAGGCTTAGGATCGTTGCACCTCCTCTAACGTGAGAATTGTATGACCTAAAAGGGTAATCAGTAAGCCATAGCATGAACACTCTTGCGATTTCCATGTGCAGCTGAGGCGAACAAGCACAAGCCCGTGGCACTGGCGCTGGACTGTAAGACGGATCGGTTGATCTACACCAGCGACGCCGGACGTGCTCTGCGCTTTGGTAATGCAAGCGCGGCGCGCCTCAACCAGCCACCAGAGCTCATCTTCCAGGACAACTCCGCCAAGTTCACTTGGATTGCTGTCGATCCGGCCTCAGGCAACATCTTCGCCATCGATGAGGAGAATAATCGCATTGTTGTAGCGAACTCCGATCGGCCTAACCAGGTGTACACCTACAAGAAACTTTCCGATCGCAGATCCGACAGATATTTCATTGCTGGCGGAATTGCTGTCCACCCTGGACTCTCGTAAGTTCCACTGCCATTTGCATTTTAGAGCTCAGATAGTTTGACCATTTCTTATTTTCTTGCATTGTTTAAATATCTTGCAGCTCCAGAGTTATTGTTTTTAGAGAAACCCCTCACTTTTTCCATCTTATAATAAGGAACAATTTTCGCAAATTATGTGCCTTAAATTGAAGTCTGTTTTACCACTTCCTTATCCACGCTGTCAAAGTTGGGGGAGAATCGAGGTTATGAAATGGATTGACTAATTCGTACACTTTCCGAAGTAACGGCAGTTTACTATGAACCCAAATACCACTCCTCGTGTTCCAGGCTAGTGTACTGGGCTCAGTCGGGGAACAGCGATTATGAGAAGGGGGAAAGCGCCATCAAGGTTGCCTCGATGGCTGACCCCGAGAGGGTGAGTGAAATAACTCGCGTGACCGGAGCGCCGATAACAATGAGCCTCGCGGTGACTGATGACGTCACTGGCGGTGGAAATACCGCAGGTCGCCTCTGTTGGCTGCAGCGCCGCCAGTTGATGCCTTACTCACGCACTGAAATCTACTGCGCCCAGCTGGAGGCCTCCGGCAGAACTATTCAGTCAAAACGACTCCTTAAGAGCTTCGGCACAAATGAAGAACCCTCTTACGGTCTCATTCAGGATGACGACACGATCCTCTGGACTAGTCTTTATCGGTCAGTCAGTTGGATGGAATGCTGTTCCCGTAGTATTCTCCAGAGACTTGTACAGTTATCCATGATGATGGGATAAGCATGAGTTGGGGTGTTGGACTTCTTACAGCTGATACTCAAATATTTTGGACATTTCTACTACGAATATCAAAAATAGTTTCAGTTATTATTAGATCAACCAGGCCACTGATAAAAATGCTGTCAGAGTTTCCACTTTTGCATATCCTTGGGCGGTCAGAGAACTGGGTGGAGAGTGAATCTCCTCTTTAATTTCTCTATTTTCAATAAGTTTCTTCACCTCATTTTCTTTTATCACTGTATTTATATTTTCTACAAGAAATCGTAACATACTTGACACTTGTAGTAGCGTCCTCTTAAAGCGATTGTCGTTGCAGAAAAATCTACCGAACCCTAAACCCATCCGCGTCGATCTACGTAAAGGGTGTTTGTTGCTCCAATGGCTTCCAATCTATGGCCATCCACGACACCTGCAAGCGTTGTAAGTGTGCCAATAGCCATCTGAGTGAAAGCTGCTCTCAACTTGAACTGCTTCGAGTAATTATATCCTTAATTCTTTTAAGCAATGACAAATACCTGCAGCTATGAGAATGGCCGGTGCCGCTACTTCTGCCTCCCTGGAGGACGCGAGATGGCACACGTCTGCAGATGTCCCGACGATCAGCCAAATTGCATTGCGGAGCATGCCGGGTCGCGTTTCTTGGGCTACCCGTATCCCTGAGCGACCACTCTATCCTGTGCACAGTCTGTCGCCGAGTGAAATGTCCACTTAAATAAACCGGCTCTTTATTATTTTCTCTGTAAAATTAGTTGAGTTCAAACCTTTTTCTATCATCTTTTCCACCCATTCGCGCTCTACAACGCATCTTTTATCTTTAACCTCGTCATTCGATCTTTACGTTCGCGGGCATGCTGTGTCCCCTCGGGGACCTGCCTTTACCTCATCTGGACCTCACTTATGAACGTGATTTTTAAGTTTCTCTTAATAAACATTGGAACTTTCAAAATATATTGTCAATGTTGTGCTCTTCCTAGCAAGGGTGTGCTGGTGTTTTTGATGTAGATTTATAAACAAGATATTTGAGGACTGCATTGATTTGCAAATATCATTAGTGATAATTTGGTTAATAAAACCATGCTTATTTGCTGGTAAATATCTTTGAAATGCTCTACTTGCAGTAATGCGATGGTTAACATGCACAAACAGTGCCTAACGTTGCCCATAACGCGTTTGGAGCTATTTTACCATTTTGGATTGGTAATGTCAATGAACGCATTTCTTTAGTTCTCTAGTCTAAATATTGAGTTGGCAGTTTTTTTATCTTGATTTTATGTGGATGGGTTTGGGGCCCGTTAAGCTTCCAACCCGACTGACCAGGAGACGAGGACCTCAACTTTGCGTCTCTACTTGCCGATGAGTGTGAATAACAAGGACCTGCGACATGTGCCTAAGTAGATGCAGCTGAAGACACCGAGTGGCCTTAGTCTCGAGCAGCTACAGTGTCTACCTGATCCTTAAATTAGAGCGCTTTTAAATTTATCTCTCAGCGAGTCGCAGCCTACTGAAGGGCTCGCTGCATTTGAAGCAGACCATTTAAGTCACGGAGAGCCTGGGTTCAAGCCCCAAAAATGATGACTATTGAAAGACGACACCTGTTGCAACCGTCTGAGACGTTTCAGTCCTTATTCTCACAGTCATCTAGGCCTTCTGTATGCATATTATAGTTTTTCGGTTGACTCGAGGAAATGCATATTATAGTTTTTCGGTTGACTCGAGGAAATGCTGCACTGTAAAAGCATGACACGACAAATTCGATTAAGATTTATTCACCCACATCCATTTACTGATAGAGACCACTTCGAATTTCAACGTTTATTTCTGTCGCCTGGAGCTAAGAGGCTTGGTGACCACTGCAACACTGACAACAAAGTGCAAAATGCTTAAATAAACATGTTTTAAGGGACGTTGCAACGTTAGTGGAAATGTGGCAATCTCTTAGGAAATTGCACTTTAGCAAGAGGGATTCATTAAATCATAAGTCTAAATTAAAACTGGATTTGAGTTCATATTAGTGGTGACTAATGTTTAGTGGCACTTTGTAGTTTCGCGGGGCATCAGTGAAGTTGTACTAGAACATAGGGAAATGGCTTACGAGTCACACTGTTGGGAGGACAGTCACTTGAACCAAAAGGACTTACATATCCTCGCACATGGTTTAAAGAAGCATTAAAATCACTGCACTTTAATGCCTAAAATGGGGTGAGTCGGAAGAGCTTTACCTTAATTTAATTTTTTAATTTTTTCGTTTGTTTAAGGCATCGTATTGAATGTGGTTGAAACACGCATTTGTTTAATACACATTTCGTGTAAAGAAGAGGTCCGACTTGTTTACTATGTGACGAGCAAACACCCTTGACACTTGAGGAAGATACGAACCTTGATATATTTAAGTCTTGGTAACCTGTAACCTCTATACTCACTGCTCAAATTACTACCATGAAGTTATTTAGGGTTGAATTTTCTTAGCCAAAGCACATGTGCCATTCAAAGATAATATTCTACTTTTAAATTAGTCTGGGCAAAATGATGCACTTGCAGTTTTGTGGTGCGCAAATTTTTCCGCATATATTGATTCCGGGATGATAGCCATCCTTAATGCCTTTACGCTGCACAAATTTAAGACAGGACCTTTGGATTTGTTTGAGCAGTTTGTAATAGGAGCGGTCTATTTGGATCATACCGATATTCTGTTTGCCGTTTTACATGTCCAATGTCCGAAGGGGGGCCAACTTGCGTTTTTATCAAGAAAAGGAGGAGGGCGGCTACACGTGCTAAAGAAGGTTTGAACGGCTTAATTGATATGTTTTAAGACTCATCAAGTGGTGATGATGATGTTAGGATTGTGAAGAAGAAGGAGCGTGTTGAATCGAACCCGTTGATCCAGCAGACAGCATATTTTGCTGGAAAAAGAAAGACGGGTGTGGATGAAGAGTCTGACGATGATTTAGCCAGCGTAACATTCAAGGCTGACTATAATACGGTACGTTGTGTTGTGTACTTTTGTGTTATACCTGAAAACGTGTCATGTTACATAAGGTCTAGTTGTACTCGTTTTTCCCTGATGTACTGAATGGATTTTTCATGTCGTTTGAATATGGGATAAACGAAGTTCTTCAAAACCAAATTCTCCACTCCTTTATTCCACCTGGTGCCGTAGTAATAACTGCATTTCATTGTCCATTCGGTGTCACTTCATAGGAAAGTGCCAAAAATAAGTGCTACGCCTTGGTTTACTCGCAGTGGAAGTAATGTGAAACTTGTTCTTCACGAGTATGGGTAGATTTCTAGTTATTTTGGCAACCTGAGTACCATGGACCACCAAATTGCCTTGGTATCTACAGTGGGGAATCTTGGCCGTCCGTGGAGGCTTTTACTTTCGCGAAAAGTGCAGCTTAATTATATTTGCCTAACTTTACTTTGCACTTACTAAATCCAAATTCTAGCCATGTATAGTAGTTTGTCCAATTTGTGCGTTTCTCTGCTCAAACGGTGTTTCGGACTGATCGTGCATCTTGGCGACTCCAATATATTATTTGCTTGGCCTAGACTCATAGCGGGCCGAAAGATCAAAGGGCAACTGCGACTCTGGAAATCGATACCGAGACGTCACATGATGCTCAGGCACTCTTCATCAAATCCCAAGAGATCAACAAGGCAGTGAAATCGAACCAAGACAAAGTTTATCGAGGAATGAACAATTATGCTCAATATCTCGAGAAGAAAGATACTGTGATGGGCAACGCGGCGAGTGGCTTCAATCGAAAGGGTCCCATGCGTGCCCCCGCGCACCTGCGAGCTACTGTGCGATGGGACTACCAGCCGGATATTTGCAAGGTCTGTTTGTCCTTCTCTTCTCCATTACCCTCTCTGTAGGACTACAAAGAAACAGGCTTCTGTAGTTTCGGCGACAGCTGCAAATTCTTGCACGACCGGTCAGACTACAAGCACGGTTGGCAGCTAGAGCAAGAATTTGCTGAGGGCACCTATGGAATTGAGGGCAATGATGACCGTTACGAAATCAAATCTGATGAAGACGAGGATGACGATTTACATCTTCCTCTCAAGTGCATTATTTGTCGTGGGGACTTTAAGGACCCAGTTGTGACGAAGTTCGTTTCAAAAGTTGTTTAGTCTTTAAATTTGAGTGCCTATAATACTGTCGTGCATTTCATGGGTCACACTCAATCGTTACCCTGGAACTGAACGTTGGACTTTTAATCGCTTATGAGCTAACGTGATGAAGCTGCGGGAAACTTTGCTCTCACTCCTCCCATCATCACGAAATAATGCTTATAAGCGTGTATTGTTCTGCTTTACACTTAGTTGTAAGCACTTCTTCTGTTCTGCGTGTGCACTGAAGCGATTGAAGAAGACGACCCGGTGTTACGCTTGCACCGAAGATACGAAGGGCGTCTTCAAGATGGCCAGGGACCTCCTTTCGCGCATCGCTGCCATCAAGGAAAAGCAGAAGCATCGAGGGCAGGCCGAAGAGGATGAAGACGGGCTAGCGGGAGACGAAGGAAATCACGAGGATCACCATGGCGATGGTTGTTGTTCTCACTCCCACTCGGTCACAAACGCTTACGGCGAGCATTATATTAGCTCTTCGGATCTCGAAGACGAGTCAGATAACGATGATAAAAAGGAGTCAAAGGCGACTACCACCTTCCCCACTCTCACTCGCCTAGAAGGAGCCAAACCCGAAGCCGTGGAAGACTGTGATACCAGTGAAGAGGAATCAGACTAATATTTGTACATAACACCTACTCGCCTGCTCTTATTTTAATCAAATGAAGTGCATTTTGTATGAACTTTTATCACTTCTAGTTGTTCTTCTGTGTGGGCATGTCTTTTTTACGTCGATTGTTGTGTACATCACCCTAATCCATCGTCATGCTGGACTTTGGCCTCTGCTCGTAGGCATTGTACCCATTTCTAGTGGTGTTCAGTTTGAGTAGAATGTATCGAATTTTGACTGGTGGAGAGATTCAGAGTGTTTACTAGTTTTGGTAGGTTTAGCTTCTCTTAATGTGTGGTCACCGGTAGTGGATCCTATGGAGTGGACTTAGTGCAAATGGCGTGACCTTATGGATGTTTGTGCCTGTCTAGGAGGACTATTACGCCATATTGGGTTGTGAGGCGACAGAGGATGCGGCCAAGTTGAAGGCGGCGCTGCGGGCACAACAGTTGGAGTGCCATCCGGATAAGTGCTTGGATCTTGCAGTGGAAGAAAAAGCAAAGCGACGGGCACGCTTTGAGGCGTTGGGACGCGCTTGGTGTGTCCTCGGCGAGGCAGAGAGCCGACGGCGCTATGACGCTGCGATGCGTCAGGCGCGTCTGCAGCAGGCTGCGTCTGCACCCCTCCACTGTACCATCCCCTGGACCGAATTCAAGGCTGCCCACTGCAATGATGCCGAAGATGACGTCCACGGTACCGTCAACGCCGCTGAAATTTACGCCGCGCCCTGTCGATGTGGCGGCGATTTCATTCTTGAAGGTGTCGCCGCCCTCGCTCAAATACCCTACGCTCACTGCTTTCAGTGCTCCCTCATTGCTCTCGTCTCCTATCCCCCCTCCAAATCCAATAAAGACATTCAAGATTAATGCACCCCGTATTTGTCTCGGATTGTCTGCTGTTTTCTTTTCAAACCGTTTGGTGTATACTCTGACATAACTATCACGTCAGCATCTTAACTGCTGATCATTAATACGCATGATCATGTGTATTGGTTGTCACTAAAGGAGAAATGCTAGAATGCTTTATTAAATCCCCTCAAGTTAGCCATCCACTACATTTGCCCGTAATGCGCTGATCTCCCACTCCCTTTTCGATCTACTATTGTTTGCTCATTCATTCCCTAGCTTATTTTCCCTACATTCCTGTTGTATCTATTCGATTCAGGGTTTTGTTCCCATTGTGCTCAATGCTGCCACTAGGAGTACATAATTACTCCCTTCAATCCTCATGATCAATAATTTTTTTGTTCAATTGTCCTCTCTCCGTGCATTTTTTTGGTTTTCATTATGACTGCCTTTGTTTATCGAAAGCTCAATAGCAAGCACAAATGAGGTACAAAGCACCTCCCTGGTCAGTTGTATTTTAGTATTCTTCGTATTTAGATGGCCGAGGACTTTGGGTTAAGGGAGCCGAAAGAGGCAGACAGGGGGCCGTTTCAAGCATCCAAGGCGGATTTTGAGACAACACGCCGACGGAAAGCGCTCTGTTTGAAGAATGCTCTCACTATTGTGGAGAGGTTTGGTATGAATCCTGTTTCGGAAGAAATGATTGCACTTGCAGTAAGCTTTCACTTAACTTCTCCGAATTCTCTCAATTTTTAACTTATTGTTACCTTTTTGTCGCTTGAATGTGTTCTCGGTTTGATCTGTGAAATTGAAAACAGGCCGTAACCTGCCACGCTACTTCAGTTATCATTTCCACTAAATCCTTGTCGTATCAGCTGGCCTAAAGTATGCATTCCTGTTTTGTTTCGATGACTGTTTCCCCCTCAGCTGCCCTGGCTGGAGCGCGAGCAGTACGACGACATTCCCGTGGAGCGCGTCGGTTACGGCAACTGCGGCTACCCTCTCTGTCTGAAAACCGCGTCGGCGGCACAGTTCAAACAGCAATACCGCATCTCTGTCGCCAGACGTCGCGTCTACGAGGTCGGCGATCGAAAGGTGTGTGCATATGACTTGAATTGTATGGTCGTACCTTTTCAAGATGGTATCAAATTTTGGTCTTTACATGAAGCCCAAATTCTCCAAACAGTTTGTCTTCCACGAGAAATCAGGTATTTCCTATACTCGAGTGGTATTTTTTTTTCACTCAGAGCATTGTAAACCAGGCGCAAATCGGAGTTTGGTGACCTACTTCATTAAAAGGGTATTTAAGACATATGGTAGTTTTAGCTCAAATTTAGTAGAAGACGAACTACTTTCGGATTCGCTACCTCGTTTTCTTTAAAAAACATTTACTTTAAGGTATGAATTAACTAATGGACGAGATCCTCTTGATGTAGTAGGCGATGGGGTTCCCTTCACCGAACTCGTACTTGCATTTTAAGTAGAACGTTTGTTTTGACATTGACAGTACTTCTGCTCTGATTGGTGCTACCGTGCGTCATGCTATCTGCGCCGTCAAATCCCCACAGAACCGGCGTGGTGTCGACCTCTGCCCACCGGTCCGATGCTCGGTATCAAATTCCTCCCACCCAATGTTCCCGGTCGACCAGGAAAGACTATCTTGGATGCACTGTATCATCTCCGACTGAACGACGATATTCAGAACGAAGGCAAGAAGGATGAATTTTCATCGTCTGAGGAGGAGAGCGAAGGAGAAGACAGGTCCGACAAAGAGACGGGTGGAGGAAGTAGCTTGTCAGAGTTGGACGAAAATGCGGTTGAGGAGGAGAATCGAAGAGTTAAACCGAGCTCCACACCATGGAATGAAACTATTCCTCAGTTAACTTCGAAAAAAATAACCGAACGGAAGAATGTGACTGTATCTAAGGCCAAGAACTCTCCAAAACAGATCACCATGGAGAGGCGGGAGGTTAGGGAGGAAATCAAGACCACTTTCGCAGACATTGTCTTGGCTCGACTTCAGGAGTGGCTGACAAAGGAGGCTGTAGAGGTCCTATTCAACCAGGAGTGGTGTACTTCAACCACTTCTCAACTACCATCACCGCTCCCATATGAGGAAGAGGTCAGTGCCTTCCCTTGTAACAACTGCTATATCTTTATTCCTCGTGAGGGTTGTAAGATTATGATGTTTAGTTTGCAGAATTTGAATAAAACTGCCAACAGAATGTATAACTGATTGCCATTGCAGTGAATATTTCAGTGTTTAGTAGTTTCTTGAGGTGGAATGAGATGCGCTTGTTGTGTATAAAATTATTTAATCATCTCAATCGTTTTCAGCCTCTTTCAGTAGTAATGCCTCTGGTTGATTCAGTATCACAGCACAGCTACCGTCTCCGCCTGTTGATGGAGTCCCTCTTGCCAAGGTAAACCTGTTTGTGTTATATTTCCCCTTATTTTTTAATACGCCCCAGCATCGGCGGCTATCGTTTGATCTTCTTACACTTTCCAAACAAAAGGGTCTCATGGCATAAGGTGCAAAATTAGTGGTGCCTCCATTATTACCATTCGATGGCTGTTATGAACTGGTAGACATCATTGGGATTTCGACCGCTATGATGCAGGGGGTGGAACATCGGGTAAACAAGGTTTTTGGTGCCGACAACGTGTACAACCAGAATTGGGTGTCCGCATCCATGGCATCGTTGATCAATCGGAGTGGCTCACTGAGGGAACCATAGAATATCCCACAAACTTGCAGAACATTCTGGTATTGGGAACAGAAACATGATTTCCGGGGTTGTAGGCGTTCGCATTAATTTGTCCATCTACCTATTCTCAAAACTATCAACTAAATACTACTTCCTCCATTCTAGTTTGAAGAAAATGCTATTTCGCTTGGAGGTTCCTTTGTCATCGGTGTATGAGAAGCTGCAGAACGTGCTAGCCAAGTTCAACCTCACGAACAAGAACCTACACCTGCGACCACATGAAGCCAGTCTTATGTGCCTCTGTCTACTTCACCTCCTTGCAGACGACGACACCCTTTACCCACATGATCGTCTGGTCGAGATGGTTGCCACTTTCAACAGCGTCAGTGACAACGCAGAAGGTTTTCTTGCCAGCATTTCAGAATTGGCCCACAGGCTCCGTGAGGAAAGCCTCAACTCTCCTTCTTAAAATGCTCCCCTTAAGCAATTAGAAGCAGCAGGAAACCACCCAGAGATTCTGTACGTACCTAAATCACCATTTTCAATAGCAAGCTGGTTTTACAATTACAGTGCACGAACATCAAGTTGACAGTTACGCAGATGGCGATGGTTCGGTGCCCTTAAGAATCCAATAATGCGAAGGCGAGCAGTTCAAATTTACTAATGAGCGTTCTTTATAACACATTGGGACATACAGTCATAATAGTTGGAATGTGAAATAACTTCAACGGAAACGTTACCAAGGAGTCACATTGTACTGAGCGTTGAGTCAGAGAGCACCTATTTACGATAGCTAGATTTTGATTTTCAAAACCCTGAGAGCTTGAAATGAGAGACCACCTTTGGCCCTTCAGGACAGATAGGAGATAGTAATAAATGCCAGGGCTTTACAGAGCATTGGAGCAATGATAACAGCGAGAAGTGGGAATATGGGCTCAATAGAAAACTGTACAGTGCGTTCATGTTATGGGTGGGTGAAGGAGGAAGGGACAAGTAACTTAATTTGGTGCATTTTCAATACATCGGCTACCAGGGGGCCGGCGAATGGACACAAGTTGAGCAAGGATATTAGAGAGGGTAGTGAGCTCGTTGCGCGTGCCTGGTGTGAGCACGATGAAGCATGTCTGACTTGGCAGGAGGGGCAGGCGATAGAGCAAGTGATGAGAACTTTTAAGGGCTCCCACAAGGACACCCTGGCTACCACTATTGTCTGCAGCGATTACGTCGCCGATACTGCCGGAACGGTGGGGAACAGTGTGGTAGGGGAAGGCGAGGAGGAAGGCAGTGAGGAGGGCTGTGGCGCGAATCTTGGGATCCGTAACATGAGGCATTGCGCACGCGGGGCGGCGGCAGGGAACACTGCTTCCTGGCACTGTCGCTATTCCCACCGTTCCTCTCAATCCCAATCCCAAAGTCGAAACTGCGCGGTAAGTCAGCGGACCCCCACTGTCTGAGGTCAACCACTCGTAGGACCGGTGTTGCAGTCGTTCCAACGCTAGTCGAGCTCGCCGACCTGCAGCCGATGACACGAGCTCAAATATAACCTTGAAATGTAAAAAAGTACATTACACGAACCTGTAAGGCCGGCATGGCACAACAAGTCACTTGCTCCATCTCGCGAAGTTGTGTTAACTAGGTTGTTCAGAATCTGAAGAACTGAGCAGGATTTGGGCTGATAGCAATACCAAAACTGTAAGAGTTAAATAGAAACCTAAAACAGCTCACTTTCGTAATTCCAAATGGATAATCTCGAAAGTGTCCGCTGTGAAAGTGGGTGGGCTGTCACTCGAGAGCGAATCCAAGGACACAGACCTGTGTGGCAGTTTCGTTGGTGGAGGAGGCATTGACACTGGAGTCAGCCCAGAGGGGCTGGCAGCTGAAGAAGAAGTCAGGGGGTCGGTGCTTGACAAGAAGGGTGAGAAGCTGGTCAAACAGAGCGTCCACGAGGCATGGGCACTCGCAGCGATGCGCAGGAACAACCTGGGGCGGCGAGGTGAGTGTAAGAATGGGCGAGCAGTTCCCAGGCCCCAAGCTCGAGCATGGCTCCCGTTGATCTCGACTGGAACAATGGCCTCTCTCTTGACCCTGGGATTGTAGGAGGCAGCAGCATGTCTTCCCGAAGCTCCCTAGTGATGTTGAACTGAGGTAAGCTGACCACTCATCAGCGACTGCACGCAGACGACCGCCGGCACTTTTCGGGTCCAGCAGGGAGGCGGATGACGAAAATGCCTACAGAACGTCAAGATTTTCCCAAAAGTTAGATTTTCAAAAGGGACAGCTCAACCGTGTGCACCAAGAACATAGGAAATAAGCATGTAGTACTAAAATGAGAACTACAGCAAAATCGAATGGGAGGTTTTGCAAAATTGGTTGTTCAAAAAAAAGTGCTCCCATTGTTGTTAACGATTTGGTCGAAATATAAACAAATACAAAACAACTGACCGCATGCCTATTACCCAGGTAATGATGCAAATTATTTCATGCATTTTGGCAGCTATAAATTATCGAGATAGAGTACTAACGCTTGCCTGGATATTACGATATGTCAATTGTGTGCATTTAGAAGTCAAGACACCTGATAGGCGGCATCAGGAAGACAGAAGAGGGTGAGTTGGTTGACCAGTTGATTGACACGGGGCGCAACTTCAGCTAGCGCAGGGGGCGAACCGTTGGCAGAGAGGTGCTGTTGAGCAGATGCATCTCGTACGTCCACGTCTGCCACCACAGGACCGTGCGGGTTGGGGGAAAGGAGGCCAGTCCGAGCGTGGAATGCCTTGGTGATGAACATGTATCCACGCGGACGACCAGTCACTTTATCGAGGGAGCACATACCGTTGTAGATGGCGGTGAGAGGAGCCCAGTGAGGGGGGTACTTAAAGGCCGCGGTCTCAAGAAGAAGAATGAGGTCGCGCTTTGGGTGGTAGCCGCCCACCAGTGCGTAATGTCCACTGCCCGTCTGCTTCACCGCCTTGCGGTCATAGGAGACCACTAAAATCGTGCCAGACGTCGAAAGAGACTGAGAACAGATATTCAGGAGGCAGGATCGAAAAGTTTCCACTGTCTCGCCTGGTGAGGTCGGCTGCCGCAGATCAACCTGGAGAGCGAGTTTAAGTACCTTGAAAGCGCTACCAAATTAATGCCCCAGACAACGCTTAACAGGTATCATGCTCGGTAACCCAGAGTGATAAATAAAAATATTTCGAGAACTGGAGGAGCGATAAGGACGGAAGTGTACGACAGAATTTATTGTTAGGTACTATAATCTGTACCTACTTAATAAAAGCAAATGTAGGAAAGGCATTTCTGGATAGCAGAGCATTCGATCAAGGTAGAAAATACACAAATGGGTGAGTTTAAATACTTCATGTAAGCATGAGATTTACAAAGTGGTTACCCATTTGCTTAAGCTGTAACAATGTAAATTGGAGAACTCTGCACCACTCTGCGAAGCACGGATCTAATTATGCCAAAAGCTTGGACTCCACAACTTGCCTCACTCATTGAAAGATGAGAATTTAATTTGAGTGGTATTGACCACTCGGACTCAAATAATAAGAAGTGAAAAACAACAAATCAACATGCGCTTGATAAGATTAGCGATCTCGTTCAAGGAAAAGGATGTATGAATTGGAGCACTTTTCGTTTGTTTGAGACATAGACCAGGGTAAATTCATGAGTACACATGTGTGTGAGTGCTCAAGATTTCAACAAACTCAGCCAAAATCCGCAAAATTCTTCCTCTCCAAATGCTAGTGGCTGTTCATCAAGCCTAATTTCACTTTCCGCAATATATTTTTAAACGAAAGAAGTTGACTTTATTAAAGCATAAAGTAGAGGATGTAAACGATGTTGAACCTCAATAGCAACGACTTCCTCAGCGCCATGGCAGCTTGACCGATCGGATTTAATTTTTGGCAAAAACGCGACGATTTTCAAAAACTCTGTTGCCTCGAGTAAAATTCGGCGGAATCCTATCAATCATGATTTGCGGTTCCAATTTCATTCACCTATTGAACTCTTTCGATATCGATAGTGCAGACACACGTTTCTTCAGCAATAATAATAGTCTTTTTAATAACATGTCTGAGAATTGGCTTCCCAACCACCTACACAACCTTTTGTTTTAAGGAAGTTGGGTTATTTTCAAAATACTTAGAGGAGCGACAAGACGCTCAAAAACAAAGCACTAATAACAGTCTTCAGCTTCTCTACCTTCCCTAAGAGTCTTATATCAATCAATCGCCCTTAATTTCGTTAAATAGTTGCCTTTGAAGACTTTTGAGACAATCTCAGCCTTTACGAAGTAATATTTTTTCGAAACAACTTTTGGTAAACAAGAGACCAAAGCTCACGTTGAGTCCGTTGCACTTGGCGATGGACTGGAATTGGTCAAGAGTGATGCCGTGGGTAAGGAGGTCCTCTGAGGAGAGGCAACATGTGAGCATATCCTCGTGGTACCAGCGCCACGGCGCCTTCCACACTCGGCCCGGGTCCATCTCAAACGAGTTCAGCACCATCACCATCGCCGACAAACCGCAGTAAGATGGCTGCACCTGCAGAGAATGGGTGAAAACGCCAGTCATTGAAGTGTCTCTTCAAGAAGGGGCTGAACTCATGGGATAGTGAGAGAGACGGATTGATGGAACATGCCCATGGCTTTTCGAATGACTTGCCGGAAATGCAATCGAAATGGTGAAGTAGATAATATTGCCAAACCGAAGACAAAACCCCACAATAAGCGGGAATTGGAATGAAGAAACATCAAAGGTACTGATACTCTGCGCCTCATCAAGTCTGAAGCCTTCAAACATACGAGGATGCACCTCCGTTGCATACAATTGTTACAAGATACCCTAATAAATGATTACGTTTAAGTTGAATAAAATCCTGTGAAGGCAGAAAATTACTCAAAAGTCACGCTTTCTATAAGGAAAGAATGAAATCCTGGGGCAGGGACGGGCTTCCCCCATGAAAATATATTTGAGAAGTTATTGCGCTAGATACTTTTCCAATGACATCAACAACAGCATTACGTCTCGGACCGCATATATAATGATACTAAAAAGGTTCGCCAGGCAATGTCTAAAAACAGGACCCAAATGATCAGTGAACAAATAGTCCAAAGCAACGACATGGAAACTAAAGGGGAGTATTTGGGAGCTAACTAACGATTAAATATTTCAAATGCTTTTAAAAACCTTACTAGAGTGTCCCTGAACTAATGCTTTCGGAATGGAAAAAGCGCTTGTCGTATAAAAAAAAGTGCATTCCAGGTATTAGGTTAATGACTATACAAAAGTTGTTAAGGTCATTGATATGCTCATTGGAATAGCATCGACAGCTCAGCATTTAAAGTGCAGGAACCAGGGAGCAGTACCAGTATTGGGGAACTGTAGGATGTTGCTTTTGCTTTAATTGTGCCAGTGCGTTTGAAAACACTTCAAAGTGACCTGCCACAATCGCTAACTTTGGAATTAACAAGTAAATTGTGAATGAAACAAAAACTCCTGAGAGAAAATGGAGTAATTTGCATATAGGCAAGGCTACTTTCTCACCTGATGAGGACAAATTCATGCAGCGCATGGGGGAACACTAGAATTAAATTACCACTAACCGATTCCCACCGAAACTCGGCGGTTCGTTCGGCTATGGATATACAAAAGATGAGAAGATTACGTGGATTTTGATGTGCATCCCTAAAATAGCAGGAAATGTGTATGGTCTTCCGGAACGTAGCATAATTGAAGTGATTTCACTGCAACGAAAAGTCAAAATCACCTCAGCATTTTCTGGCCGTCGAATAAATAAACACTCATTCACTTTAGCGGCCGAGATTGGCTCTGCGGAAGTAAACTTCTAATAGTATATTTTCCAATAGTTTAATGTGATACGGTGAACGCGATTTATCTCGGTTCCGAAACTAACCTGTGTCCGAAGTTGAGGAGCCAAATCAAAAAACGATTCCAAAAAACCCATTTCCAGCGTCTCCTTGAAGATTTGGCGTCCTTCCACGGTGCTGAAAGCTATGCAGGATGCGGGAAGGGGGCGGCGGTAGAATTGCCGTGGTTCTTGTGGCGGCGCAACGAGGCTTGCCTTTTTGTTGAGTGGATTGGCAGGAGTGGAGTTTGAGGTGGAGGAGTACAGCCTTGAAGAGAGCAAAGAAGGAAAAGACACAGCGACTGCTGCAACTCGACCACCGAGTAACTGCCTGACTAACCAAGGAGTCAGGAAACGAAGCCGTCTATGACACATCTCACATCCGAGGCCTGCGCTGGACAAGGAAATGAAAAGTATTTGGTGAGGATTTGCCGACTCAAATCCTGCACATATGCGCACGGCCCAAGTAACAAAGACAAGCTGTAAAAATCAGCGCGCACACGAAAGTAAAAGAGATTTCTTCAGTAACGACAGCACTGCCATTTGTGAAGGGTCTGCTAGATGAAGTATTGTTAATACGCACTAAACTAACAACAGGAGCAGTAGTAAAGCCATGAATCTACGGAGAGCTAAGGAACCGATAAGTTCTGAAAATTGGTTAACTGCATCAGCCTACACGTAGATGGCAGTCATGTACGCATCTTGACGGACAGCTGAATGTCGTTTGAACACGTCTCAATGTATGACAACTAACTATAAGTCGTGGATATTGCAATGCGAAAAAAAGGTTTGAACGTGGATAACTTGAAGGTTCTACATGCCCCTTAGCTACCGAGCATGATTTTGGATCCATTGAGCGTACTACAGTAACACCTTAAATGTAAACAAATGTAAGTTAGGTTGCGATGTGTGACAGCTTTGAGTTGAAAAATCCGAAGAGCTATAACTGAAAACAGTAGATTAGTCCATACGGCATGACAGTGAAGAAAACAACCCGAAGGTCCCAAAAGCACTTGACAGGCGCTGATATGGACTAGGATGAAGTTATCCGAGGGATTGCTATCGTAGAAACAAGGCGAGAATGTACACCGTATGAGGGCGGCGGAGTAAAGCGGCGAATGCTACCAAGAGACCCCAATGATTTATGCGGCTAGTTACAACTCCAAAACAAACTTACCTTCGAGTGGCTTTAACGTGTGCACGACTCACGACGTCATTTAGGTTCACACATATCTGTGCAACAGCACTACGTGGTGCAGACGTCTTTCGCAGTTGCCCAATATCAAAGGTAAGCAAGTTTCGAAAACTGGATTTGTGAAAGCCCACTTAACCACCGCAGCATGTGCATGAAAGAATTATGCCGGCTAAATGACTATGCACATGCAGGAGAAGCGCCATGAACTCACACATGAAGCAAGTTACAGACAACACTTGGTTCCACGTAGGCGCATACACACACACACACACACCTATCGATCACCTCCAATGTCAGTGAAAGCTCAAGCACAGCCGTAGTAGGACCCATAAAAACAAGTGAATTTAAAATAAGCAAAATATTCGAATGGATTATGACAGCTCCGATCTGGATTGTAGAAAAGACTTCACACAACTCCTGGGATGCAGCCGCTGCAGCTCAGATAATTGAAAGACCACACTCATTCCGTCCACAGATGGTTTGTATGTGAGGGGTTTCGAAACGCCTTTATTATCAACACTTTCTGAGTACGATTTCCTTGGACTCAAATCGGCTCATGACGTTAAAAACATCAATGTAATCTGCCCCAGTAGAAAAGCCATTAACAATAATGAGCTTTACAGCTAAAATAACAAGCATACGGATAGGAACTCCTATGCAACAAAATGCAGACGTCATCACCTCAAAAATAAAAATTGTCTGTCATAAAAATGCTCCAGAGTAGGTGACCTACCCACCAGTGAAATGAAAGCGGAATCAAAAACAGATTTAAGCCCTACTACTTGACAAAACCTCGAGCCCTGTAATTAGGAAGCTTTGAAAACTTTTTTGGAGGTGAATGGATAAATCACTCACATGAAGCAGGCGTACAAACACGCGTTTTTAAATAGATGAGGGAAAAATCGGGCTTGAAGGTCAAATTCTATTTGGAGAAAGGAGGAAGTAAACGAAAACAGAGAAAAGCATATCCTGTTTGAGGAGGTGAAAAGAAGTGGAGGGGAAAGCAGCAATTGGTAGAGCACACGAAATCGGTCTGTGTGGTGATAATGCGACAGGCTGGTGTGTAAATTTTTGTTTCTGTACACAGTGTTATGACAATTAAGAGAGGGAGGGAGGAAGAGAATAGAAGCAGCAAGAAAGGACGTCGATGGAAAGTACACACGCAAGATAAATGGAATGAAGCTACGGAGGACGCCTGCGTGTGTGTAGGGGAGTAGTGAGATGGTAGGGGGAGAGAACAACTTAGCAGCATCCACCCTCCTTCTTAAGGGGTGTTGTAGATCCCACAGTGAGTGTCGTAGCAGCAGCACTCGGTACATTAGGGCTGCTCTCTTTGATCTGCATCGCCATCTTTATAAAGGCCTCCTGTACGTTATGAGCTGTCTTGGCACTGGTCTCCATGAAAGGAATCGCCAAACCATCAGCGAATTTCTAAAATTGACAAAAAGTAACGCGAGCCGTTTTGATGGATCTAAAAAACACTTTCATCGGTTAAAGGAATTCCCTGCAAAAAATATGATTAAGCGCTTCATATTTTGCACAAACTACTACATGGAAGCACCTACCTCTTTCAAACGTTACGTGGCAATGCTTGTTTTACCTTAAAGGCAATCTAAACACCACGTCAGAAATCACATCCCGTTCATTAGAATAGTAGACGGTCGAATGAACAAATTCTTCAAGTGCTTACTAAAGCCTATTAAGCATGCTCAACAAGCAACTAAGACACCCCAAAACAAAGTGTGCCAGCGCTATGAGAAAGAGGGGCCACATTGATTGCGGTAAACTCAAACACCCTAAGTAAGGGAAAGGACAAGTGGAAAACACTTGAACTTTTAAATCAAACCGTCTGGACCGAAACTGGCATAACAAAAGCAATTTATATGGGATCCCGAAGGACTGTTGACATAGAGGAAGCACACATTGTATAAATGCAACGATTGTGACCAGCACAAATTCAACGATAGCAATATTCAAATGATGTAGGATAAAAAAGCTGAAGTCCTACAAACGAAGGCATTAAAGGGGTAGACATCACTAAGACAATTGGAGAATGTAAGTCGCACACATTTAGACGTCCAATTTCGTGACCCTAGACAGCTTGAAAAATAACTTACTCGAATAAGTGATGCATGTATATGCTAACGTAATACACAGCGTATCATTATTTTCCTGTAATCGCATAAAAAACCGGATGAAGGTTTGGTCTGTGCAACGCAGACAAATGGTGGGAATGGCTAGCATAGATTAAATGCCCACAAATCCTGATGATTGTAAAAACGGACAAAATATGGCAAGCATTGGAATACCTTTCCATCCTCAAAAGAAACAGCTCGTTTAGAGTCAAGATCAGACTTATTCCCCACTAAAAGTCGGTTCACTGAGGCGTTGGCGTAACAGTCGATTTCAGAAAGCCAGGATTTTAGATTATTAAATGAAGCCTGAAATTAAGCAAAACGAACCAAGTAAATATGACCAAGGGATCAAAATAACTCAACGGGATACATCTGGGAACATATCAAGTACTAACCAATTGCTTTAAGCGGGGGCTAATCAATTGGCATCGAACGATAAGGTGTGTACAGAAAATTGTAGAGCATAAGATTTAAAGTAACAATTTCTATACAAATGTCAATATTTCAAGGCACACCAGATTGTTTAGGTAAACTAAGTCAACATCAATTGCTGGAGATACACTTACCTCATCAGTGATATCGTAAACGATAATAATTCCCTGCGCACCACGGTAGTAAGATGAAGTAATTGTTCTGAAACGATCTTGACCAGCAGTGTCCCATATTTGCAGCTTAACAACTTTTCCATCAAGCTCTAAAGTTCTTATTTTCTAAAAAATCAGCCTAAGCGCAGCTTCTTACGAAATCTACACCAATAGTGCTAATGTAGGTATCTACAAAGCTATCATCCTAAACAGGGGAATAAGATGACGTCACAACCTTACAGAAAATCGCAGCAGGAGGCAGGATTTCCCGACGCCCGAGTCACCGATAAGGAGAAGTTTGAAAAGATAGTCACTGAAATGACAAATAAACTCCTTTTAACGAGTTACAAATGGGTTATAACACACATATGGGCAGAAAACCTACTAGTCGGGACTCATTTTGTTGATTCCAAAAGGTGCACTGCTAAGCACACCAAGTAAAAACAAAACCTCAACAAATCAAGGATCGTCCAAAGTTAGAAATTTTTATGACAAAATAATCACAGCAACTCAGAAAAACTGCAAAATATCCTCTACACATTTTACAATTTGCTTTAATCAGTGCCCATAGGGCCCTTCTCAGTGTGCACAACACATGTAAAGAATGTTTTTTGCTTGATTGTCTTTGAACGTACTCACTAAACGCAGAATACATTTCTCTCCTTTGTGTGCTTATAGCTGCAGTGCTTTGTTTGTTTGTACTACCGGTTTTTAGTCAGCAGCTTATTTCCCTCTCCCCGTTGAATGTATATTCGAGTCTAGTATTCTGCCTTCTTTTGCCTTTGAGGGAGCCTCGGGACGCTACAATGGCTAATTTGTTTACGATAAACAATATAGATGATGTTTTTCTCCCATCAAATGCGTGCCAAACTTATTTTAATCACTGCATACAATGGGAAGGAAAGGTCACATAAGCACATATAAAATCGTGTGTTCTGCCTAAGTATCAGCACAGGTTATAAAAATGCGAAAAAAGGGTTCTGGCCTGCATATCACGCAAAAAAGTACTAAGGCATAGATATTGCAATCTATACGATACAGCTAACGAGTATTTGCTCGAGATTTGGCAATCAAAGCTAATAATGCTGTAATAGGATGGCTAACTAACGCTCGTTTCCGGTAAATGAGGCACTTCAGGAGTAAGATATTTTGCCTTTATCACATGGATTGTATATGAGCCATGTCAGTAACTCCAAGTCCCACTGTGCGCCACATAGACATAACTCGCAATGATTTGGTTGTTTGGCTGCCGGTCTCGATTACGATCACTTGGATGACCATGTGGCCTGGCGTCTGCGTCAAGCCAGCAGCTCGATTCCCTTCTATTTTTGAATAGGTGTTTTCTGCTCGAGTATCATGCTTTCTTTTGTTCTTACAGAAGTCTCGTGACGCTACACTGATGGTAGCGGAAAGCGGACCCGGCTTTAAAAGATTTCCTTCTTGATTCATACTGCTTGGGGCAACCTTTAGCGGTTCAAAAGAAGTGCATGTGTCACGGATGGGAGAACTGCTGACATTCTATAGCAGAAGAGCTGTGAAGAACGTATGCTTTGAACCTTCTGAAAAGGCTTGTTTTGAAGTTTCCTTACAATACCTTCATAGAGACGTGGCCATTGTAAACATGAGCCGAACTCTGTCCCCACAGGACTGCTTTAAACTTGGTGTGTAGAGGATTTCTTCTCTTCCCTCTTACCGCCCTTGTTATCAGAAGTCTGAACACGCTTTTGACATCTTTATTACGGGTAAGAGAGAGGGTACAGAGAGATCTTGTAGGAGGGTTCAGGACGGTGATAAGTCGCGCTCCTAGGAGTCACCACGCCGCTCCGCAAAATTGTCGTCCACCTCTGGCCTACAAAGCACATTTAAAGAACATAAGTATTACATAGTGCTCCTCTCTACAATTCCGTTTTTAGATCACTTTATTGTCTGGCTACGGAAACGCGTGATGGTAGGCGGAATTCTCCGTCTCTAAATCCAGTTTTAAGCTGGGTGAGAACCTGCACCCAGTAGAATTGCTATTAGGGATCAGTGACGTTGCGTTCATGTGTCTCCCTAGATGCATAGAAAGTTGGTGACTAGTGTGGTTTGCTCGTGGGTGTTTCTTTCAGCCCTAAATAAGTGGTCATGGCTGACGCGGGGAATTTGACCAGGGAAGCGCCGGGGACAACGATCATATAAAGAAAGAAGCTATGTAACACCTTTTTTGTTTGACTTTTGGTTTGAATAACAGTGACTTTGGTAGCCCCGTTGCTTGTGCCGCATGAGCTCCCATCTGAGCCCTGATGGCAGCCGAAATACCTTTCCGTATGCAAAGTATGCACTTATGCTCAAATGTGATTCCTTCTGCTGCCTTTAGGGAAGTCTCGAGGTGCTACATGCCTTACTCAAGCATTGCGTCTTCTTTCGTCATTAGAATAAATTCGGCATGTCTAAATGGATTTGCATTTTAAGGCTGATTCCATATTAAAACAGGTGACTTAATCACAAAGTGTTAAGCGGTTTTAAAAATACTATATGTAGCGTCCCGAGGCTCCCTTAAGGCAAAAGAAGGCAAAGTGGCAGGGTAGAATACATATATTCACCGGACAGAGGGAAATAGGCTGCTGGCATGGCCCGGAGGCCAGCCCACGTAGTTGGGGCAGTACAGCCACCTCTGTGACCTTGACAGAAGACGGCAGTTCTAACAAACAAAGTACTACATTGCCCCTCTCTTCTTTCGAGCGTCGTCCCCGACGCGCCCCTTCGTACACCTCCCGCGTCAGCCATCACAACATACTCAGTGCTGCAACAAGCACCCACGAGCTAACCATGCCAGTCGCCGACATTCGACGCGATTGAGGCGATGCTTGACACCAACGTCAGTGATCCCTCTTGACAGTGCATTGCACTTCGAGTTTCGTCTGGCTTGGAAACAAAGTTCGGAATAAGTGGTTCTGCCGACCATCAGTATGTCCGTAGGGGGCGTTAGTACGCCGATCTCCTTAAGCAAGTACAATAGGGGTAATCTTTGAAACGAAACTTTCCAGGTGGTCCATGGCTAGTGTCGTTTCAGTTGTTGATAGCTTTCTTGTAGAACACGGAGAAGGGGTAGATGCTGGAGGTGGACGTCGTTTTTGGCCCGTCCTTAGCACATGCACTTCTTTCGCACCGCTGCAACATGCCGCAGGCGGTAGAGATCGGGATGAAAACCCTATAGAGTCGGGTCCGCTTTCCGCTGCCACCAATGTAGCGTCCCGAGGCTCCCTTAAGGCAAAAGAAGGCAAAGTGGCAGGGTAGAATACATATATTCACCGGGCAGAGGGAAATAGGCTGCTGGCATGGCCCGGAGGCCAGCCCACGTAGTTGGGGCAGTACAGCCACCTCTGTGACCTTGACAGAAGACGGCAGTTCTAACAAACAAAGTACTACACTATAGGCTAAAAACTGTTTTGCTTTACTAATATCTACGAGCCTGCGCTCACCAATAGTAGCATTTACCAATTGGTAAAGTAAAGTGGAAATTTGTTTGTTTTTGAATGGTATTGTGGTGTCCCGATGCTCCCTCAAAGACAAACAAAGGCAGAATGCTAGAGTAGATTACACACATTCAACGGAGGCCAGCCTACGCAGCTAGGGCAATACGACCACCTCTGTGACCCTGACCGAAACCAGCAGTTCAAACAAACAACGTACTACAGGTATGTTTTTCCATACAGATTGCATTAACTAAGTACATTGATATAAAACAAGACCAAAAACAGATCACTTTACTAGGCGAAATCTTCTTGAAACTTTATCAAGCGACCAGCTCTTCACTTGAAGCTTTTCTTCGTTATTGCATGGCATAATAATAGAATATTTTAAACTGGGCGCTTTGCGCAGTTGCACCTCTTCCTACCGCGTGTTTTTTTCCGTGCCAACTTTTAATTAGTAATAGATTTTGTAAATGTCATGAAACTCTGCGACATTAAAGCATTTTTTAGCTCGCGCTTTATTGATGATGATGTTTGTCATTAGCTAACAGCTTCGCCCACAGTTTGCATTTTGCGCCAATCATTGTGCGCTTATTGTACTAGTTCTAGGCCAATTTTCGCCTGCCAATACTAGCCTCTCATAGGCATAGCAGGGGATGCTCAGTCGGGCTTGCTTTCCACGTGCTGGGACCACTTTCAGGCTAGATCATAGGCGAAATGTTTCAGGTTTGGCAGCCAGAGTTCTTGCTCGTGTGCTGAAGTTACGCTACCTTATTTTCGGTGCTGGGGTCGGAGGGGCATATACCTTAAATCAGGTTCTTCACCTTTAATAATCAAACCTAATATTGCAGAAATACGAGGATATAAAGAACTCCCTACCCAACTTCGGCTACTTGAAAAATTATTTACCAGAGGAGTCAGAAGTTCAATCGTTGTTTGCGTCTTTGAGGAGTTCATTAGTGTGGACATCCAAGGACTCTTCGGTAGGTTGATGAAATTACTCTTCTACGGACGTTTGAAGCATGCAAATGCAGAAGAGGTGGATGCATCAGCGTCGGATGTAGGGCAAATCGGAACATCTGATGGTAACTACAAATACTCTTCTCTCACGTTCCCGTAGAACAAAAGATTTCGACAGAAGAAGTTAAGAAAGTAATGATGCAAATTTTGCTTACCTTTTCAGTTACAAAAAGAGAAAGAGCGCATAATTGAGGATCTTAGGAATGAGCTCATTAGGACCAAAGTACGGTTGGAGTCGTTACTAACTTTGTTTTCAGCTTCAGTATCAAAAGGCCCTTAATGATGTAAAAAATGAAAACAGGAACTTGCGCAAACAACTCCTTCTCAAATATCAAAAAGGTGCTCAACCGGATCGAATTAAAGTTGGGTGTATTTTAATGATTTTAGTCAATTATAGAAAACGCTAATTGATATGTATTCCGAGGTTCTCGATGAGCTGTCCAATCTTGACACTGACTATAATATCCAGGTTCGTTTGCAACCTATGCACACTTTTTTATGTGCAACCATGACTTGAAGTAGTCACATTAATTGTCATCATTCTCAGGATCATCTACCAAGGGTCGTGGTTGTTGGTGATCAAAGTTCGGGGAAGACGTCGGTTCTGGAGATGATAGCTCAAGCGCGCATTTTTCCTCGAGGATCTGGTGAGATGATGACTCGTTCTCCCGTCAAGGTCACCCTCTCTGAGGGACCCTACCACGTGGCTGCCTTTCGAGACAGTCCCAAGGAATATGATTTGACAAACGAGGCAGAACTTGCTAGCTTGCGGAATGAGATAGAGGTACTATTTTTTACCCGTCAAGCCAAGGATTTGTTGAAATGTCTTCTTTGCGGTCTATCTACTCGTTCAAGCTTCGAATGCAAGGTCTCGTGGCAGAGGGCAAGACCATTAGCACTGAGGTGATTTCGCTTAGTGTCAAGGGTCCTGGTTTGCAGCGTATGGTTCTGGTTGATCTACCCGGGATTATCTCCACTCAGACCACTGGAATGGAGCTTGGAACCCGCGAGAGCATTCGAAAACTCGTGAAGCAGTACATGGATAATCCAAACGCCATTATCCTTTGTATACAAGGTAGGGGTTTCTGCCAACAGATCCACCTTGTTTCCTCTTTCTTGATCAGAGCTCAGTGCTGTTGTTGTCATCATCAGATGGTAGCATTGATGCTGAACGAAGTAATGTGACTGATCTAGTCACCTCAGTCGATCCCCAGGGGAAGCGAACAATTTTTGTGCTGACGAAGGTTGATCTCGCTGAGGCCAATCTCTATAATCCAAATCGGGTGAGTGTCCCAGTTATTTTTTGCGAGAATCTCTGAAACCAGTTTACGAAATTGTTAATCCCCTGTCTAGATTCGTGAAATTCTCGAAGGACGACTGTTTCCCATGAAGGCTCTCGGCTACTACGCTGTTGTTACAGGAAAAGGTGATTATTCATTGCATTGAAGACCTAAAACTGAATTGGTTATTATTCATTATTACTAAATATTGATAATCACTTTAAAGGCTCCAAAGACGAGAGTATCGAGAGCATCAAAGAGTACGAAACTGAGTTTTTTAGAAAGTCGCGTCTTTTTCGAGAGGGAGCGCTCAAATTGGCCCAGATGACCACTGAAAACATGAGCAAGGCGGTGTCCGAACGGTTTTGGAAAATGGTTAAAGATTCTGTAGAACAAGAAGCGGACACCTATCGAGGTGACTACTTTATGCTACCTCTAAAATATTTCATACGACTTTGATCTCATGGACTTGTAAGTGCCTAATAACGCCGTTGATACTATTGTGGATTCACTACTCTTGTGTTTCTGCTGAAATCATTGAACGAGATTGCTCATTTATCCTCCATTAGGATTGTTCTTTCCCCTAATCTTGGACATCAAGAGGACAGCTTTTGAGTAGTTAATACGAAGGATCCACTGCCCTCTTTTTTGTGTTTATGCGTGATTTCTTGATTTTAGTTATATTTGCAAAGTATTGACCTCACATATTTTTTTGCTTATCTTAAAACCTAATCTTCCTGTAGTTCCTACAGCCCCTCACGTTTTTTGAATCCATGCTTTCTATGTACTCCTACTGACGTTCATTTGCACTACCATGCCTTTAATTTCAACCTACGAATTTGGCGTTTGTATTCCTAGTTTGTGGTATTGGCGGAATTCGCGTGCCTATGGATAGTAATGGCTCAACGTTAGTGTCTGTTTGTTTCACGGAAAAGCGGCATTTTTGCCACTTCAATATCACAAAAGACTTTTTCACTCATTACAGGTGTGTATTTAATTTCAATGGGAAATGCTTCTTCACAGTTCCACACTTTGATTATTTTGGTTAGCTATACGCTATAACCTGGAGACTGAGTGGAAGAACACTTTTCCATACATCCGTGAAATGGATCGCGAGGAGTTGTTTGATAAGGGTCGAAATGAGATCTTGGATAACCTCGTCAGTCTCAGCACTATACCCTCGGTAACATGGGAGAAGAAGATCAAGGAGCGTCTCTGGCAGAAACTCCAGTCCTACGTGTTTGAGCACATCTTTGAGCCTGCACAACTGAAGACCAATCTTGGGTGAGTGTGCCTCTTTTTATGACTGTCTGCTGTGCGCTTATCAAAAACACGACTGTCAGCACACTCTCCTTATTTATAGCTCCTACCAGACCTTTGTGGACGTGCTGCTCCGCGACTGGTCACAGCACGAGCTGCCCCAGACCTGTGTGCAAGTGGGCTGGGAGGTCCTCTACGACGAGTTGGAGCGGGCTGCGAAGGATGCTGAGCACTCGCGCGGTTACGATCATATTTTTGACAAACTGAAGAAGGAGGTTATCACGCAGACTCGAAATCGGCATCAATGGGATGGAAAAGCCATCACCAGATTGGTAGGAAAAAGGATCACATTTTTGTGCATCTTTACATTACCCCGTTTTATGTTCGTTAAGATGAAACACTTCTTGGTCAAAATTTAAGAAAGCAGACTCGGCCATATGCATTAGCAGCTGTGAATGTGCTTTTAAAGGCTATGAACTTTGTCTTCACTTTCCTTTACCCACGTGCCAAAAACACACTGTTATTGGCGGCTTCTCTGCTTCAACGGTAAGCGAAAGAACATACCATTAGTTGTTTACCGACGATATATTCACTACCCACCTCGCGTTTCTACAAAATTGGGTTACTTTAATCCAAAAAACCATGCTCGCTTTGTGTGGGGTGGACAGCAGAGGCAATTCTTCCCTACGAATTTGTCACTGGACCAAACACGGATAACGAAAGGGATCCAGTCAGCACTGTACGACTCGAAGATGCGCAAAAAGAACTTTATGGTAGACACATCGATATGCAAAGCGTTAGGATAGGACTCTAGGGGAGGAGAGCATGCGAGCTCACTTTCATTCTCTGTATTGCTATGATGAATGGATGGAATTATAAATTGTAATTAATGAAAAGTTTTGGGACGTGTTCTGTAGCCATTTCATTTTTATTACAAACAGTCACCTTGTAAAATGTACTTATCACCACATAGTGATAGAATTTGACTGGTGTAAGATAACTGCTATCAAATATCGAAGCCATTTATAAGTTGAACCACTCCTTAACCTAGAGGGTAATTCAAGGCACAACATTGGACGATCACACAGTGCACACGAAGGCCCAGTGGGACGCTGCTGTGAACTTCCTCGAAGACGCCCTCTACGCTCGCATCAAGGAAGGTAGGCTCCCTTCATTTCACATGCACCCAATTTATTTTGCAGTTAGACTGGCAAAGTTGGAATGTGATCGTAGGTGCTTTTTACTTTCTGGTTGGAAGCTGCACAGTGCCGTCTTGTTTTTAATTAGACTGATATCAGTCACTTGTGATTGGCTTATAGCTTCTGTTTTGTTTGTGCACTAGCGATGAACCGTTGCACTTATTCTTGCCATGTTTTGTCACAGTGAACCAGCTTATCTCCGATTTGCGAGGGCCGGGTCTGCTTTCGCGTTGGGTGCATTGGACCAATCAGACGGATGAGCAAAGGAAACGAATCGCCGCGATCGATGAAATCCTTCCCATCCTGGCCTCGCAACAGGTACTTCACTCCCTTTACACTCATATTTCTACTCTGGAAAACTTCTAACAACTCCTCAGCTAGATAAACACGAATACTATGCAATTTTGACTTTTTTATTCAAATCCAAGATTCCTTCTTCGTATATTTGGCTTTATATTGAAATCTTTTTTTTTCAACATTCACTGCCTTTCTTTAAATGTCCCCATTCTTCCTTTTAGCAACCGAGCATTGAAATGTCCTCCGACGATGTCACCACGGTTCGACGGAACTTGCAGGCCAAGAAGTTCGCCGTCTCCAACAAATTTGTATGTTTGTTGTCCCTTTTGTAGTACACATAAACTGCTGGTGTCGGTTAAAATCATTTTGTCCAAAGTTTATCTTAACTTCCGGTGACGATTTATGTTTTCTTTTCATTTGAGATGTGTAGTTTTGATCCAAGTCACTACGATGCAATTGGCTGATACAGTACATTTTTATGTATAGCTTGTATACCTTGGGCATTCGTTATTTTAAATAAAAAATCTGTTTGTCTAGGTATATAATTGGCTTGAACTGAGGTTATGTGTGATTTTAATAAGGTTGCTCTGATCCCTTCTCATTTGTATTTAATTATTTGCCTCTGTTCCTCGCAGATTCATAAAACCTACGCTCCCCTGGTAAAGCAAGTGAATCTGACGCACGCCCTCGCAACTTGCCAATACTGCCGCCGGTGCTTCTACTTCTACCAGCAAGGCTTCATGGCACTGTTGGGCGAGGAGGAGGGCGATCTACGTCTAGATCCAGACGCCGAGGCCGAGGTGTTACCTTCGCCGAAAGCGCCGCCGCCACCTCAGCCCTCCCTTTGGATCGCTTCCAGGGGGTCCGCCCACGTCGCCAATGAGGATGCCCAACAGCCACATACCTACACCGACGAAGAGGGTACCGCCAGCGAGGCGGAGAAAACCTTGGCTTCCCCCGCCGCCGCAGCCGCTTCTCCACCTGTCAACGACTACATTGATTGTCGCGATGTGGTGCTCTTCTCACGCATCCTTCGCATGCTGGACGCCTCCAGCAACTCGCTTAGGCAACAGCTGGTCAATGATGAAAGTGAGTAGTCTATATTTATGTGTGTTGTTTATTTAAAAGAAGTCATATTTTATTTTCTTTCCTTTTATATGTTGTAGCCATAACAACTTTTATTCAAGAAAGCGGATTGCGCATTTTTATACTTCAAAGAGCAGCTGCTTGTTATTAATGGATCTTGATTGCATTTGTTTCTTTTAGGTCTAGGTGAGTTTGTGGCTTGGCACTCTGCCACTGCTGACATAGAAATGCGTAACGAGTTAAAGGTAGCCATGCTTAATGTATGAGAAAGTATATTATCACGTAGTGTTTTTTGAATCTCAAGAGTTTTCCTGTGGCTTGGAAAAGAGGGCAAGAAAATGAGTGGTAAGGTCTTTAGTGATGTAAAGAAGGTTGTGGTGTTTTCATCACCGTGGTGCCGACATTGGCTTCTATCAGGTCTATCTTTGATTCATGAATCGCAGTGGCTTTGTAAATGTTCTTGTACAATTGAAGTCCATCGAATTTAAGATTATTTGACATTAAAAAAATATATCTGGCGACTCCTCTCTTACTTTGAATTAATGAGATGGCCATTACACATATTAGCCTGTTTCTACTTATTCTAGTCAGACGAATGGAACAACAGGTGAAGATGGTGCTGAATGAGATATCAGAGGATCCTCTGCTTCTTAACGTCCTTCTGACGGGCAAGCGCGTTCAGTTGGCGGAGGACTTGAGTAAGCACTACTTGCTTGTCTAAGGATAATTCAATGAAACCTTAAATGGACGCCTTCGTTGAAAGCCATGAATTCTACTAAAAAGTGTCAGAAGGCTCAAAGCATCCCAGTTCGATGAGTTTATTATATCGATGTTCGCGACAATAACCACATCCGGCTCAGTCATTCATTGTAAGTGCGATTGGGTGCTCTAATCGGCCCGCCAAAACCGAAGTGTGACGCCTGTCCACAAATTAGACACAACCGGTTGATGGTGTGTGAGAGGGAACGATGGGATTGGCCGTGACTCTATTTCTTGTGATTTGGTACACACAGTCTTTCTTCGTTTTAGAACGAACACGACACATTCAGGAGAAGTTGGAGGAGTTTATCGCTGCTCTCAACAGCAGTGACTGAATATACCTCCCTCCTCCTCTTCATAAAAAAATCAAGCAACACTCAGCTGTGATGATGCTCCATGTGAAGGCTATGTACAGCTGTCTTAATGCATTAGTTGCAGTTCATAATCTTTCCCCTTTGTTTTCCCCATTCACCTCATTTTCCCGTCTCCCTACCTCTGTCTGTAGCTTTGATGTATGCTTAGTTAAATAAAATGCAATTTGATGTTTGTTAGCCGTCATTTTTCCTCCCATTCCAAACCTGGTGGTGATTTGCTTCGAATCAGTGTTCGCGATTTTGTAAACCGAGTAGGTCTCCTGAACTGTGGATAAGCCAGGTTGCATTCACTCGTTGGCGTTGTCATCAGCTGATTGCTTGTCTGATGAAAGCGTTTCCAGAGTTCTGCCTCTTTTCTGTTTCACTGTTGAGGCAGAAGTAAAGACATTGACGGCTGGTGGAGAACCAGAAGTCGGTTGACATGTGAGTTTGTGAAGTTGGAGGATAGAGCTTTTGGTTTTCGTATCTTCATCGGAGTTCCACTGAGGCTTCCAGATAAACGTGTCGTTTTGAGGCTTGTACAGATGGGGCCCAGACCATCGATATCGGTGTTGTACAATCCCAGCTTGAATGGTTGAATTGTGGTGCTTCGGTTAATCCAAGATACCAATAAGACTAAAACGTGCGCATACGCTCCTTCCACTCCTCGCTTTCATTGGGACAACTTGGATGTCGACTGGCTACCTGAAACGCGGTCCCACATTTCCCCCTTTCATAAGTAATCCTTTAACTCTCCTCCTCGAACAGTTCATTCAAATGCTTTCATGAAGAGCAGATCACTTTATCCATTAAATTGAGAATTGGCCTGTCATGATGAACCAAGCGATACAAATTGCTTTTGTGAGGTAGAGATATGCAAAGCCATCTTGGTGCCGTGGTTTAGATCATTCAAGTACACCCTCTCTAAAGCTCTAAGCAAACAGAATTTTTAAAAACGATGTGACGTGTTCATTTATGGTCTCAAATCGGGACCAAAACTACGAAAACATGGAAACGACACGTCCACCGAAGAGTCTGCACTTACCGACAGCAGTCGAGTCAACGCCAAAACGCTTATTTCCACTTCAAATCAATACCCGCATTTGAAAGTCACGTGTCGAAGGAAGTGGAAACTTGAGGCTACCTTTTTGGCGTAGGATCCTCCAAAAATCTAGTAGCTTGTAAATAGAATAGGCCCTGCAACAGCCTTTCCCCCACACGTCACGATAAACGGAGCAGCTGTGAATGGACTGTTGGCTGGAGGTACATCAAATCGTGCTTTATTCACCCAGTGCCAGACCACGAAGGGAAATTCACCGACTGAGCGTGCAGTCAGACGGTATTTACTAAAAAAATTTTGCATCCTGAGTCGTCTAGATGTCCAAATTAACTGTAGATAAAATCCACATTAAAAATCTCCGGGCCTACTACGATGACAATACGGGAACGGAGGTGGAGGAGACTGATGCGATGCTTTACTACAAGACACAAACTTTCTATTGTAAGATCACAATTGAGATACCTACGTGTACAGCGGACAAGGACTGGTCCATAGGACTTGTACAAGCCTGCGATTTTATGTACCTGGCGAACGATTACGATGGCTTGGGCAACTCCTTGTGGGAGTTCCATCCCCTCAAAAGTGGTCTTCGGAAGGTGATCAACGACAGTGATGGGCGTCAGTATCCATTCTACAGTGTGAATCAAAGTCTCTACAATATCAAAAGGGGTGTTGTCCGAAGAACAACTGTAAATCTGCAAATTAAAGACTATTTTCATCCTTCAGTGGTTTGGGAGCTTCCATACTCTAGAGGCGTTCACTTATCAGAAATAAACCGGAAGCAAAAGTTCTTCATCTGGTTGGTAGCCATCAAGTATGGCAAAAAGGCATGTGACAAGGACGAAATACACATAATGAAGAAAATCCGGTGGGAGTATAACTTGCATATGGAAGTTGATCCGCACATGCCACTGGGGCAAAAAGTGCGGAAAATCTATGACGTACAAGACGGATCTATAATGATGTGTGACTCGAGTCGAAGTCAGAAGCTTCCGGCTGCAGCTACTTACGCACCACACTGTAATGCAGCTCAGTCCCTCATATGGTATCCCCGAGACCCCCTTCGGCATTCAAGGATCCTAGTCCCCCCCAAGCAAATCATTGTGCCCTGGGAAACCTGGGTCTCTGACATGCTTGGACCTGCGGCTCGGATACGCAGACCGGTCGATGTGATCGAAATCTCGGAATCCGTCGTCTGTGCATAGACTGTCAGCAGGAGGAGAGCTAAGTGCAATTTGATTCAATGACTGCATTTCAATCACTGATTTCCATAGGATTTCTTTTAAGTACTACTTAGACACTTATTTTTGAGGTACACATTTGAACTGCTTTCTATTATTTATTTTGAGTTTAATTCCAAGGGTTGCTTTGCACTTACCTGCATTTCTGACAAAGACAACAAAACGATTTTTCGACTTCTACATCTCCTTCTCCTCCACTAAACTGCTCCCACCCCTTGCTCCTCTTTCTTCCATGTGTCCGATTGTATCAAGCAGGAGAATGTTGCAACCTTTATACAACACTCAACCAAACCTCAAGTCTCTCGATGGCTTGGGAAGTCTCTTTTGCGTTGGTTTCGGTGACGTGAAAAACCGTAAAGCCACCACAAAGCATAAGCGATTATTTGTGCATGGTAGTGCACAACATATAGCGAGGTCGAGGTTTAAATATTTGGAGTACCATCTCACCTTCGTGAGCATCCCCGAGTCCTCTACCAAGTTTTGGTTAGTCTTTCAACCGTCTCTAGTGCGCGGAATAATCATCGATTTCCTCGAAGAAAGGGAATAGGAAGACTCAAAAACCCGGTGTTCTTAGCTTAATTCATTCATAAAAACTTTATTCTCTTAGCTAGCTTGAAGTATGAAGGAATGCATTTCACTGTGCTCAAAAATTCGGCCAGCTAATGACCACTGGAAAGTGGCTCTGCTCCGATGAAATGGGTGGGTTGAATCCATGCCGCTCAAGGCAAACTGGTTAACGTTATTAACGGAAGTGTAATCAGCAAGACCTTAAGTTAATTTACCAGCATTTATTAGCTATCTAATCGGGATTTGCTTTGCTCTAGAGCCATTGCTTCACGAGGCCCTACAAAACCCCACTGTTCAAACCTGGGTACGAAAGAAGTGAGGCTAGCGCTGCCACACAATCGACTCTTAAATAATTGCTATTTCGATTCAGTCAGCCCAAAGTCCAAATTTTATGCAGCAAGGCTACCCCTAAGCCGAAATGAATTTTGGAGCGTACTTAAAAACAGAAAGGTTTTTACAAGTGGGTTGACTTTCTTATTTATTATTGTAGAATATACAGTTGTTGAGGTAGAACGTAAGACTAAAGGTAGAAATCTGCGAAATAATATGTGGTACTTTGTTTGTTTGAACTGCCGGTTTCGGTCAGGGTCACAGAGGTGGCCGTATTGCCCTAGCTGCGTAGGCTGGCCTCTGGGCCATGCCAGCAGCTTATTTCCCTCTGTCTGTTGAATATACATATTCTACCCTGGCATTCTGCCTTCTTTTGCTTTCGAGGGAGCCTCGGGACGCTACAAATGCCTTATAAGACCTGCGGAAAATCATTGAAGTTATCCATCAAGTGGAGCATATGAGAGGTGTAGAAATGCTTAAGAACAATATTTATGAAGTATCACTAAAATCATGCACGCCTGTAATCGATGTCCTAATTAACTCTTGCATCGGGATGCTACACATCTACTGGTAGTTCATGAAGTTGACTGCATTTCAAGACCTGTGAAATTGGATGGGAAGACTGCGAGTCACGAAGGGACTTAACCGTAGCGGCCCGAGACTCCCTTGAAGGCAAAAGAAGACAAAAGACCAGGGCAGAATATGTATATTCAATGGACGGAGGGAATGGGGCTGCTAGCAAGGCCCAGAGGCCAGCCCACGCAGCTAGGGCAATATGGCAACATCAGTGATCGAGACCGGAACCGTCATTCCAAACGAAGTATTGCATAACTACGAGGGACGTTTGAAAACTTGTCAAATATTAAGAAGTAAATAACGCTAAAGGGGGGCACTCGGAACTTATGCTATACAAGACTTACGAGCGACAACGTCCACGAGAAAATCCTTTTCATTGCGTTGGGTTATGCTTCACGCGCCTCTTTACAGGCGCATGCCAGAATGTGAATGAGCAAATCAATGCCATCGCTTTGAAAAAAGATAACTATTGTTTCGGGATACAATAAGCACAATTTGTTAGCTGAACAAAGTGGAATCGATGCATTGGAAAAGTGCCATGAAATGGTGTCGAACCAGTGTAAAGACGAAAACATTTATTTCTTGATCAGAAAAACGTTTGTTCGGAATGTTGTATAATTATTGGGTTCTAAAATGCTATGAAATTGGAACTAATTAGGCTTGGAATTACGAGGGCATGAGTGAAGTTCTGCTATCAGTTTCTGAAAAAGTTCTGGCAATCAAACGAATTCAACCTTGAAATCTGTTTAATATAATCAGTGTCCTAGCTTCAGCGATACTGTACCCAGTCGGATTTGCACTCTGGTTTTACCTATCTAAGAAACTTCTGATAAATCTTATGTCAAAAGAGCGCCACCCCAGTGGAGGCATTCCACGATCAACATTCAATGTTTACATGTCTGAAGGTGATGCTTATTTCCGGAGACGTCGATTTGTCAGCGCAATCAAGGCCTATTCACTTGTTAGTCACTGCTTTAAGTCATTCTCTATAACAAGGCATTGCGACTCCGCCCTAACTGCGTTAACTGTTTGATTCGAAGATCCAAGTGTTTTATGCTTATTGCACGCCCCAGAGAAGGAATGGAAGACATCAAGACCGCCTTAGCAATTGATCCCAAATCATATAAAGTAAATTCTCATCAAAGGTTTATCTCATTCCAAAGGCTATGCTACAAATGGCAGAAATATTGTACCAATCAACAGCTTTTGAAAATGCACTAGTGTATTTTTATCGTGGAAAGAAAGCTCGACCAACTTCAAACGACTTTATTTTGGGTGTGACTAAATCAAAGGCTGCAATTAGTAATGCGGTTGGGGGTGAATCTCTTAAGACTTCTTTGCTATAGATTGTATTAATCACTTTACTCCTTGTATGTCTTAGCAAGTTGATGTCTGACTATTTGAGTGGTTAAATCGCACATTTTCATATTATCACAGATATCTCATTAAGTGCTTCCACAGGTTGCCGATAAGGTTATTTAGCTGGATAAAATTTTTTTAATTAATGTTATTGCAAATTAAGATCGTTGTGCGCATATATATGCTTGATTTTTTCGTGACTAGAGCCGAAGAAGGTGAAGTTCATTTTATCAGATGAGGCAAGGGATGGCACTAGAAATGTTAGTTTTGCTTGAATATATTTACCATTTAAAATATATGACTACTATCTACCCTGCATTTCTTATAGCCCTCTGAGGTGTTTTTAAATGAACTGCCTAATGAACTATTAAGCATTAAACGTGAACCGAAACTCTCGAATAAAGATTTCCAGCAACTCAAAAGGTTGATGGGCAAGTCGTGTGAAGCTGTTCAACACTTTCAACAGTTGTCGAACAGTGAAGGTATGCGTTGAATTTCAGTTACCTTTTAGGGCGAAGACTAAGGAGATTACAAAGGATTCCTCAATTTTGTGGTAGACATCCAAATAGTAAATGGGAATCCATTGGTTTGGTTCTAGTGTTAATTCCGTTCATCGCGCAAACTTAAAATATTATGTTTGTTAGTTGTCCATCACTTGTGGCAGTGTTTTAGTTAATGTCATTTTAAAGGTGATTTACTGTTTGCTTTTATTGGGTGGATAGATCAAATACGGTAAAAATAATTGATCAGCATAGAAATGCTACAAGCACGGGATCGTCCAGTCTGAATGTTTTCATTAGCACATACTTTATTTTATTTTGCTGATGTATTTGATTCTACGACTTTTTGACCCGTCATAATATTTTTCCTACTTTATAAGTTGGAGATTTATATAAAAGTCTTTGATTTTGTTATCTATTCCCTTAATTTGATTTGGTATCCAAAAAAGAAACTAAGCGTGTGCTCAAGTTTTACATGTATTCACAGATAATCGTGGCAAAGATTTTGAAGATGTAGTATTTTACCTACAACCTCTTTTTTATCCGACATCTTTGCATTCTAAACAGAGATACTAGTTTCAGGAGTTGAAGTACATCATTGTGAATAGTAGTATATCTGCATTACCGTACCAAAAACACTGCGGTTTAAGCCCAGTAATCTTAAACTTAAACGTTTGCGCCGTCTCTTTATGTATGAAAGCAGGAATCTGGCATAGAATTTCTACTTATATTGGTTTATGACTTTATACAGTGCTTCAAATCCCATCAGGTTACATAGGCTTCATTATTCTACTAGAAACGCAGAATAAGAACAATAAAACAGTACCAGAAGCTGTCATGTCCGCAATGCTATAGTGAGATAACTCTAAAGGATCTTGAATAGGATTTTCTCATGTGTGTTGTGTTTATAAGCATTCAAATAGCTCCTCACTATGTGATTTAGAGATGCAGTGCATATAACACATTCCTGGCCGTCTCATTCCTCATAAGGAATGGATACAATTTTAAAGCATTTTGTTATTATTCCTCTTTGCTGTTGTTGAAAGGCGCTGAAATTAGTGCAAGTAATCATAAATTTGGTATTTTTAAACGTGCAGAGAGATATGAAATGTATTTGAAGAACTCTAAGGAAATAAGCGAACTTGCTGCCGAGGCGTACAGATATTTGCGTGTGAGGTCAGAGTTCTGGCGCCAACAGGAGCCGATGTACAATCGAGTTAAGAAATGCAGAAGAAAAACAAGCAGAAATGTATCATCAAAGGATGATCTGAATGCGCTTCAGCGACTCGTACACATGCTGCAGGACATCGGTGCCGGTAACTTCCCCACCTTTATCAAATTTTGCAGGGATCGCGCGTACACTTTAAAGTAAGACCTAATTAGGTTTAGGTGTGAACACCACTGAATGTGGTTGCTCAGCCGATAAAATGCCAATTAATAAATACAATTTGGGGCAAAAATATGAGAGTCACTTCTTTACAGACCAATTTTGCTCATTCTCATTTAGTGTAGGGCAATGTGCCCCTCCTACCATGTTTCCAGGTTCAGACCTATGATTGGGGTGGTTCTTGACGTAATGAAAATATCTGATTGTAAAAAATACCAAAGACGGCAAATGAGCCTCTTTCCCACCTAGTACAACACGCAGGTGATCACAACAAAGCTTTGCAACTGTGTGCAGCTCTTCGGGAGGACATAAAGGTTTTGAATCCAGATTTTACGGCTCTAACCGAGGTTATGGCCGACCTCTACGCATTTGAGGCCGTATCAAACTTTAATTTGCAAAATTACAAGGAGGCTCGGGATGGTTTCCTTGCACAGCTGGAAATATGCAGGAATGGGAATTTGCAGCACCACATAGCGCGGTGCTTGGAGAACCTTGGTCGAGCCTATGCCAAGCTTGAAAACTACCAAGCCGCTAAAGAAGTGTAAGCGCAGCCCACTACTCGCCTTAATTCATTCATTTTGTCTTCGATGAAAAAAAAAAGGTAATTTCTTAAAGCGTAGGTGTTTTGGGGAAGAAAATGAACAACTACACTGAAACCATTAATGAAATTCAGTTCCTTCTTTGACTAGAATTTCTATCAGTTTACTAGGGAAATCATGCATCTATGCATCGTTCTCCTTATCATTCTGCCAACTTCCCAAAAACGCGTGGTTTTTTTAGCTGCCGTTTTTCGATGCGCTTTTCACAAGATTTTCTGTTTTCACTTATTCTTAGATGTAATCCCCATCGCAATGTAACAAAAGCCCTAAGTAAATATTGGTCTGTTTGGGTTTCGCTTTCCAAATGTGTGGAGCCTCAAAATCTGCAAGTATAAGTATTCGGCAAGCACGAGAGAATTATAAAGCTCATCTTTGAAATCATGTGTTTTCCACTGATTACAGGGACAATCATTGTAACCCAGTAATGTGCGCACGCAACCATCTCCGATTTTGCATTATTTGACAAGTTAGCTATCGAGCATTCTCAACCTAGGTGGACTGAAAGACTTCAATACGAGATAGCAGGTTCGGATAGGTCCTGGCTTCACTTTGAGCTTGGACTATGCAGCATGGAGCTGGGGGAATATGAAGAGGCCGTGATAAATGGTTTGGCCTGCAAGAAGAGAAGCGAACGCGAGTTCGACATGAACTGGGAACTGAAGGCCTGTGTCTTGATCGCACAGGCTCATTTGGCACTTAACAATCTCAATGAAGCACAGACCTACTTCCAAAATGCACAGTATGCCGCTTACGTATGTGTAGCATTTCAGATTTTGTGGCCCTAATTATCAAGCGTAATTGTTAGTTTTGCAAGAATTGTATCTGTGGAGGTTTGATCGTATGTAAACCAATTGTTAAGGTTTTGAACAAACAAAAATTGGAGGAGCTTTTGGTCTCCGCGCTGGAGAAAGTAGAGGCGTCAATAGAGGAGAACGAGCGTAAAGCGGCCGAGGAGGAGTATGAGGGTTTTGGTAGGTCCTCCATTCCGATATCCCCTCCCAATTTTCTTAATAAATGGGAGCACGTGGCATTTGATACGTCTTGATCTTAAAGAAATTAAGTGCTTCACCATAATAAAAGAAAAGTTATTTCCATTACAATGCAACAATTCCTTTTGAGTGAATGTGCTTTGCCCAGCTAACCAAGCCCGTCGACCCATGCTCTTCACCATTGGGCCACCGAATCGCGGTTCGTTGTGTTGCAGCCTTACTTCCCCACTCCCATGTTGAAGCACTTCTTTTTTGTTTATTTTTTTTGCGTTAGAATTTGTTATTCATTAAGGTGCAGAGCAGTTCTGCTTGAATTTTCCTTTTTTTAGGAACAAGTGATGAAGGTACGTCGATGATTAGCAGAAACTTATTTCTTACAACCATTGCTCTTGCCATTCAAATAATTTTTTCAACATCTTAAATCGGCTCTCTTTTTTGTAATAAAATCAGGAAAATTTGTAGCCATGGAATTTATTTTTTTTCAAGAGTAGAAGGCGAATGTAATATATGGCCCCATGATGTGGTACCAAAGAGGTGACAGTTGTTTTTTTGCCTGCTACCACTTTTAGATTCCGAAGGCCAGTCCGGTTAGTTAATATTTTGTAATATACATGCACCCTCAACTATCGGAAGCGGACTAATAATCACTTGTTCACGTTGTCAAATGCAACAACAAAATGTTTCATGAACGTTGGTGGCTACGTGTTTGCATAAGGTGTTGGAAAATAGGCATTTTAATTTCCGAATCACATGATTTGAAAATCAAATAAAAGCTAACTCATGCCTTCAAGAAGCGCTGATTTACATCAAGGTTGTTGATTTACATCAAGGTTGTTTCCATCACCAACCCACGTGCATTGGGTGCTGCGTGGCACCATTGCAACTGATCAAGCATTAATCTCATCAGTGAATCACACGAAGATTGTGGGCGACTCTTTTGTAACTGGCCACTCCAAATAAGCATCAAATTTGCAGCACAATTTCTAGTAGTCAAGTTGGGTGCTACACACTCGCATCAAGGACTCAATTTAATGATATGGTGCCAGCGGCAGATTATCTCACTCCTTAAAAGCTGTGAAAGAGGAGGCGGAGGTGTGCGTTGACCTCATTCCTCAGTTCTAAAACGCCAACTGCCGCTTATCCAACACTGTTTACATGACTGTCGCTGAACACACCCAAGTATCAACAATTACCCGACGTTGTCATTTAAAGCACAGAACGCTAATTTATTTGTAGAAATAAGTTTTCATGAAGTGATAGAGCTAATAAGGGAAATGAGGCGATGGCGAGACATTGGGAAAGGCCACCACAAATTTTGGGCTTCATCCACTGTGACATAAATGGCAACAACTTAGGAAGTACCGTCCTAACATTCGTGTAAACGAGTGGGAGAGTGAGGTGGATTACCTCATGCTTGTTAATGTCCCTATTGTGAAAACGTAATTATCACTAAACATCTGAATAAATTACTAGGTCCTCACTCAACAGTAGAATATCAGCCTTCTTTCCCACGTACCCATGAAAGTGATGCTCGCGAGGACATTGGTATAAAAAGTAGCTGTTTATGTAGTTTTTTCGTTATTAATTTCTTTAATGTTGATTCGTAAAATGGGCTTGTTCCCAATGGATATAAATTCCACGTGTATGTTTGTAGATGCGGAGGAAGAAGAAGAAGAGGAGGAGGAGGAGGAGGAGGAGGGGGAGGAGGACTGGGAGGATTTGTCAGGTGCGTAATTATAGATTAAAGTTGACACCTAAACAAATGTCGCCAAACCACTACTCCCAAGAGAGAGGCCCAAAAATATGCCCTGTCCAGGTCTATCGAATGGAGATTAATTGATTCGAATGAATCGAGTCCTTCCAAAGCGTCAACTTCCAGCAGCACACGCATACGATATGCCTCCTGCCAAGTTGCTACACCGAACCCCGTCGCTGATGGATCGGTGTTTCGAGCCTGGGATTTTGAGTAGCATAGTTTTAGAAGAATTATGAAGCATCTGGGCCCCGGTGGTTGATCCTGCTGGCCAGAATGTATATGAAGTTCTTTCAAGAAACTCGTTCTCAACCGATATTTTATGCTATCATATGAGATCCTGCTATTCCACTCAGGACAAATTACTATGACTATTTCATATCATTTTAGATTACATAGAGTCGTCAGGTAAGCCGAAATGTTTGCATGCGTAAATAGTAAGCTTAAATACTTCGTTGCATTTACTCACTCTTCGTAGTGTTACTATTTCTATTGAGAGTGACTTAAGGTTCCTATACTTATTTGCATTTCCAGCCTAAGAAAATGCGTCCCGTACACCAAAACTTACCGTCTTGGTTGCAAGTCCATAAAAAATCATGTCATTGAGAGTAAACACAACTCGTGTAGACCCTTCGTTGGGCCTTGTTCAACGCGAATGTTCAGTGTTAGCCGTTTGAGTAAAAAAACACTGCTTCCACTCAACTATAGTTCATAACTCCCTTACGTACAGTCATTTGTTTAGTGAGCTTGTGACGCGAGGCTGCATAATCCTTCCATAAAGCCAAACGGTTCCTTCTTGTTTTACTGCCTCTTTTAATTATTGGATTTACGACAATTTATGACACTACACAGACTTACTTGAAAAAACCCGATTACTTCGAGACCATTTCAAATACATGGAAATGGCGTAAGATGGAGGTGATTCAGCCTTGCGAAGTGAGAGAAAATGTCAATTTTGTCAGTACCTCCCATTTACGTTTTAGAGTCAATGCTACCGAGGGAGGACAGGAGCGGACAAGAACCAAATACATAACTTTCGTTGCATATTTTGCACCACAGTTGGGCTCCAAAACTACGCCTCTTTGCACTAAATTTCGTTCGTCATTATTGGAAATAAAGAACTTCCTTTTACTCCGCAACTGTTGCATATCTTTTCATGCAGCGCTGCCATTTAACGTCTCGGAGGGGAAGTTCTCAGTTTTGCATGAGGCATTAAAACGCCTGCTTGAAATAAATGCAGTGATTGAAAACCTTCTATCAATTATAAGGACCTACTAGTTCTTGCACCGTTTTAGGCATGCCTTATCAGTCAAATTGCGCAGAATCTTCTTCGGTTCCATTTGAGAAGGCATTGTGCTAGTTAGATGTCGTTTTTTTTTCTCCAAGAAGCGCAGCAATTTGCTCATAGGAGTTAGATGACAATACATTAACAGATAGGTCTCCCTCAATTTCATCGGGTACTTGAAGGTAAGTAAATATATTGCCTCACTATGTGCTGATGGGATTGTTACAATCCACTGGCCCGCTGATCCAGCATCACCTGATCGTGAACCCGGTGGTTTGCGCTCCGCTGCGATCAGATTGTGGATCCACGAGCTCATCGTGCGGAGCCAATCAGGTGCTGCCTGGGTTGCCGCCTGATTGGCTCGTTCCAGCGGCGCACTCATCTTACAGACCGCTGGCAGTGAGGAGGGCTATCGCGTAAACGCACTATTCGAAGGCCTCATTCTGCCACATAATGTGCTTCAAATCTCTTTTCACCGTAAGTGATTCACATAGCTATAGCTTTGGCCTTTTCCTACCGTTCGCTTTTCATTCTTACAATGCATTGTCCTCTTAACTATGTGATTGCATTTCACTCGTATCATGCATTCTCCCTATTAGGATAGGTTTGATGTACAACTTGGAACATAGAACCAGTTTAAGAGCACAAATTCTAATGCGTATCAGTATCCACCACACCCACAGCTATTTGAGTAGCTTCTATAATTATTTCTTCTCTCCCGCAACTTGCTGCTTCAATCATGCTCAAAATTTGCCCCACTTTATGCAAATGGAGGAGGCTAATGAGTGTCCATAACAATTTTGATGACTTTTTAGTTTGTGTAATTTTATTTCCTCTATGAATTGAATACCCCTTAATTACAGATGTGAGTGAAAGATGCTCCAGTATGTTTACTCAGTGTAGTGTATTTCTCAACGTTTGACGCCATAATACTCTGCTCCCACCACAGCAGCAACCTAGCGTGGGTGCGGGATCTTGCGACACCGCTTGCCATAACTCACACGACATTCTGACTCAATTTCGTTTTCGTTGGTCAAATCAGCCCTCCTTGGGCGTGGGCGCGTGACCTCATCACTGTTGTTAACTGTTCATTGTGTTTGCCTACATAATGTGTTAAAAACAGTTGAAGTCGAATAAGGTGATAATAGGTTTCCAATGTTTATAAAATCCTTAGAATGATGCTTTGACAATAGTGCAGTTGTTTTATACAAATCCCAAACAAATCGTGCCTTTACAGCATGTGTCAGCGCTGTGATACCATAATGATCTCGATCATGTTTCTCTACAGGTGCCAACTGAGGCGGATCGAGACCAACATGGCATATCGGCATAGCAATTATGTTTTATGTGATAAGCAGTGATGATTGTGTTTAGCTAGTCTACTTAAAGAAAGTGGTAAACATTTGGATACTTATCATGCCCATGGTGTTGGGCTGGTAACTTGATATTCCCACACTAACGCATGTCTCCGATAGGAAAGCACCAACACAGTAGACGATCGCATAACACTGGCTCCAATTACGACTCAGCGCACGGTCAATGAACCAGCACAGTGCCAAATGCCAGGCAATAGGTCCAGTTAGCTGTCTATTGGGCACTACATTCTGTTGACCGCGATCAATCCATTTACGCTTTGACAGGATCAGCATCGTATGCCATAATGTTGTTTTGCTTTCCGGCATTCAAAATGCTGCGAGTAAGTGAGTCCTCAATCTCAGAGACAATGAAAAAAACGAAATAAAATCTTATGCATCCTCATGGTTCTATGTACCTTTGGTTAAGTATGCAGTTTACGCAATTGGCAAGCGAATGCGTTTCTGTCTCTCCTTGAATTCACACGTCATTTGAAGCTGCACATCTTCACCGGGCAGTTCAATTAGTCTGGCAGATCTGCCGTAGGCAAACACAAGAGAGCTCCTGCTTAGACCGATTCTAGCTAAAGGCAAATAATATTGATGCCAGTGCATGTGTTGTTTTGATTTTGCGACCATTCAAAGGAAGGAGCAAGTAATCTTTCAAGTGCGGCAATCGAATACGTACACCTATACACCAATCCTTATAACCAAGGTGATTAGGCTACTTCAACTTCAATACCAAAGTCAAATTCATTGGAAAATTTTAATGCACGTTTGCTTGATTGTCTTCTTTCAGTGCCTTTGCCGGTGTATTTCACGGAAAAGCTCCAATAAACGGCGACTGGGCTACGGTTACCATCGCGGTTGTTTTCGTGCCATCGTGGACCAGGTACCTTACGTGCGACGCGCGCCCGGACCGACCTACGTGGCGCCCTACTGATGCAGTAAAGACAGGAGGAGCTCTTCTCCTCCTACTTTTCAACCTCCCTCTCCTCCACCCTCCTCCACTTCGAAGTCGCCTGTTGCCGCCACTACTTCCGGAGCATTTTGTCTTGTGTGGCTGTGACCTGCAATCCTGCTGTGCTATACTACATTACCGTTTTTTATACCTCTCTTTTTTTCAATTAAATTATCTTCCACGTTTACTCTCTCCCTCTCTCTCTTTTTTGTTTATTACCGACGTGGAGTCCTACGGTGAACTAATAATCCCATAGCAGTAAGTCAATTCGTATCTGGCTCAACCTTTAACGTAAATTTGATGGTGAAATATGGGTCTACGTGCAAGCCCACTTAATTGTGAATCTTATGTGACTACATGAAATCCGAATTTCGACTGATCTCTGATGTTGCTCTTATAAATGCCGACTTTCTTTCATGATGAGACGAAAATATTTTTTTGACTTTTACTGCAGATTTCATCACTTTTTATGGAACCTTCCATAAGTGTTCTACTGCAAAAGTCATTTTTATTCTTTGACTTACAAGTGCACATCCTAATAAAACTATTTCATATCGCATTTAAGGCTTTGGGGCATTAATTTTTTAAATGGTACCTTACAGAATTAATGTGCATTTTAAATCTGTTCCATTTGTACGGTTGTAGGGAAGAATGCAACCCTACTTTTACTCACCTCTACTAATTTGGTGGGCAAAACGTCAAATCGTGAATCACTCTTGCCTCGTATCTAGCAATTCTATTACAGTATCTCGATACTTCCCTTAAGACGGATAAAAATGTGATGCTTGGGGAGAATGTATATAGCCAACACACAGAAGGGCTGGACGACTGCTGACATGGTCCATAGGCCGTTCCATTTAAAGGAAGCGCACGAGCGAAGCCTTGAGTGCGAGTTTTTGTTAAAAGCGACTAATTCTTCTTACAAACTATCCTTGTAGCACCTGCGATACATTCTATGATGATAGAGACAATACCTAGTTAGGAGTTGATTTACGCGACCATCAGCATCCTTTAAGCTCAGGTTCTTGGTTTAATTTTTCATCCATTTCGGATTGTTTCACGGAAAACAGATTAGCTGTGCTTCGGGTTGACGTAGTTTGCCAGCTTCACAATTTTATTTCCGAATGCTTTTAAGCCGAAGTTTTCGCATGAGGAGCTAGTCATTAATGGCTTCAGGGGATTCCGCCTTCAACGCACTATCCTCACGCACAGCAAGTCGCCCACGCCTTCAATCAACGGTGGTGTGTTTGCTTTTCCTCTCATTCAAAGGAACGAAAAGCAATCCATACGCCAACCAAGCGGAGACCATAACTTCAACAGCTAAGTCGCCTTAGATGCTTTTGGAATCAAAAAATGCCCAAAACCAAGCACAAGGAGGCGGATTTTCTGCCCTTTTTGGGTGAATTTGGGATCGTGTCATAAAGTCTATTTTTTTAGCTTTTTTTTTAAGACTGCGTGCTTTGAATTATTTCGACAAAAAATTGCCACCCACATTCTCGCATTTTTCCAAGTCGGATTGGGATTACGCGAATTAAAATAAACTAATTTGCTTCAAGTAAGAAGTCTTAAGCTAGTCCGTGGAAGTAGTCAATGAGCATGGATATTAGGGCAATGCTTTCAGGCCACGAAGTGGGAAATTCGCAGATTTACTGCAATTTTAATAGCCCTACTTTTAATTATACTTTGACATGTGAATTCGCTTTTGATGGAAAGTTGAAATTGTTGTAACTGTTTCGTCACTTTCCACCGTAGTTAGTTTGCCTTTGCATTCAAGACAGCTACAGTGAGAGCATCCCACTCCTAATCTGGCAACATGACCTGATTTGCGATTTGGGCGCACTTGACACCATTTTGCGAAACTTTTTCTTTACAAAAGCTCCAAGCATGTTAGTGCCTGTGGACGTAAAGCAAGTCGCCACTCAGTTATTTAATTTGTATAATTCATTATAAGAGAGCTGGTCTTATATTAAGGCACAAGTGTCGCTCCAAACATTGCATAAATGTGTCATTTTACTTAAAACTAAAAAAGTTACAAAAATCAAGTTTCACCCTGGAGGCAAAGTGGACTATAACTGCAATGGTTATACAGAGAAATCGTTAATAATTCACCCATATAAACGCACACGAGCAGATGAGTGACTTTATGAGTATCGAGGGGGTAACGTCTCTTTCCCCAAGACTGTACCCCGCACCTACTGACATGAGAGACGCACCCCTCGAGCGACTACGCGGCAGGTCTCCACACCGGAGGGCACGCGTGGCTGTGGTGAGTGAGGAGAGGAAGAAAATCGCCTAGACTTCACCTTAAGCCTGTTCCAACTTGCACACACACACACACACCCGCGAGAACACATCTCCACGTAAATTATGCAATTCACTCACAAACACTAAACACTGAAATGGCAGTAGCACTGGCACACAGCCACATAGACCGTATTCTGTGCAGCGCACCTCCACTAGCCGGTGAATCACTTGCCTCCTCCTTGTGTGCACGTGGGTGCGGACGTGCGTGCCTGTGCGGATCCAAAAATGCAAATTCACCAGTCGCCCCTGAACTCCTGGTTACGTGTGCGCGGGGTCGACTGGAGCCTGCTTAAAGCCGGTCGTGACCCCTTCTAGGAGCTGTGCCATTTCAACAACCTTGGATTTAAACAGATGCATGCGAAATAGTCATCCAACTGAATGCGCTAATCCTCCTGATAACAGCTGCTCACCTCGCAGCTGGAGCAGAAATGCCGCCAAATTGGGTGAATGGCATTAGTGATTGAAATGTATCATTCTACTGGTTATTAGCACGAAAGGCTTTGTGAGGTACGTTAAATGAGTTTGCTTGGAGGATAAAATGTGTTCATGATCTTATTTTGGAGAGGATTCTTGCATGGTTTTACTTCAGTTTGCTTTACACTACTTCTTAAGTGATGCGTGATTGTCTGGAAGACCGGGTCCATAAAGTTAGAGGAGCCTGGGATGGTTACAATGGTCGTTATCAAGTGTAGTTCGGTGTAAAGCTACCAACTCGTAAGACAAATTAACTAATTATAACAATAGGTGCTTTCTGCTAGGAAGTTTATCTTCGAACGGAAAATCTACCGTAAATAGCGTCAATGATGTGGCAATAGTCTAGGACAAATTGTGAATTCCATGGTGCTTGAGATAGACTGTAGATTTTTAAAGTCACCTGAACAACTTATCCCCATAGGTTTGGACAATAAATTTTGCTTAGCAGATCATCCATCAGGCAACTTCGGCACACTTAATTACAAACGCCTCGTGTTTACGAACTTTGGAAGCTGATAGGGTTGCCACTAATGAGCTGATACATGTAATAAATGGCCAACGATGATGCTGTAAAAGCTGCCCAGTAAACATGACATTGCGGCTTTCAAGGAGTAGTACGAATCCATCAAAGGACGTTGAAGTGTTACCGCCCAAGCAGCAAGGGCAAGCGTGTAGGTCACAACCATTGAAATGGGGTCCAATGAGGTTTGAGTGGCTCTTGGCTGGTTTATAAACCCTTGCGATGACCTATGCCAGACTAATAGCTACTTGCGGTAGTAGTCGATGCGGTCTAAACGTTGGTAACATAAGTACAGGGCACTGTTCGGTCGTCTCGTGACCTCTACTATTCTACTAACTGTACTTTAGCTTAGAAAATTCGACGAAAACGATTTGCCTACACTCAACGCCTGTGTATTGTTGCTGCCATAAAGGTATTGATGCCAACAAAAGCGTCACCATTTAACACCAGAATGAAGAGGCGGGGGACTGTTCACAGGTGGTGTGCTTCAGTCAACCTGCTGGCCATTAGAGATCTTCAGAACCCCGCATGCATGCATGCATACATGCATATCCGCATTAGTTGCGCTTCTTTTATTATCCGTCTCAGACGGTTAACTTTGCGCCAGTCGTGTGCCTAGCAAACAATGGCGCCTCGAAATTTATTTGACTATTGGTTTGTAAACTAATCTTGCAGACAGCTATTCAGCACATCGGATCAGTGCAGTTTGGAAAGAGGTTTCGAAAATCTACACCACTCGCAGCCGTATGCGTACACATGCTCTCTAATGAATGTCCACTGTGGAGAAACTGAGCAGTTCAATGTGCGCATTGTAGGAAACTGTGAAATGAGCTAGCTGGGTAAATAAAGACTGAACTCTCACAATTATTTTTGATGGATCTATTCAACGTTCTGTAAGTCCTCCCAAAAGTCAACACGTTTAGAGTGTGTACTAGCACTTTCTGCAAAGATGGCGTCGTTTTTGCCACAAGCACATAAGTAGCTAAGTTCGAAAGAGTGTTTTTAATGTCCAACTTCGAGGATTGTCTTATCATTTAAAAGTTGTCAAAAATACCCTCTCATCTTTAATCTTTTGTTCTCACTTCATGGGTACTCATCAAACTCAAGCAATTACTGTGAAAGCAGTCGGTCCTTGTGGCCACCCTCAGAAATTCTGGATGCGACCCTAGCAACGTCGTTCTTGCGTATGTGTGTCTCCAATCTCCTTCATCGTCCGTCCAAAGTACCCGCATTTCTGGAGGGTGTCTAATTACCTGACCTGACATTACCTTGATTCACTATTCTGATTACCTTGGTTCACGTCTGCTGCTCAGCGCCTTCAGAGCTGTTTTCGGCCCACTGATGATTCACAGGTTCTCCCTTCATTCCTTGGTAATACTCTCATCCTTTTATAACACCTCAGTTGTTTGGCTCCTTTCCCTGACTCTCTTTTCCTTATTTCAGTGGATATAACAGTTTATTCAGTTATGCCAGGACACGCCTTATCCACAAAAGGCACCGTGCTAAAATTTCCACCATACTAGAATCATTAATGCTCTGTGCACCGGTCATGCAGCCTTAAATACGCAAATTTGATAAAATCTAGCAATTTTTGGTGAGAAGTTTCAAAAATAATCGGTCTATAGTTTAATCATAATGCTGGCTAGTTTGGCTAGCAATTCAGATTCTGTTCTTTATAAGTTTCATGAAGTTTTAATATGGGGTACATTTGTCACCTAATCCGAAGCTGTTCCGTATCCTTAAAAATCTTCATTTACTTTTCTTTTAAGTGGCTACCTTATAGTGTGTTAGTTGGTAAGGGAGACCTGTTGCATTAAGACTGCAGGCTGTAATGTGGGAGCCTTCTCGTCAGCATCTATGCAATATGCATGAGTCCAAGTGCTGTTTTAGTCCGCAGCGAATTGCATGAGCAAATACGAGATGGGTGCATTTGAAGCGTGAATCAAGTGCCTCACCCACTAGGTGGCAAGCCGTCGACCTCACAAGGTGGAGTAAGTCTCATGTCACTAAGCTGGGTGCTGACGTTTAACCCCAAGCTAAGCACAAGTGTATACGAAGTGGCTGTCAGGCTGAAGTTGTTCCCACATGACAGCACTTTTTCTCTGAGATGGAACCTCTGAATGCTCTTCCCACCTGCCTACTTACAGTAGCCTATGCATCAAACTTTCATGTGAAATGCTGAAGCACGGCTAATTTCATTAGAAAACAAGTCTACTTTTGGTTGTCACTGTGCTCTTTTACCTGATTAACCAAGAGTAGGTTTCATCAATCGCTCACATATTGGATTTTACGCTTCAATATTCTGCGAATAACAAATAATAATGCCTTAAATTTTTGTAAGTTGATATGACTGCTCGAATAGTGTTGTGAGGTTTGAAGTCAGTTGTACTGGCAGGACTCGAAGTGATACTATTTTAAGTTTCTAGGCCCATCAAAAAAGTACTACCGCCTAGCCACTCAAAGTAAAGTGAAGGAGGTTCTTACCCACTCGCTCTGTATGCACGTCAATGTTTTAAACCAGGGAAGTGGACCGTTCCACATCAGGTTTGATGGAGCAGTTTGTGGTACGGGACTTTATTCAACCTTCCTTCAATCTAGCACATTGTTCAGTGTTGACACAATCACCACATTGGTACATCTACATCCACAGTTGCGGTATACTTTGCAACTTCTGTAACATGACTTAACATGGAATCAGCATTCGAATGTACGATTGTCACTTCAAAGTGGCACATTTTAATTCCTTCGCTGAAATTTCCCATTCCACGCCTACCATGCTTGGAGGAAATGCATGCTCTATACTGTAATACTTTGTGTAGTTCTTTGATTCGAGCAGCAAAGCGAATAATGAGTGCGCTTTAAAGCTGGTAAGATGAGTCGCCACATTTAGTCTATGTTAGAATTTCACCGTCCACGATTTGAAATTATGCCGACAGCAATTGATGCTGTGTAACCCTGCTCAAACAAACTGGTTTATTTTTATGCGTGTTCTGCGCCCGACTTTTCCCGCCCTCAGTGCTGCTGCGTCGATGCACAAACCTTCAGTGTCAGTGCTTCCGGTTCACGACTGTCACCCATCCGACCTTCGACGCACCCATTCAGTCGATGACATGGTAGGGGAGACTTATCAAAATCCGGTTTAAGTATTGTCCAGCGACATTGAAAAAGCATTCACTTTTCGTCTGCTTACCAATGCAAAGCTGCTTTTTGTAAGCCTTCGGTTCACCAGACGCACCTCAATGATGTGGCGAGAGCACAGGCATCTTTTGAATTCCTTTGACGTATTAATTGGGATGTCTGGTTTGTTTTACGGCCCCAAGATTAATAGTTGCACCAAGAGCTGTCAGTCTTGTTAATGCAATGTTTTTTTTCTTGATACCATCGTAATCTGAACGTGGATTGAGCTTAGCTGAGTGCCCTGGGCCCTAATTAAATTCCTCAACGGTGTGCAGATAAAGCGACTTCAAAGTACCATTTTTTTCACCGCAGCTTTGATCAAGTGCCGGTTTTGGAAACTCAAAAACCGCTACCACGATGGTAACGCCAACTCTCCCATTTTCAATCACGGTGTTAGGTATGGCATGAAGCCCCATATTTAATACAATTGAAACATTAACAGTCAGTTCAATGACTTTACTTTCGATTGCGGCTCTTTGGACTCATCAACAAAAAACTTTGCGTTTCAGGTTTAGCAAACTGCAAAATAAGTTGCTAGGCAAATTCTCACTTTCGAATTGCTCGCGCCCAATGCGTTGAGGAGGTCAACACCGCCAAAGCGACTGCTGCCTGTTAATAAAAGCCGGGTACTGGTTTGATGATTTGATCGAGAGCCACCGTTGCTGTGCCCATGTGGGTACATTATTGTGATTTTGACATTCCAATCATCGTTTTTTCGTCGTCGTGCATAAATTGAAATCAGCTTTGTTTTTATGTGTTAGAATTCAAATCCGGAGAGCGTCTACAACGGAGTAGCCATGAGAGAGTCTAATGAGGCCTAATGTATCCTCCATGCAGGTTCTGTACAGACTTTTTAAAAAAAAGTTGAAACTCGAACACTGCCGTTTCTACAATCCTCTCTTAACTATCAGCATTATCTGATGTTGGCTTAATTTTTGGAGCGCACGTCTGTGATAAAAGAGTAAAATACTGCCATGTCTACTTAATTGTTTCTTATGAGAGCTTCTGATAAACTATCAACAACTGGTCCTTAGAAGACGCGGCACGTGCTCAGCAATAACACCTCACATTGTGAGGCAAGTAATTGCTGCCTGATAAAATCTTGAACCCGACGGCTATTCTCTCACTCTCAGAGTTCCATAATGGAATGCATTTCATTGACCTCCAGTCCTGGAGCGGAGTTGATGAGCGCCCTCAGTCTATACCGGTTCAACATCATGTGTCAGTATTTTGTAACACTAATTCAATAAGCATGAGTTGAGATTTTTCTAACACTTGCTTCATTCGTCATGGTTATGGGAGCAGGGGCTTTTTCACAGCAAACGTGTTGAAGCATGATGATCAACTGATGTGTAATCTGCCTCTAGGGCCTGATTGCACAGCACAAGTGTGTGCAACTTTCGTTGTAAAATGCTTGTGAGCGTCTTAGACATGGGGTCTTTTCTCCCCTAAATCCCCTCGGTCATTGAGCTACAATGACTAAAAATTGCGCTTCCACTTCATTGGAAGGTACCATCAGTTCAGTGACCAAGTGTTCACTGGGAGGCTTTTCCACGATAGGGGTCTGTGGCTCTTGTAGGCATCCCGAACTTGGACAGAAAAGCATGCCGATTTTGATACGAAAGGTAAAACCGCAGACCATTTGAGATGAAGGATAGATTTTGGGGAACACTATCAAAATACCTTTGGTTTCACCATTCTGAGCACGTTCAACCCTTTGTATGGCGCGACTGAGTAGAAGTATGAGACTTTTTTTAAATAGTGCATTTAAAAAGAAGGTGGAGTAAATCAACAGGTCAATGTCAACGCGATCGCAGTTGTCTACAAATGCAGCGGGGTCACGTGACATGGGTGGGCGTAGGGGTCGGGTGGAGAATGGGAGGGGAGATTAGTGGGGAGCCAAAAACGTGGGGCCTGGCGCCCGTCGCATGAGGGGAACCTGATCACGTATTGCTCCAAGGCAACCCCTCTTGTATCTCCTGCGCGGTCGCTTTTTTAGCCTTTGAGAGGCAGCTGGATGCCCAAAGCACATTCTAAATAGCGTCTGAAATGGCAAAAACATTTAATACCCAGTGGTAATCCGGTGCTCACGTTGCGACGCAAACGGTAGTGCTGGGATTTGGGTAGCCAATGTGCACAGAACCCTTGCCCCGCTTTCTTGTTTTCACATGAATTTCTTAAGAATTTATCAGAGATACAGCTATTTTATCATATTCTTGTATGAATTCTCAAAATCGTAAGTTTATTGAATTATGCAACATTAGTCTTCTGTATGCAAGCATTAGTAAGTAACTTGGAGTAATGATAGTCTGAACGAGTTTGTATTGTATTGTCGTTGAGATTTCTTCCAACTGGGTGTTTGACACCCCTTGACTTATCCATTTTTGGCTTTTCAAACAAGAGCTACTCTGCTATTCGAGGCATTTGACTCCGTGGATATCAGGCCTAAGCCCGCGTGTTTGAAATTGTGACTCCAGTGTTAGAATGGCACGTGACGTGCCTAGTTAGCGCAATCACAAGCTCAGTGGGTTGTTCCTGATCTGTTCAGACGTGATCACCCTTTTAATGCGCAAGTACCGCTCCCGAAGAGTTATGAACTTTAGCTACACAATGGATTGGAAGCTTTCATATAAGATTTCTATTCTTTAAATTAAATTATGTGGCATTAAATCGTCAAATCCTTGTATACTTTCTTTAGGATAGAAAAAATACTTTCATGGGCGTAATTAACGTTAAGCCTATGAGTGGAGATTTTTCATAACGTCATTCGCGTAATTTTAACCCAGTATTCATCTTGACAACTTGTTTCACTTGCAGCCAATCACGAGAAAGCATCTTGCTACTTATGAGGTTACATGAGTAGCGTGTGCGCCAAGGTGTCAAAACCATAAACAGCAAAATTGCTAAGAATTGTAGATGTAGGCGTGATTAAAGGAGAAAGGTAAAACATATGTGTTAAATACCAACATTGATTAAATGATTACCCAGTTTATGAATCTTGTCGAGGTTTATTCTAGCTTTCAAACCATTCTAGCAATATTTGGAAATCATTGTCGGGCAGTCATATATAAATGTAAAAAGCAAGTCGCCTCCAAACATCAAGATGGCGTTCGAACTTAATCGCTAGAACTAATTCTTTTGGTTCAAAAGGGGAACTGGAAGCATCGAGTCCTGCAAAGATTTTGGATGTTTTTTTGGTTCGTACCTGTGTTTAATTGCATGAATACTGTAGTCTCTGGGGTAATATTATGCAGTAAGTGTACTAAAAGGTGCCCAAAAGGACTCGACGATGCACCTATGGTGTTGCAATGCAACTTCGGTCGAACAGGCCATGGTACACTTAGTCGGTATATTGAGGCGCGTTCCGAGTTATCTGCAGGACTTGAGTGTTTTGTTCTTCTTTGGATGCCTAATTGAGACCCCAACAGTGTCTTAATGTATATTAGGCGATGACATTAGAATTCAATTAATGTGAACGGAAAGTGATCGTCGCCCGGCCAACGTAGCCCGCTGAGTTCACCTTAAGGTGGACACTGAGGTTACTTGATTCATGCATTTACAAGGTTTAATAATTTTTTAAATTGTGACCACCTAGACTTCGTGATGTGCACGCGTAGCAGACCATTTCAAATGAGTAAAGGTGTGACAGCATAAGGCTTTTGTGGCAACTTCTGGTCCGAGTTCCATGTTGGCGACACCTGGAGTTGTGCTAGGGCGTATTTTGTGCCTTTCGTTCGGATTAAATCCTGGCCAGGAAATGAGTAAAGTAGGCTAATTGTTTCGCCTCTCAGGCCTAAGGTATTCCTTTAAAAATGTTGGGAATTATTAATTAAGCTTTAATCCTCCGCCAATTTCGAAACGCATTCACTGAATGAAACTGTATAACATAGGTGTGTCTATTGTATTAGGGAAGAAAACTTCAGTCATTTACGCATATTCTACTGTTTTTTGCTTGATCTAGACATTAAAAAGTGGAAATAGCAGGCGCAATTAGGCATTGAATGTGTACGCACAAGGTCTGGAGCGGAGACAAGTTCCGTTTTAGGTAACACATTTTAATGGTGATCCAGTCTATGAAAGTGGTTTAACTAAGTTGCGTTGATGTAATGGTTTGAAGCCTCATTTAACTTCGCAATCTCATCAGTCTTCGTGGGTTAACTTCTCCTTGATGGAGCCTATAGGGATGCCTTCTTTTACACCGGTTTGACTTATTACGCCTGAAGAATAGGCTACTGGTGCTCTCGGCTGAACCCTGTTTAGATCAAAGCACAATAGTTCCAAGTGTTCTTTTCATTAGAGTTTGGACAGATATATAGATGACCAGGAAAATAAACTGCGATGCAAATAAGTCTTGAAAGGTAATAAAGAACCTACATTCATCAAGCGAAAGGGAAAGAGATGAGCACCTACCAAAGCGACCTCATTCAGGCACATTTTGGATGATAAAGTGGCAAAACCATGCACATTTTTTAAGTGCGGCCATGGCAGTGGATGTCAGCACCCATGCACGCGCCAGTTAGTTGTCTGGGTCACTGCATGCGCGCACATGTGAGCAATTGTTCTCAGGTGCCATAGCTGCTGCAGGTCACTGGCTGATTCCTCTCTCAGAGTACTGCTTTGGAAGTTTTTGAAGAGGACTTGCCCGGTTCACCTATGTCACATAAATTTGGCACTTTAGATTGCATTCAGGTGGCCATGTTTTGTTTCCTCAAATGCTTAAGGAAAGGCGCTTGGTGCTGCGATATTCTGAACAATTAGAAACAAAGTGTTGGCAAATGCACAATTCGGTACTAAGCGGCTTCATCCTGAATTAATTCAGCTGGCTCCTTTTTAGTACAAAAAACTCGACTCGCTGATTAGCAGTTGTAAGTGTTCATTTGCTACTTTCTTGTTGAAAATTGGGCTCCAGGTCCGTCTACGAGTCTCAGTGCTAAAAACAACGGCATTCTACTTATGATTTCTGAGTAGCTGCAAATGCACTTATGAATGCTGAAAAGCTAGCAAAGCAACACAAAGGCCCTTTTACTTCTCACGATGAAATGGCTGTCTTCTTAGTAAGTGTATTGAATCATAAGACACGTGTGTCAAGTGTGAGTGGGTAGAATTCTTAGAGAAAAACTGAGGGGTTGCCTTTCTCGATTTTATATTACTTGCCAATGTATGCCAAGGCGATAGTCTTCTGCCACATTCAGAGATTTTATTCCGGTTCAAACGTAATCACGCAACAGTTTCCTTTGGATTAGATGGATATTTTTCATTTGTTCAAAAAATTTTAAGCATTTCTTGAAGTTAATAATAGGAATTTTTAATAGCATTGCTGAATTTCGTCAAAGGAAAGGTGCTAATTGAGAGTAACCTTACGTCTGAATTACCTAAAGATGACTCTGTTCGGATCATAGAATTCGCATAGCTTCAAAAGTTAGCTCCTCAAATGGGTGTCACTTCATTCTCCGTGTTCGGAGCTTTTATGACACTTACTTATAAATTCAAGTTAATATTACTTTGCTTGGATTACAGAATATCCATTTATTGTTTACAAATGTCCCATTCTCACACAGGCAGTTATCATCCCATGGTAGTCCTGTGGAGGCACATCAATCGTAGTTGCATCTAGAGGGTGATTGCAAACCACGTCCATCACCAACGGTTAGGCTGCCCCTCAGTCAATCACTCGGTGTACGTGTGCATGAATGGAGGCTATAACTTAGATTTGGGACTTGAGTTAATGGCATGGTGAAACAGTAAGTAAAGGTTTGCCATCTTCCACCCGTCTAGTGGCTGCCGACGCAGCCCTGGGAAGGGGCGTGTGCATTGCCTGGAGGTCACGCTGTACGACAATGTGTCCTCCCAGCTGCTCATAAAGTGTGTAGGGCTCCTCCTGTCTCTCTCTCTTTGCATCAATATTAAAGGCATGAAATCAACGCAAATGGGAACTGACACCAGATTCTTTAGTTCTATAAACACAACTAAGTAAAATTATCTCCCTGGCCATAGGAAACGATAGTCAGTGTCGAGGCGAGAACACCTCAATTCTATATGTGAACGAAGTTAGCATTTTAATCCAGAGCAAATGTAAGACTTTTGATGGCAATATTCATACAATGCGTTCATCATACCAAAGTGGAGCCATCATGTCAGTTTTTCCAAATGGTTGTTATGAGAACGCTCGCTTCCGGTACCCGGTAGCCCTCTGGTACTGTCAAAGCCCTAATTTTGGAGAATTGTTCAGCTTCAATTTGATTGTCGAATCTCAAGTGCTGTGAAATTTTAAGACCGACATCTTATAAATGTGAAAAGATAGGGTTTACCCACCCAGGCTTAGATAAAGTTAGTGAATGGAAATCGTCACAGGCAATAGTAATGCACCTAGCCACGAGTCCAACAAATTTGATGGCTTGAAAGTAAATAGGCATTGAAGTTCTCTTAAAAATGAGCATAATATCCTTCTCTTCTCGGTTTCGCATTTTATTGCTGTAATTGCAGTGATGGAGAATGCATTAAAGGCTGGATTTCAAATAAGCATTGCATTTTCCACCATTTGGGTGGATTAGGTGTAACGATTGTGCAAGAGAGACCGACGGCATTGTTTGACGTTTGCGCCTACTGCTCTGAATTAGTGAAATCACGACTCATGGCAGCATCGAAGCCCTCCACGCTGGAAGTGGTGTAGTGTTTTCGTAATTTTAATGAGACAGCCAATCGAATCCTTCGGTGCTTGCGTGCATGTGACCCAATATTGCGCAATTCCACTAAATTCAGCAAAACTTGAGAGACCGTAGCACAAATTCGAAAATTACTTGAATAAATACTAAATGCGTGGATTAGATCGCGTCTTATGAACCTGGTACTGCCTTCTTGAACCACTGCAGTGCCTCAATAAGTTGCGTCCCATAACAGCGCAGAACAGCGGCTTTACTTTTTCAAATAAAAGGTTAAAATTGCATAGCTGTTACGTGAAGACAGTTTTAAGAATAAATCTCGCTCCTCCTTCAGAAAGGCGTACTAAACTGAACAAGCACGGTAACCTTCATGCTGATGTCCAAGGAAAAAATCACTCTAGGTGTATTGTGGATGCAGTGCCAACCGGTTAGCTTAGTCAACGATTGCGCAACAGAGTAGTCCATATTATATTCCCGTCCTTGCTACACCTGAGGATTGCGCTATTTACAGCACCCTCGAGTACACCCGTCGAGGCAAAGAGGGAGCGACTGATGCGCGTTCACCCCGAGTTGGCGCTACGAACGCTGCGAAAGTGGTGGTTGGGGGCCATCTCATGCATCTTCATCATTTCACTTAGCAGTAGACCTAAATGCAATAAGGACGGCTAATTCACGTTGTGATCAATCCGCTTGGACTGCAGAGATGAGTGGTACCAGATTCCAGATAAAATGCTTTTCAGAGGAAAGTACTTGAGCATTTCCGATGACTTAGAGTCACACCTACACAATTACGACATCATATTCCTTCGTGCAAAATGTAACTGATAAGAACCAACACTGGTTAAGCCACGGTAAACGTAATGACAAGGGAACCCGCAAAATCGACAACGGTCCCCTTAGACCTTTAAACATAATTATACTATTAAAGAATCGCCAAATACAGAGCACAATGAGAATTCGGGGGAGTGATGGAAAGTACATCGACCACAGTGATTGCAAAACTGAACAAATGTGTCCAAGAATTGGGTCAACAGCGAAAAAGTACTTTAGGCTAGAAGGGACAGAAAGTAGCTGAAAATGTTCGCGATTACCGCAGCCACAAGTACAATGTAAAAACCTGGTAGACTTGACAAGGGCCTTACCCATCACACTAAATAGAGGAAACAATGGACGTGCTAATCGTGTGAAGGTATATTCAAGCAAAACCACAAAGGTGCAAAACACAAGGTAAAATGAAAGTCTGCCGGAGATGGGTGCATGTAGTAGGGAAAAAAGACGACAAACTGATTTATCGACTCTTCTCCGCTAAGGCTTTCGCCATCCAATCGAGACCCTCATAGAGACCAGTTCCTGTAGTAGCGCAAGTTGCTTGAATAAACCACTGGCGATTCTTGAGCGAATTCAGGCCAAGCTTCTGGGTCATCTCACTGGCCGGACAGGCGTTAGGAAGGTCCTGTATAAGGCATGTTGGTTAATATTAAACTAGAAGCTAACCTGTTTATTGGCGAACACAAGCAGAACGGCATCACGGAGCTCGTCTTCGCTGAGCATCCGGTTAAGTTCATTTCGTGCTTCAACTAATCGTTCCCGATCATTACTGTCGACGACAAAAATAAGCCCTTGAGTGTTTTGGAAGTAATGACGCCAGAGAGGCCGAATTTTGTCTTGACCACCAACATCCCATACGGTGAAGTTCACGTTTTTGTATTCCACTGTTTCAACATTGAATCCGATGGTGGGGATAGTAGTAACGATTTCACCTAGCTTCAACTTATAGAGAATAGTGGTCTTCCCGGCCGCATCGAGTCCAACCATGAGAATACGCATTTCCTTTTTGCCGAAGAGGCGATCAAACAACCGAGTGAAAAGAGCTCCCATTCTCTAAAACATATTTCAATGCAACTTCTAAAGCAGATGACAAATGAGCAAACTGCGCCATTCAATATCGTGAACTCAGGTATCTTAAAGCACAGAGCCACTATATTGCACCAAGTAGAGCCGATATCAGTAGTGGTAAAAAAAGCTTCAAAAACTCAGTCCGTACACAAGCTCAAACGACTTTTCCATACACTATATCACACTGCACTATGAGAGCAACCCATCTGTTAGAAACTAAATACGGGCCCCCAAACACTCATCTTCAACCTTAAAAACTAACTACTTTAAGAGAAACGGCATCATACGCTTACTTAAAGAGACCTTTGATAGGTACGACACCACAAGAGGAAACGATACGCCGTGTCAACGACGTTAGACAAAAGCGCTAAGTGAAGTGAGAGCAATTTAAACAAGGGCCACCAAAAAATATACTATTTTACATTTACATGTCTGCCTAACATAAGTAACTTATTTAAAGTTCCAGTTGATAATTATAATAGCAAGGTTCTGTGCTTTGATTTACGTTTGCACTAGAAAATTGTATCCCCGGTCTGCCCTTAACACATGGGTCGTTAGGTATGCTAAACCCCCTAGTCTTCTCTGAAATAAGAGCAACCCAACTCATTGTGCAGGGGGACATATTAGTAGTAATGAGGGAAGCTAGAAGACTACTGGAGTGTTCCTAATCCCAATGGAGGCAAGTGGAATAGTCTACGTTTTTTACGGCATGTACCGCCTTTTACTAAATGGGGAAAGTACGGCTCCTAAGGGGGAGAATAGGAATGGAGTTTTACTTAACGCCAAGGAAATCAACCGTTCCCTCAAGCACGAGATTCAAATTATGTGCCTGTAATTCGCCCAAAAGGTGCTTTTAAAGAAACAAAGTGCATTACTTTGTCTGTTTGTACTATCCGTTCTTGCTCAGGGTCAGAGGGGCGGCCATCTTGCCCTAGCTGCGTAGACTGGCGACTGGGCCGTGCCAGCGGCTTTTTTATCTCTGCGCGTTGAATATATATACATATACGACCCCAGTATTCTGCCTTCTTTTGCCTTAAGGGAGCCTCGGGACGCTACAGTCAGCTTCGCAAATTTTTTCAAATCTTGCCTTTAATTAATTAGCCTTGTCACCAGACCGGTGCTCTTGCACGCTGTCATTGCTTGGTCTTTGGGGATTCGAAATCAGTGCATTTCCTCTTCTCCAAAACGGGTCAAAACGAAGACAAAACTCCGGGCGCATTAAAGTGTTCGAGATGCTTCAGTGAAAGTAGGACCAGATACCCTCTTACAAGCAAGGGAATTGGGTGATTGGCGTTGCTGGTTCGCAAGTTCGACCATGGGAAATAAAAAACGCTTAAAATTAATTAAATTTACGCCCCGTCTAACCATGTGTTTGACTGAACGAGCACTTGAGGCTTCGGAGTTCATCTCTCTGCCATGCGGCATAGCCTTTTAGCGCAAAAAACCCCAACCTTCAGGTTTATCCACAAGTTAGAATATCATTACATATTTTCTCAGAACCCCTGGGTGATAATGAGCCCAACTCGCAATGGGCATCACAGTGGAATGGCTAGGATGCACACCATTTAACAGCTCTCTATCTACGCTAGCACATTTAAGAAGAGCGCCGCCTTCCCCAATCATTTGCAGCGCCCGGATTACGATCTGCAAGTAGCTCTACTAAAACGCAATGATAAAGGGATTCTCGCCCCACCTTTCGCCCGCTGATTCTGTCTGAGTCCGGATGGCTTTTTGGCATCGGTACAGCTAACGTTTTTGCAGACTTCAACCACAGTCCGCAATCTTATCCCGTTTGGCGACCCTAAATTATGCTCGTATATGATCGCAAAAACGTCACTTAAATGGGCTTCCACACAGTCCTACAATGAAGTGTCGAGAGCAACTTTAAGTTATTGCAGTACCTCTTACATTGAAGTCAAAACTTTTACAGCCGTATGAATGTGGGTAATGAGTAGGTCGGGTGCAAAAGGCAAGGACCCGTTGAGTTGCAGTGTCTGCAGGCTCTTTGCGAGATTTGTCATCACCTGCCTGACGCCTTCACGGTGAAGCTGTAGCCAGCACGCAGGGGGACGCCAGCGGTGCTGCTGTCCCTTGTCGTCGTCGTTGGTGGAGGCCGCAGCCAGACGCTTTGTGTAGGCCAGAAGGTAGGCAAGGCAGTCTGTCTCCGGGGACACTAACCAGTCAATCAGGCAGTAGCGATCAAAGCCAATTAATTCGAGGAGGCTCGTGAAGAGTTCGTGCGCGGATGGCACCCTCAGTTTATCTACCCAGCTATTTGAATTTAAAGGGGACAGACGCATTAAACGATTGACTCCTTTTGCAAAACCAAGCTACTAAGCTATTCCTGCATAGAATTTGACCTGTTAAAATCACATTGACGCTTTTATCGGGCAGTGCCCAATGCGTTACAGTGGCATTTTCACTGGGATGGCAGCGTTACAAAATATCAACAGTCATCAATACAACTCTCCACAAATGAAATGCAGAAACTGAAGAGTTAGCGGAATTTTACCAGAGCAGAAAACGCACCCGTTCTTTATAGCGGTATTTTCAATCAACAGAAGAGTGAGGAGCATTCGGATAAGCAATACGTCATCAGACTGAAATGCGGCCATGAGATCATTGGCTGAGATGGCCAGATGATTCATAATGCTTGAATGATAGCCTGTGGGTTCCAAAAAAATTACTGATTTTTGAGATTAACAAGCTGACTTGAGTCAAAAATGAATTAAAGCTCTAGAAAGACTGGCTCACCATGAGCAAACAGCAAACGCGCCATCGTGTATAGCAGAAGTCGGTAGCACCGAATGTTGAAATCAAACAGAGTTTCTTCACAACCGTGTGAGGTCCAGCGGGTCAAATCCATGCCGCTCACAAGAGAAAGAAGTTCCGCACGCATGCGATCGTTAAGAAAGCAAGAAGCCTGTGGCTTGAGTGCGAACGACCAATTATTGTAAAACGCTATTTCAACCGTCTTTTGAAGAAGTCTGATCAGGCTATAGGCAAGATTGGAAGGTAGTTCTAAGGATTATTGGATGTTAAACCGCCTTATAGCCTTTTATTAATAAATATATGGCAGAAAATTCCAGCAAGTCTTACTTGTATCAATAGTGTGAATGAGGAGTAAGCATGTTTCCTAAAGGAATTAACTATTTTCAATACCTACATTGAGCAGATGAGAAAGTGATGGGCTCGAATCCTCCCTGTCCAAGACTAGAGCTTTGAGACCTCTTTTCCAACACTTAAGGATGTCCTGTATTTTAAAGGCACCGTGAGATGAATTAGACACCTACAAAGCAAAACAAAAACCTTCACATGAATGGAGCCAACTTCTCAGCACTTGTATCATTGCCCTCTGTAATGAAGAATGATGTCTACGACTATGAACCTGTATCTCACCTTATAAATAAGTAACTAAATATGTCGTTGATTTTAATAAAACTTGACTCCTATGAGGAAACGTAGAGTACATACGTTTTGGTGAATTCTTATACGGAGTAAATTTGAAACGATTATTTGAATCCACCTAAACCATTACGATTTCCTAGTAGAATCAAATTTGTTGTGGAATGGGACAATACACCTTAGATAATTAATAATCAAACTACAGCAAGGAAATCAAAGGGGTACTTGCCCAATTTTTTATTAAGCTTTCAAGCCCAAAGCGCATAAGTTCCCAACGAGAGTTAAAATTCTCCAAAAAAGACTTTGTGGGAAGTGAATCTGTCAGCAGGGCGAGAAGAATAGAAGAGTCGCAGCGCTCGACCCTCTCTAGCATTTTCTCGGTAGCCATTTTCTATAATTAAAATGACACCACTAGGACCGTCCAAGAATAGCTTTGAATAAATGAATGGACGATTCGTCATTGTAGCACAAAATCAAGTTGTGTTAAACCTAAATGGGATTTGCCTCAAAACAGTCATGAAACTACTACTATGGGCACTTCCATCTAGTCCATAAAGTTGCTACGTGTAAAAGTGCGAAACTCAAGGAAACCGCAGGATTCTAAATGCTTCATAAAGTCACGAACCTCGTAAGATGAGAGAGTCAAAACTGTACGAAGGAACCGTTGTGCAAGAACGGAAAGCGGAGGGCTGGACGACTGCATCGCCCAGGAAATAACCGTATCAACGCAGAGTTCTGGGATTTCGGGTAATTCCTTAGCATTAAAGTACTGCGTTGCGCACATGGACGTTTTCAAGCGTTCCGACACAAACAGTTCTGCATCATTCATCATCTCCACGAAACTATCCGAAGCGAAATGAAAAGTACATTCAGTTATCTTAATAACCAACTCCGTCACAGACTTTCCCTCAAGACTTTTAAAGACTGAACTGTATAATTTTAAAGGCCCGACGCCTATATAAATAATTAAGGGCCATTAATCATGGAGAACATAGATACTACAGTAAAATTTCACTGCTGTCATTGTTTGCGAAGACTGATGCGTAAAAGTAACAACAAATTCAAATGCCCAAAAAAGCAACTTATTGTTGTGAATAACCTAGTCTTCACTCAGTCAAACTAACTGAATAAGTAAACCTCTTTCAACTGGCCGCCCACAGAGCTATAAGATAACATGGATATAAAGATATTCGCTAGAACAGACTAAGGGTTTCGGATGAGAGGTGCCTCACTTTCCACTACAGTGTAGTCGTACAGTACTACACAAGATTTATTAGTTCGGGTTTGCCAAAATAGTGCCTCCCATTCGAGCTAAAAGTGTCAAACTGGAGTTTATCGACCTAATAATGTCTTTCAATGTGAACAAATTCGACCAAAGGGTTAACTCATCAGCCTTTGGAAAAGCTCACCTGTTTACAGCACACTTAAAGTTTAAGCAGAGATTGATATTATGCTTAACTTTCCATACTTTGACAAACTTAAAAAATATGGATGATTAATGTCATTCAGATTTTTGAGATAAGAAAAAGCAACCAAATTAACCACATATATGTTGGGTGTTGCACTAGCATCGCAATTGAAATCAAACCCAGAAATTCTTTTGCAGGTAATAAGCAAATAAGTCAAATTACTTTTTAAAGCAAAGCTTGCCATTTAACTGAATTAACTTCCTTGGAAAGCAAAGTGAGTCACAATTTTATGGCCCGATGATGTTTCGCTGCTGTATGACCCACACAAGTGTAAATTTTCTTGTAGAACTAAAATATGTAGTACATTTGGGGTTAATTTCGGGTGGATCTGCTTTTAAGAGGTTATAGTGGCATCCCATTAAGTGTTGGCCACTATCCCTTACAATTGCAGATTCAATGTGCGCTAACCATTGATGTGTAGCGCTCATGTCCAGTGGGTTTCTTCTTATCCTTCTCTGCTGCTTATTGAACTACATTTCTGCCCTTTTAGCTAAGGTACATGCCGTCACCTAGCTTGTAGTAACTATGGGTAGAAGTTTCTGCACCCCCTATAGTCTACACATTTTTAAGGGACGGTTGACGGCGTTCATGCCTATTTTCGTTATGGTCGTACACTAGAGCTTGTAAATGTGCAGTCCGTTATAAGTGTCGCAAGTAGATCTTGAAATGGCAAGCTTTTCCCAACGAACAGACCCGATTAGAAGATGTCTTGGTCTACCAACGCTAAAATGCTGATTGGGTGAAAGGACCACACCCCCAGTACCAATAATTCATTTCACACCTCCGTTCCATCTATCGATGATTGCTTACGGCTTGCTAGAACCTTTTTCAGGGCTCTGACAGTATCCTTAGAGGCTCAAACCTTGCTCCATGTGTTTAGATTGAAGGTACTGTCATCCCCCACACTGTCTGATCTGAGTGGACAAGTCCCATAAAAGAGGTGGGTTGTGGAATTGCTTATACGATTGTGAGATGTTCATCGCTATTCTCCTATTAGTTTTGCGCCGTTTATATCTCCGCTATTATTAATAAATGGGAATTGCTGTAAGATTCAAAGTCCAAAAGCGCACTTTGTCTGTTTAACTTGTGACGTTATTCTCTTGTTGTGTTTACAATTTCGGACGTCTAAGTAGCAAATTAAGGTTTCGTTTACTTGATCTTCTGGAACAACTAAGCTGCTAATTGACCGTACTCACTGAATCCACTGAGAAAGGATATAATGCTCCACTAACTCCTAATTCAAAGTTCACGATGATGGATTGACTTCAATTCGTAAACACTCACCACCCCATCGTCGCCTCTGATCGATTTCCGGTTGAAAAACACTAGAGTGCTTGCTTCCTTTTGACGTGACTAAGATTGATGTTGGATTTGGCTCCCTGTTCGAACCGTATTAAACCACTAGTATCACCTACCTACCAGAAGCGTAGGCTCACATGACAAAGTTACCCTGTCTCTGTCTTAACATTACACAACAATCAGCAGTTATGTCAGCGGGCTGCGCATTAGCCGAGTCTCCACCACAGTGGCACATAATCGAATTATTGCTTGGCACACACGCCTTCACAAATACATGCTAGCAGTGGTTGCCTACTGTGTTAAGAACCAAGCTTGTGGTAAAGGCCTTGCTCGTAAGCAAATCTTCTTAGAAGACGAAAATCTTCACTCGATACTTTAACGTTCGTGATCTATCGTGGCTTCCTCCCAATTGAACTTGAAAACCCTGGTCCTCTGTTACCAAAACATTTACGCTATTCACTACCTTTCAAGATTCCCTAGTTTCTTACTTTAGCTGGTACAGGTGTGCAAGGAGAGTAATTGGGACAAAAATGATAGTTATCCAACTCATATGCTAAAATTGATAGGATTGTCGATCAGAATCATTATTGTCATTAATGCCCAAACCTCTACAAGAACATTTATTCATAAGTGCTGAAGAGCAGTGTGCGGATAAGACTTACGTTAAGAGTTTAAGAAGTAGTTGAAATTAAATACACGATTGTTGCTGTGACGTGTTGCAGTCTCGACCTCGCTAGCCAATGTATTAATTGCATATTTAGCCACGTTTGCAACTCCTCAACCAATGAGCTTTCAAAATTTCAAGGTCTTTTAGAGTGATTGGATAGTATTACGTTAGAATGATTGGTTCGCTACATAGCGTGGACATGACCTATTTAAGCGTGAATCAGGAGCCGAGACCTCAGTTCGTGCGCGCTCGTGTTGGTCATGAAGCCCCAAGTTGGAATCAACGGTTTTGGTCGTATCGGCCGTCTTGTGTTGCGCGCTGCCGTCGCCTCCAACACTGTTGATGTTGTTGCCGTCAATGATCCCTTCATTGATTTGGAATACATGGTCTATATGTTTAAGTATGATTCCACCCATGGCCGATTCAAAGGTGTTGTCAAGATGGAAGGCGACAAATTGGTTATTGACAGCCACAAGATCACCGTCTTCCAAGAGATGAACGCCAGTGCCATCCCATGGTCTAAGGCTGGCGCTGAATACATCGTTGAGTCCACTGGCATCAATACCACCATCGAGAAGGCCTCAGTAAGATTTATGTTTTCGTTCTTACGCCTTCACCCATTAGGCTCACTTCCAGGGCGGTGCCAAGAAGGTCGTCATCTCGGCTCCCTCTGCTGATGCTCCCATGTTCGTAGTCGGTGTGAACCATGAGAAGTACGATCCCTCTATGAAAGTCGTGTCCAACGCCTCTTGCACCACCAACTGTCTGGCTCCGCTTGCCAAGGTCATCAACGATAATTTCGGCATTGCTGAAGGTCTCATGACTACTGTACACTCCTACACTGCCACCCAGAAGGTTGTTGATGGTCCCTCCAAGAAGGCCTGGCGTGATGGGCGCACCGCCGCTCAGAACATCATCCCTGCCTCCACTGGTGCCGCCAAGGCCGTTGGTAAGGTCATTCCCGAGCTCAACGGCAAGCTTACCGGCATGGCTTTCCGTGTGCCCACTCCCAACGTCTCCGTTGTCGACTTGACCTGCAAATTGGCCAAGCCAGCCACCTACGAGCAGATTAAGGCTGCTGTCAAGGCTGCCTCTGAGTCGCCTTCCATGAAGGGTATTCTCGAATACACCGAGGATCAGGTTGTCAGCACCGACTTCCTCTCCACCACGTGCTCCTCTACATTTGATGCTCGTGCTGGTATTGCCCTCAACGATACTTTTGTTAAGCTCATTGCTTGGTAAGCCTGGAGACAGTCCTGTCTCAATGACAGTCTTACTGGGTTGGTACCTTAATAAATCCTACTTTTTCCCTTTCTAGGTACGACAATGAGTGTGGCTATAGTTGGCGTGTTGTCGACCTGATTAACCATATGTTCAAGAAGGATCATCATTAAGGCTTCCGCTGGAGAGGGTGAAGCAACTCCTAACTGCTAGTTGTTTGCCGCAATACAATCCATGTCAAGTAATAACAACTTGACGCGAATCACCCACTACCATAGCAATAAAGTTAAAAATTTTACTTGTTTTTTTGTGGTCTTCGTGTGAGGCTTGGTTAACTGGCAGTTCACCCTGCCTACCCCAATCTCTTGTCGGGCCTGGATGCCGGTCGGTGAGACCATCGGATAACTGGCTTAGAGCCTTGAGTACTTAGTCGGGGTGCCAATTTCCGCTTTACGAGGGAGGGGTTTGGCGGTTGTCGCCGGAACGCATGGATGGGGTTAAGTTGGACGGCTGTGCACGGGGTTTCTGCTGTTTTCAGCTTCGTATGCCGCGGAGGTAGCGGTGTCGGTGTACGTGGACTGTTGTGGCAGCCGACGTCGCTTCACGAATCGTCGTGGTGTTTTGTTTATGTTGCTTGATGCTTACAATCTGCCTGCAGTCGTCTCGTGCCGACGTGACTGGACGCCGTGGTCACGTACGTGCCGTGTTTTAACAAGCTACTTGTGCTTGGCGTGCAGTACACCAGCTCCTTGCCTCTGTACAAACTTCCCGTTTGGAGATAAAGGAAGCCGTGCAGTTCATATTTACACTAGGCCAAGGTCGCCAGGTGGGAAGCCTATGGTTGCATGCCTATGTGGGGAATCAGGGCGGGGCCCATACGTGTATTGGAAGGATGTGACTGTAGTCACCGACGCTAGAGGAATCGACATTGGGATTGAGTGGGAGTTTGGCAGGGTGCTCGGATTTTGTAAAAATATGAAGATCGCTATAAAAAAAGACCAGTTTGTTGGGTCGATGTCAAGGTAGGTGCTGGTGTTTGTATACATCTCTCCTTTTAGTTTTAGACAACAGCCACGTTTGATGAGGATGCTCTTTTTTAGTCGGTGATGCGCTTATTTAAAATGCTAATGCAGACCACTCACATGAAATGTCACCTCACAACAATCATACTGGGGAGGTGCTTATTTCCACAAGTAGAGTCAGTGAATACCAATGAGGTGTGGTTTGCATGCAGCGCCTTTTTTTTTCTTGAAGATGGGGATTGCAATTGAAGAAGAATTGGCTATATCACATTCATTTGCTAATCTGCGACCAGAAGAAAGTCCCCCAAAGATTACTTAGTGCTTACAACTGTATCGCCAGGTGAGACAGCTTTGCATGAATGTATTTGACAAGAATTGAGGGGAGACGAATGGCCGGAACGTGGCTGGAGGGGAAATCTACAATCTTTGAAAAATAGTTTTTCCCTAAAGTTCCGTTTATAAATCTTATTCCCCAGACATTCTGGAATGTTCGCCAGACCACATTATCGTTAAGTTCTCTATTTTGTCTGCCATGCCATGAAGGTGCACTGTATTTGTGCAGATGATCACGCAGAGGTCGAGGTCATTCATAATGCCATAACAATGAGGAACAGCGACCATTAGAGAGTCTAAGTCTGGTCAAAATCTAAAAAATGGCACTTGAGTAAACGTTAGCATTTTACAATCTTTGTGTCTTTCTTTGCTGTAAGTTATGACACTTTTTTGGGGAGATAATAAACACTTTCTCAGTTTTATGGCGCCACTGTGGAATCTGTTTATGCTGTGAAACACTTCCTGGCTTTCCAATGAACCTTTCAATCAGGTTGTCAGCATCTCAACGGAAGCTGACGATCGATGCAATCATCCCAATAAATTGTTTACAAACTTATTTTTCCATTTTAATGAATGAATTTTTCGTCAAAAATTTAAATGGGATCCGGTAGTGTCACCTTAGTCTGCCATGCCCTCTCGAGTAGCCCTTAATTGAATTGCCTTTTAAAAACCCTAGCAAAAGTGGCTTCGTGTTTTTTGTTCTCGTATTATACACACCTTTGTAATGCAGTTGGTTGGACTTGCAAGCCACAGCCAAGGGTGTTTTCACTTCATGCAACCTCAGAGTTCTGCCTCTTGACGTCAACAGCAGTACGCAACTGCTCCAATGTGCGTGTGTGGGTCGTGGAGTTTCTTTTGGCCCTCTCGAAACAGAGACCACGGCAGCACCCAACTGCACACATGAAATGTAAAGTGTAGATGAACCGTAGGGAATATGAATGGGACAAAGGAGATACTACTGCCTTCTTACTGCTACCCTACCAACTGTAAATATTATCATTGTTCATGTTGACATACATCACAGTGGAACATGAGAAATGCAAGTTACGATACCGTTGTCGATGCTTGGCCATTCCAATAGTCGGTGCAAAAAGGCAACTCCTACGACGCCTTCGTGTTGAAAAGGTTGTTACAACAACTTAAAGAACCTTTTCTCCCAAGATAACATGTTGGGCATAGGGGCTAAAGCGATTACTAAACCACTAAACCAGTCGGGCAGTTTCATTGTATGCAGTAGAAAGCAGAATCTCAGGCATTATGGCAATGAGTTAGAATGGCATTGCTCTGGGCCTATTCAATTAAACTTCTGATGTGCGGTCTTTGAAGTATTGTTTTTTTTATTGGAACGCATTGAAGGATTCATTTAATTTAGTGAAACAGGTTCGGATTTGAGCAGCATTGAAGAACTTTAAAAACAAATATGTTGGTGCATTTGGCCTTGCAAGTGACAGGCGTACCCTCGAATGCGTACAACTTTCATGCAACATCATTGATTCCGACCTAGTGTAGCCGTAACCGAGGTATCTGCTTGATGTCAATCAGCATCCAACACAGACCTGAACCGGCAGGTTTTCTGCCTGTGGAGGTCTCGTTGGAACATGTGAAACAAAGGTGAAAGTAATGGATGGGGATGGACTGGCTTTCAAAAAGCTTTATCCTAAAAGCAGAGAAAATTCATGAATTGCACGGGAAAGGCGAATGCTAATAAATGGTTATAATGATAAATTAGGTGAAAAACACGCCACACGTAGACAAACTACACTCCGGGTTTAAATGCTTCCAGAACCTAATCAATGTCGTGGTACGGTTGAGTCACTGTTGGCGGTAGGTCAACGAGGCTGGTTGCAGGCGACTGGGCAAACAATTGCCAAGGTCTGATGACGCAGCCCAAGGGTTGCCTCCGCGTTAAATTCCTGAGGTTCAGCTTCAGTCTATCTCTGAATTCGAGTACCTAAGGTGGATACGGCAACAATTAAGAAAAACACTTGACATGTCGCCCGGACAGTGTGACGCATATCTAAGCTAGTTTGTGAATAAGGTTATCAACTACGGTGCGTTCTCATCCTTTGCGTGAGGTCAAGCAGGGCAGCGAGTTTTCTCGGTCTAATTCATCAGGCTTTTCTCCATCTCGCGATAAGTAAATAATGCCTAAATCAACAGCCATGGCTTTCTGACTACTCATGAGTGAAATAATGAAGGAGAAGAATATCAATATCATGAACTTGCCTACAATTCAGTTTCTGCTTTTATAAATGGTTTGGAATCAATCTCCAGAACCCAAAACCCACACCCAGCTCCACTAATTTTACCTCGTTCTAACCCTGGTCACGTCCACAAGCCCATCTAACAGCTCCGGGCAAACCGCCGCCTGCGCTGGCTGGTGCGCGCGCAGGCGACGGCCGATCGATAAGCACAAGCTCCGGGCCGCACGCCTCCTCCGCACACGACGCACGCGTGCACTCACACACCAGCGTGTAGCCAATGGTCTCGCAATTTAGGGCCATTGCAGCGTAGGTCGGCTCGGGAGAATTTTAAGCCCTGCGCGTCCGACTGACTACACCACCTTTAGGCCGTGGATGAGGTGACTGTCCGCCACTGCCTCGACCACTGAGGTTAGAGCATTTTGTCACTCTCGAGCAGAGTGTAACGCCGTCAATTCGATTGATATCATAACGAGCTAGTGGAGCTACCTTTTTATTTTAAGTCGACAAAGCTATGGCATTCCCAGTGGTTGACAATCTTTGAGCTGGATGTACTTTAAGTGTGTTCCGTGTTTTGTTTTGTAATTACTTGAATAGGAAGGGGCTCTCTCCCAAGTCTTGTCTTCATGTCAAATACTTCTCATCAAGGGGATTTGTGGTGCATACATTACGCCGGAGTAGTGTTTCGCGACGAAACCCACTTGTTGAAAACGGTTTCTACTTGGTAGGAATACAATGAACATCTAGGGAGTCGACTTCTCACATCGGTTGCTTTTCGCTACGACTTAGTCACTTGTACACACTCCTGGTACTGTGAGTCATTCTGGCTTGTTGTTCTCGTCGGCAATGCGCGAAGTGATGCAGTTGACGTGTTGATAGTCGATGGCCAGCCCTGCTTGATGAATGGATGGCCACATCCTCAGCAACCATTTTAGCCCTCTGCCACTCTTTCGCTTAACCTTTGCATGTTCCAGTTGTTAGCATAATACTACTTTTCCACGAATATATGGTCGGCATTAATTTTAATGCTGACTCGGAGAGGATTGTAAACGGCAAAGAATGTCATGGTACAAGGCTATTGTGAAGCATTTTTTCCTGTAGATTTCACAACATAAATTTAATCTACTTTTCACAGAGGAACCAACGTTTCTCCCGCGTTTATAGTTGTGCATTACTCCAAGTCAAGGGCCTTCGTGCTACTTTGCCCCCAAGGCGGATAATCATGACGCGTTTCAAGGCCACCCTATCAGTTTCTACCTCAGAAAACTATTTAAAAAATGTGCAGTGTGTAACACGAGGTTGATTTTTTACAAAGAATTTGAACAATGGTTACAAAATGAGTGTCATAGGCGAACAGGTTATGCAACTTGCAAACAAGCACGCTCGAGTACCTCAAGCGGTAGCTTTGAGGCACTTTGCTATGGTAGTTGAGTCTAAGCCAAAAAGACAAAGGGGCTCTTAACATTAAGGGGCTTATGATTTGGCGTGCTTCACCAGTATGCCGGGCAGCTTAATGTATTCACGCTGTTGAATTGCTTAAAACTGCACTTACTACAGCAATCGAAAGTAGACATTAAAGTACTGGTAAAATTTTTTAGTTGATTTGAAAAAAGTTAAAAGATTGTGTTAAAACCCATTGTCCTTTAGTGATGCCTCCGGGCAATGCGAAGGTGTTGGGGAATTTGGACTTCCCTGCATCAGAGCTGGTTCATTGGCTTTACACTGCGCATGGAAGACTAAGTGGGCATATGGAGGCATTTTTGTCCAGAAGTGGAGACATGAAGCCATTATTTGCACTTCGGTGATCCCCATGGCTAATGTGGATTCTATTTGGCTTTTGGAAGAAAGGTGGACGTGTTATTTGTTCCCTCAATACAACCATTTTCCCACAATCATTCTAGGCTACTATGTGACAGACGCCTCCAAATCGTTCATTTCTGGTGTCACCTTAGTCAATTGCCTGCTTGCAGCACACGAGGTCGGAGTAATTGCCAAACTTCTGTAGCTCCTATAATGAGTTTTCGTGCATTCAGCTACCAGGAGTATACATCGCTCTCTTTTGAAGTTAAGACAATCATAATCAAATGGAAAAATAGGGAAATTTGCCGTTTTAGATTAAGTTCATTTGCCATTTTCGACCGAAAGACGACCTTTCACAATCTTACAAAATAAATAGAAAGTCACAGAAAACCGGAACCACGGAGAACAAAGACTCCACAGAGTTAAAGATACGACGAAACATTACTAATCTTAGCGGTAACACTAAAGCATTTTATCTCGTGTATAAACTTTCGGATTCCTAGCTGATGTTGTCAAATGCATATGAGCGAGCACCAAATCTGCTTGGTGACCCAGATAGCCGCAATCACTGCGCGTCCAAATAAAAAAAATAGGAAATTCTGAAACCCCAGCAGTAATGTTTGTTGGACTTCACTTATAATAGGATTTGTTGCATAAAAATTTTCTACTTATATGCCCGTTAGTAAAAAGTAATTATTGGATTCGATACCATTTTGCAATTATATTCCATTTAACCGAGGAAGTACCCTAGCCGCATCTTTAGAAATTACCATCTGCGCCTAGTTTTCCTGATGGATCTTGGCTGAGAATGTCTGCTGCTCTCGCTCGGTTTCTCAAGGCTCCGCTTGATTGCTCATCACCGAAATTTTTGGAGAGTCGTGCTCCTCTGCTTAGGCCTTCCCGATTGGCTCATGTCCAGCAGAGGTGCACTCCAAACATTGCTGATGACTCCTCAAAGGCCGGTCACTATAAGCGCGCGCAACTAAAACACTGAGACGAACTCAGAGGCAGAATCATTCCTCGGCACTCTACGCCATGGCTATTGGGTGTGAACGCGATCCATAAAGACCCACTCTGAAGCCCCGGTCTGCCACTTCCCTGGTGGCCTAAATCGAGCACCAGATAGCTTGAGCATGGAACCCCAACTTGTAACAGCGGTAAATCAGTTTAAAACAGTACGAAGAACGCCTTTTTATAATGGCGCCTAAATCCGAGTGAACGCCTGTCTACTTCTAGGTTATGAAAGTACTTCAAGTACCCCATAGGACCATTGACCTTGGTCAATTTACCCCTGGTCACACAACGCTAGCACCTATGAGGCCAAATAAATCAACTCTACAAATAATCTGACACAACAGCAAAATCTAGTCGGTGGCAAACTTAAGACCGCAAGCTAATCAAACCAAAGCCAGAAGGGCGAACTACTAATTCTCATATCAAAACCTGAGGCCCTGGCGAGATGTTATTTTAAGCACTATTTATTCGATTCGAGAAACTTCGAGCATCCGTTTTAGTGGTCTATTATTTGAGATGCGTCAAAAGCGAAACACCAGATGAAAACTGATAACTAAGAGCAAGGACTGAAAATGATAAATTACATCATTTACATATTACTAAAAGGGCACAGGTATGGACTTAATTTGGTCAAGAAAAGGATTTTGACCGTCATTATAAGTATTCGACAGGGGAAGGGGGCCAACATATGTCATATTTCCTTCCTCCATCAAAATCTTCGTAGCGGGACATTTGGCGGCGCGGATTAGGTTTGCCTATTCACAGAACAAGGAAGGCGGAATTTTCACCGTCGAAGACGTTGCTGCTACTGCTGTTGTTAAGGCTGGCATTACATTCATCCTGACGAGCACGCATGTACTGACGCTTCGCGGCCTTCAGACGCTCCCTAGCCTGAGATCTCGCTAAATCAGCGGCCTCCTTATTCTGACGAGACTTCACCGCTGCCGGCGAGGCAGCTGCCTTCAGTTGACGTCGCTTCGCTTTTGAGGGCTAAAAGAGATAACTATTCCGTCATCTAACTTACGCCACTGCGTAAACAGGTAAATTTCACTAAGTAGACCATATCAAAGCTCTTTCCGTCAAAATGACCTCAAAAATAAGAGGGAGGTAAAGAACGTTGGATGCATACAGTTTGAAGAGAGCTGTTTTGGTCGTTGGGAATCGAAGGCTCGGAAGCAGTCTGCCAGTCGTTCCGTCGAAGTCGATCACATTCGGCGATCATGGAGCGCACATCGTCTACCTGGAGCATCACCATCGCCCAGAAACCCTCAAGGTCACTGGGGAGGGTGACAAAATCCCCTGCAGAGTCAGCGACCCGCGCCGCCTCAATGCTGTCCATGCAGAGACCGCGGAACTGTACGAACTTTTGTGAGAGCAACAAATTCACCTTCCCCACTGTGGTGCGCAGATGACCAGATACTGGTGACAGAGAAAGCACCAAACTAAACAAATAGACTATTATCAGATGTGCATGCTATTAAATTAAAGTAAAAGAGATTACAGCAAGTTTTTTTGCCATCTTTTTTAGACACCGATAAATGCAATTGATAAAAGTTAGCCAGAAAGCACAGTAAAATGCAAAATGTACGATACAGTAGATGCTTTTAGTGCTTTTAAATGACGATAACAAGATCGTGTAGAACAAACCCTCATCGGAAAATTCGTGTTCACAAAGGTCGCGTTCGATTTTTTCGACACGGTCCCTGAGCTCCTGCGCAGTGGTTTCCGCCACCCGAAGGAAGTAGTGACCGTCTTTCGCCTCATCACGTTGCTCCTTCATGGGTACCACTGACGCCACCATCTCCTCCTCATTCTTTTCGGGGACGTGTCCGTTGACAAGGGCTAATGAAGAAGCCGCTTCTTCTAAACCCGTTATCGGTGCAACTGGCTCTTCTTCCTGGCTAGTACCTGTGGTATTCATCGAAGGCACCTCTTCCACCTTTGGCAGAGGGACGTCTAAACCACAGGTCTCCTCTCCGGGCACTAAACGACGTCCTGATATCGGCGAAGGAAAAGTTAATTAATCAATGTTTGCATAAAAACTAGCCCCCAAAAGACAAGCCTTAAAACGAAATGGTCAGGGGAGAGGAACGCACCAGAGAAGGGTTTGGAGGGAGAAGCAAGAGGACCGCCGGCGGAGTCGTTGTGCGAGAGAGACTGCCGACCCGCTGTGTTGGCGGTGGAGCCGGCAACAGAGGGTGGGGCGTTGTGACTTCGTGGCGAGGCTTGAGCGACAGCAAGCATAATGAGCGAGGAGCGGTTCCAATGCTCGTGGTGTGAGTGATGGCTGCGGTTGAGATCCTGGGATTGATCACCCTCACCACCCGTAGTTATCGAAGTCGCGTTTGAACAATTCTGTGAGTAGATGGAGACCAGATAATTAAACCTTCGAAATATCCCAATCACATAACAAATAATAAGCGCAACTAGAACGATCATTTGCGAAGAAAATTTCGTATATGGCAAAAACACTCAGACGCAAAGGCGCCTCTAGGTTGAGAGGAAATCTTTATTGACCATCCGCCAATCCGTGAACAGAGCTCCAAATGGCCTTGATAAGAAGGATGGTCAAAAAAAACGGTGACATTTGCTCTGACTCAGGAACGCATAAACAAGCTACCAAAGGACCACGCTCCAAGTTACGGACAGAATTTGAGCATGAAATCTACAAAAGAACCACGATTAATTCTAAGCATAGAAGATAGGGGAAAAAAGTGTGATCGTCGAAAATTGAAGTGCTGTGCACACAAAGGTAAGTGGCTTCAGAAGGAAGCTTTAACAGCCGCCTGCTGATACGAAAAGTAGTACAAGCAACAGTGACGGGAAGAAAACACCAACTACGATAAAACCTAACAATGGCAAAAATTGAAGTGCTAGTGGGCGATGAGAACATCAAAAAGTGTGGTATGACTCAAGTAAATCAGAGTCGCAACCGAAATTAAACTCCACATTTTAGTGAAAAATAAAAGGACAAGAGGCAGTGGAGGACATCGAGAAAAGGTTGGGCTTGAGAATTGCATACACCTGAACCAAAAACGGCGATGGAACTGGTAAATTCACACAAAGCTTTGATAAAAGCCAGCGAAAGCCGGCGGATGAAGACGTCCTCTATTAACTCAGTGGGTGACTTTGCTGTTCAAGGTCAGTGAAACGACTAATCCGCCACGTATTGGCACCTGCCCACCGACTCCCACATGGAATGAATCCACGACTCAATAACGAAACATGAGTATTTTGGCACCTCCACCTCTTAACCGCTGGAGGAAGTAACAATACTAGACATGATAGTGAGGGGAAGAACAGACTGTCGTATGGAGTAGGAGACGGAATGGCAGGTCTATGAATATCTAATGAACTTTGGTCTTCCTGTAGAGGCAAAGAAGTTGGTAAAAGTATAACTGCGACCACTAAGTCAGGCGAGGGTAGTTGTGAAGGGTGGACGCTTTGTAGGCTACAAATTATTTAAACCTATTATTGTGGTTGTGCAAACAAGTGAATGCATCACGAGGTGGCGCAGCATTAGAAATGTCATCAACGTCGCTTGAATAATGCATGCGTAGGCGTTGCCCTGTAGCAAAGATGGGTTAACGGCTATGCATCATAAGACACTGAGAAAGGAAGTAGATGGTGGGGATTGCTGTGGTTACTCCAAGATCAGGTTGCAAAAGCAACAAATCACGATTTATCGAATCACAGCGTGTTGAGGCCGAATAGAACAAATTGCCACTTGCATATACGCAGGAGTTAGAAATAAACGGAGACGAAGTCGCGAGACGCGCAATAAGTGGATGACGAGTGAAAAAATAGTGACCATCTTCACGTGCGTACACACTGAGCTACTAATGTAACCAGTCGATACACCAGCGTCTTGTGCAGAATTCGGTTCTGAGGTCAGAGGTCGCAGCGTAGGTGAATTGGGTGCACACGAATACACCAAGGTCCAACGAACATGGGAAGATCACAAGCCGGTCGATGTATGAGAGAGAAGTGACCATAAGTATTAATTTCAAAGTGATGAGAAACTTTAAAAAGCGAGTTTATTTTGAAAAACATAAGAATGATGCTGATTGAAAAATGCAAAGTGAGGCAAACTCCATTTCAAAATCACAACTGCTTTAAATTACAGCGGCAGTTTGAGGTGTGCATATCTGAAAAGTATTTACAGTTAGAGAAATTAAGGTGATTTGGTTTGGAAAACCACAAAAAATAGTTTTTTTAGGCAAAACGTGCCAAAATTAAATTGTGACCTGGTAAGAGAACAGGATTGTCCTAAAATTTTCACAGGTTTAAAGACCGGTCCATAAACGGTGACAAAACTAGCAATTTAGGCGTGAAACAGAAGCTAATCATGTTCGGTGAAAGAACAAACAACCCTTCCCAAAGGTTAAGTGATTAACTTTTCGACTTCTCAGATTCAATAAAAGGCCACCTGCACGTTGGATTTGTAAAGTAATGCAAATTATGAAGCGCTAAACAGTCAGAACTTGCAAAATACACTCATCCCTCAAATCAGCCATCCCAAAGATTCACCAAAGTATGATATATTCAACTGAATTATTACCTCAAAGACTGGAAGTCTAATTTAAAGATTTGAAGTGGAAGCATGAATAAAGGCAAAGCGGAGATGAAATGGATGAGAGGTGCACCTACACGTTTCACACGAATAGCGACCCCGGATGAGTTGCTCGGGCGCTCAGTGGCGGCGACGGGAGAAGCACCGGAAGCTTGAACTGTGGAAGAAGCCTAGGCGAAGAGAAAATGGACACAGAAAAATTTGATCGCACAAACACCAGTGATCAATGACGGGCTAGTGAGGTCGGACTGCGTACTACCCTTGCCCTTGGCGTGGTAATGACCCAAGAGACGATTGGTTAAGAGATACCAATCAAACTGCCACGTCGTGCAAATATTGCCAAACCGTCGGGGTGGAGGAAAGACGCGTGGCCTCAGAATTTCACCAATCATCTCTAGGCGTTCGTATTACTTATGGCGCCCATCCTCGCCAACCTCAACGCCTCCCTTGGGTTGGTGGCGAGTGATGGTGGAAAAAACAATGACTGGAAGAACATAGGAGTCTTCGGTCGTGAAAACCAACGCCAGTTTGTTTAGCAGTCCAGAGAGCTAGTTTGCGGGTGTTACCCAGTTTTACTTCACACGCAAAATCATTCACCCGGTCGGCAGGTTATTTTGCACACGCATTATATTTCATGGATTATGGCCAAGAAAACGGCCATTTAGGAGTAGCAGGTGCAGTGCAGATTTATGAGGAAATTGTGATGTTAAACATTTGCGGGTCTGATGAAAAAAAAGCGCTAAGCAAAGAAGGAAAGCCAAAAGTATTAGGAAAAATAACGTTTTCCAAAAAATTTCGGGATTAATTCTGTGATTTTGGGAGAATGATTTATCACAAAAAGATTCTTGCAGTAAAACCACAAACTTCCAAGTGCTCGAATTGATAAAGGAAACCTATGAAATATCAGAAGGGCTAGTAGAATATTCGCTACAAGTAGGACTAAAATGGGCATGACATTTCGAGGCAAGTCCACAAAACAGTTTCTTCTAGAAGCTCAAATTTTTCCCCCAATACTTACACCCTTAATTATTCATTACTGTGCTGCGAAATGAGTGATCGGGATGTGAACGCTCCGAAATGCAAGCCAAACCGTTGATGAGAAACATCTTACATAGAGCAAAGGCTACGAGACAGCCATGGTTTCATACGCACATTCATACAGACGCAATTGAAAGCTTGGTAGAAAAAACAATGTTCGAATACCAGTGATAACAGAAATGAACAGTACCTCGGGATCCTGACCATCGTGGAGATCCAAGCGGTAGGGTCGTTGAACATTGGTGCAAGGGTATGATGTGGGAGAGATAGACTTGTGGCGCTGGGGTGTCACGTTGGCCTCCAGAAAGGCGGAAGAGGAGGCCTGCTCCGTGGTGGCCGTTTTGTCGCGCTCAAGAGCCTGCACCGAGCCCCACTTGCGATTGCATCCAGTGTAACCGAAGGCTGCCAAGGACACATTGAGATAGCGTGGAGGTGGCCCTGAAGGAAGGCACACCAAAGTACCATATGCTCACTTTTCTAGCACACACATGCATGCATGTATGCATGGATAGTCTAAATATTAGGCGGAGATTTAACTATCTGCTAAACCCGTAGATGCGGTAAAAAAGACCTTTTAACAGTTTATTTGTTTTAAACGAAAATTCACCTTGAACAACGCCTTGCTGACAAGCTTCATTTGTTATTGGGTTCAATGCAAGCTCTATCAGGTCTGCGACCCACACAATTGACCTCGATGCAGCAATATTTCAACAAGACTGTGGTTAGTTCATAAAAATAATGTACACAATCACTGTGTTTTGATAGGGGAAAAGTCAAAATCCAACGTTAAAGCTAAATTCTCGCGATGCAATGCACTTCTGAATGCTTTAAGCAGACCTTGTAGTTCAATATTGATGCAAAATAGAAAAACAGTGGGTGAATTGTGAAATAACCAGCTTCACATGGATGCTGAAATTGGACGGGGAAGACAAGCAGAAAGTGGCAGCGCAGACAACTGTTTAGATGAATTTCAAAACTTAGTCGTGAATCTTGCCATCTTCGCAGTTTAACGGAAATTTGATAGCCCTCTCCCCCACAACGCTGATTCATCTTTCCGGAATCGTCCAAGCAGCCTATAATTTAACTTGCTATTTATGGCCGGGGAACACTATAACGAACTGATTGATACTGCTATTGAGGCACATCTTGATGGCGCTACCGTCCCTGCAGTACAGCTAGGGTACGTTTATTAGGTTTACATACACCCGGGCGAGGAATTAACAGGAAATGGCATTGGACACGAACACAATCACAGAGGTACGCACACCCACGGACGTTGGCATGTGACGCAATAAAGCGCACACGCAAATGACTCATAAAACACACAGATCGCAAACCAAGAATTGAGAAGGAAAAAGGGCATTAATTTGACTACAACCAAACACTTCAATGGACAATTTTGCCTCTCTACACGTTTCCCAAAATACACCAAAAGAGCTGAAGTTCTTTACCAGCGAGCACGTGAGGCGCATAATAAGAGACAGTTTAATTACTGCTTATCAATGTTTTATGTGAATTTATACAAAGGTTATGGTGGTGAAAGGAAATCACCATTACCACAGAGATAGGCAAAAAAGTACATATGACGTAGGGGAATAAAAAGCTCAAGCCCAGTTCGAAAAAGACAGGGATTAGCAATAAAAAAGATCTGTTTCCAGTAGAAACAGACTTATCGTTGGCTTCAAGGACAAAGAGTAGCGAGAATAGTGACCCTGCCAGACGCGCACGCCAATACCCACGCATGGACGAGGGTTAACGACGGGACATTCAGCGAAGCACATTTATTTACAATCTAACTAAAAATACAGAAATCGCCCATTTCATAAACAATGTACCCACCAAGATGTGCGGGCAAAGGACCGGCCCAAATTATGTGACCGCATCAAGCCGCCATCGTTAGGAGGGGATACTTCATTATTAGGACAATGGAGAAGAATTGAAGGTGTCGCGGATAGTACGTGTTTCCAGAGGATAGGAAAGAGGCACATAAGTGGCACCTACTTCCGTGTAACGCTTTCAGATAAGGCAGGAAATGCAATTAATGTGGGAAATGAGTCATTTGTAAATGTCACTGCCAAATCCACACAGTGAATATACGAACGGCAAAGCATACTAGATGTGCCAGATGTAAAGTGGTGATAAAGTTTTTATGCCACTAAAAGGTGAACGGCAATAAATTATGCAAGGCTTTTCTTGCTACACACTTCAGGAATAAACAAAGCAAACAGAAAAAAAGTGGGAAAAAGCATCAGAACGCGACCACTTTGCATAACAGTGGCAGCTAGACAGTCCCGTGAAATCACATAACAGGCCAGACCAGTAGTGAGTCACATTATAAGGTGAAGCAACGCCTAGTTCGCATAACGCAATGTGACGGTACGCCTGAAATTGTGACTACATAGCACCACCACTGTGCTGCTACAAATTCAGTTATATGTCACTGTCAACATGTGATCGCAAAGCAAAACTATGCTAGGTGTTCAGGAAACACCAAAGCGTATCGGCGTAACTATTGCAAAAGAAGCATTCAAGAGACCCTACAAATGTAAAATGAAGGATCTGTCGAGTCCTTACTACTGAATAACACTTCTAATAAAATCAAGAATAGTAGGGCCTCTCCAATAGAGGCGGCTCTAGCTAGAGGCCATGAGTAGTCTATGCATCACTGACTTCAGATCCCAGTTTAAGAAGGTACTCCCTCAATTTAGTCACAAAGTAGATCACAAATAGGAGCAAATAATAAGCACAGAAGAGAAAGAACAATGCAACCGAAACGCGATGTTGGAATAAGGATTAATGGAGCAAAACAAAGCTGTACGTGTGATTCGCGTGCCACGTGGACCAACGCCCGCACGCAAAAAATGACTTAATTTTTCAAGAGTCGAAAAAGCACGACAAAAGTTACGCCTCTGTTTAGAGAATGTGTTGGAATGTAAACGGACAGTGTATGCGTGGCCACCAGAACAAGTAATGATAGGAAATTTCAGGTATTGCATTACCAATTGCCAAGGGTAGGGCAGTGAAAATGTGGACTGAATTGCAACGAGAAGTCGTCAATTCAATTCAGAAATGACTAGGAAAATTTACAGGAAGTGACGTAGCTAAAGCGACTTCGAGACTACTACAACAGAGCAACTGAACTGAAATATGGAGGATAATGGAAATAGAGTGGAATCAATGAGTCACGTTAACCTGGGCGTTAACCCGTGAGCCCTCTGACTCACTGAAAAAAGCGCCCTAAAAGGGACGCTTGAGTTACTTACCCACTGAGACGCCACTATTCACATAAGAGAGACAGATAAGGAGCTTAACGTTAGCGGAAAGTGGAAAACCCTAGCAATGGCGATTCACAAATTTGATCCATTGCAATGCCACAATAAATTACCATAAGGGAATGGCACGGAGGCAAGACAAAGGAGTCGCCAGCCAAGTCAAGAGAGAAGTACAGTAAAATGAAGGCAAAGGTATTGGTATGGGTGCATTGAAGACTTATTAGCTTAACAGCGACAACAACTAGCAAGCACTACTGTTTAAAAGTATCATAGGAAGCGATAAGACGAGCGTGTGGTTGGACAGAGGAAACGACCGCGACGATCATGAATTGGGTTGCAAATGTTGATCCAAAGAAGAGCAAAGCGTGCAATAGTAACGAATACCAATGAAACATATTCAGCACCGATATCACAAACACACCAGTGATTTGCATAACGGTCATGTAGTAATAGATGCCGTAGAAGAAAATTATGGAAAATACTCACCCTGAGTTATGAACTACCAGGTTTTAGTAAAATCGCCCCTTTATATTCAACATCGATTGCCCTCATCCACTGAAAAAGTGGTATCGTTTGGAAGTAGCTGAGTGGTAAGAACTGCCACGAGCGAATCACGAAACATAAATCAAACAAATCTGCACCTAGGAACACACAAGCGAATGAATCGCATGTCGCTAATAAACCCATAAAATGCCTACCATTCGAAAGTATTCAGCAAGAAGCAATTTGCATTACAATAGAGTGGCATTCAGAAGAAACTCACCTATATCTGTAACCGATGGAGAGCTGAACGCAGAAGAAATTTGGGTCGTAGGATTGTCCTGTTTCGCGGAAACTGATGCGGCTAAGGAGAATTCAAGGAAAACGCCACACATGAACACAACGTAATTTAGTCGAAAAAAGTGTCCACGAAACGACTCCCTAAAGTAGCGGACTTCAGGCTCCACATAAATAAACTCCAAAGCTATTAACCACAAAGTGTAACCTATACACATTGAGAAGAGTTAAAAGAACTTAAAATGTAGAGGAATCATTAAATTCTTGATAAGTCCGTAAAAAAACAACAAGCGTACCATTCATGGACCACATTCTAGAAAAAGGTAGATTCAAGTCAAGCTCACTCACCGGCACCTGTGCTGTTCAGTCTTCTCGATCCATGCGAAAAGGCTTCCTAGAAAGCATGTTTAATTGATACATGAACATCTCAACCCAAAATAATTTACTGATGAGCACCTTAACTCACCTTCTTGGTACCACTAGTACCTGCTTCAAATGGCTCATCTGCCAAACTAATTGTTCCAGTCTGAGAGTTGCACAGGCTAGATCCTGAGAGGTTTGACGGAGGTAAGGCCCGTCGCCGAGTGGGTGCAGAGCCGAAGTCATCGGCGGGTTGCGAGATGCACTTATCAACTGCACCATCAAGAGTGGACGCACGAGTAGAAAAATGACCTAAATTTACATAGGCACCGATGAGAACAGAGAGACTTTAAGAGGCCAAGGAAAAAATAGGGTACTTTGGGGCGCCTTATGCAGGGAATTCTTGGAAGGGGGCATCAAATGTTTGCTGAACCATCGCCGAATTTTTCGGCCGGTGGGAATTTGTGGCGGAGGTTTCTCAACGACACCCTTCAAAAAGTTGACACTATCACGAGGGGGGGAAACAGACCCCAGCTTGGGAGCGGTGCGCCGAATTGTTAAACGACGTGCAAGTCTGGAAAAAAATGTTGATCGAGCAGTCAAAGTGGTTTTCTCAGGTGCCTTTACAAAAGAATCATTCGCGAGTTCTCCAGAATGACTTGATTCCAAGTTCGATGCACCTTTTTGCTCATTGCAGCCAGTGAAACACTGAATTACTTGACCATTATTTTGGATTGGCAATTCATTGATCTGAGAAGAACCGAGACAATTAGTATCGGGCCCAACAGAACCAAAACTTGACATATTATAAAAATCTCGAGACTCTAAGTCGATTGTCTTTGTGTAGGTAGAACCACCTAGGGTGATATTCATCTTCGGCTTATAATCAGAAACACTCCTGCATTTCGGGGTCAATTCACACCAGGCATTAGCACTTCCAACAGGACCTGTTGAGTCGCCACTGCCTTTAACAAGAGGTAATCAAATAACGAATGAGCATACCTTCAGGGACCTTACAGCCCTGCATCCCCCACCCAAAGCTCAGAAATTTAAATGACGGGCGTATCAGGAATATGCAGATACAAGGCTAATGTGAAACCAAATAGAGAGCCAATCAATTTTTAGCATTAGCGCTATCACATAAAGCAAAATTATTACTGATAGTTTCCTAAAAATTTTGTCCGACAAGTTTTAAAAAATACCTAATATTTTTGCAAAACGGGATAACAGGATGCACGAAAGAATTTTCTGAAAAATCCACGACTGAGACGCATTTTAATAGCAAAAACAGAAATCGTGCATACATTTTTATATCTGCTTATTGCTTACAGCAGAATGCAACTTAAATACGGCTTTAGCATAGTAGCAGTGAAAAATTTATGTAATAATTGAGTTTCCCAAACGTGCTTTGTAGGCTAAAGGCGAGGAACAATTTTATCCTGGTCGCGGAGTCGTGTGCTGATTCTGCAGGAGTCGACCCGTTTCCGTCCTAAACTCTCTTATGCTATTACTGCACACCTTTCTCCTGACCTATATTAAAACTGTCAAAGAGTACTCAGCCTTCTGGTAGCAAGGGCGGAAGGAAGTAAGAGGAGAAAAAAAGAGGGATCGCCCGCAGTTTAATTTCTAAAACGGGATTCTCGTGGGGATTCCGCTAAATGAAATCCAAAGAATCAGCAAGCCCAAAGAGAGCAATCCTTTTTGAACTAATAAAATAAGAAAAGGACAAGGCGTTGGTAAGGAAGTAGTGGCTAAAAAAGCTGCCCATCGGGGAACTCAGGCCATTTTCTCCCCTCATTTTCCCAGTAGTATTACAGCCCTTTGCACGGGTCTGTTGATCCGCTATGCTTTTTGATTTTAGAAGCATCATGCAATGGCTCCACTTTTTTGGCTAATGGATTGCATACGAGGTCGTGTCTCGTTAGGTTGTGAACTCACTCGGCCTCATATTTTCACTGTATGCTACTAGGCTTCTGGCCCATAAAAACCTTGGTTCCATCCTTTTTTCCTAAAAACTAGTACATAAATGCGATTGTTCTGCTTAATGTTGTGGTTACCGTATTTTGAACTAATTAAACTATTTGCCTAGGAATGCCTGATTTCCGTTATCAGATAAAATTAGCTCAAGTAATCAGTTTAGGTAGCTAGAATGAGCCTCAACAATAAAATAAATACATTAATGTCCTTAGAATATGCTGGATTTTCCACCACGCGAAAAGAATTGGTGTCGCATTCTATGATGCGTTAGTGCTTTCTTTTGTTATTTCTGTTTAGATTCAAGCGACCATTTCCTTGAGATCGAAAACAACCGCAGAGCCGAAGACCTCAGTATCAAAATCAACTTATTGAAATCGGTACGTGACCAGTTGCTAAGGCTATCTATTTCATATTATCATCGACAGATCATTCCTCGATCATGCACTTTCGGCACTTAACCGAAATTGTGCGGCTGCAACCAATTTCCTTAATGATTGCAAAAATGCAACAAACGGCCCCCTTTTTAATGATGGTAGCACCTTTATCTAATCACTTGTCTCACTTTTATGTCGTACATGGATAGAATAATGATCCATTCTCGTACTTTTAAATGAATTGCTTCACCTTATTTGTTCCTTTTCAAAAGTATGCCAGGGAAATAAGGGATGAATCGAAGGAACAAAATCACCTTCTTGATACCATTCGGTACGCGGCTGACTCGGCGGGTAGCATGCTTGGGAGGACCGTGGGTCGGGTAGTAGGCGTTTCCGCCGATAGGCACAACAACCGGAGGCTCCTCCTTCTGACAGTCCTCACTTTTTTCGTTGTTTTTGTAATCTACACCATAGTGCGACGAATGCCATTCTGAGAAACCACCCATAATCGATCGCTGTCACTTCATGCATGGGTTGATTTGAGCCCGATGTTACCCATTTTTACTTTTCGTTATCTGACCCTGTGCTATTGTATACCGTTTGAGAGCATTACATTATTAAATGAGCCACATAATACACTTAGAACTTGCTTAATGAAATCTAGGCACTAAAAAGCTAAATATCAGGCGTGGGCCCGGGGGTGTCTGAGGTTCGCCAGCAAGTCAGGGATTGAGATTCCCCTCTTCCCTGCTATCGACTTACAAGAGTGGACCGACGGGAATGCAACTTGCCGACGCCATAAGTGGACCCACGCAGTAAAGCGCACCACACCCAACACTTAGTTGTGTCTCACTCAGTGACAGGCATCGGTTTCGTAAACACGCGGAATTGGAGTAATGATTGCTGTGCAGAAGACTACTACCAAAAGTCTACAGAGGAACATTGGTCCTGGGGCTACAAGCACTGTACCCAAGAAACAAGTGCCAACCGCATAAAGCATACAGAGCCGCGACGCAAGATCAGGCGCAGTTCAATCGAAATATGAAGTTATCAAAAACTCTACCGCTATGGAAGAACAGATCAGGGGTAAAAATGAGGCAAATGCCACAGAAAACTAATATAATGCGGGATCAAAACCACTGCCATAGAGCATTTTCCAACATTTGGGCGTCTTCCAAGAGACAGCACCGTCGGCGGGATTCACCTTCAACCAGCCGTTGAGAGCATGGGCCATGAAGAACGCGTCATTGCGGTTGTCACCGTCGCACGTAAAGGTGTTCAAAAGAACAGCTGGGACAGTTCGTGCCTTCTCTAGCGCAGAAAATAAGGATAAAGCAGCCCCGGAACCGGGAAGATTAAGGGCCAAATGGCTAGCACCATTTTTCATGTCACCGTCCGGGACCTCCTCCTCGACCAACTTCATTAATCCGATGCGTGAGAGAGCCTCAATATCCTCTACTCTAGTGGCTGACGCTGCAGAGTATTGTAGAGGGGGCCCACGAAGCTGTTGATCCTAGAGAAAAAGGATGTTTAAAAAAGGCAATTAAATGCTGTAGCGGAAATGCACAGTAAACACGTACTAAAACGTAGGTATTCAATTAAAAGTATCTCCGGAGAAAGTGTATGTTAAAAAACATTAAACGTAAGACCATCGGATGAAGGAAACATATCTAGTATAGGAAGCGAATGTGCTTATTCGAGTCGAGAAAAAGCCCACAAAACGATTGCGGGGATTCTGGAGTAGAAACACGGGAAAATGTCCAAAGTTAAGGCAATCTACCTTTCGGGTCATGGCAAAACTGCTCGAAAGGAGGATCACACGAGAGAATTTTTGCTGCATGGTAAAGTCGACTATTTCTGTGGCAAAACGATCATGAGCACCAGGGAAGACGGGCGCACGAACCTGCAGCAGCGACAGCTTACGAAAGTCGTCATCATAGAGCTGAAAGACGGAGGAATAATAGGGTAAAAAGTAGTAGTAACGACTCGTTCTATTTCCAGAGCTATTATAACAAATGCAACTAAAAAACACCTCCAAGGAGCATGCCAAGGGAGCAGTAGACGGTAGTTCGGGGTAGGGTGGAGGTCCAACAACAGGCGGGACGTGAGCAGAGTCGAGATAGCCTGCAAAGACGGATTCAATTGATGATATGAGAACGTCCATGCAGAGTTGGCCGACGTTCCCAACGCCGGCACACGCGACTATGAGCGTATATCCTTGCCGCACTTTAAGTGAGCACTCCGGGGTGGATGACACGAGGAAGCACATCTGAAGTTGCGTGAACTCCTATCTGTACAAAGGAAAGACTCTGACTTGTAAATGTAAAAACCCAGACAACAAGCGTCTCTAGTCACACAAGCGCAGAAGTTACTGTGCATACAGACTAGGAAAGCAATGGGGTTGTAGGTTAATTTTCCTCAATGATAGTGCCATGGGCAACTAGGAGTGAAAGGAGGGCAAGTGATGCAAAATACAAGTTCAGTGCATAAGTGTTGTAAGTTACGTACAAACTAGAATTAGTTAGAATAAACTGAAATCCAACGAACAGAAGCAAAAAATAACGCGGTTGGAAATCGCCGCTCTCAAGCCCAAGACATGAAAAACATGGAAAATAACCAGTAACATTATGCCATTTAAGGGGGAGTGTGCAAGATCAATTCGAAAAATAAAACGGACAGCAGACAACGTCCTGACATTTGTGCTAACTCGCTACATCTGCAATTAAATAGCGCAGGATTACAAACACAAGAGCTCAGCAAAGTTCAAGCTTTAGTCGAATGCGAGCGTGGAAAACCGTTACAAATAAAGTAACATTAGCAATCCATAAGTAGTTTGTTAAAGTAATTTTCATTATTTTTACCAGCCTTTTTGCAACATGCGCTTGAATTCCAATTTCGTCACCGGTTTTACGATTGGCGTCAAAATTAATGCAACTCCTGCTAAATGGCTCTACCTACTTCTTGACTTTGCAAATCGTAATAAAAATTACCACTGCTTCACATGTGCAATTTTGACTGAACTATAAAGCTCAAAAGAAAGAAGTCTTAGGTGTTTGTTATTTGGTTTGTTATTTAGAAATGGCAGCCTTTCAAACGCCAGGGTAATGCGTTATCGTTGACGAATTCATTCATGGATATTTATCCTTGCTCATTTCCATATAAAAACATGTCGCTAGGTAGAATGGGATACCAGCACCAGTTGCTGTAACTGATTCTCGTTTCTTTTCCAGCATACACGCCATGTCTCCTCTAATCTTTTAAACAATCGCCTTTATTGAACGTGATAACTTGTGCGCTTAAAACGTGCATAATTGCACTGGTAGGGAGTTGTCTGTTTATCTTAGCATAAGTGTTGCACAAGGAGACAACCGCATAACTAAATCGGTAGGCAAGTAATAGTAATTAGACGTTACTCCAAAACTACTGGTCCTTTAAAGGTATCAATTTCATTTCAGTCACGGGGAGTTTTGCCTTTCGCAGCTTGACTGCGTCAATGTTCTTGAGCTGGTTTGAAACTTGCCTTTTTGCACGAACTGCCTCATTCTCTTCTGCTATTTTGGCTTCCGTGTGGCACGTCAATTTAAATGTGAATGCGTGAACAGCTTTCGGGATTGGAGTCATTAATCAATTGTATTGCAACCCGCACCATGTATTGCATTCAAAAGTGATGTCATATCTTTGCTTGACTATGGTTGCCGCTAAGCGAATTTGGGTTTTAAGGTAACGGGCTAATAATAAGGGTACCTTTATTAGGCATATTCGTCATGGACTCTAATGCCAAAATTACAAGAAAAAAATCAGCAAATTACCTTATGCGCCCAATTATACCTCTTTTACATGTGCTGCTTGATCTTAGACCATTTTTTCCGAAATGCATTGATTAATTCACTTAATCTAGTTTTAGAGAGAGCGTTTAAACTGGTTTTGAACCTTGAATAATGACCGAACACACGCGTACTATACCTACGGGAATTAAGCGAGGAGCCTCATCATCGCATATCAGCTCATCTTATATGGCTGCAGCATTAGAAGACGATGATCTGATCAAAGACAACGATGAAATTACAGACACCTTCAGCCAAATCTCCACAAAACTTGCCCCTTGTGATTGGCGATCGACACTTTTCCAGGTTGAGAGCTTTACACCAAGCACAGACAGTACTCCAGAGAGCGACGCCATCGCACAGGTTTCCTATCATCCTGACTGGTATTCAGTGGGCTATCTCACCGATGGTCGATACAACTCCTCCTCATTTTCAAAAACTCTGCCAAAACCACAAAGATGTGATGAAATCGCACCAATTACCAGACACTCTATACTCATATTCAGTGAGTCGGAAAGTGATTTTAACGTTCATTTTTCAACGAAGGTGACTTTACAAGCAGCCGAAATCAAAAGGTATTCATATCGAGTACCTCTGTCTCTAGTATCAATTGAATTTACTCCAACAAGCTTTATTGCCTCTGAATTGCATCAGACACATGAGAAGACTAATTATCACAATGAAGACTTTAAAAATGACGAAGTTAACGATGTAAGAACCATGGAATGGAAGTGTGTGTCAGATGATTGGCACAAAGTGACCAAGGAATCGCCGCTCAACTGCATGCACATGCGATCACAGGAACTAGGAAGCTTGGAAAGTACTTATTATAAGAAACTCAAGGAATCCGAGTCAAAATCTCTCCAAGTGCCTATGCAGATTTTCCTCCGTCGTCATCTGCATCGATGCAAAAGGGAGATTTCGCTCTTGAGGCATAGGCAAGACTATTTTGAAACATTTGAATGACTTACAAAATATTGTTACCTTGTTGTAAATGCATAAATATGTAGAGGCTAAAGTATGTGTGAGAAGTAATTAGTGCAGAAAAACAAATACTTCTAGTTCCATTACCTATCCTAATTCAATTTTTGTTGGTTATTTAATGTCAATTTGAATTAAAGTGACTCTATTTAGTGAACCGGTTTGTAATGTTTTGAAATTAAATACCCCACTATCCTTATTATTAATTTGATAATATTTGTAATAAGGTTGTTTGCAATATGGTCACGAAAAGCACTGTACCACCAAAATAAATTTAAATTGAATATTTTGTATCTTGGCAAGTATGAGTAGGACTTCAAAACTATCGACTGCAGAACTTGATTTTCACGGTAGCATTTGTCTTTTATGTCATCATTTACCAGTTTTACTTCAATGTTAGATATCCAAGAGTGTTGCGAATCCTTCCAGATCCAATCAACGCAGTAATTTCCACAAGGGCAGTGTTGAATCACAGTATCCTAATCCACATTGAATCAATCCATAAGGGAATCGCCACAAAAACCGAAAGAAAGCACTGGCACCTTCAAAGCGACCTTATCACCGAACGAACAGCAGCTGATATTAAGAGATTAGGGCTATCACCAGTCCATACTCTCGAAGTTTTCGGTTCTATGCAAAAAACTGTTCGGTCTTTAAAAATCGCGCCTGATTTACTAAGGAGGGAAGAAAAGACAATGCCTTACCTCGATCCAGTGAATAGGTGAGCAGTGTAAAAGTGTAGGCGTCTATGAAGATTTCCAAGACCACAACAAATGTAGGCATAAAAATCTGACATTTTAATGCTCCCTTTCCTAGTCCTCGCTGCTAATTTTATCCGTCACTTTCGCAATTCCCCTGAATGTATTTTAGTTATCCAAGCGTTTCTTTGTTAAGGTAAGAAGGCTTTATTTAAAAGATTTAATGTAGCGATAGGACTGTGTACAAAGATTCAGACTGTCTAGTGAAATTAACAGAACCGTAAAAGTTCATATCCATCAATCCTAGCTGATTAGATACGTAAAAAAACAACTAACCAAACTTCGAAAGCTTGAATTTTCCTGGCAATTAAATTCGAATTGTGTGAGTTACTTAAGTGAACCCCAAATTGCCTTTTTACAGAGCTCAACAGAAGGCTCCTTCATTAACGAATTCAAAAGTCCTCTTAGACCACCTTAAAACAGTTTCATTGAGAAGCGAGATAGGCCAATGCGCTAGTGGAAGTCACTCAAAAGCACCTCCAAATGCGCTGAATTATCGCATTACCAAACCACTTGCTGGCCATATTTCTGGACGAGCGTTTATCCGGGAGTGCTTTCGCCCAAATGTACTTCAGCCAAGTTTACCTCATTCGCAAAGGGAAGCGCGTCTGATGCAACATATTGAGGTGATTCCCCATAACGTCGCAGAAGTTGAAGTCGTTAGTGAGAAACGTTATACTGGCAGATCTGAGAATAGATCTCCTCCTGGTGACAGTGCTTCACCATGCCTGTCCTTCTACCTTATTCCAGAGAAACGACCCTCTGGTCAAATCACACTTGACGTAAAATGTTGCTCTACATCCAGCAAAGCGATGCTTGTAAGCGGACATTTTAATTTTGAGTCGATTTTGCTTTTGAACTTTGTATTTTTGTAAAATCAAATAAATGCTCATTTCCGTGTGGTAGAGAAACTACTAGAAACAGAAAAACGCAATACGGGATGATCATATCACAGTTAAGTGTTAATCTTTTTACTACAAGGGGACTGGATACTGTTTTACTTCGTAGGATGCACTACCAATGGACGGAGCGAATCGTGTTGAATGTAGATTTCTCAAGTTGATTTCCCGCAAAGCGAAACTTCATCGGCACAAGCCTCCGAGACTGCGGACGGGGGAGTGCAATGTTGCCACGCCCTCACCACCACAAAACTACTGCGCCATCACTCTCAGCGATTGACTTTTGCGTGGGGTGAACTCGGTGATGTTTTACTGCTATTTCATATTCGCAATAGCCTCCTGATTTATTACCAGAACTATCATCATAAAATTTATGGAAAGCTCCACAGTGTGAATTGGAGTTGAATTACTAATACAATTTTTATTCATCCTCCCTTTTTGAACAAGAGTTTTTCACTTACCAGGCACTTTGACCAGTTTTGTGTAAAATTTGGCAGATGGCTAGTCTTATTCCAAATGTAGTACTGCTAGACTTTTGCACTTTCCGAAACAGAGCATGTTACAAAACATGGTTCATCGCACCCGAGAGTTAATTAGGATTACTATAAAATCGTGCTTTTAGTTCGCTACTTTTCAAGTAGGAGGTAAAAACCATTGCTGAAGGTTGTGCACGTGAAGTCGCCTTTTATTGGAATGACTTGACTCCTTTCAAAAAGCACCAATCGACGCCATCTTCGAAGTAAACTTTTATAATCATGACGGAATAGCAATCGTTGTTTGGTAACGAAGACCATTGTTCACGGGGAAGTCAGTGGTCACTGTGAGGAACCCGTTCAGCTGCAAGACCCAGTCGTAGGTTACTATAGTCCGGTTCCATGTTCAAAAGGATGTTTCAAAGCAAAGGCCAGAGCGCTCATGATGAGGGATTAGCCAGTAGTGAGAATCCCCATGAATCCCCATCTGGCAATCGGACCAAATGATAACATCGAGTGTACGAGCAGGGTTTGGCGGTGATGGCTTGCATTACAACACGGTTGTGACGCATGTATTGTTGAAAGTAGGCCACAAATTTGAGCGAACCACTACCAAGGAATTCTGGTTTTTGATGTGTTATAAAGTGATTTGTGCTGTATATGCTATGCTACAACTGTATGACCGCAGACTTAAGCGAAGCACTCGTCGAACCATGTTAGTCGACATTGAAAAGATTAGGAAAATACCACCAGTTAAATAAAACTCCCCGTTTTTGCTCAAAACTCGCATTTTATGGTTGAAAAGGACCATACTGATAATAATGCACCTCTTCAGCGCGACTTATGTGTTGGTGAGGTGCCAGCGAAGCTGGCTCAAACCAATAGACGAAGTCATTTAGTCTCTTAGATCTGCGCCCATCAATAGAACCTTTTCCACAGCGGCTAGTGAAAGTGATTTAAGCATCTCAGACGTGGCCGAACGTCTCCGACCAGTGCACAATTGTACATTTGAGGGGAGGGAAGGAGGGGATGAGGGCGAATGGTAGCAGTTAATGTTGAGATAAAAAATAGTGAACGCAGTTGGTGTGTACAAAGTGAGAGAAGACGGCGAAGGTGAGCGAGGAGTCCCAAAGTACCTTGCATCGGTTCAGTTGTATATTCGACTTTGACTCCCCATAGGGTCAAAGGACATTGCAGACCTTTTTTCGTTGTGGTGGGTTCTTCATCATCTGAAAACACAACCAACACAAGAACGTCAAAAAAAGATTGAAGACGGAGCAACAAGGGACGTGGTCTAATAGGATTTGGCCTGCTTTAGGGGGATGGGATTTTATGCGTCGTCGAATTTTTAAGGTTGCCTACAATGCATAAATGTAAGAAATGTTGAAGTCCGTGGGCAAGTTGGTGAAGAGTTCTTTTGAAAGATGGCAGAGTCGAAGACTGCCAGAGCCAAATAGATTGCATCTCAGAGAAAAGAATTTTGAATCCAAATGAAATGAATTTGTACTATAATCAGCATCTCGTGCAAGCCATAGATTTCGGTTTGGGAAAAAAGAAAACACTTGTGATTTTTTCGGTCGCAAAGGAACAAACGTATCTTTTGGTTGGATAGCACTGGAGGCTTAGAAACTTCAATCATCACAGCGCCTCCTTCCACGCGATGCAGTAAGTTAGTCAAATATTGTGACTTTTGGGTGTTCAGTGGTCCAAATTACTCCTCGTGAAGGAGGAAGCCTCGACCAGCGGTGCGTGAGAGTGAGCTGATCGGATGACCGATGGCACAAGTGATGCAGAAGTTGCAGGAGGCTTACAGCTGTGCGCCCACTGAAGGGTAAGGCATCGTACCTAGGCAGAATTTTTTCTTGAATGGAACATCCTGATCCCACGAGACCCTCAGGCCATCACTCATCACTGTTCCATGAACCGAGCAGAGGATAGAAATATCACTTCGCATTCAAGAAAGAGGGCTTAGTTGTTGGCGAAATCAGTGCAAATAGGTTAGGTTTGCAGAAATGAAGCGATCAAATTTGGAAAGAGATCTGCCAGAAAATACAACCAGCGAAGGCTGGTGTGGATAAGCAACTGAATATAAATAAATATACATCACTGAATGCACAAAAAAGAATTTTTGACACGAAGGTGACTTTAAAAACTAAGCCAAATTCGTGTATTCATGTACACCAAGAAGGCGAGCGTACGTTGGGGCGGGCCGCGGACGGTGTCACTGCGGGGTGGAAAAACCTCGCGGTTCGGAGGTGCAGCTACGAAATATCACCGGTGGGGGCTACAGACGCGAAGGGCCTGCAAATGTCACACTGGACGCGCCTGGCTTCACAACGCACCTCCGGAGAGGTGTGCCGCTTGCAAGCGCACGAGGCGAAGCAAAAATTGGGCGGAATGCACAAACTACCTCCAGAAATAGTGTTGGTGGTGTAAGGCTTAGCAGAAGATAAGCCAATAGCTTGGCATTAGAACACCCAAACAAGGCGAAATTGTAATGAATCCAAACTCATTGCAATTTTCTCATCACAAATTTAAAATCCGTAACTAAATTAGGTGGTATTTTAGTAGTATATTGAGCGGTCATGCCACTCTTGTCATGCGCTGATGGGGGTCGAGTTAGCTGTCGCAAGTAGTGCAGGGTAACCACCTATCGTTGTCAGACTACAGAATACTAGAGTTTTCATAGTGGATGGGAAGCAAAATGTAATCAAAATGTGTGCATCATTTGGAGACTAGCAAGCCTTATGAATGCATTGTCCGGACCAAATTCGTAGCATTCGAGGGAAGAGAATTTCCATTCATTCGACCGACGGACGTTTATTTGGCCTCTAGATCTTCTATGCGCGTTTGGATAAAACTTGAACAGCCGCTTTAATTTTTGTCATACAAGAACTTCGTGGAATAAATCCTGACTCTAACAGTTCAGTGTTCATGTGTACAGTTATTATTTCATATTAAAAACGGTGAATTATTACACGATGTGTGACTTTTTCAATAGCCAAACGTTACGCTTGACCCACTGATTGATGAAATATTCGCAGTAAGTCGATTGGCTTCTCATGAAACCATATCTACGAGACCGTTTCACACTTTCCGTTTCGCCTCGATCATCACCAAGTGCGAAACTGACACGTGTCTTCAGTGTCAAGTTCACTTTACCGCAGGCCATAAACCCGGTCACACAGATGGCGATATTGAAAATAATGATTGATGCCACTGCAGGACGTTACAAAAGTGCACATCGTATGCCCCAGAAAATGCAAAAAAGGCACGATTTACTCAAGGAGGAAAACTTGAAATTGGGCCTCTCTTTGGCAGGCACTCATCCATACATTATGCCTGGTTAGTCAAATTAGGGCTGATGTGTACCACTGCTGGTAGGCAAACCAACTGCTTCTACCCCATTCTAAACAATCGTTGGAAGGAGAAAAAGTAAGGAATTCCAAATATGCATGGTTATTCAGTCTGCGAAGGGGTCGAAGCCTTGCATTAGGTGTATGCTGGGCGACGAATTTTGGGGGCGAAATTCGGCAAACCACAAGAAACCCAATTGCGGTTAGGACAAGATGAAACTGGTAGAAGCTATTAAAAAAATATGCTTCATGACATGCACTCAACCCATTAGAAGTGCTCGAAGATTTGGATGATTTTCGGATAGTCACTCTCTCAACGGGAGTGTTTGATGCCACTCCTGAGATCCTGCATCAAGCAGAAGCTCAACAATTTATGCTGATAGGTGGTGAACCCTGGAAAATACAGCAAACCATTCAAAATAGTATATGAATAGGACATTTCCTTCGAATACTCTCATACAGAGGTGGATTCTAAACTAATTAAATGAGGTTCCATTACTTCATGGAAACTATATAATACGCAAGAGGTGCTCTTGTGCTCTCTTACGAAATGCAAAAAGGAGTTTGTCACTGCCACACGGGAGTAGACAATACGCCACACTGGCTACCGACGCCGGAGGGCTTGTTCCGCACCAGGTTGCAAAAAAAAAAATATAAAACGCACTAACCAGTGGCGGTGCCAGAAAAGACGAATGCACTTTTCCACCACCTTTGGAAGACGCCAATTGACCAGCCCCTTTTGGTAAGGTTTGCTATTCCTTGTAATGAGGAGGGACACACCCTGATGCCCTTTACAACACACCGCTGCCTGTTCCATGCTGGGCTTTGTGAAACGGTGAACAGAAATGGAGGAAACACCGAGAGGGCATTCCTGCTATGTGGGAACCACTAAATGTCACGAATGTCGGATAACAAGGCAACAAAAACGCAACAGACTTGGCACAGGACACAGGTGAAGTGAGTTAACGTGCAAAAGCAAGTAACTAAAGTAAAAATGCTACCACCCAGATGCATAGGTGTTTCCTGTGGCCACACCTTGATCAGCATAATCTGTAAGTAGGTAGTTTTAACTGCACAAGCCAAAATTAGTGAAGATTGTTAAGCAAGAGATAATTTCTGGAGAGCAGAACGTAAAAAAGCAAAATTATGGGTGGTTGAAACCTTGGGAAATAAAATCCAGCCCGTATTTGCACAGCTTGACCTCGGTCCTAGGCATTTAGATATGGACGCAAAAACCTGATTAACCGAGCTTAAAGCAATCAAATTTAATGGCTGTTGTTTGAGTCTGAATCTGAAAGATAAGAACGATTGGGGGGGAGGGGGAGAGAAAACACTGTAAAAAATCCCATACTCCGGGTAAGATACGATATGGTCCAATGTGAAAACTCCAGGAGATCAAGAGGTAAGAAAATGCAACTACCCTTACTTAGGAGACTAGAGTTAGCCACAAGTACATCGAAACGACAAATGATACTTTTGTCAAAGCCACTTGTAAACGGGCAACCTCCGGGAAGTCGCCTCGACATCGTCAGTTTTTAGTGCGTTTGACGGTCAGCTACATGTACAAAACACTAAAAGTGGAAGGTTGGTGGCGGAAATACGCATGTCAAAGCGTAGCGGTAGTAGTGGCAAGTTGAACAACTTCAAACCATAAACAGTGTAAAAATAAACTGACCACTTTGTAACCTTATGGGTCGGTTGACCAATAGAGCTGACCCTGCTGCTTAACGGGGCCACGATGGGGACTTAACGGGGAATTAGGAGCCAGACCATGTGCGGTCGACAAGTTAAAACGTGACGCTCATTGCTATAGTAATCCAGTGAAGAGAATATAGGCCGTACAAACTAGACCGTCAGTCTGTTTCGGCTGCGAGGCGAAAAGGGCTACATGGGACGGCATTGGGGCTAAAAAGAGCTGTCACGTCTCCTCGAGATGAATTATCAAAATCAACCGCCAAAACGCAGGAGGCCAACCCCAATAGAAGTGCGCCTCTTTCCAAGTTCTATTATGCCTGTAGGAATTAGGGAATGATGTAACACCATTTGGATTTAAAACCTATCCTTGAGAGCCTGATAAAATGAGTCACACTTTTAGCCTAGATTGTCAACGATGAGTAGATGTTATCCGATCAGCAGAATCAGGATGTACGTCTTCACATCAGGAATGGAGAATTGTGGATGAACAATTTTCATAGGGCGAATAAAATGGTATCGTGACAGAAGATAGCAGAGTTTTGTATAAAATGGCACCAATGCCAAATGAGCACACTTGATGACAACCCAAAATAATTCCTTAATCAGCCTGTGCAATGAATCGACAATCCAAATTAATAATAACAAAAGCATTCCCTCATAAAAAAGTACCTACATTACCATAGTACCCGGCATTAGGCATAATTCACAACTTACACAAAGTTGCCATCAATTACTTTGTGATATGTCTATTTAAAACCTTGGGGCGAGTTCTTATTGCAAAAAAAGTCTGAATTTCACTGGCACAGTAGCTTCAAGGTTACGAAGTTTAGATAAAATGGGGTGTCTGAGACGAATGCAGCAAGCAGTGACACTGCCGCCCCAAATGGCACTTTCCACGAGGATCCGTGGTGGCACGTACCATCGCGAGGCAACGGCACCTTCCGGCACAACGCCTCAACTGCCTTAGTTTATTTGAACAGTGTCCAAGTACGTTGCTCTACGAAGGGCTACTTTACGGTCGTGCCGAATGCTAAATTTCACTACACAATTTTCATAGTATATTTCGTCCACAAAAGAAGTCAAATGTCTTGCGCGAATGGCACTACATGGCGTTATAGGGAGGTTCGGATGATACTGAAGTACTGACTTTTTCCTTTTCGCTGGTCGGGAGAATGTGGCATAATGTCCACTTGGTGGGATTAAATTTCTTAAAAATCAGACACGATGAGTCAGCAAGATGTCATGCACTTCTTGCCTGACCCACCCAAGATCCAAGCTGTCGTCAATTGCAGTGGACACTGAAGGAAACATGTTGACAAGGGGATTTTCGCAAAGCAACGCGCATCCGTACCACTCGTTCGGTGTTGCATTAGATATGGATGCATAGCACACTCCATCACGTAGACTTACCATTAGAGCTTTGTTTAAACACAAATGAAATGAGTCTTTCAGGAAAATATATTCAAGCTAAACTAAAAGCTTGCGAACAGTGACTTCTAAAAGCGTCGGCAATCTTAAACCACCCCAAGCCATTTGTGTTAAATTTTCTTCAGTGGGGGAAAAAACAACTATAAGCCTAACGAATGCAAGGAAGTGGCAATTCAGTCTGGCCATCGCACGATCCCATTTTCGAGGTTATTTGATGCATGCCAAGTTGTGTGGTACACTGCGAAATACCCTTCAAGAAGAATTGCTAGCACGTTCATTAAGATGGATAGCACACCTTTAAGTTATTAACATAGCATAGCTTAGGAAGACAAGTTGTAGCTAGACTTCGTAATACCAAACACAATTCAGGCATTACAGCCGTTCCATAAAATCAGAACTGAAAGTAGAGGAAAGTGGAAGGATAATTTTCTGCATTTTGATTGGCTTCATGCTACCACAATTACGTCCATGGGATCCTCCATAGTTCGAAAATGTCCTCCACCAAATAGATATTCAAGTGAATAGTTGAAAATGGGATCGGGCGAATGATTTTGAGGGCGTATGAAATGGTAGAAGCGTGTATGCGCCAACTTTAAAACAAATTGTAGGCACCGCGAACAAATGGTTGGATCCAGTTTTCGATGATGGTGACTCAGCCAAATCCAGGCTAGCAAATTCAACCTTGAACCATTTCGTATGTCAATACCAAAGCAAAGCCCTAAGATATGGGAGACATAAAAGTGGCATCCTTGGGGCAAGATTTATCACCTTAATTTATCGTATCAAAGGAATTTCAATAAAAAACTCTTTAGCAGGTAAAAAGAGCAGCTTTTATATACCCTTGACAATAGAGTATCCACAAAACCAAAAGACACAATGGGAATTAGGAACTGTCATTGAGTGAATGCTAAATCGGTGGAACATTCGTTTGTAAGCATTAACTGTAATAGATAAGCAAAAGAATTGCTGCGCTGTACATAAAATCCAATTTATTGCAGAATAAAGCTCCATTGTGTTTTGATGGTAAACTTGATAAAAAATGTCACGAAAAGTGGGGAACGCCTTAAAATGAGCACTTTGGAGGGTTTCCAATAAGGGTCGGAAAAAGTTTGAGTGAAAACGTCTAACGAATAAAAAAGTGCTTTCGACGTCGGTTTCTCGGATTTGGTGTATAATGGTCGTTAAATGTGTCTTAATGCGAATTGCTTGTGGTTTAGAAATAACTGTCGGGACTCGCGACTTTCTGCAATCCGAAAACAGACGCGTGGAGAGAATGCCATCAATGCGTAATAGTAACTTTCACAAATAAAATGTGGGTTCAAAATTTTGAAAGAACGAGAATTAGGAATCTGCGATTAGTGTGAAGCCCATCGAATAAACTAATTTGCAATTCAGTTGAACAAAGTTTTGCATCTGGAGGTTGCAAAATTTGTATGGCCTTTGAGTTACAGGTGTCATGAAGCCATTTAATAAATCTAAAAAACTAGATTTATTTTTATCAATGCATTTCGAATAAAATCAAAGGAGTGACGATTGCATCGCAAATGCTAGAAGTTTTCAGAAAGATACGGAATAATGCGTTAAGAAAATTAAGCTACACTTTATACGTGGCTTAAACATGTATTCGATGGCTTTAAATCCAAAAGATTGTGCTGAAAAAGGCAAATATATAAACCGATGTGGGGGTCTACCACTTAAGCCGATCATTATATGCAGTGATATAAAGTAACCTATCAATGGAAGACGGGAATCTGGAAGACAAAATATAATACTGAGAGAATGGCATCGCACGGAGCATACCAAAGTATTGAAGATGGAAAGGGTAGCCGCTTTGTGAATGAGACATCACATTCTAGCGCCGTACAGCAATGGGTGCATAAAAAATTATTTGTTACCCGACAATCACAAACAATTAAAATGCACATTCACTAAACACTTCCATAAGAATTCTACGAAATAGTATACCTAAACAGCTTAGATGATTCACTCGTTGAATTCCGAATCTAACATTTCACATTATCGTAAATTTCTTTAGCTTGTGCAATTAGTGCTTCTGTATAACTGAGAAAATTCAAATACCTGAAGCAAAGCATCGACCTAAATTGAGTTCAGTTAGCTTTAAAAACAGCCAAGTTATCTTTAATGTTTGGGATCAACCATGGCACTAAGTGGAAAAGGTAAATAAACAAAAATTTGGCAACGACAAATAAGATTTCAGCACATTGAATCGTCGCAAGAGTTCTAAATTTTGCACTCAGATTATTGCTTGTTTCATTTAACTTTGTCGCGATCGTAAATTGTTCTTTTTTTAGCTATTAAACTACCATACAAGAACGTGTCGCAATATGCTTATCCACATTCCTAATCATTCTGTGTTGTGGGCTCAGATGTCATTCAATGTAAAAAAATCGCCACTGATTCATTGTGAAGCACAAACTCATTATCAATTTGGCAAAATCGATGGATCAAAGATGGGAATATGCGAAAACTAATTGGTTTATCAAAGTTACAAAAAGATGCCCCTTGTTCTAAAAGTAATGCACAACAGGAGTCACTATGGCAGAACCACAATGTATATGTAAGTAAGTATGCAGTAATTAAAAAGAGTTAATATTGCTGAAGATTTGAACATAAAAAGATTCAGACCACGTTTAAGGAGAATGATAATTTTTTTCAGCGACCACTAGTAAAATAAAGATTCCCAAATGGTCCAATACAATACATAAATGCACAGCCCAGATACGCAACCCATTTTTAGTGATGTAAGCGCATAAAATACTGACCTGGGAAAGAAGTTCGAGAAAAACATCTTCCACTCCCACATTGTTCCTTGCCGAAGTTTCAATATGAGGGCAGAGCCATTCATTTGCCAAATTAATAGGATCATGAAGAATAGAAGATTTATCATCAGACTCTTTAAAAAGATCCGATTTTGTGCCCACAAGAACAAGGGGTACGAATCCACTGGAAGGCAGACCTTTTACACGGAGAATAGTTTCCCGCATGTTACGAATGTCATTGAAGCTTTGCCGATTAGCCAAATTATAGACAATAAGAAACCCATCGCCATTTTTTATGTACAAATCATGAAGCGAAGAAAACTGAGACGTTCCAGCTGTATCTAAGATACGGAGAATCTTGGGCAAACCTGCAAAACTAGAAGACATCAAATATTCACAAGCCTCCTGCTTAAACGACAGCCAAAAAACAGCACTGCATTAATCACATGTTTAAAATTAAACTGCTAAGTACCAGTTGTCTTGAAAAACCGGCTTTTACCTAACTTCCTTTTGATAAAAATCTTCGATAGTCGGGTCATATTTATCGACAAATTTGCCACAAACGAACTTAACAACCAAGGCACTTTTGCCGACTCCACCGCTTCCAAGAACTACGACCGTGAACTTGCGTCGTGAATCCATGCAGTTTTTCTCTGAAACATTAATCTACAACAGCATCATCAGCAAAATATGATGCAGGGAGGGATTTCGGAGAATCGCCAAGGTCTCCAGTGAACAATATATAGAAGTTGATCTATTAAAACTATTCAATTTTAAATAAAAAAGTTATAATTAATAGATTATTTTAAACATTTTATTGTTAAAAAAACCCAAAAGCTTTTATATTATATTCTACACAAAGATTATTACTCATTTCTATAATTTGACTACAATTTGTAGCTACAGTTTTCCGCTTGAAAATTGTCACCGTTTATAGGCTTACGTTTTGCATTTCACTTGTTTTAATAAACAGCATTAGTGTAGACTCTTTAGACTTTTTTAAGTCGCAACAAGTCGAAGTTCTACGAAATTGTAATACGTCAGTTAAACTGTGGGTTTGGGTAGAGGGCTACTGTAGCGCCCAGAGACACTTGAAGGCAAACGAAGGCAAAATACCAAGATCTCTACTGTAGTACTTTGTTTGTTGGAACTACCGGTTTTTGGTCAGGGTCACAGGGGTAGCCATCTTGCCCTAGCTGCGTAGACTGGCCGCTGCGCCATGCCAGCGGCATATTTCCCTCTGCCCGTTGAATACATATATTCTACCCTAGCATTCTGCCTTCTCTTGCCTTCGAGGGATCCTCGGGACGCCACATCTACCACCTATAGCATATTACGGCGTCGCAAAAGAAGTGCATGCGCTACGAATCAGACTACCTCTGACATCTCACAGCAGAAGAGATGAGAACGACGTCCTCCTTCGGCATCTACTCCATCTCCGCGTTCCATAGGAAAGCTATTAACAACTGAAGCGACACTAGACATGGACCACCCAGGAAGATTTGGTTCCGGAAATCAGCCCTCATATACTTGCTTAGGGAATCAGTGTGCTAACGTCTCTCTACGGATATACTGATGGTCGACAGAATCTCTTATTCTGAACTTTGTTCCCAATTAGGACGAAAATCCAAGTCCAATCGAACTGCCAAGAGGGATCACTGATGTAGCGTCCCGAGGCTCCCTTGAAGGCAACGGACAGAGGGAAATAAGCCGCTGGCATGGCCCGGAGACCAGCCTATGCAGCTAGGGCAGTACGACCACCTCTCTGTGACCCTGACCGAAATTGGTAGTTCAAACAAACAAAGTACTGCATTGCCCCTCTCTTCTTTTGAGCGTCGTCTCCGACGCGCCTTTTGGTACACTCCCCGCGTCAGCCATTCCAACTTAGTGCTGCAAGAAGCACCCACGAGCTAACCATGCCAGTCGCCGATATTCGACGCGATTGAGGCGATGCTTGACACCAACGTCAGTGATCCCTCATGACAGTGCATTGCACTTCGAGTTTCGTTTGGCTTGGAAACAAAGTTCAGAATAAGTGGTTCTGTCGACCATCAGTCCGTAGGGGGGCGTTAGCACGCCGATCTCCTTAAGCAAGTATACTAGGGGTAATCTTCAGAATAAAACTTCCCAGGTGGTCCATGGCTAGTGTCGCTTCAGTTGTTAATAGCTTTCCTGTAAAACACGGAGATGGAGTAGATGCCGGAGGCGGACGCCGTTCTTGGCCCATTCGTAGCGCATGCACTTCTTTCCCACCGCTGCAATATGTCACACGCGGTAGAGATCGGGGTAGAAACCATATGGAGTCGGGTTCGCTTTCCGCTGCCACCCATGTAGCATCCCGAGGCGCCTTCAAAGGCAAAAGAAAGCAGAATGTTGGAGTAGAATATACATATTCAACGGACAGAGGGAAATAAGCTGCTGACATGGCCCGAAGGCCAGCCTACGCAGCTAGGGCAATATGCCCACCTCTGTGACCCTGACCGAAACCGATAGTTCAAACAAACAAAGCACTACAACTGACGTTGGTGTCAAGCGTCGTCTCAATCGCGTCGAATTTCAGCAACTGGCATGGTTAGCTAGTGGGTGCTTCTTGCAGCACTGATTACGTTGTGATGGCTGACGCAGAAGGTGTACCACGGGGAGCGTCGAGGACGACGCTCGAAAGAGGAGGGAGGCAATGTAATACCTTGTTTATTTGGACTGCCGGTTTTGATCAGGGCCATAGAGGTGACCAACAGCTCATTTCCCGCTGTCTGTTGAATATATACATTCAAGAGAGCCTCGGAACGCTACAATTGCACCTACTTTTGCCTTGTAAATTGTTTCTTTGTCAGTGGCCTCAAGCCCTATACACATATATGTAGACTGGACATTACGCCTCCTGTTGTCTCCGGTGGAGTCTTGAGACGCTGCGGAGGACCGAGTACTTTCACTATACCTAAAATTTAACATTTGTCCCGGGATTATGCAGTTTACGCCTGATTAAGGTATAGACGAATACAGGACTAACGACATAGCATCACGTGACGATCTAATTCCCATAATCCAAACCGGGGGAGTAAAATATTTCAACTGCTTTGTACTGACGCTTTATCTCATACCCAACGATTACGCCATCCCAACTCGACTTACCATGCCTCCTAGATCTATCAATGTAATTCCATCTCACAACAAAGTAAAGATTGCTAAACGAAATGCCTAACCCTCTCAGACCACAAAGCAAGGTGAGCTTTGACCAGAACAGAGACACCAGTGATAAACGCGAGGCAACTCTCCATGGGCACATGGGAAGCTTAGAGATGCCTAGCATTGTGGGCGAATAAGCATCGCAGGCATTTGGCAGGGAGAAACTCACGTGGCCAGCAAAGCGAGAGCCGTGCCTTCCACCCAGGGAGCAGAATCACAGCACAGGTCAGCGCTTTAATCACTAACCACCAAAATGACAAATGACACTATCGTATTTTCACAGCACCGCGACATCAGAGTAGAGAGGATGGAATAGATTAAAAAGAGAACTTCTGTGGACGCATTTGCCTGAATGCACAAGTAGCTAAAATAACAAGAGCAGCGAAATTTTCATGGCGATAAGAGCCAGAAGGGTGAGAAAGAGAACGAACTAAGCTCATGCGCGTGTTGCGTGGAAGGGAAGGAAATTAGTGGAAATGCCAGTCTGCGATGGTGGTAAACTTTTAGAATGTATATTGTACAGGAAGCATAAGGTCATCAAATCAAATTTAGATATACAGGTATGAGAGGGCAGTTTAGACCTTTGTAGGAGGAGCAGTTGCAGCAGAGGAGAGAATTGAGGAGGAATTATTCGATGGAAGATCACCGGCAGCGGATTTGGCAGCTTCGACGTGTTCGATGCCGTCCTCACCGCCTCCACTACTACTGCTACCGCCAATACCGTCAGTAGGACCAGAAAACGGCGCGCCGCCGACACTACTGACGTTGTCATCGCCAGAACCAGATAAGTTGAGCTGCTCCAACCTCCTCCAAAGATCATCCCTCTCCTTCTCCCGTCGCCTCTCTCTGAAATACGAATGCATGACTTTCGCATGGGTTTCCTCTCTGCTAGAAAGGGTGGAGAATGGATAAAGCTCGTTTACGCTTGAACTATCAGCATCATACTTAATGTTCAGAAGCAGTATTATTATAATTGTCTAAAACCATTTTGTGATACTGCCATTGCTACGCGAGTGCTGTTGCGTAGAAATCGCTTCAGAGACAACGAATGTTTTTAGCATCCAAAGGGATTTCATTAGCACTGCAAAATATTACAACATCTGCCTACATGGCGTTAATATCGACTCTAATGCAAGTCACAGTCCCGATAGAATCGAGGACGCACAAAATGGTAAGAAGGCATTTAAAATCTAGCAGAAATCGTCGAAGAAAAAGCTGAATCGAGCATCGTTATCCAAAGAGCCGAGCCCCGGCAATATCAGTAAAAAGTTCAACAGGCGACATGAGTTAAGAGTATAAACGCTATAAATGCATGAATAAGGCGTAAGTCTATTCCTTTTTTCCAGGCATGGTTGGAACAGACCAAACAGAAACGGGATTGCGGCATGCAAGTTTGATGCTTGTATCAAAACAATGTTGAAATGAAAACACAGGAAAATACGAGCCAAGAAATAACCGTAGGTGCACATTTGATGAAAGTGTCAGATAAATCTGACCATAAGAGCATTCGGTCAAAATATACCTATGAAATCTAGACACCATCTAAAATGTAGGCTTGTTCCCAAACAGTAGACGTACTTTTGACGCTCAGTCTTGTAGTTTTTGGTCAATTCATCGAAGAGAACAGGATTCATCTCCATGAATGTTTTGAGAACATTGAAAACCAGTGCAACAATCGTCTGATTCCAGTGTTCTCGTGATATCCGATAGAAAGAAGGAAAAAGAATGGGCAGAAGAACCTCATTGTTTTCTTCAATAAGAGATACAAGGTATTCGTTGTTCCAGTAGTACAAAGCCCGCTCCGCCACCTGTATTTGTGAAAGCATAAATCAATATAAACGAATAAGATGAGAAACATCAAAACGCTGGTGATGCCCATATTTGCTCTCATGGTCCAGTAACGATTAACAGTAGCAACATTAAATGTAAGCAGAACTTGAAAATGAACACAGAGAAGCAGGAGGTCGGCTTTTCGATTCATGTATAGTCCACGAGACTAAAGTTCTCTCTTCGGGTGGATTACCCGAACGCTTCGGAAGGTCTCGAAACGCACATCTAAACTGCCCTGATCGCCTAATATACTCATATCCATCGGCAAATAAGGATGTTCATAATGAAGTCTGCCCTCCGACTACTCCGGTTGGAAGCTCAACGGAACCGAAGCTCGTATGCTTAAACATTAGTTTATAACATCGACTTAGCTGTTACTATCTAAAATTGGCAAAGAAACTTGCATCGAAGTTACCAAGCCATGCGTGCGTACACGCACCCCGATGAGTCACCGGAAGAGGTAACATTCCACGATTGTAGACACCTGGGAGGAAGCAGCCCGACACTGCAGGACGGTGCAACTTGGGAGCTTTATGAATCATGCGAAAACTAACCACACAGTAATTACGAATTAATACATTCACTAAATACCCTTTGCATTGACGCAGAGATCAATGTAAACGGGAACGACTAGTGCCGTGGACATCGACGGATCTGTCAAACTACGTATCTAAAACATCGACAAAGAATGACCACCACTTTGTATGGTTAATTTGAACAAGTTCGTATTATGCAAACAATGTATTGCTGAGTATGTCTAAGCGATAGGTGGATCACAGACGGAACAACGTTTTACCACATTCAGAATGACTTCGGCGGAAGGTCATAAAACAATCTGAAAGACCCTGGAACAAAGAAATGACCTATTATGATGTAGACGATCATTAACAGGAAATGAAATAGGCGAACATTGAAAAACGATAAGAGGTCATTGGAATGTCATTTAATGAATTTTATAATCGAAATTTATGATAAATTTGGCATACAGGAGAATATGGACATTGACATCCGGTTGCGATGGTGTATGTAAACGAAAGGGAGGACGGAGAATGAAACGCAGCAAAGTAACCCCGCCCTACTGGATGCATGAAAGGGGCCGTTTTTTGTAAAACCAGAGAACGAGAGCTAAGACCACAAGTCACGTCACTGCACGCACGCGGAAGCGTACACCCGCGATGAAATGGTCGTGTAGGACGCATTACGCCAGTGCATGGGTGTCTGGATATTTGCAAACTACGAGCGAAACTACGCGCATTGGGGAAGGGCAATTTAAGTAAGAAAATCAGTTAAAATTAACGTAGGAGGCAGTAACAAACAAGCGTTTGGGCAAAAAAAACATCCAAACAATTTAAACGGAAATGTTGAACTTGAGGCCATGGATGTTGCAGGCTCAGTGTAAGCAGGAAGTATGAATGAACAAACTTAGAAGATTGCCCCAAGGACATGACGAGGACACCAAGGTGTCAGAACTGTCACCTACTTGAAGATGCCAAACAAACTAAACCGCGAAATTGGCTCGCGTCACTAGCCAGATACTTTTGCAAGTGACCTCAGGCCACCGAAGTTCTTTGCTTGCTAACAAACTAAGCGATCAAGTTTAAAACATTATCATTTCTTAGCTTAGTTTTAACAACCATGAAGAAATTTGGTTCGAGTTCCACGCGGCAAGAACATGCCGTTTTTCGATAAAAAAGAGTTATGACCACGTTAGCGGATGGCCTACTACTTCGAATGATTGTCAGTGAAAGTTAACACAAAAATAAAAGTTTTGCAGAAGCAAGACGAAGCACCAGAATTGCGTACCTGGAAGTGTGAGCTGGAGACGGATTTCGCGATCTGACGGAAGAGAGGCACCATAATCTTCTTAAATTGCGTCGGATCAATTACATCGAGAATCTCTTCGATTTCACCGAGAAACATAACCTCCTTTTGAGAATATGTTTTGGGCCAGAATTTGAGCAGCCCTTTCACGACCTCCTCTGTGAGACTATAATCCTTCTCAAGAAACTGCACCACACAGTAGGCTAGCTGGATAAGAACCAAAGCAAATGTGAATCCCTTAGAAATGAGTAAGCAAACTTTTAACTGATAAAACCAGAAGCAGTGGTTTTTAGGATGCCAAAAAGACGGCAACTACGACTAAGAATGCTCGTCGACTTTCACACACTTTCATGATGTAAACTACCAGGTTAAAAGGACTGCCCTGGCATACATGAATTACGCTGACTAGATTTCAATATTTACATTGCAAATAGGGCGTCAAAAAACATACGAAGTGGTGGAGTTATTTCTTTGAGTCTAAATATCCTTGTTTGCGCAATAAAAACAAACTATTTAGTTTTGTTTTGGGACATCCTAGTGCCAAATGCTATCATTTAGTAAAAAATATTGCTCGCATTGCGATTGCCCGAAATCTTTTTATCCGTACGATGCTGGTGGGACGTCTCTATCAGTAAGCAAAAAAAGTAGTAGCACTACGCAGCGACCTTAAGCAAAGGGTCGGTACCGAATCCAGCGAGGCTGAACCTTAAGCTTATTCAGAGCTCATGGGTGATGGTTACGCGTATGTAATACATCACACGAGTATCTAGGCGCTGAAATGATTATGGTATAAAATGTTCAACCAAATCAAAATTCAGCCGTTCAAAACAGAGAGCTGAAGAAAATACACAGAGATCCACAAATGGTGCAGGATAGACTATTAGTTGAGTGCTAGAATGAGTGAAAGGCGGAAAAAACTGTACTTATAGGGCTACAATGCTCTAGATTTATCTAACAAAGACTTACTTGAGCGTGAAACATCCCCAAGGACTTCGCCTTGTGAAGCGGAATGAGAACTTTTATGAGAAATCGTGTGTGCTCCGACTTGAGTGGAAGGGCGAACCCGTTAATAATGCTACCGAGAATTTCAAGCAATTCACCAACTCCATTAAACTGTTCCGTCTCATAAATGAAGCGCAAGAAGATATTGTTAATCTGCTTCCTGATGAAAGATCGTAAACCGAGAAACTTCCCGTAAATGCGGTGTACAACAGTCTTAAGAAGATCACGCTCCCTGGGATCCTCACTATCAAAAAGCTCCAGTAGCTGCAACACAAATTTGTGATCGATGTAGCGCTTCGCAATGCTGGGCTGGAACTCCGTGGACTCAAGAACGTGGAGAAAGAATTCATAGACATAAAGGAGATGAGGCCAAGCAGAATCAAGTACGGGATCGTCCTCTTCCGGATCAAAGTCAGGATTATCAGATGGAGGCAAAGTCCGAAATATATTACATGCAATCTACAAATCAGAGAAAATATGCAGGGAAAACAGAACGATAAGTAGAGAAGGCTGCAATTCCGGAACGAAAATATTGTATGCATTTCGTAATTTACAATTTGACGCCAATACCAAGGTAAAAATGTAGCTCACCATCCTAATGATATCCTGATAAGTATTTTCATTGAGGACCCCCCGAGTAACGGTGACGTACTCCACTAATTCACTCAAGCACGTTCTCTTGATTTCCTTACTCTGAGTGTCTGTGAGAGCATCAGAGAAGTCAAAAACAACACAACATTGCTGGAGCTTTTTAATGAAAAGATCCTGTTGCTCATTTGCAGGGGCATCTCTTAGGGGGGGAAGAGGCGTTAGCTCCGTTGGTGCCTTCGGCCGATAATGTGATGAACCCTGTGATCTCTTCTGTTTCTTGCCTTTAAATTCAGTTTTTGAGCGGAAAGGGTCGCATTTCGACATATCCTCAGCTTTTCTATCACAAAAACATGGTATATAATTAGCACCTCATACCGCACACTAGCGATAAATCTCAGCGTCTGAAAGCTACGTAGCAAAGCAAGTAAGTTGGTAAGCCGCAAAAAGACAAAACGGTCACAGAACAACCAAAGCATTCAGTATGTGCAACATAAAAGTGAGCTAGGCAGTTGCAAACGAACTCTAGGAAATACAGGGTTTTCGAAAATGATAAACATAGAAACAAAGTGAACACGGCACAAGACAAGCTCAATCAGCCTTATAAAACAACATCAACTCAGAGTGAAACAATGAAAATGCATCCACTTAATCAACGCATAGACTACTACTTAAGAGAACAGCATACACAATATATTGGAACCAAGGCAGGAGCGCCAAAAACTGAAACGTTTACACATTAAAACAAAGTTTTACTTCACGTAGCGAACTTTGTCGATTGCCAAAAAACTAATGTGTAGCAAAAACTTCCTAGCCTAGGATTTGAACATTTCTTGCATACTTAGGATAGCTCTAAAAATGAAACGTTTAAAATGCACACTACTAATTATAGCATAATGATTCTTGGTACGCGCTTCACTGCCAAAATGCGTACCAACTGTAGCTTTTCAAAAATAGCTTAGCAAAAACAAGTAATTGACACCAGTATTACAGAGGAGAAGGAAAACTGCCCTTAAGCTTCTGAAAATTAGATCGGCATATTATTCGCCGCCAATACGACGGTCAGAAGTAACATTTGGCAAATGAAAGAACAAAATCCGGCAGCATAAATCAAGACAAATTTGTTCCAGTTTTTATTTAAAGCCTTTTTTGAAACCTGAAGTTAAGAGGAACACCAAGTAGACAGCAGCTAAAAACAAAGGACAGCAGCAAAGTGCTTGATTCCTTTATATGATTCGCAAGAATCCACCTTATAATGGCACTACCACAGGGCTATCAGGCAATTGGCATTATCCATGGAAGAGGCGGTCCAAAGGTACTGGAAACGTCGTGGCCGTTGAGCCAATCAACCAAAGTGTATCGTCGAATTTGTAAGTGCAAACTGACTTAATGACGCAAATTTTGCATGAACGAGTTATTTAGCTAAGTATGTTTGCCTGACTCTCAATTTTCAAAGGGGGCTGTAGCGTCTCGAGGCTCCCTTAAGGCAAAAGAAGGCAAAGTGGCAGGGTAGAATACATATATTCGCCGGACAGAGGGAAATAGGCTGCTGGCATGGTCCGGAGGCCAGCCCACGCAGCCAGGGCAATACGGCCACCTCTGTGACCTTGACAGAAACCGGCAGTTCTAACAAACAAAGTACTACAGGGGCCACTATGTGCTTTTGTCGTTGTTCCCTTGCTTGATAGCTAAATTTTGGCGGCGAATGTGGCCCCAATTCCTTCTGTATGTCGTTTACATCGTTTTGCATAAGCGTTGTTTATGCATTGCTATCAGAAAAGTCGAGGAGAGCAGCATAAATGCACATTGTTTGGTGGTAAATGAATAATCAGTTACGTATGAGAGTAAAGGTGATTCGCTGGTATAATAACAATTAGCTTACGACTCAAAAAACGTTACTTTAATTGTAATACTCATATTCTTTAAATGTGCTTTGTAGGCCAGAGGCGGGAAAACAACTTGAACCTCTTGGCGGAGCAGCGTGGAGACTCCCTGGAGCGTGACACTTCTCTGATCTGAACCCCCACATCTTGCCTAGCTGTGTAATTATCACCCTCTCTAAAAAAGATGTCAAAGCATACGCAGCCTTCTACTAACAAGGGTGACCAGAAGAGAAAGGAAGAACCCTCTACATTAAGTGTCAAGTCTTAATTTTTAAAGGCAGGGAAAGGCCAAGTTCTCAGGCAGAATGCATATGTTCAGCGAATAGAAAAGAATTGGGGTAGTTAGCATGGTCCAGAGACGAGTTTATCCGACAAGGGCAGTATGATTATCCAACTGACCGTAACCAGGGTCTAAAAGCTATTAAAGTAATGTATTTATTGCAAAGCAATTTGCAAATAAATTTATCACTGCAGTTAAATTTTAAATGCGATACTTATTTATGCGTACTACTGTAAGCGTCACCGAATATTTATTTTTTAAATTCACTCACGTATTTAGGGTCGCAAATAGAAAACAACTATTTTAACAATTTGCTTTTTGTTTTCTGATTTTCTCAAGGTCGGGCATGAGGCATTAAAATCCTTTTGGTCTGGAGTCGGTCGTTTTTTTGTCGGCGCGTAGGCGTTTGAGGCATTGATTTTTATCATGTTGTGTGTGTCATTTTAACGCAGATTTCTACACGAAAAATGTTGCATGGCTTTCTCATGCTAACCAACTTCATACACCACATTTTCCCTTAAACATTCTTAATTATCTTTTAGATGCAGTTGGTTGCCTTTGCTTTCATTCTCTGCGTCTACTATTTTTTACGGTCTTTGATTCCATTCACTGTTTTTTGTCCCCGTTGAATCTTTTTTCACTAACAAACTGTTTACGTGCTAAAATGTACAAGTCGACTTTATTGCACATTTACTGTTGGTGCACCTGAACATCTTTGGTATTTAAAAATTTCCTTCAGCATTATGGAAGACATTGAGTACTTCCCCCAGGAACTGCATGCAAAACCGAAATGTCTGATCGCTTTGTCCGGTCTCGACGTGGACAAAAAACCTTTTCACGCATCTGTACTTAATGCCTTCTATTCTAACCTACGCAACGATCGCCTCGCATTGAGGTTTCGGAACCTTCCTCTGGATCACCCGTATTCAAAAGCTAAACCAAAGGTAGTTTCTTGTTCATCCTGCATGATTCATTCACTAGCATTCTTCGCAGTATGAGTGGTACCTGCCTAAGGGTCTGCTCAAAAGGCATTGGATGAAAAAACATCTTGAGGAACTACCAGCCGTTGTGGTTGTCTTTTTTGACCTCGAAGGCAACGACAGGAGTTGGACAGATAAAGTCAAGGAATGCGCTCGCCGCGTCGAACTTGTGCGGTAGGAAGTCTACTTGATTACGGTAATCTAATCTTTAGCTCCAATCTTATTTCACGGGCTACAAAACTTGTGGTAACCTTACTACAGGATAAAGCGTCAAATGGCATTGGTGACAATGTTAATGCTATGGAGGGTTCACAGGAGTTGTGCGATCAATGCCAAATTGGCATCGAAAGTCTCTTTATTTTGCAGCAAACTGAATTTATGCCTAATCATATTAAAAGGTAAGCTACTCACTCGTAGTTTTTCGTTTAAACCGCCAGTAATAGCTTGGTTTTTAATAAGTTTTCTTCCTCTTTAGGTTAGAAACGGAGCTCTACGATATGGCCTGTAATTACTACCGTAATGCTGCGAAACGCGTCAAAGCCCACAAGTCTAGTCTTACTAAAGCAACACAGCAGGTAGACAACCATTAGCAACCTATTCAGGGAATACTGACTGCTTTATTATTTGACCCTTTCAGTTGCTCCTCGTTCGTCATACCTTCAAGATTGCATTCTTTGATGAGTTGAAACAAGAAACAAATTTGGCCCTTAAGTAAGTATTTCCATTGCCACAATTCATGGGGGAAAAAATTAGGTTTAAATTCGTTAGCCCTGTCGTATTCGTTCATAGTATTTTTGAGAGCAGATCTTAGAATGTAAGTTTTTGGTGTTTCACAAGTAGGCAAATGCCTCATATTTAAGCAGATCTATTCTGTTAATTGTATGAGACCTCAGAATCCTCTTTTTTGTTTGATGAAATATGCGATATTTTTAGTTACCTTGATAAAGTTATACCTTAATTGTGCTCACTTTTTTTAAATCCCATTTATTTTTGTCTAGACATTACCGACAAGCTTACAATCAATTATTGGAACTCAAAATGCCTAACGCTCATCTCCTTGAATTCAAGGTCGTCGCAGGTTTCATAAACTTCAAGGTATTTGTTAAGGTTAATGATTTTGAACTTCCTTTTTTTAGTAATTGTATAATAATTATTGGTATTCTCAGATCGTTTGAGACTAAATACACTGATTTAGTGGTATGTTTTTCCTGATTTCTTTTATTTTTTCTACAGATTTGTCGTATCTCCTTTCAAATGCGCACTTGGGATGCAATATCACAATTTCAGCGTCACATAGAGTTCTTCAAAACGGCTGTGGGAATGCCTGAACTAGCCTATGAGCATGAAGCCTGGCTCTCCAAACAGTAGGCTATTCATTTGTGCCATTGTCCATCCAACCTTTCTTCGAATTCAGCCTGTTAACCGCAAGCTTAATTAGATTTTAATTCCATATATATGGATTGAAAAGAGCTAAACCCGTAACTGATAAAGCAACTTTTCTGTGTGGCGTTTCGATTAGCAGGATACCATTTGGTTTGGAAATTCTAAATCCAATTGGAGTTTCATTGGTTAGCCTTGTCTGCACTTTCTTCTCTGTTGAGAACTGGAGAATATCCATGTAATTGCCTCTACAGGTATGAGATATTCGGAGAACTACTTGATGAGGCAACGGAGTTCAGCTCCAAAGTTCCAATTGCCCAGCATCCGGGTCTGTACTTCCACGAGGCAGGCCGCCACACCATGAATCGACGCGCCATCGCCGCCCAGCTTTGCGGAGCCACTGCAGGGTGCACTTCCACCCAACCGAACGGTAGCATCAGCACTGACAGCTCTGCTATGTCCCCGAGCAAGTCACCTACCCCGTCAGCGGCCACGGGTGTTGTCGGCGGGGCTGTTCGGATTAATCAGAGCCCCGATGCTGCACAGACTGCGGCTGTCCCCGCCACAACCAATTCTCTGCCAGAGTTCTATGGACAGCGCGCTTGGCGCAACGCTGGACAGACAGTGGAGACCACCGACCCAGCTAAGGAACGTGAGGGCATCTTAGCCCTTCAGGCCAAGGAGGCGCAAGTCGACCACTCCGTAGGTCTCGTCAACTCGTCTCAAATGTTCAGTGTATAGTGTATCCTAGATTTTTTCCGATACGATGCCTTTTTATTTCCAGTTGCTTAACCTCTAGGTTGGCGATGAGTCTTCATACTAGACATCCTTTTTATGCAGTGTAGTATAATCACGTCCTTGTACAATAGAGTGTTTTTGGATTTTCCTTCACTTTTTCCTTTCATACTCATGTGTTTGTGATCATATGGGACAGCAGTTGGCACGCTTAAGATGCCATCCTTGGATGATATTTAGGATTTTTTTGATAACTTTGACAAATCGTAACTGCAACTATACACTGTCCTTCCTTTTCATATTTTTTTGTGCCATAGAAATTAATAATCCCACTTTTCGCACGTGCATCACTTCACTTTGATCGCTGTGGTGCCAAGCGAATGCGAAATTATCCAAGTGAGTCAAAGTAAAACTTGATGAGTTTCTCTTAGTGATTCTCCATCTCGTTTTTCCATGTAGTTGCTGCCTCTACAGCAGTGCCTAACATCCCAATTCGGAATCGTTGATGAGACTTCATGACATAAGCTTAGCTTAACATGTGAATTGTTTTTCATCGCTGACACGAATGGAGGTCTAGCGTTTTGCTAGTCCAAAAGTACTGGTGTCTCCTGAGGAGTGTGCAGTACTATTTTGCACGTTAACGAGCACAACTTTTAAGGGAATTAAGCTCCTCGGAAAGCTTTTTAAGGCTAGTCTTAGTAATATCAACCGAAGGCCATAAAGTTACTTCGTAGCGAATTAATGGGTTTTCATATTGACCAAACTCCATTAAATTTCTCTAAAGGGAATTTGTCACTTGGTTTTTTCTCTCGATTTTAGCCTTTCACATGGCCGAGGAGTTCTACCTACAGGGAGAGTACGGAAATGCCCTCGAGTGAGTTGCCTTTCATTTAAATAGAACGACATCTTGGTTTGTAAAGTATGCTACCATCTAACAAAATCACTTTCTACTTCAAGACATTATTCCAAGATCGTGGATGATTTTCGTCGTTTAGACTGGAATCCAATGCTTACTTCCATTTGTTATCGCATTTTCCAGTAAGCCATCAGAACCTTGCTTATCGTACTGTTCTAAATCTATCCACATATCAGCCTTCGATACTGCCTTGTTTTTCCTTTTTTAGGTGCGCGTCCAAACTTCAAAAACACTCCCTAATTGTATCTTCCGCCATGGAACTCCTCTCCAGCCGTATCCTTTTAATCGTTTACGCGTCTTTGAAAGGAATAACAACCCTGGCTCTCCCATCGTATCAGACCCTCTCACTCCTCATTCAAAGCCTAAGTTTTATTTGCTTTACCTTGAATACTCAGGAACGGAACTGGCCTATGTGTTAAACACGTTTCAGCTACTCCATAATCGTAAATGGTGCTTCAAGTTGCATCGTTCAATTAGAGATCTGCTTTGTTGACCTGTCTACGGGCTCAAGTCAGATATGCGATGAACCATTCGTAAATGCATCACCAGGCACATTAATAATGGTAGTGAAATTACTAAAGTAGGCGTTACGTGGTATCCACTCTAGATTGACTTATCATTGTTCTGCTGACAGACTTGGTGTACTCTTGGATCGCTCCTTGTGCCTTTGCACTGACGGCGCGGAATTGTGCGCATTACTTCTGTAATGCAGAATAGGTTGAGATGTGCTCCAGTTTGTGTGTAGGGGTGCATGGCGTCTACGCTTTTTTAAGCTTTTTTCTAATAGTTCCAGCTCCAGGCTCTCAAGCGATTGAGTCGAGAGTATACCGTTATCCGTGTCCTTCACTAGGGCATCCAAGTTCAGTCGGCTGTTCTTTCTGGCTGCTCGTGTTTCGGCTAAAAATCGAGGCGAAAAGTGGCCACACCTCATGTCCTTTGCTCGCTGCAAGTAGGCCAGCCTCTGCTCGAGCGGACTCATCATCCATGGATTCTCGTCCGTTCTGTGGTCGTAATGGTACTGCTCAGAGTAGGCGCCACAGCAGAGACAGGAGAAGAGGTCGCGCAGCCAGCGAAGAAGGCCTATAAAGGGCGGGTTCCGCGGACCGCGGCGACGGTGTTGACTGCGTTTGCGCGGGTGATGCGTGCACGTGTGGGGACAGTCTCCTGCGTAGGTGGGGGGCACAAGGTGAGGGTAGTGCAGCGATTGTCCTCCCACACCCGTGATATGCGCGGGAGGCGGTGGCGGGAGTGGGGGAGGGAGCCGTGGTGATGCATAAAATGTATCGTAGAAGGGCATTGGAAATCGCGGCTTTCTTGGCGGGGCACGTGGCAGTCTGAATGGACTCCGTTGGTGGAGGAGATTCCGATCACCTGCGCACCTCTGTCAATTTCAAATTTGAAAGAGATGTTTTATCCCAAGGATTTGAGATTTGAATGAGAAATCGATGATCGTTCGATGTCAAGTTGGTCCATGTGAATGTGTCAACCGCATCACGTGCGAAGTGCACGCTGCTGGGCGTCGTATGGAAGCAATGCGATTTTTTAAATAACATCATATATTTCTGTCTTAGCGTGTTTTTTTTTTGGATTTTGAGCAAGATGTACGCGTTGACAACAACGGCTAGTCTGAATCCTGTGTTTTGGTGTACTATTGCTAGGTGTTATCTCAATCAATTGTGGAGCGTCCAGGTTTTCTGCTAAAGGTTAATTGATTAAGCATCGGGGTTTGTTAATTCACTTTTACTAATTATAGGGCTTAATTCGAAAAGTTGTGGATTATCCAATCGTTAATGAATTCAAGGCCTTAGAACGTCTTGTACTCACGTTTGCTGATGCTGGCAGTCCATTAAATAGCACGTGGCCTCCTCGTCCCAATTCCTTAACCTTATTCTCTTTCCATAGACAGCACGCTTTCGCAAAGCGAAAAGGAGGAAATCCACAAAATCATATTCCCAGTAAGCTCTGCCTTGCCTTTTATTCTGTAAACGAACTCCTTTTGATGACTCATGAGAAGGGATATGTATGCTTACGCACGATTAGGTGATTAAATTCATTCAGTAGATATTATAGTTTAAGCTTGTCACTACTCCTGAAACAGAAAAATGAACTTCAAGTTGACTGGTCAAGGAGTGTCGCGGCTTGTCAACCATCCGCAGAACTCAAAGCGTCCACACCCGAAGTCGTTGATCTCACTCATCTCAAAAGCTGTGGTATGACCCTTTGTCATTCTATAACTTCATGTTAACTGAACATAAGTCAATTCAACGTTTTTGAACCTTGCCTTCGCAGTCGAGATGAAGGTGCAATTTGCAAAATCGTTCTTCTCGATAGATGAAGCGGTAAAACTCTTAGTCTTCATCAAGTGAGTTTTATGCGGCTAGTTTCTTACTGTTTGTTCAGCAGTGTATTTTCACTCACGGAGCTTTGATTTTTCACTATGAAAATTGGTTGAAATATGATTTATGTTTTAGTCGATCTCGACATAGTCTGTACTTGCTCTAGCTCACTACCTCTCCTTCTAATGTAGATCCTTCACCGCTCTGACGCTACACTTCGACGCGCTGTCGGTCAAGTTAAACCACGAGTCTCTTCAGGACCGTCAGATCGCTCTGCCTAGTGCCTCTACCACTACCGCCTCCTCCTCTAGCGTCTGCGAATGGACCCAGCCTTTCGATCTCACACCCGAAGATCATCTCCGCATCGTTGTTTTCACTCTCGATCCCAATACACTCGGTTCTTCCGTACAGGTAGGAATGCAAACGCAACGGTTCCCTTCTTCAGCATCGTACCTCTAAGTCAAGTCACCATCATTCACCGAAGTTAAATAAAAGGTGTTCGGAACTTCATGCATTTAAACGTCTGCATGCAAATGTTTTTTAAAAGAGCCGAAACAATTGATTAATAGTTTGGGTATGACTGTTAGTTAGACAAAAAAGCATTCTAGAATAGGTAGGGATGCAATATGTTGCCATCATTCTCTGAAAAGCAGTATCCTTTTAAGTATGGCGAGCTGTTTTATCTGATTGAGGCGCTGTTGCTTCGCCAAATATTGTGTTCGTTCTATTTAAGGCAAAGTGCATATCACTTTCCGAGTTTAAATAATCGGCTGTAATGTCCGACGGGCATTGCTAACCTTGTTCTATTTCCGATACCCCAGGGGACGGATGACTTTAAAAAGAAATAGAACGTAAATATCGAAAACGTATCGCACTCGATTCTCGTGTTGGCTCTCTAATTCGCAAACAGCATTTTCAGGTTTAAAACTGATCAGCTAGTGATGAAATGCCAACACTTTTTAAATATTTTATACTAATTTAATGGAGACAAGGCAACAATGAGCGCATCAGCTATGTGAGGTGACTCTTCCACATTGTAATAGGTGGAGGCCATTCAGGTCGCTATCCCGTACCTTGATGGTGGAAATCGACGTTACTATCTCTGCTGGTTTCCTACCGCGGGAGTCCCTTCGCCCATGTCTGCTGTGGTTCCTTGTAACTACATTAGCCGACTGGAGGAGGTGAAAAGCATCTTTACATCTGCTGATGATGTCAGCACCCCTTTCAAATCAAATCTTACGCCTCATTGGGAGTTATTTACGAACCAACTTTCGGCTGAGTAGGTTGAGGTGAACCCACTTAGTGACCTCACTCAAATGCATTTAATGTTCACCTTGATGTTGCGTATTTTAGAATACTGCCGAAGTCGTCCAAGTTGGAGATGAGCCTTAGACATACCCCGCCGCTGCTGTGCAACGAGAAGTACGTCATCTTGTGCCAAGTGCTAAACACTGAATCAGCGGAACTGACCGATTTGACGTGAGTTTTGGGGGTCCCTTATTCTTCACACCGTTGAACTGGGGGGCAATCATCGAACATGAATGCGCTGTTTCGCCATAGGGTGTCGGCTATGCTAGCCGGTGGAGGAGCGAATGACCCTTCCATGGAGCTTACCCCCACCGCGCTGGAGGTGCCCAGACGCATGGGCAGTGTGGCAGTAGGTCAGTCTGCTGGTCGGGCCATCGCCTCGGCCTCTTCTACTCCCGTCTCCACCTCCATGGATGAACTCTTCTCTCAGGCTTTCCTCTCCCCCCGTCTTCCACCCGGAGCCGACCTTGTCTGCCCCATTTTTGTGCACTGCCCCATTGTCGCCGGTGATCGGAGTCTTCGTGTTGATGCCCACTACACTATGCTGGCACAACTTCCCACCGCTGGTGCAAGGGTCCTTTCGTGGGACAAGAATGGCTCTATCTTTCTTGTTGCTGCGGAGATGAAGGCAAATAATGCGAATTTAAGAAAGCTCACTCTGACACGGTGTATTCAGTCGAAGCGTGTGCAGTTGTCGGTTACACCACCCTTCGAAATCGCCTCGCGTGTTCTCTCCCTTAAGGTCTGATATTAATCAGGCTAATCTACTTATAACTTGATAAGTACTATCACCATTCACTGTCCCTATTTTGGATCGAATTAGCATGAACCGATAGCAACTGTGATAACTGGAAGGCCGTTCGTTCTCGAAGTGGTTCTCACAAATTGTTCGCCTTGGTCAATTGACATTGAAAAGTCCATGCTGAACCTTGTGAGTAAATTTAACTGTTCATTTTATTTCGATGCTCCTACGAAACGCACATGTTCCCCTACCACGAGTTTATTTTATCGCTTCTGTATTACTTTGTTTTGTTGATAGTTTTAAAACTACTTACTACTATGATGTAATTTTTACCAAGACGTCAAGGTGGGCAATTGAACCCTCTAGAGCCTAAAGTCTATAACTTCTGCAAAACTGAAACGCGGTGCTATTTTTGCTTTGACTTTATCAGCCATAATTGTGCCTCTGGCTTTACCCCACCGCTGTGGTGACAGAGTCGCATCGGTCTAGTTTCGGACAGGCAATGCATTTGTGCCGTGCCAATAAATATTTTGGAAATCAACCTTCAAATTCTCACAACATCAGAACACTGGTATCTACGGAAGTTAATTTTTGGTGTGACATATGCTCATCTTTTGGTTTGTACTTTCGCCTCTCAAGCGGAACTATCTAGGCGCTTAGTAAAGTATCTTTTCAGCATTGTGTTTACAATAAGTAGTCGGGTATGCCAACTCACGCCTCTTTGTGTGGGAGAATTCTTGCTCAACCTTCCATGTAGGTACAATGACTAACAACTACTCTGTCCACAGTGTGATGCATTCTTTGCGCCTTTTGTACTTTTTGTTACCGAAACCTTCCTTGTAGTGTCAGCTTATTTTGCGCACTATTATTTCAGCGCTAGTGATGCTTCCTGATCCCTATTGAAGCAGTAGTTTCATACTGTAATGCATTATGTTACTCTACGCTTCTATGGGGATTGGGTCGTGAGATTAGCTTTGCCGAGTAAACAGCGGTGCAAATGTCGCATGGATATGTGTTTGATTTATTCATACCTTGGAAATCGTGAATGTACTTCGTTTGCAAGTAGACTCGGAAACATGCTTGTTTACACACGCGTCCATTGAAAATATTAAGAAAATTAAGTTGTATAAAGTTTCACGTCTCCTTTTTTTGCCCAAATTCGACAATAGTCAGTTGTTTTGGCCCACTGATCTTTAATCCAGATAGCTTCGCTTCTCTTGATTAATTTTATCTTCCATCAAGGACACGAAAACCCAAAAATGATTTCTAAGTAAAAAACGAAAATGGCAAAGATCCGCCTCCCTATTTTGATGGTGCAGAAAACATTTGGGCATCTATCTTGAAGCTTTCCGCTTATTACCAAGGCATTGACGCGCATGTTTTCGTTTTAGTTCCTCTACTTCGGATATAGATGATTAATGAGGAAGTTATTGATAGAAATTTGGAGAAAGTGTTGCACACATTACCGAAAAAAAACATTTATCATTAAATCAGGACCCCTCTCCCCGTCTTATTGCTTGTTCTTTCTTCTTAATTGCTACAGCTTTAGGGTTACGTGTTTGCTTTCAGAATTATCGTGCTTTTGGTGGCTTCCATCAATCTGGATGCTGAAGTTAGTTTAGCCTGCTTCTAGACTACCAAAACACGGATCTGTAATTACAATAGTATCACACACTCGCAATGTATCCACGTTTTCGGCAATCTTTTGTACAGATGATATTAGCCCGTAAATGTCGTCACATACTGTTGCCATTTTGAAAACTTGTGCTCTTAACAATTCCTACTATCTTGTCCTACATCGAAGCTACAGTTTCCTTCGTTAGTAGCACATCACGCCAACTTATTAACATGAAATCGTTTCCATAGCTCAGCACGCATTGCCACAGGTGGAGCAAATTAAGGCGTGCTATTGTTCCCCTTAGTTTTTGTCGGTTAGACCCACACCTACCCGCCCTTCCTCTCCTCCCTTTCCCTCTCTCCCCCTGTGTTGCTGATTTCTAGGTCACACTATTTTCGCCAACATATTTTGTACTTTTGGTTGTCGCATTAACTTTTTACTCTCCCTCCCTCCCTCCCTCATGAAATATGCACTTTTGTGTATTTTTTTTTGCCCAAAAACATGGCGTGTCATGGGCCACAGCTGGGCCTTTGCTTTTTTGCTGGGCATTTCCAAAAGCAAGCCCACTTAAAGTACTTTTCTTCCCTTTTCCTTCAGGGATCCGGCGTTCGTTTCAAGGGGGCTTGCTATCCTCTTCCCGTACCCAGTAAGGTCCTCAATTTCCATCTTAAAGCTCAACTACAAGCCATTTCAAAGGGCTTTGCATTACTCTTACTATTGACAACCTTTCGTAAAAGTGGTTCATATTTTCACTACAAAAGCTTTGCCTAGTGTTCTGCACGGGAAGGACTACTTTTAGTGTTACCTTCTATGTTGCCTACAGCGATCAAAAGTGTTCTTCCACCCACTTACCAGCAGCATTAATTGTCAATATACTAAAGCTGTCATTTAACGTGTCTCCTCCTAGACATGCTCCTGCAATGCTCTTTCAGGGATTGGGCGTCTTAAGCCTACTAATTGGCAGGATAGCCTGGGAGCAAGAGGTGATGAAAGGATTTCCATTAGTTTCATGTGATTTCGCAATTTTAAGAGACCGTCGAAAAACATCAATTGATATCCTGATTTGTGCATGAAATGTTCTCGTCATTTAGTATCCCTCGATCCGTACGAGAGTCTTTCCGAAGTCCAAGTACTGGTGGCGTTGGATAACCAAATGAACTCGGAATTTCTCAACTTGGGGCAATACATTGTCAACTGGAGGCGGTGCGTAAGCCTTTCATTCTTAATTTCCCGATTAATGTTGAGAAAACCTTTTGTTACCCTACTTAAATCGAGGTCTACCCACCGGCTATTGACACAATCCCAATTACTAGCGAATCTTTTTTGTGAACAGCATGAAGTTATGCTCACCCTATTACTAACTCCTCCATATACTTCTGCCGATCGGCAATCAAAATACCGATATTGTGATAGTCGTACAATGCATTTAGTTGCAGTGGAAAGAGATAAACACGCGAGCCTTGTGTACCAATGTCAGACGTATGGTTCATTTCGCAAATCCTTACAAAGGCAAGCGAGTGCTTTTTTCTAAGCCAAAGTTACAGACTAAACCGACCTCAGTGAACGCCCGGCCGACCACAGACCTTGAGCAAGTAAATTCCCAGGAGTGCATAAATATTTGATCTGAGACGTCTATTCACTTTGTTTAAGTCGAGTTAAATTATGGTGTAGGATTTCTTACCGAGAGTGTGTGCATTCAGGAAGCATACTCATTTGCAAAACTTGAAGTTGAAACTTGGGTAGTCGTTTTGGGTGATGGCCTTTCGGGATTTGTTTCTTCAGGCGCCGACCTCAAATGAATCAGGAGCCGAGCTTCCCCAAGTCCTCAATCTCGAGTTCTACATTCAACCTTCCCACCTGCGGTTTGGTGACTCTGCCGTACAGCATTGAGCTTAGCCTTCCGCCTTTTGGCCTTCTCCACTCGCCCTTCACTATTTCCTACACATTGGAGAACAAAACTACCCTTCCACAGGTGATCACCTCTTTATTTGTTACTGAATCTACTATTCGGCTACATTCGCCAAAGTTTGCTTCCCCTTCCAGCACAGTCTACATGTACCACGCCTCATGTTCTTCCTTGTCACAACAATTCTGATAACTAAAATGACTATTCTCATAGTGGCCTGACATTTGAGCAAGGCGGGCTTTGCTTTCCAAAGTAATAAGGGCGTTGTCAGTGGGTACATTATCATGGTGTTTAATCCACAAGTTATCTGTAACAGTCCAGCCTTGTCAGCGAAGTCAGCCCTTCGCGAGCTGTCCCTTAGAAACGGTGCAGTATGTTTAAAAACAACCTTGGTGATTCAATTAGAGAGAAAGTGTAATTTATGTCACAGCGACCGGAGAAAGCGAGGAGCATGGCCTTCTTTGGTCATATTCATTGGGTAACAATTTTCATGCTTCTGTTTTTAATTTATGTGTAAATGCTTGTTAAAATTTTAGAACCGCAACGTTGTCTCTGCAGAGTATGGGTCAGTGGAAAAATACATTTTCGCTATAATCATACGGCTGCGTACCTTTTAATCCTGTACTGAATGAATGTCAGGTTGATTTATATCGTGCGTAGGAACTCAACGTGCTGTTAGAATCAACGGAGAGTTTTGCCTTCTGTGGTGTCCAACTAGCCTCTATCCGCTTGCTTCCGAGTTCCTCGAGGAAACTCGATTTCACTCTCCTTCCTCTCCGTCCCGGCTACGTCCAATTGCCTCGGTAAGCCTCCAAACCATCTGTTGGTTACACTAAGTCTATGGTAGACCAATTTCTTCCCTGATCCATTGCGCTCGGATGGGGCATGCCTTTTGCATTACCTAATTTGCCCAACAAATATGGTGCTCTCGTGGGTCAGCCATCGTATCTTGGGATTTATCGTCTCATTTAGAAGTTGCGATAGTATACTCGCATTATTTATCATGCGCAATATCCATATTTGTCCATTGCCAGTTAGGTATTTCAATTTGTAGTTGTGTAATATTCCATTTGTGATTGCAGTCCGAGAGACGTACTTTTATCTCAATCCACGTACTTTTAGTACTGTTTTAATTCTTTTAACGAGGTTCTCATATTGAAATTATTACCAAATTCAGGTATCCGGATGAAATGACCCCTTTATAAGTCAGAGGCTTGGATGGGTCAAGTCGCAACGACGAATTTGGGATGCCGCGTTGCCTAAATTGCATTTGCTCCGCGAGCAAGCAAAAAAAATCCAGCATTTGAGCCGTTTTTTCTAGGTCATCTAAACAAATACGATTTGTAGGCCACTCGCCTGCTTTGAGGCCGATGGTTCTTTTAAGTTCAGCTTCTTTCGCGTTATTGCTTTTGTGAGGAGAGAATTTGATGAAACAAAAGCACTTCTATTGTCATGAGCCACTTCCTGTTCTAGTGTGCCGATGATTCATCGTATTCGCACATTGTTATTTCGTATGCAGAAAGAAGGCTTTCTACATGATATTACCTCTACTCTGTGTGAATCGTTCATTACACGACCTACACACAAATCGTGTGTTATGTGGCTTTTGCCCGGATGATCGGTGTTTCCTCTTCCAATCACTCGGGGTCGCATTTCCTATTGTATTAAGGGAAATTGAAGTATCGCTGGGACTTTTGGAAGCACGGATGATCTGTTTTAGCAGTCGAATGGACTGCGTGACCTAATACATGCAGCGCCAGGCAGACACGGTACTTCCCTTTCCGTAACTTGGGCTTTCAAATTAATTCACACTTCATTACGAGACTTCCCTCTTCCCAATTTTGTAGGTGCTATGTAAGTAATAAATTTGTTGCTCTATGCCTATTACCGACTTAGCAACACAATTAAATTAAAAAAAAAATACAAATACAATTGCTGCGGCTGTTGAATAAAGATCTTTATTATTTGCTCCTTCCGTTTTTGCAGAAGGCGAATAATGGAGAGAAGGACGTCAATGAATAGGAAGTGTACAAATAATATTAGAATTGTGGTGTTTTAGTTTGTTTATTTGGACATCTCAGGGTTCCTAATGTTATTCACACATGCACGTAGACCCTCGGCGCTGCCTTCTCGCATCGGCTGCCCCGTTTTATTTACGACTGGTTCATTAATTAATGGATATTGACAACAATTGCATTGGATGCCGATACAAGGGCCCTATTTTTAAGGGATTGCATCACATGTAAACAGTGTTGATAAGCAAGCGTTCGTCTTGTAGCTTCCAATTGTGGTCGGGTTCCAAGTTGGAAATAGGCGGAGCTGAAGCGGCTGCAATGGAAAACTCGGCGGCCGCCGAAACCGGCGAAGTTGAAGTGTCTCCAAAGAGGCACCTGCTACGGCAGCTTCAATCCCATATCTTTGTGATGGTAAGGAGTATATTTAATCACCGAAAGGTTGCAAGCATCGTGATTACTAGCTAAGTATCCCGATATCACGTAAATGCATTTTATTTAGGGGGCGTTAATAGTCTAACTTTCTTTTGATGTTGCTATATTTGACCACCTTCGGCTCAGTCTCAACGCATAAAAGTTGAGCACCCGAAGAATTGTTGATGCGCAGACTAGCAGCACTCCTGGCACTGTTACGCACTCCTAACACGCCTCAATTTGCTATGCTTCAATTCATAATATAAATCCTTCTGGGCAGATGGCACAAGTAAATCAACCAACTGTGTTAATGAGCACCAGTGATGTGACTAGTACGCTTCTTTGTTTTTAGCCGCATCGCGAGGAGACACCAATGATGGTATAAGTTGTGGCGTCCCTTGTGTGAGAAACCTGCTTTCTTATCTCCGTATTATTTTTCATTTAGCTGAGTAATAAATACGCGAATGTGCACATACGCTCTGATCTACTTTTTGACGGGGTGTGAACTTTCCAAATTGGAGGAGTTCATCACACAATAAAGATGGCTGCTGCAACCACCTACGCTCAGGCGTGCGTCGAGTCTAAGCAGTGTGGAAAATACCCTAAACACTGCTGTGTGCATTCACTCCCTCCACCTCAGTCACAAAGCCCGGTCGACTCCCATGTGTTTTTTGATCAAAAGACCGATTTACTTGGTTTGCGGAAGCACATTCAAAAAAGACCTTATCATTCTATGAAAGGTCCAAAATTTCAACTAATCCAGAGTAGTAATCGTGGGATTGTCAAGTCATCGTCGGTGTACTCTGCTACGTTGAAAGGAGTGTGGCGGCTCTCCCGCTTAAGGACGAAGACAGTGTGCTACGATAGATAAGTTAAGTGTATTTGAGAAAAATAATAACGCCTTTCCTGTGTACTGTATTTACACCGCGAAAAGAAAAAAGAAAGATAGAAGATTATGTATATAGTAGATAGGTATATGCACTGTTAATTTCCACTCTTGTTGGTGTTGGAGGGGTTTTTGCGGTGTTGTATTGTGTTGGCGAGTTCACAGTCATACGTAGTATCGAAGGTGGGTATACTGTTCATGCTTGCGTGTGCGGATGGTAATCAGATGGAGAACTGAATGGGGGCCACACGCACACACGTGCACACCCCTCTGTACTATATTGCGTTGAAAGTAGAAGTACCCATACATACCATAACCAAAATAAGGAATTTCAGGAAGGGGAAGAAAGGAAAGTGGAAGGAAGGGTACGAGAGATGAGAGAAGGCATGGCTGGAAGTAAAATGGCAAGATGGTCAAATGCAGGAGATATGATGGGGAGGGGGGATGAGAAGGAGGGGGACTTGAAAGAGTCTGTGTGACCTGAGCATGTTGGCCCACTCAGTGGCGCAAATTATCTGTCGAAAACAAAAATAATGAATTTGGTATGTCTATTTGCCTGTAAGTTGATGGTGATAGTTAGAAGAGAGAGGGAGGGACAGAGAGGGGAAATGAGGCAGTCAAAATAAGGAGACAATGGAGATCGGACCGATATGAATGTATGTATGCGCAGGGAGATAACAAACACAACGCTCATCTTAAATGGGAGAGCGGCTCGTGGGTGCATGAAGCAATATGTATATACGCATATATATATATATATATATATATATATATATATATGGGTGGGGAGGGGGCGTGTGCTCTTTGGGATGAAAATAGTTTGTAGGGGACTCTATTCTGTGCATGTTAATGGAAGGGTGAGGCCGGACACAATATATGACCCTAGAGGATGTAAGGCACTCATGGTTAAGTGTTTGCAATTGCGAAAGATTGGAGGACTAGCGGGAGAGGAGATTATGCAAACGTTGCCGGCTTGAGCCTTTCCGTCTCAGTGATTCTGGCACTCGACCTTTAAAGGGAGGAAAAAGTAAAAGTGACGAACACGAATGCCGCCAATCGTAATTAAGTAAATAGGTACTCTTGGATCTCACTGATTGCCTTCCCTAGCACAAAAAACCAACATATCATCCTCAGAGAGAAGAATGACTCACTTGCATAGGATCTCCGCAGTCGGCGGCGCCAGCAGAGGCCATTTGCATAATGGAGAGGTCGAATTTGGGGGCAACGCCACTGCTGCTGTTGTTGTTGGTGTTTGTCGAGTCAAAGAAGCCGTCGGTGGTGCCCTCGGGGGCGTGGGGAACACCTCCTACAACCATGTGGCCGCCATTGGTGCCACTCCCGCTGCCACCACTGGCCATTTCACCAGCTCCGCCGCTGCCATAGCAGACCTCTTCGCCTTCTTCCAGTTTGCAAACAGGACCTGAAGGTGAAAGGAAGGTAAACAAAATCCCTTTTTAAATCTTAACTCATAACATTACTAGATGGCAAATCGCGGCACAATACACGCAAGGCCCACCAAAGTCTGCGCTTTAGAGAAGCAGTTAAAGCATAGTTTGAATCTAGGCTTAGTTCAACTTAACAATTCAAAACATAGATTCAAGTTTCCTGCAAGGGCTCGCTCTTATTTCCGCTCAGTGATTCTGCAGATGGCCAAGCCATTTAAGCGCTCGTATTTCATGAAAATCGACAAAAAGGGGATTCAAATTTAGCTCAAAGATAAAACGATTAGTGTTAAAGGAGAATAAACACTCACCACCCATGAAGATTGCGTTAGGCAAGTAGGGACTGGCAACGGCGCCAGCAGTAGTGGTGGGAGGCCTTCCGACGAAGGTGACTTGCATGTTCGACATTAGAGGCATCTCAGAGGACTCAATTTTGCCCTCCTGTGGGTTATCTCCGCTGTTGTTGTTCATTGCGGCGACGGCAGCTGCTCGGGCCAGGTTGGTAGTCATGGCCGTGCGCCAGGCCTCGAGAACAGCCTCGTAGGCGGCGCTTTCGGGAGCTCGTCCGCCGTCCTCCAGCAGGTTTGGGGCACCCTGGCCGCCTCCGCCCAGCGGTTTCCCTGTGGACATCTCCACCTCCTTTATGACACTCTCCAGCGACTTGTGAAAGATATTAGATGTGAGGTCGGACAATGCATTCCGTGAAATTGATTTCAATAAGTAAGGTGCGTTCGATGCGTTTGTAAGTGTCAGAACAATCTCCGCATAGACGGAATTCAAAGTGACATTGAGGTGAAGTGTAAACATTTAAAATCTGGAATAGGACTTGGGTCAGTTACGAAAATTAATGCCACCGTTTTTTGCAATAATCAAGCATTGGGTCACTGAAACCGTTGCAGTGCATTTGCCAGTCTCATTAAATTGGAGGAAAGAATAGCACAAAGCTTTACAAGTGAGGGCAATAGAGACATGAAACCGATTGCAAAGCTACCTGAATGTGATTGAGCAAGAGGGGAATGAGTTGTCGAGCGATAGCAGTCTCTTGGCGAAGACTGGCTGTGTGCGCAACGGCTTGACGCAGTTCGAGAATGTAGTTGACTGACAATCGAAGAACAGTTCCCTTGTTTCTTCGGCCGTCTCTTTAAAAAGTGAAAAACCATTAAGTTATGCTGCAACACCTGCAAATCGCAATTTCAATGGCAGCTGAAAATGGCACTTCCGGATTGTTCTAAGCCAAGTACAGCCACTGGCGCATAGCATAGAGCACGATTATAAGTTAAATTTGGTCATAAGTAAAAGAATTGGCGTAATAGTAAATTTGCTTCGGCAAAAAGAGCAACGTACAAAAGTGCACAGGACAAAAGGGCACAGAGTGATCGAGTGCAATCGAAAAATAATAGCATAATTATCAGATAGTGGCCTCCGCCCACTACTTCATGCCAATCGAACGGAACATACAAGCGATGCGAGACGACAGCTGCAAAACGCTACGCCTGCACGACCAGTTTTTGGTCAATAGGGAAGGAGAACGGGGTAAAGCAGCGGACCTGGTAAGGCGTCATTGACACTAAGAGGTGAAGTCTTCATTTAAAAGTGGAACACTGACAACTTCATTGGCATTTTCCAATCAGAAATTAAAGCTGCCTTAAAGTGCTTGGAATTATTGACCTTATGATAGTCAAAAAATGAGTCTTAGATGAGCAAAAAATACACTTTCACAACCTCTGAGCCAGGCGCGTGCTGTGAAAAAGGTGGCTCATCACACAGCGATGGATAAATCAACCTGAATACAGATGACTCGGTTTATAAGTCGAAAGTGGCTCCATGGGGGAAATAAGTCGTCATCGCTATTTCGAGGAGTTAAAAAATTGAAACAATTGACGGGTGGCTAAAGTGCGCGTGTGAAAGTACATTCCTCGCATGAATGGACCCCAATGTGAGTAGCACAAACACAAAACCTAGGAACCACAACCATTTGCACACAAAGAACACACCTGAGACAGAGCTAGGGCAGTAGCAAACGCCCCTTGCGGGATTCGCTCCCAAGGCATTGGGAACCACCAAACTGAAATAGGTACACCACTCCCACTCCCCTTCCCCATAAGGTTGCACAACAAGGTGCAACCAACGACACAGAGGCACATACATTCACCGCCACAGATACCCCCTGCACATCGAAAGGAAGCAAGCCGCCGTGCAGAGTTTGGAGGAGTGGAAGAATACAGAGAAGTCAGCTGCTGGTTCGGAAGTTGATTCAAAGCATAGAATATTACACGAATCGGTAGACAAATTCGCACTAGAAAAAAAAAAAAACTCGTCTCCCTCTCAATTTGTGTGCGCACGTTCCACAACTAAAAGTACACCGTTGATTAGGACGTGACCTTCAATTTTTTTGCAAAAATAAATATAAACCAGGTGTCCTATCAGTAAATACATAGCTAATTTAACGATTCAATTAGGGTACAGCGTTGTAGGACAAATGTTGAACAGGTCAAACTGTTACAATGAGTTTGTAGGGGGCGGGGGAGGGATGGGAATTGGCAAACTAGTACGTTAATGCAGCATCAAAAATTAGCCTACTCGAAACAGAAGTGCAATCCAACAACACGTCGGAAGTGCCACGCGATCAAAAGAATTAGCTGCAAATACATTTCACTGCCCTCTTTCGGCTTCAATCCTAATATCTATAGCGGTTTGAGGCAATTCTGATTGTTCGCGGTCCCGATGAAAGTAATCCGTAACCCCAGTTCATGTTTCAAAGCTTTAGTGAGATTCTTTTTCCTTAAAAATAGCCAAAAAGCATTGCTTAGTGCTTTCTTCAGGTGATTGGTTTGCCAAATCGTAAACAAAAGGCAAGAGAAGTAGGTGTAGGTTTGCCAAAACCGTTTAGAGATTATGAACTTTAACAATGAGAAACATCAACGGCTAATCCAAGTGACACGTTTCAACGTGCGCATGTAAACGGCAAGTGAACAATTTTATGGGTTGAAAATACATTATTCATGATCAAAATAACGTGGTGATACATGAAATTCCCCATAACAAATCGTTACTTTGACTAAATAAAAAAGCGTAATCCACTGATGAAAAGCAGGCAGCTTCGAAGTGCTCATGGTCTCACTGGCAAAAAGTAGTCTGGTAAGAAATTGGTATTTAATGATGAAAAAGCCATACCGTCATGACCGAAATGATCCGGAGATTCCTGGTAGCGTCAGCATTTAATCCATTGAAAAGGAAAGGAACAATGAAAACACAAGATTTATGAAAAAGTGCATTCCACCGCTTTCCACGCCCTACCAAACGCAAATCCTAACAAAGGCCCTGAAAAAAAAACATGCGGGCGCGCACCGACACATCAATTGAGCCGTAAACAAGTCCTCTAGCAGATCTGCTGTTGCTATGGCGACTCCTTTCATTCAAAGTCATGGTTTGAAAACATCGCCAAAGGTGTCTCCGTGACAGTGACAGACTTCAAATAAGACCCAGTCTGGAACAATGAAGTGCTCTACGTTAGACGCGCAGATTATGTCCACTTCGCAGAAGCCCCACAGTTAGGCTCAATTCAATTGACGAGCCAAACACAGAATTGTGTAGAACCATTACTAACTTGGGAACAGCACACTGTTCTGCATTACCAGAAAATAGGTGCTCAATCATTTGAATCCTTTCACCCCAGTGGAAACCTGCAATGCGAGCAAGTGCTGCAGCGCAAAAAAAACGGGGTGGAACGATGCTGCAAGCAATGGTCACTTTCAGGTTGAGGCGAGGCCATGGCCTCGGTTCGGGATTAACAGGGTTGCTGTAGTTTCGTACGATTGTACTCCCACAAGCAAGGTATTATGCCGAGTGAGCCCGCGCAACTTGTCAGTGAGGCAAACGTTTCTGGAGTTGTTTTCGCTTTGCATAAAGCCAAGCCGGAATGCCTTTTGATTGATGACTGTAGAACTAACACAAACCCGTTCTCAGCGAATATGACACTAATTGGAACAGTGTGTTTAGCATTGAAAAAGGAGGCGGGTACTTGCAGAGGGAAAAAGAAGCGCGCAAAAGACATCTCCTGCCCTTCAGTTTGATGGCACGAGTTTAGACGTGTGAGAGAAACAAGCGTTTAGCCTACTTTACGCTTCGGAGTGACCTGTTAAACTAAACAAAAGATTATTATTAAAATCGAGACAAAGCAGTGAAAGAAATGCCGTAGTGCCTAATCAACTATCCAAATCACGAACTGCTGGAAACCCGAGGAAAGATCACTTTAATCCCCATTTGGTAATAAGATAACTACAGGCGTGATTTTACTACACAGATCAGAGGTACCAGTCCACAAACGTTGGTCTCTGCATGACATCGTCACTAAATGCCCTTTCTGTGACGCTATGTAGAAATAATGAGAGCTTATAGATAAAAGTAATCACGTAAACAATTTGTCAACTTCGTGATAGCTGAAAATAGTTCAAACATTATTTTTGGTGATCCGGAGCCGCAATTAAAACACCGAGGGGAAGCAATGGAAAGTTTTGAAGCGCCAAGGGCCCAACACGAGAGAGCCACCTCATCGTAGTGAGTAAATGAATTGCTTCGGTAATTTAAAAAGTTGCTCAATCAGGTGAAAGAGATTTGGATATAAGAGCGAGTCAGCATTAGTTGAAGGCTCTGAGAGATAAATGCATCCTCCAATCGAATGCAATCATGCTTAGCATTGGCTATGGCGAATAATCGCGAATGGTGCCAGGGCTGTAATCGGAAACATGAAAAACCAGCGGAATCTGCACATGAAAAAATTTACTTCGTTTTGAGAAAGAAGTCAAGGAAAGTGTAGTGAAACTGAAATGTTATGATTTTCCCCAGGATTAAAGTAGTGCATGAATGTTGTAAATTCCATAGAGCGAATGCAGCTACGAGAATGAAAAAAGTTGAACCAATTGCACGCGAGGCAAACAATGTGGCACTGAGAGGAGTGTTGTGAGTTGAATCACGATAATTTTGACATTTGTGTGCATATACCCTGGGCCATATGAATCGGGTAGTAAATTTCAACCAAAACTTTAGCCCTAATTCTATTCAGCGCCCGAACAATAAATTTTAGCTGCCCAGGTGCGCAAATACCTAAAGAAGCAACTAAACGCGAAGTGTCGATTTAAGAAGTCTACACACAATTTGAACCATTTGTGAAGTAACCACATCAGTGTATCGAAGGTAATGAATAGGAAGCATAGTGTGGCAGCCACAAGACAATCTTTTAAAAGCTCAACACTAGATTCGTAGCATACACTTTGTAGGTACGATCAAATACTGAATTCAAGAATGAGGCTTCGAGTGACTGTTCACACAAATGTTGGTGTGAGCGAAACACCGAAAATACATAGTCCCAAAAAACATAGCCATATGAAGACCACATTGGGACGAAAATAGCCCACCTAACCTTGCACATATTTCACAAACAGTGGTTTTATAACTGTGTGGAACACAAACACAGTGATCGATAATGAAGTGGATGTGATTGCTGATAGGCGAGGAGTTAGAAACGTCACCAAGCAAGAAAGCCGAGCTTCCGAGAAGAAGATGGGCTTGGATGGGGTGAAGATGGTGCGTACTGAGTCAACCAAAGACAATTCGAAAGTACTTCTGCTGAAAAGTGCGTGAGAATTCGTGGAATGCACTCTTACTCAAGACCAGATGGTGGAGGTGGCGGTGGCGGTGGCGGTGAATGCAGCAGCAGTCAGTTTTGGACGATGGAAATAGTTCGCAGCACAAAAAGTGCGTGTTAAAACGCACCGCAGGCCCCACAACGCCCACCGGTATAGGTCTAGTTTAAACTACGACTTCCGCAGAGGGCTCAGGGAATTGTGGAAGGATTAAGAAAAGCGAGGTCTTGAATCACAAAACGCATATAATAAAGGGTAGGCTTACACGTCTCGGTACATATCTGCCGGTAGTAATCCGCTCAGACGAGTGATTTGGGAATTGATGTAATCGCGTCGCCTTCGTTCAACTAAAACAATAAAAATGTGTCTTAACCAGGCATCATGCGCTTGGGAAGCGACACCAGCATCAGCGCTGCATTTAAGCCAATGGAATTGTGGAAAATAGACAAAAAGGTGAGAAAGTGGCGCTACTATGAAGTGCAGTTGTGGCAAATAATGACCATTACTAAGGAGTGAGAGTTGAAGCATCTTGTCGAGCAATTGAGGTGATAAACAAGCAAATCGTAGTTCAATTTGTGCAGAGCGTATGGTTCCACTCAAGATCACACGAAGATATTGAATGTGCAAAACAATGTGTTCCTGAAAAGTACCCCTATTCAAAAAATACCAGTATCTTAAGCAGGAGCTAAATGAAATTGCATGAAAGGAGCATTGGAGGGGTTCGCCCTTTTAAAAGCTACCGGTTTAGCCAGATTCAAAAGCGGGCAAAAGTTAATCACTTCAAATTGTGAAACTTGAATTTGTAGTTTGTAGGCACGACCTTTTCAAGCTTGACATGACCATCTCTTGATTCCACTCGTATTTCAACGGCAGTTCATCGTCTTTTAAACAAGCGTTCCAAATGTAAGCGTGGAATAACTGTTTTCCTTAAGTGTGTCCGCAGCAGCTATGGCCATTTTGTGCGACAGAAGGGGAAAAAACTAAATAGAGAAAATCAAATATGATTGAAAGTATGGGTTGAAAGGCATGTAATAGAGACTCGAAGGGAGTCATGCTTGTCACGCCACAAAGCATCACACCAAACGTGGTTAATTAGAGGGAGCAGAGAGAAAGTATAGCGGAAATAACCAGCCATTAAATAATAATGCCAAGTATTGCAGTGAGAGAAACACAAAACAGCAGGTCAAGCCTAGAGAAAAACAGATCTGAGGGTCCAAGTTCCAATGTTCACTAGTGCACTTCTCCACAAAAACGAAATGGCAATTGCGTGCTTGAATGCGTGGAGACGTGAAGTGCTATGCCAGCGCGCCTTAAACCCCATGGGATGCAATGGGTTTTTTTGTGTGAAAATCAACAGCCAGCAAAACCCATTAATTTCTGAATAAATTAACATGCAGAATAAAGCATTAGGCCGAATCTTGCGGAAAGCACAAGTGCACAGTGTAATGCCTCACACATCACCTTGCTTCAATTCTATTCTTAAAAAAAACGCTTAACTAACTAAATGATACGTGGAGTTCCTTCACTTTCCTACGCACATTCTACGAGAGGGGCCCGCCTAGATGGATAGCTCTTGACCGAAACTCCAAAAACGCAAATAAATAATTTCTAAAAATGAGACGCTAAGTGAGATTGAAATGTAAGTTGAAGGCTGTAGCAGAGCGTACTTTAACATCCAGTGATTTCATAGAAGAGGAAGTAAAGTAGAAATAGAGAGTGCAAAAAGTTCATCCTCAAAAGAAAACCTTGAATTAGTACAAAAGCACATAAACACCTAGGAAAGAAGACGTGGAAAATTGCGAAGCGCAAAATAATGTAGAGGCATGACACGAAAAATTATCGCATAGAGACGAACCGATTATTGAAATCCACAGGAAAAGCAAGTTCTTCAATTAAATTTCTATGACACATGAAGGTTTGAGAAAATGAATGACCATGTGGATCCCAGACATGCCCAATACTCTCGTATCCAAGTCTAGGTGTAAAGTAACGTTAACAGCAACAACCAGATTTGCATCACAGATAGGACAGATAGGCGTCAGTATTTAGCCACACTGGTCGCAGTTTTGTTCTGATCACAATTGACTTACAATCACGTTCTTGATTAGAAAAAAAAGTTATTGAGAACGATTGGAGCCTACTCACCAACACAAGACCAGTTTTCTCCTACAACGGTGTTCTTAGATTGCTGGGATTGACAATCCAAACCGCAGACACGTGTAAATGGCACCCTGTTGATTCGCTCCAGGTGTGTAAGATGGTCTTTCACGCATAGCAGTAAGTGGTGCAGTCGACTTTCCACCTGCGGACATGCGATGACATGGCGGATGCATAATCACTCGTTTAATGGACTTATTGGTTACCTTCGGTTAGCATGATGCACTTCAAAACTAATTCCATTCAACCAACCCAGCTAAAACGTTGTCATAATGCCATAAAACTGCACACGCTCACAGGTAACAGACAAAGTGAATTTGTAACAATGCCTTCTTATCAACGCGGTGCTTCATGTAAATCTAAGTATTTTTAAGCGCAGCTTTAATTACTCAGTATTTGCACAAAATTTCCGCTACCTTCTGAACCATTACGAGCGAACTGATAGGTTAAAGGGCGTTGGCGGAAGTGTATTTTACAATAGCATCTCAATAAATTCTGTCCCTCAATCCGATAAAGTGCTTCCAATGCACAGTAATAAGTCATAACGGAGGAAAATAAATGAGTAGACTGTGCAGATAACTTAAGACAACAAAAATTGAAGCAATTGAAGCATTCTGTAATAGAATCAGAGCAAAGCTTTCAATCGGCATCACTTTGTTAAACTATGGGATATCTGCTAGCTCCCAAGCATTTCCGACACAAAAAAGACTGTTGACCAGTTCAAAATTGGAGAGCAATCGGCTTGTAGGTGTTGAAAAAAGCACCATCGAAGAATAAATGCAAAGAACCACGTGCATTGTAAGTAGTGGTGGGAAATATGAGATCACGAATGTATTACAGCGAATTGCGTCGAGCAAGTGATGAGTGATGTTTTATGTAAAAAACTTGACACTCATTAAAAAGTCGTTCATTTGCGCGTGGATTTATCCCCCATTGATGAGTGAATTCATCGATGCCGCACACATCGCCTACCGCCATTCAATCCTAATCATAATTGCCATTTATGACACACAAGCACGATGTGTAATAAACAAAGTGGCGTTCATATATGAATCTCGCAAGGAAAACACTTCATAGCGAGGATTATTGCATCTACTTGACCTTGAATTCATGCCAGACACAGAATAGCATTCGTACCTTTGCAAAAGCAAACCAGAAGACTAGTATTTACTAGCAAGATGAAATACACCATAATCTTATGCGTAAATAAGGTTACTAACTTTTCTTGTCAACGTGCCCAAATACCCAATCATTTCGTGAATTCTTGTTGAAAAGTAAAGTACACTAACTAAACAGAACATGACAAAGTTGTTGACGATCCCAAATACCATAATTCATCGCTCAATTGGCACCACAATTACTTCCTGTAGTGGACCTTTTCACTTCTAATTTCTTCGAATGTACTTTAGTAAAGTATTTCACAACTCAATTAAAGAGCAGCACTACTTGAAGGCAGTGAAAACGCTAACGCTTAAAAGTACAAAAATGCTAACCGGTAGGATGCTACGAGGGTTCGAACCGCAGCTTTCCTGGATCTTACTGCCAATAGGCTCTAAAATATTTTTGGAAATCCCCAAAATGAGGCCTAAACAAGCAAACATATGCCATGGATACCCAGAACGTAAACATTAGCAATTTTCGGCGAAAACAAATAATGTACCGATGATTGGAAATAACATTCACAGAATCGACGCTTATGCCATGAATGGTGTAACTGCTAGATCAACAGGAAATGCAAAACAAACCAAAAAATAAAAGTAATGTGAGCGGTGAAGTCGGGATTCTATGTTGCAATGAACTCCAGCACAAGAGCGAATTGCAGCCACATTGGGGTGAAATAAGTTACGGCTCGACTATCAAAAATGTAAAGATTTCAAGGAACTTACTACGATTGTGGCTCTCCTTTTTCGATCTTGATTTGAAAGCTCCAGGTTTACTATCCGCATCGAGAACGGTGCGTTTACAGCTCCCACCGCCACCACCGCCGCTGCCTTGAGTAGTAACGGAACTGGGCGAGTAAGCGGGCGAGATGAGGCTAGCGTGGGGTGAGGCGGCCAGGCCGACCATGTGAGGTGTTGAGTAAGCCACGTCCATATTTCCACCTGTTGTACACTGCAGATCCGGCAGCTTGTTGGTCAGGCCGCCGATGAAGCGCTGCAGCGACGGAGCCCCGCCCGCCGAGTTCACGTAGGACAGGTGAGGTTGCGCCAACTGTCGACCGGCGTAGAGATCGGTCTCCGAGATTAATGAGGCGTAGGTCGACTGGACCGAATGGTGAGAATTGAAGGCAGAGGGTGCATTGAAGGACGAGGGTGCAGTAGAAGCGGTAGGGGAGAAGTAGTCGGGGAAGTCGGTGCCTCCAGTCGTGTCCACGGTGACGAGGGGCGTGAAAGAAGAGGCAGATGAGTCGTGGAATCGGGCACCACCACCACTGCTGCCGTAGGATGGAGGTCGCTGCTGGCCCATGGAAATGAGCTCGGAGGTGGTGGCAGCGCTGGTGGCGGTGGTTGGCACAAGGGAGTAGGTAGTGCTTTTTAACTCGCTATTATGAGTAGCCGTCGGATTCATAGCGTTTTGGGGAACAAAGGTCTCAATTTTACACTTAGGGGGTCTTTACGACCTCTGAAACAAAGGAACGAATGGATTGTGCTCATTATGCTCATTGCTGCAGAGTAGTGAATAAAAGCTAAAATTGAACAAAAGTCTTGCTTCTTATGGCTGAATTGCACCATAAATGTAACATTCCTTGCATCGTTTCACAATATCAAGGCTAAGTTAGTTTGGAAAATAATTGGATGAATGTTTATCATGGATGTTTATGATGAAGCCTTCGATCCTCAAACGCATAGTGCAAGCCCAAAAACCGAAAACAAAACAGTGAGTTTCAAATAAGTAATCAGACCAAACCAAATGAAATAAAAAGTTTGGATTGAGAACAACAAATTCTATGGAATAAAGTGGGAAAGATTACAGCTCCTTGATAAATGGTAAATGAAAAGCGAGGTCACTTAATTCTAAACGAAGCCCATGGGAAAAAATATGGCCATCGATATACCGGCTGAAAATAATTGCACAAAGCTCTGAAGCATAACCATCTAAGGTGTACCAAATCCCAAGGACAGGAAGGCGGCCCTGATTAACGGAAATACGCAGGCGCATGAAAGCAAGTGTAAGTGTGCCTTCATGAACACACCTCCGCACTGCGCGCGCATTCCTACCATATGTAGCACAGCTGATTTTCAAGGTCACTTGAGGTTTACATATCGAAATCACTGAAGGCCAGTCTGCTGTTGCTCATAGCAACTTTTACCTAAGCCATAAAAGGACCATAAAACTGCACAGCAAACTATAACCGCTAGATTGATTCACTTGGCTAAACTCAACGTACACCTGCATGGCCAAAAACTTTCGGAAACGATGGCATGAAACCCAAAAAGGGAAGATAATAATCTATCAATGGGAACAAAGCTGACTACAAAACTAAATGAGATCGCATCCAGCAAACACCAATTGCGTGAAACCACAACGCGCATTAAGCCTATTCTAATAGCAACGTTGTTGCAATCATAAAGATGTGTTGAATGTACAACTTTGAGAAATATCGACAGCAGAGCACATTCAGAAACGGCAAATTGTTAGCGCCCTTTTGCATACGCAGAAGACCATACTAATTACGTTAATTTTAATAACTTACATAATCAATCAGCTACCCACGCGCTACAATTACAAGAACAGAGAAGTCTACTAGAGGTTATCAGTTTAAGTAAGAATCTTCTTTAAATTAAGCAAATACCCGATTGCCGTTGTAAAACCCGCATCAGTCACGTGCGATGGCACAACAATAGTCATTGTATATAGACTACACGATTCAACGAGTGAAGACGCAGCAATATACTGTGGAATTCTATACATCTCACATCCGATAGTTAAATTAATTCGTAGTGTTCGATTATCCCCATGTAAATTCACCAGACTCCATCCATAAGTTGGGTTTCACAAAGAGTGCATAGTGACGCAAAAATATAAGCGGTTCGACAGAATAATATATGGAGTTAGCCCGAAGTGTACATGCCCCCAAGATACCTAAAGATAAATGTTTCAATCTAAACTCTGTTGAGACGAGGCCAATGCGAAACTGACTAAAAGTACGGAGCAATCACACGGCGATCAGCTGGCCAAAGACCCCTGTTTCAACCCATTATATTAGCTTATATTCAAAGCTGAAAGTACTTTTAAACGAAATGCGCAATAAGCTCCTGAAACTCGAGCTTTCATGCGCGTTTGAGAATACTGACTCACATTATGTTACCGGGGACAAATTGAAGAATAAATGAGCCAATGAACTCTGGCTAATCGATTTCATAAGCTCAACAGCAGAAATAACGACAAAATGCGACGCAAGTAGACGAAACAAATAAGAAAACTTTTAGGAAAGTGGTGTGGAGTACTGAGTTATTGTTACAAGAGGAGATTATAAAATGTGATCGAGAACAGATCACGGCTTATAAAAAACCAGTGGGAGTTCTGAGGAGTCTTAATGAATGGGAGCACTAGATAAATGGCAAAAAAAAGGAGTCAGCATTACAAATGATGCCGTATTTTGACAATACTACTTGACCATGCAAGGATTACAAGCAGATGCATCGAACGGGGTTTCTACTTGCTACTTTATGAAGAGCTTTATCAGTAAGGCTTGCAGGAATTCCAGTCAGGCGTCAACAATTCGCCAGCATAGAACAGTTTTAACAACTAAAGCAGCTAGCACAAAGCCACCAAAAAGTCAAAAATTAATGAACTACTTCACAAAGTGTTGAGGAAAAATTTAGTAACAAAATGTATCTGAACATAAATTGTATAGGGAGCAAATCCAGGCCAATGCTTCACTAATGCAGCAGAGGTAAAGTGTCATTCAATTCACAAACTATCACTTTTAAAATCCAAAAAGGAAGCCGTTGATATTACCTTAAATATGGTGTATGTGGTAGTATAAAGTTCCATTCAGAATATACCCCAGACCCTAAGCGATGGCAAAGAACGCAGACGACCAGAGTAATTAAAACTGGCGGAATAACTAAAAGACCTTAAAACGCACCAACATTAAAAGATTCAATCTGGCCTAGCATTCTTGCACTTGTAAACAAATTGTTTCAAAAAATTTTTGCAATATATAATTAAACAAACAGTTTAATGCCTATTATTAAAGAAATCGCTTAAAATAAAAATTTTTCTCAAAAATAGGCATAACCAAGTTATTCAAAACGCAACACCATGGTGTAAGCAAACTCAAATGCAAGCGACGATAATAAACAAACTAGTTGATTTTTCAAAGTATGTAATAGTTCCCCGAAAGCTTATATAACGTGCGCAATTGCCACCAGTTATAAACACTTACCATGAAGTTATCAAATAATTCTGCTTAAAAATAGGCGAGTGGTAGCGTTGGTTAATGCAAGTCGAATGTTCGAGCAAATCACTCTATGATACTGCATTATGCCGTGCGGTCACATTTTTTTCAGAATCGCATATGCAAAGTTGCATTACAATTTCAAAAGTCTGATAGGAATTTATCAAAATGAGCAGAACTTTGAGTTTTTCTAGGCAATCTTTGCAAACTTCGTGGCATCGTGGCCACCATGCTTAAGAATTTGTTCCTACGGGATTAGAAAATTCATGTAAAGTTTGTTTGTGCACAAATTATATCTTGGATCCGATTGCTCGTTTTAGCTTATTGAAAAAGATAGCACCGCGTGAAAATAGGCGCCAATTACTAATCGCTGCACCCGATTATGTTTCTGGCGGGCTTGGATAGTTACTTTTTCATTTGTCTTTTTATACGTTTCCCCGTTACAGTGTTGATTTCCGTCCGCTAAGTCTTTGTGTAGCACAATGCGTTTTTACCAAATTATAGAAAATCGCTAGACTTTTGTCCCGCTTGGGCATTATTTACTGGCTTCATGCGGTTTCGAACCCCTCCTTGATATCTTCTTTGAGTCGTCATTACGTGCAAAAATGGATGTTACGGATAGTTCTTGATTGTTTGACGTAATTCTGACCTTTAGATTAACTAGCCCATGATTTACCCGTCATATTTATCAGACTCACCGCCGGTTTTTACCACTTGTGTTCTTTTGCTAGGAGCTTTGCGGACTATTAAAAGAAGACATTTATCGCTACAGCCGCCAGATAATTATTCCGGAGTTCGGGCCATCAAGTTAGTTATCTGTTTTAATAATTGGAAGTTCTCTTGTCGCTTAAGCCTTTTATTCTCTCAAGTTACAAGTATTGAGACTGTGTAGAAGTTGTCATGTTATCGTGTGTATGCGTGTATTCTTATCTTGTTAACGGCACCTTTTAAAAATATTTTTAAGAGCAAATAAAGCTAGCCAGATCTCATGTTCTAATCGTTGGTTGTGGTGGGCTGGGATGTCCCGCTGCCGTCTATCTCGCCGCCGGAGGTGTCGGTAGGTTTTAATTAGTTCATTTTTCATTCTAAAACTAAAGACGAAACGATCCTTCGTCAATCATTAACAAGTCTATTTCACGCTAATTCCCCGTTTTTATCACCGTTTTGCAGTTGTCATTTTTGCCAAAATAATCCTTGTCTTTTACTATTTCTCTGCTGTTAATGTGTCTGTGATTCATTTTTTTCGCCAACTCTCTAGTTAACATCACCCTCGTAGACGATGACGTAGTTGAGGTTACCAATCTTCACCGTCAAGTAATGCACTCCGAAGATAAAGTGGGTTGTCCGAAAGTCGAATCACTCGCTCAGAAGCTAAAAAGGTGCGTAGACAGTTGGATGAGATCATTTAAGTTCTTCATTTGTCTTAATGTTTTCTTTTTCCCATATAGTGTAAATAGCACGGTTCGCATAGTGGCGAAGAATGTTCGCCTAACTAGCGAAAATGCTTGTGACATCATTTCGGGGTTAGTTCATTGTTTCCACTTTGGATTGTTAATTCTACTGCTTAGTTGTATTCTCCATCGTAGCGGTCAGAAAACTATTTTGGAAATACGCAACACAAGTCTAATATTGGTTAGTATATTCTGCGCAGTTTTAAATTGGGAAGATACTGCGAAGGAGTACATAGCCTATGGTCAATGTCTGTCTGTACCAGATTGTTATTCCGCTTAGTCACGACATTGTCTTGGACTGCACCGACAATATAGCTACGCGCTACCTCCTAAACGACGCCTGTGCGGCCTGTGGTCCCATTCCCCTGGTGAGTGGAAGCGCTCTGCGCTTTGAAGGTCAGATGACTGTATATCTTACTCACCGTCCGCCCGAACACGATTCCCCCGAAATTGAGACAAAGCGGCTGAGGCTGATTGACGAGGAAAAGGTGCCTTGTTTCCGCTGCATCAACCCCTCACCGCCTCCCGCCGTTCAGGCCTGCTCCGATGCTGGAGTCCTCGGAGTTGGTAAGTTTTTCTCCCTATTCAACTTGTTCGTTTAATCGCTCGCCGCTGATGTCCTGAGTGCCTGGCTCCTTTAATGTGCAGAAGTGTTGTTCAAGATGCTAACTCACTTTTAACGAATTTCCCGCATAATCTAGGTCTCCACTAGATATTTATTGTGAGAGCGGTTGTCGACCTCGTCTGTATGTGATTACTCTGCGCCTTGTCTGTAAATGCTAACTCTAGGTAAGAATTCAACGGCGATAAATCTTCACACTTCATCTGAGTGAAAAACCCTCACTTTACTGTACTAATCCTGGTTTCATTCATTTTCCTTTAGTTCCCGGTATTATTGGAACTCTTCAGGCAGCTGAGGTTATAAAACTACTGTCAGGAATTGGAGGCAAGTCAAACTGCTTATTCTCGAGAATAATCGAGCTCACCACTTGACGGTGAACCTTGTCTAGTAATTAATTCCTCAAAGCCCTTTTTGTAACACTTGAATGCCACTCCATGCTCATTGCTTTAACGGCATCCGCCATTTGTCCACGGGGAGTTATAGAGCCCCACTAACCCCAATTGGGATAGTTAACGCACCGCATTGTCATCGACGGAAATTCAGTGTTAATAAGTAAGTAAAGCGCATCAGACCGGTGTCATTCTACCCGCCTTCGCTTTGCTTACCAAGCTCTGAAATGCTCATTCAAGAACTCAGATTAAATGCTTCTGGTGTTTCAAGGTCATTTGAAATCGAATTGTCACTGTCATAAAAAATAGCTTCGCACCAAAAAGCGTACATCAATATCGCCATAATGTTAAAAGTCTTGTCTGTGTGATTGCGGAGGTAGAGTCGATGGCGGGACGCTTGCTCGTGTTTGACTTGGAGCGCAACAGTATACGAACGGTGAAGCTGCGTCAGGCGCGACCCGATTGCAAGACCTGCAGTCGCGTCAACCGGATCACACCTCAAGATGTTAAGAAGACCGACTACGTCGACTTTTGTGATGCCTCTTTCCAAAACGTGGTGAGTGAGACATTATCAGCCGTGACTCATGGGTGCGAACGACAAACTAGATCTCATTTCTCACACCTTGTCGACCCTTTTAGTCACGATCGACGATCATGCAGAAATCCGAAACTCGTATTTCAGTTCAGGTTGGTTTTTTGTTAAATACTCACGGGCCACGATTTCTTTTTCCCCATTCCTGACCTCATATTTGTTTTAGGAGCTAAAAGAAATCCGTGACTCGAAAAAACCCCACCTCCTCATTGATATCCGGCCTGCTGTTGAAACCGAAATTTGTCGTCTCACCGGCTGTCTTTGTAAGTACAGATTACGCCCCGAGGTTATTGGTGTTAGACCAAATCTTTTTGCAAATTTATTTGGTTTTGTCTAACAAATCCTAGTCATTTTCATTCTCTACCCGCTTCCTCTTTCAAGATATACCGTTCAACGAATTATACAAAGAGTCGAATCTAACGTTTATCAGAGACCGAATCAGAGCCGCTCATGAGGTTTCTCCAAACACTCCTTTTCCGGGTAAGTCAGCCAATGTCATTAAATCGTCTTTTCCATTTTTACATTAATTCTTCTATTCTGACTTGAAACAGTTATTTTGCTGTGTCGTCGTGGTAACAAGTCGCACGCGGCATGTAAGCAGTTCGCTGAGGCTCTAGAACGAATTCTTCCACGGAGTGCGTCAAGTGGCGACCTGACCTCGCTTGCGAACGGCGACGCAAAGCCGGTCAGCCCGATCAAGGTTTTGGTTCGCGATGTTGCCGGCGGACTACAGTCCTGGAGCGAGCAAATTGACAACAACTTTCCTGTTTACTAGCGCTCATTATATATCTCAACCTTCTCTCCTTTGAACGAAATGAATCCGCGCCTCTGGATAAATTACTGAAAGTAATGCATTCACGCCCTCGTCCTGTCTGCCTTTGAGAAGTGGTAGCGACCTAATGGGATCACTCTGAAGTGTGGCGAAACAGGTAACACAGCCAAATCGGGTTATGCGCACTTCATCCCATTTTGTAAGGGAATGATTGGCGTTTTATTAATGGAGCGTAACTAGATTCAGGTATTTTCAGAGATACAATAATTAAAAATCGAATTAACGTAAAATACGATATTTTGAAAGAAGCAAAAACCGGGTTTTGTAGAACATCATGGGTGTATTGCAGATTATGGGGCCCAATCGAGGGTCGACAGCAACTCTTTCTTCCGCAAGTCACAAAAATGGGGTCGCGGAATTGGCGAGTAAGGGTGCGCCAGTAGTGCGTGTCACCAAAGGAAGCGGAAATACAAAAAGGAGAGAAGGATTATAGCAACAACAAATATGATAAGGTACTTTCCAATCGAGCTTTGAAGGTTCAAGGATGCAGCGTTATTTCGGTAGTTGCGTGACAGGTCGGAGAGGTGGGTTGCCTGGGCATCTAAGGCTAAAATGCGTCAAAGTGTCACAATAAGCCACTAGGCTTGTAAGTATGGCAGTGACGGTAGCCAGTAAATGTGCTCAAGGCTCGAAGTTAAGAGAATACTCAATGTCACCAAGTAGGCTCGTGTTAAATGTGATGGCATTAAGCCAGGATACACACCTGTCAGTGCTTCCCCGCGTTTGAGGACATCGTCAATATTCTGGATCATGATCCGCTGCACATCTTGTAATGCGACATTTAGTTGAGATACATTGCTGGAGACACGGGTGTCCGTATACTTCTGTTGCAATTTCTGCAATTCACGATCTAAAAGGAAATCATCCCGATGACGAGTTTGCCAGCTGAAATTCTAAAGATAAATTCAAATATTTGAAGTATAGGCATCAGAACTAAGTCTATGAATGAACAGCCTTGCCGTCAAAGCAACTCGAGTGAACCTAAGTCAATTTACCACAATCCAAACGCTTATCAACGGGTAAAGTGCTGGAATTTCAGCATACCGAATTCAATAAAACCATATGGCCGCGAAACAGTATAAACATCGTTTGAATATTGGCCACTGAACTGATTGTGGACCTCCTCGAGGAAGGCGAAAGCTTTCTGTCTGGGAAAGTTTGCTTCTGTGAGAATTAAGTAACAGATTCCGGCTTCAAACAGATAGTGGAAGTAGTACGTCCCAGCAACGAGGGAACAACGCGACGGGGAAGACGGCACAAGTCTTCGAATTAGCATTTTGGCTTGGTTCTGGTAACTCACTAGGTTCCGACTTAACTACGGAAAACCAACCAGAAGATATGACTAGCATAGCCAAGAGGATACGAGCACAAGTTTTTCTGCGTTTATGACAAGTAAATACAGGAAATAACTTCAAGCATAAAGCTGGGTAAGATGTCTGTAAATTTAAAAGATAGTACAATGGTCAATTACAAGAGAACGCCTAATATGATTAAAATAGGATATCAAATGAACTAAATGCCTAAATACATTGAGGTGATGCAAAATAAACCTTAAAGATAGTAAATACTAGGAACGGTAAGGGAAAATAGCTTAGTAAAATGAGTCCGCCCTCATGATTCCGTCAAATGGGTGATGGACCAAGTATTGAAGATGCCTACAAGGGAGCATCCTACCTCTGTATCTTCTTTTACCGAGGCTACCAGTGGAAGACCATCGGCAACACGCGAAATCAGCGTAAAGAGAATCATCCCGTAATAAGATACGTCAGAAGGTAGTCGTGGAAGTACGTTGGCTACATCACAGCTCGGCGACCTACGCGTATTCGACCAATCAACTCAGCATCTGACACGTCAATTATAACAGATTTAAACAGCAAATGGGAGCTAAAAATTGAAAAAAAGGTGTAAAAACCAACAACGCGCATTATTTTAGGTTAATAGAGATCCAATAAATCATCCTTTGTTGAACAAAGACCACAAGGTAACGGTGTAATTTGAAGTTAAAGTTGTAGGTTGTTTCACGATTACTATTACTATTTTAGTTGCTGCAAAAAACACCAAAGGTACGTTTTGTTCGTGATGATTTTACGCACAGCAGATGGGAATGTGTTGGCGAGACAGACGGGAGATAATTCTCCTAAGTAGTCTGTTGCCTGGAGTGTGGGAAGGTTTTATTCAGTGCTACTTGTAATACTTCGCATGTTTGGACTACCGGTTTCTGTCAGTGCAATGCTTTGGATGTTTGGACTGCTGGTTTGGGTTAGGGTTACAGGGGCGACCACATTGCCCTAGCTGCGTAGGCTGACCCCCCGGGCCATGCCAGCTGCCCATTTCCTTCTGTTGAATATATGTATTCCACTCTAGTATTCAGCCATCTTTTGCCTCCAGGGTGCCTTGGGACGTTACAGCCAGGATCACGGAGGCGGCCATATTGTCCAAGCTGCGTAAGCTGGCGTCTTGGCCATGGCAGCTGTAGAGGGTTCCTTCTCTTCCTTCTGGTCGCCCTTGTTAGCAGGAATCGGAACATGTTTCGACATATTTATTATAAAAAGGAGATCGTACAGCGAGGCCAAGTACGAGAATTTATGACGAGAATGGATCACGCTCCTGCGAGTCGCCGCGTCGCTCCGCCACGAGGTTCAAATTGTTTTCCAGCCTCTCGCCTACAAAACACATATAAAGAATATAAGTATTACAGCAGCAACTCATTCCCCTGTCTGCTGAACACATCTATATATATATATATATGTTCTACACAAGCATCCTGTGGTGATTCTCAGGAGCGTGATTCATCCCCGCCCCAAACTCTCTTACTAGGCCTCGCTGTACTATCTCCCCCCATAATGAATATGTCGAAGCGTGTTCCGACTTCTAATAACAGGGGCGAACAGAAGGAAGGGGAGGAACCCTCTACACCGTTGCCCTCTGACAAACAGGAAATGTTCTAGTTTGGTCAGTCACATTTACAACTGAAACTACCAGACTGCCCAGGAAATCATGCCAGGAAAGAGCAGTCAGTCAAATCTTTGGAGAATGTGTCAGAATTAGAAGCCGGTAGCATTGAGAGGCTCGTGTGGTTAGGCGCCTAGTTAACCAAATGGCAAACCGTATTATATTCGTCCACCAAGGCACAGTCGGTGGTTGGGAAATCTCCTAAGAGCCAGGACCGGTGCTCATCGAATTTTTATGCAAATGATGGGGTAGTTAATGTCTAAGCCCGAAAAAGGCCCTAATAGTACCATTGCATTGAGGTTTTCGTACCGTGTGTGAAATAGAGTTAGTAGTGGGGAGTTCATGAGTGTCGTGCTACTTATCTGTCTTTCGTATGAACATAGGACTGATGACGAGGTCCCTTAGATAAAGGCCATGTAGCGTCTCGAGACTTGCTTGAAGGTAAAAGAAGGCATAGTGCTACGGCAGAATATGCATTCAGTGAACAGAGAGAATGGGGCTGCTGGCATGGCCCAAAGGCTAGCCCACGTGGCTAGGGCGATATGACCACCTAAGTGTTTGAAAACGAAACGGGCAGTCAGAAGAGACAAAGTATTATAGCCATATTAACTGCAGATCTTGTAGCTTGTGTTTCGGTCTGTTCTTCCAAGCCATAGTCCTATGCACTACATGGGTACCGCATTCTCTTATTATCACTACCTGCCTTCAAGTGCCACCGGCATTTCACCAGTTAACGCATTTAAATAGTACAAACTCGAGGAAGGTTCAATTATTTATGATTATTAACAAGGCATGCTACTGAGGTGATTACCAAAGCACATTGTAGTACTTTGTTTGTTAGAACTACCGGTTTCTGTCAAGGTCACAGGGGTGGCCGTATTGTCCTAGCTGCGTGGGCTGGCCTCCGGGCCATGCCAGCAGCCTTTTTCCCTCTGTCCGGTGAATATACGTATTCTACCCTGCCACTTTGCCTTCTTTTGCCTTAAGGGAGCCTCGGGACGCTACACACATGACATTTTAACACCTCTAAAAGGTTTTTTAAAAGTTCAACCAACCAAACCCGACATTTTTTCCTATGAAGTTTAAATTTAACAGCCAGTTAGACAGGTAAATATAAGCTAGCCTTTGATGTCATTTCAAATGAGGAACCTACCAAGAAAGCGGTTCAGATTTGCTTGAGGTAGTGATAAAGTATACAGGCGTAAAGCTGAACTTTGCAGCTACTAAGGTCTTGCTCGAAAACAAATAATTCGTAATACTAGGGCGAAGTCGGAGTTGTTTAAAGGCTAAAAGTCTACCGGCATGGTTCACAAGTCATATCGCCTAGGGGACGTACAAAAGCCGAGCCTTAAATGCCTGTAAGTGCATAATAAAAATTGAAAAGTAATCCAGCCATTACTCTAATGTGTTTGTAGCGCAATCCTGGTTCACTTCCCCATTCCTGCAACTATCATTGGCGGATTAATTATTTAGCTTCCGGTTTTCGTAACGGGCCACTAAGTAGGCCCACTCTCGTACCTTCGTCGAGCCGCCCCATTTGCCTGCTAGCAGCCCTAATTTATGCTGCAGGAGGAATACATATATTTTTTCCTAGTATTATGCCTTCGTTTTTTCTAAGGAAGGCCTCTGTGCGCTGCATCGGTGACAAGAAAAAACGAGTATCATTCTAGAGGGCAATTATCCAAATTGCCACTGCTGAGGGGTAAACCTCTCAGTAGCGGAAAAGTGCATATGTGACGACCCACAGCCGAAGGCCTGAAGACCGACGTCGTCTTCTTTTGGCAACTACTAAGCCGTATGCCATCTAAATTTTTTACGAAACTGCTAACTTTATCGATTTAAAGGTAAAATTTATGCAGACACTCGATGTATTTACTAGGTTCCTCTGTTTGAATTAATTTTAGGCAGATATGACTAGGCATCTCTAAGGTTAAGATATGGTGCCAAGAGGGAATAAATGCAAAATTCTATCTTTGAGGTACTCGCCGTTTGCTATAGGGCTGCTTTAATGCCATTGTTTCTTCGACTAGCGATGGATATACGTAGTGGGAGCACGAGCCATCATCTCTAGTAGACTTTCCAAGAAGAATCAGTGACCTTGCAATACCTTCTCAAATGCATGGAAATTCGATGAAGAGCACTGTAGCGTCCCGAGGCTCCCTTAAGGCAAAAGAAGGCAAAGTGGCAGGGTAGAATATATATATTCACCGGACAGAGGGAAAACGGCTGCTGGCGTGGCCCAGAGGCCAGCCCACGCAGCTAGGGCAATATGGCCACCTCTGTGACCTTGACAGAAACCGGCAGCACAAACAGATAAAGTACTACATTGCCCCTCTCCTCTCTCGAGCGTCGTCCCCGACGCGCCCCTTGGTGCACCTCCCGCGTTAGCCATCACAACATACTCAGTGCTGCAACAAGCACCCACGAGCTAACCATGCCAGTCGCCGACATTCGACGCGATTGAGGCGATGCTTGACACCAACGTCAGTGATCCCTCTTGACAGTGCATTGCACTTCGAGTTTCGTCTGGCTTGGAAATAAAATTCGGAATAAGTGGTTCTGCCGACCATCAGTATGTCCGTACGGGGCGTTAGTACGCCGATCTCCTTAAGCAAGTATATTAGGGGTAACCTTTGGAACGAAACTTTCCAGGCGGTCCATGGCTAGTGTCGCTCCAGTTGTTGATAGCTTTCTTGTAGAACACGGAGATGGGTTAGATGCCGGAGGTGGACGTCGTTTTTGGCCCGTCCGTGGCACATGCACTTCTTTCGCACCACTGCAACATGCCGCAGGTGATAGAGATCGGGATGAAAACCCTATAGAATCGGGTCCGCTTTCCGCTGCCACCAATGTAGCGTCCCGAGGCTCCCTTAAGGCAAAAGAAGGCAAAGTGGCAGGGTAGAATATATATATTCACCGGACAGAGGGAAAACGGCTGCTGGCGTGGCCCAGAGGCCAGCCCACGCAGCTAGGGCAATATGGCCACCTCTGTGACCTTGACAGAAACCGGCAGCACAAACAGATAAAGTACTACAAGCACGGTCAGCTAACGGTGTTTTTGTTTTGGCACTGATCACATTGTGGTGACTGAAGAGGGAATTCTACTATGGGGGGTGTAGTGTTCCAAGAATCCCTTGAACGCAAAAGAAGGCGGAATACGAGGATGGAATATATGTATTCAGCAGACAGAGGGAATGGAACTGCTGGAACGGCCCTGAGACCAGTCTAAACAGCTGGGCAATATGGCCACCTCTGTGGCCCTGACCAAGATCGGCAGCCCAGACAAACAAATTATTACAGGGAGTGTCCAAGAGTAAAGTGGTTACGTGATGTACCAAATTTTGTTTAAAGCTCTATTTCGGGAACAAGCACTTCAATGTTCACGTAGCTGAAAATCCCCTAGGCACTCTAACCTCTAGACTACGTCAATATCCACGGGCTCTCCTGTATCTCCACAGAACATTCTCCATTTTTGGTGTTTTATTTTGTTGACAAGGCGGTATTGGGCGCTGCATTGCTTTCAAACATCAAAGAGCATTCGGAATAAGTGTCATTCATTCAAGTGTAGGTACAAACTACAAGTCCAAAAGGTACGTGTGCCTAAATATGTGGTTAACTAAAATATCGTAATGCCATATGATATTTGAACGACTGTGGTATGCTGCTAGTGATGACTATCGACTTGTTACAAAATGATTTTTAGCAGCAAAGAAAAATACGTGCCCGTTGTTCTTTTACTGGAGCATAGCATGAAAAAATAAATCCCATTTTAATTCCTTCATCGTTCTTGTTTATCTGTCTCGACCAGCCAGAAGAGATTTGGTTTGCGAGCTCCAAACATCATATGCAGTCACGGTCTTTGCTTACATTGGGTGAGTATTGGTGCGGATAAGGTAGTAGCGTCATCACTAGAACTAAGCCTGTTTTCTCACTTTGGATGCGTAACATTCTGGCTTCGTTTGCAATTCATATTTCCTACCTCTGGAGGGTGTTTCCTTGAGTTTGGATTAAAGGCTTCTTTTGTAATCCAATAGTCACGACTTAGGTTAAGCACTATTGTCCCATTTTTGAATCGATACAAAATAATTCACTTTTTTCATAGGTGCTGCTTCAAAATGTTGCATCTGTTCTTTGTCACTATTTGGAACCTTTTATTTGGAGGCTATATATTTTCAGACACATTCATTTGTGTGCATCTATATTCCATGACTAGTTTCATTCTGTACTGGTACTTTTCTTTTAGGATGGTCTCATTAGCTGATATATCGGACGGTGGGAAGTGGTATCAACGATGTGATTTATTTGATTTGAAACGCTGTTCGAAAGACGTATTTTGTCGCAAGAATCTAACAGATGTTATAGGGCTCTGCCGCTGGAAGGAAAATTTATGCGGGAAATTTGGGAGATGTTTATTACTTTGCTGATGGGCACAATTTCTGGGTTTTTCACCGGAACAACACAATTTTATTGCAAACCTATCTTAGTAAGCATCCAAAGTGGAATAATCACGCTTGCATAAATAGAAGAGGGAATTTGCAGGGTTTACGAGTTGTCCGAGTTGGATGCTGTAATCATTGAAAATAATGACGACAAACTTGAGGTTTTTTTGCCTGGCACAACTGAATTGCTGCTACTTCCGGTAAGTTTTTACTTTATTTTCATGCACTTAGATGACTCTGGCAAATATCGTCGACATCAAAGCTAAGTCTTGGGCTGATGGTACCTAAAGATTTGTGATTGATGCTGACTGTAGGCGCTGTTGATGTTATGATCTATGTGGCCGATTCAAGGCAGATTATTCTGTCTGACATTACCAGACAGTCTTTCCACAATGCTGTCCTAAACAAAGATGTCGATTTTTTTACATCCAAACTGCGGCATGCAGTCCTTAGAGAAAGCTCGTCACCATTTGCTTTGTTATGTGCTACGAAGCGGCCTGAAATAGCTGTTGCAGTTTCATTAGTAAGTCTCATTTAATGCAGTTCAACATAATTCCAGGATCCACTCGTTAAAGTATCAGCATTTGAGGGCTCTTTGACAAATATGTACTTTGAGCAGAATTCGTTGTGCTTTATGCATCTGGTGGGACAGTCTTCATCCTTTGTCAAGCACGAGTACATAGGATCAGGATATTTCGCAGTGCTTACGTGTCAGGTTTGTAAGGGGTTTTGTAATAGTTGTAACTACAGCACCAAATTCTTATCTTCAATGCAATTGCGCGCGTTTTTTGTGGATTGTTATGTGACACTCTCGACGTTATTGACTTCGCAGCTAAACTGAGGAAGGAAGACGGAAACTCCATGTCATTCGATTTATATTGCCTTCATAAGAGTTCGGATGGTCTTTTCTTAGAAGTGCAGACTTTTCCTGCGTAAGATATAATCTGCCTAGTCATTGCCGTCACTTTACTTAATCTTTTGTCAACGGTTGTAACATTTTGCGATTTGACTTCATCGTTACCGTAGCCGGGAGTTGCGACTTTCCATGTCACTTACAACACAGTTCTCGTCGCTGCTTTCTCGAAATCATTTAAGTTCTGAACCAATTCTGTTGGAGCAGGAGAAGGAACATCTTAAAGCTTCCACTTTCTCGATATTGGACCTGACCGATCAGTACGTACCCTTGCCTTTTATAATCTGGAATTAATAACTTTCAGTTTGAAAGTCATGGTGCAGGAGAAGAAATTTTCCGAAGCTAGACAATTTGCAATGAGATATGCTTTGAACACCCGCGTGAGTCCCTACTGATTCATCCATTTTGAGCACCTTGTCTCCCATTTCTATCTGAAACCGCATTCTTTCTTTCAGCTCATCACGGAATTCGAATTTTTGGCCTGTCTTGAAACTCTGGTGGCAAACGCCGAGAAACTTGGTGCCTCTCTCAATGATGAAACCACTAATGCGGTGATTTCCGACTGTGAATCGATGTGTGAACGAGCTATCGAGCTTCTTGATGATTTCACAGTACGTTTGAATGCATTTCCTGCAAAATTTGTGAAGACATCCCCGGATATTTCCATAAAGTTATGTGCTGTCGTTGCATAGATTCGTCGTGGAACAGATTCCAATCAGTCACACTATTTTCACCAATTGCATTTTATTTTTTATAATGACACAGCAAAAAGCTGGGCGGTCATTGCCATTGCGAGCGGCCGCCATCTATTGTTTTCATCTTTCCTACCAATTGAAAGATAACTGAGACTAAAGTTTCTGGTTTAAGGTTTTGGAATCGTCAGAAGCTATTGTCCAATTGACAAAAAGTGGGATTATACCTTGTGTGAGTAAGCAACCCCACCTCTTGGAGAGGGTTCTGAATAAGGTATGTCCAATGGTATAGTTGTGCTTTGAAATGCAATTAACTCAATGTATTTTCGTTTTCCAGCTGCCACAGCATGCTGAAGTGCGGGAGGTTTGCATTGTATTTTATAATTTTTACCTGTGATAGACCGTCGCAGCTACACTAAAACGCCTGGAAGCATTTCGTAAGCTCCGAAAGTACAGAGATCTTAGGTACCTGCCATAATTTCTTTTCCTAATTTTTCCTCTATAACGTTATCATGTATTTGTCTTTTTTCAGCTGCATATCATGGAAGAAGTTTATTTCATCCAAAATTGCAGCTGAGTTCGTTGAATGCTTCACCAATTGGGAGGAATACAGTGATGGATTTGCAATCTGGCATATGTTCAAGGTAAGGTAAACGCGATTGTCTCTATTTTTTGCTAAAAGCTTACCATTTGGCAACCCGTAAATCCCAGAAACCTCACCAACTCCTTACACCTTTCCATGTGGTAAAGATTTTGTTTTATTGTTAGTAGTTGTTCATTAGCTGGATGGAGCGTCATGACTAGGAGTTATTTGGAGGAATTGATCTGTAAACGCGATCTCATATTCGGGTTTTGTTAAATTATCTTTATATCGTAGCATATCACAGCCGATACCAAAAGCGTACAGTTGAAGCCGCCTGATATGTATAATAACTGGAACTAGCACGTTCGAGTCGTCCAGTTTCTGCAAAAAATAATAAGTTTTCGGGCATTCGCTTGGGTTGCTAGGACACCTTAAGTGATAATTCTTCTTGGCTTTCAGGCGGATTTAACATCGGATTTGACCTTTCAATCAGTCAATGCCTTTCTCCGCATCCTCTCGCTCAAACCGCTCACATCCGATTACGAAAATCCCGAAATTGAGAAACTTTTAATGGAGACTGAGAATGCATTGCATGCCTGGTTGGGCACAGAGTTGGTTCCCGCGCTGATCTCCAACTGTCCTTCTGCTTTGGTGAGTGAGCATTGGCTCTCGTTCTGAATCTATTCCTTTATTTTTACCTTGGAAAGACCCCCTGATTAAATTCCACCCGATATTCGTATAAATTTATGAATTTCAATCATGTCCTATGGATGATATACTGGTCTATTCCCTATCGTAGCCGCTCTTATCCAAGTGGTTAGTGAATCGTGTAAGGCAGTTTGAGGATTTCGTCAAAAGTTCTGGTGCTCGCCGTTATTTCGATTGGCCAGAGACTGCTATTACCTGGACGGAGGGGCTGATGAGCAGGGCTAAGCCAGCACCTTGCCAAGACGAAGTGACATCGCAACAAGAGGTGGACTTCCTTATCTCCGGCCTTTATAGTCGGAGTGCAGAGGTGGATCCTTTCTACGACGTTCGATGCCTTTTGTTTGATCTGATCACCATCAAGGATCTTCTTGATAAGTATGTCTGGGCATTTCCGTTTTGTCTTTTTGGGAGTCATTGATTAGCAAAATAAAGAAATCAATCAGTTGATTTCTTCATAGCTTTAGACTATTATGCTAATCGTTCAGGAGGATAGTTTCTGGAGTTTGGCAAACACGTCGCTCATTGTTATTTTTTGTTTTGCCGATACTCTTCCGCAATTATCATATATTCCCCTATGTCGTTTGTGAACTTGCGGACTAACGCACTATAAGTTCAACCAATGAAAAGATACGAGAATTTCCATGCTAATTGCGGAAAAAATCTCATAATTTTATTGCCAGACCATGAAATTTCGTCCCTATATAGACGGGCCAGTTGGACAACTTGACTCACTCTTTAGGTACAATCTTAAGCTGGATCTGGCCAGCTGCAGGACTATGGATGCCAAAACGGTTGCATTTAGGCTTATGGACGTCGCTGTTACTTCACACAGTGGTTGTGATAAAAGCACGGCTATGATGGATCGGGTCGCCAATTTCATAAGGGTCAGTATCGGATGTCTTTTCCTTTTCATCCCTCAAAATCTCTTGTTTTTCAGTATTCGCAACAGTGCATGCCTATATATTAAGCCAAAATACAGTAACAAGGTGCTATTTGGTGCATATACCGGGTAATTTGGTTGTGGTGTAGACACCCAAAGGTTCCAACCTGAAGCCATAGCCTATCGCTCCCTTGGCTACCCTTTAATTCCGTTTATCTTAAATATCATTTACACGTCGTGATATGAACTGCTGGTTTTAAAGTTATTTCTTCAAATTTAACAGGTTAATTAGAAGTACATGTATTTTAAAATCCATAATTGTCAAATCGATCAGTTGAGTTTTATGTCACCCCTCTGGCATCAATTTTCTTTTTTGATTATTATGTAGTCTGGATTTGAAGAGTGGATCTCTACTACTATATCTCGGTGCCGAGTTATTTATCCATACACTCTACAATGGGCATTATGTTAACACCTCCAATGTTGGTATTTATTTTCCTATGCGTTTGCAGTATATTTTGGGTGTAAAAAACAAACGCCCAATTCTGCTAGCGAATTTATTATGCTGATAGGAAAGAGGTCTCTATGCTGACAATGTCTACTGTGACTACTGTCTCGACCTTTTGGCTGCGTTCAAATCCCATAATTCGTCCCAGACCACTGCGACGTTCACAGCTGATGGGAAGCAACTGACCATGCCTGAATCGACCACTACAGCCGATTTGATTCACCGTGCTTGTTTGGTTGCTTCGTGGATCACATCACTGGACTACCGGTGCAAGGTGGGTGGATACGCACCTTATGCTCCATATTATTCACTGAACTCTCTTTCAGCAAACAAAAGGGAGTGAGAGTTGGCATATCATTCGACTTTTTTCAAGTCATGCTATGGTCGCAGTTTTGAGACTCATTATTTTCTTCATATTTATACTTAGACTGCTCAGTTTCTGGCGAAAGTCACTCCGATGCCTTGGCCAGCCCAACTCCACGCATTTGTGGACTCCGTCCTTGCTGACTGCAGTTTAGGTCGTCTTGAAAGTGTACACGTAGCCATATGGGGACTTTCACGTCGATCCAGTAGAGCGAAGGCCACCAACATTCTTCTAATGTGAGTGCACTTCTTACTCCCATGTCCTATTTCATCATAAGCAGAGCGTTACAGAAACTCATATTTATTACGACTGGGCGGCCAATGCCTTCCAATCCTATGTAAGCTACTTGGAACATTAGTTGCCACCTATTGGTAGTAATTTTATCAGTGGTAAATGATAGTACTGCTGTATTTACGTGACTAGGTATGGAGTCGAGCTGGACACCCGCCCGGGTTTTGGTCTGGCTCGTAGCCTGAGTGGCCTGTTGTTGCATGCGTCACCGCCGTGGGTGACTGCCCCATGCTTGGGTCTGCCTGCGTCGCGCTCCCCCCGCACCCGCCAAGAGGTGTTGGCGGACGCACTTCAGGTGGCGCAATTTCTCGCAGTACCAAGCGAATGCTCCGCTGACTCCACTGCCATTGCCTCCCACACACTCGCTAGCGTTCACCTACGCCTCGCTCTCCAACAAACCATCCTTCATCCCACCAACCACCTCGACGTTCACCAACGTGTCCAATATCTTCTCTCCACAGTGTTTGAGGAGGTGCTAACCCTCGAGCAAACGGGTGGTCAGAGTTTCGTTGAGACCCTCTTTGCCGAGGCTCTCAATGATCTGGCGGCGCTATGGGATGTGACCCGTTGCAGTTTTGAATGCGTATGTCGAGTTTGTGGAACCTTGCATTGGCCCCTTGACGGATTCCATGGAATCTTGGCGTATATTATGTATTGTTCTCCAAGTCTTTCTTTTTCCGTGGTTAAAGCTGTTGCTTTTTCATCATTACCTTAACCTGACTGATAAAGGTAATGAGGAAAATTACAGTAAATTTTGGAAGCTGTGAGTAAATGCATTTAAAAGTATCAAACTTGAGTTAAAATGAAATGAGGAAGAAATCAACTAAAAGAGTTCTCATGCATTAATACAGTATGTTTTTTTTATTTCTTGTAGAGGTTTGAGTTATTTGCGGACTGCATATCATCTCAATAAGATGGAATCAAATGTAGCATGGAACCTACGAATAGGCCTTTCTTTTATGTACTTTATCAAGTAGTAACTAGCGAACAATCTGTAAATGGTGCAATAAGCCTCGAGTTAGTTTTTATTCCGTTTCGCTGGAATACATTTCTCGCGGCTCTTGGGTTCTTGAAAAATAAGTTGATTTATAAAATGCTCAAAACGCATCTCATGTTGCTGCATGGTGATGACCTTTGTGAAAAATGCAATTACGCTCTGTATGTGTTTTTGAAGGCTTTCCTGTACCTCGAGGTGTTTGCCTGCACCGCCCTGGAAACCATCAGACTTTGTAGACCTCACTCAAGCCTTGGAAGAGAAGCAGCACATTGGCTTAGATATATTCAGCTGGGACAGAAAATCCTGAGGCATTTGAAGGTGTGCAGAAGCGACGATGATGCCCCCGTCTTACATCACCTTCCTATGCCAGGCGGGTCTGACGAGACAATCCTGCCATTCGCTTTTAAATACTCCTCCAGCGTCGATCCCTTCGACCCCCAAAGCGTTGCCCTCTTCAACCTCTTCCTGCAGTGGACAAAAACGGAGCAGGTGGGCCAGTTGAAGAAGGCGGATGCTGACATTCTCCTTGTTGAGGCATGGCTAACCGATAAGCATCCCATTGAGACTGTTGTCATGGTGATGAAGCAGCTTCTTGAACGCCTGAAGATGAGATTTGAAGGGAATATGGTTGATCCTAGCATAGCACATCGGTTCGTCGCCAGCAAGCTCATGCCATTCGTTGCTGATTTGGCGGTTGAATCGCAATTTGACCAAGTGGCCTTTTTGCTGGAGTACGTCCGTGATCTACTCGAGAGTGCATTCAATAGAGGTAATTTTTTGGAGGTTGGAAGATGTCCTATGCTGATAGCCAGCACATGTAGGTTTTAAATTGAATAACATTTGATAACACACGTGGATTGCATAATTACAAAATGATGCTTGATGCAAACATTATTCAGTTAAATCCTAAGTTACCATCAGTATTCCATTGCAAATAAATCATGCGACTAGTTTTTCTACAACTCATTTTTTGAAGTGTGTCCTAATCCACAGAAACATTTGTATTTCAACGTCATAAGTGCAGAACCTTTGTGAAATAAATGCTCTTACTATCTTCGAATTTTAAGCGATTTTAATAAATAGGCGTACTGAAAATTGGACGTTCTGGTTAATTTCAATATTTCTTGCAGGTGTAATATCTTCCAAACACAGGTGCATTCTCATCTTGCTGTCGTGTGCAGCCACCGCCTTCTCCAAAATTTCACAGAGATTTTCCGTAAGTTTTGGATGGAGTTTCAAGCTGATGTCGAGAAAAAATTCATTTTTTTTTCTCAAGCCAAGCCTATTCAAGGTAGTATTGTTCGCACCTTACCAGGTGCTACTTTACAAAGTGCTACTTTTAAAAAGGGAATCACTGTTTTTACATGCGTGTTGATTGCTCTTATTCAATGAATGTCCATTAAATCGTTCAAAGCGAAGCTATTTCAACGGTGCTATTGCATCTATGACAAAAAATCGAGTCTTGGGGAAGCGCAAAAACATGGCACTTTAACTCAACTAGTCAACGGCGTGTCACTCAGATAAGAAATACGACACTCAGTGACTGTTATTTAACAGTTTAAATGCCTTTAAATGTATCCCCATATGATTTGCGTCTATCGAAGCCAGAATTGTATGTGACACAACGCTCTTAGGGACATCCCAAAAATAAGGCCGTTGGTATTGTAGAGGGCACACTGTAGTATCACGTTTCGGCTCAAATCAACCCTATCTCTAGGTGGAATTCGAGAATATTGCATGTTTCTTATTTCGACGCATATTTTTGGAGTAATTTGTGAAGAAAGCACCTTATCGGTCAGAGGGACACCATTTGCTTGTTGCAACACTAATGCACCTTTTCCGGACTCCTTTATTTTTCGTGAGTTTGGGTTGCAATTTCCATCAAAAATGGTCTTTTTATGCTTCATCTTAATCTACTGGGGTTTTCTGCGGCCTTGTTTCTGCTGCCAAGCGCTCCACTTTCCGATCCCCACTTCGACGGGCAAATTTGCAGTTGGTAACAAAAACACAATTTTATGTCCATTTTTAGGGTTGAAAAAAATATTCGTGTGCTAATGTGCAGTGAAAGAAGTATGTTGACAGAAAAAGTGACGTATGAGTAAATAAGTCCCGCTTCTTCGCTACAATGATATTTGTAACGAAAATGATTAGGAGTTTTTCTCACATAATAACTTATTTCCAAAATCGTTTTCATTGTGTTCTACTGTCATTCTGCTTGTTCCTGCGTGCAAAATTTGGCGTCCACCGTTGGAAGTTTTGTCAAATCTACCTGGGCTCGAATCACACCGTTCATTGTTTACCATGTCCCATGGTAATATTATTTAACCTACAATTAACCGGAATTTGGGCTCACCTTTGAGGAAGATACCTGTATGTGAGTCGATCGGCCACAAACGTTTGTCGTATGCATGCACCTATCTGCTTGTGAGAATCCCGTCTTTGGGGGAATCGGAGTTGCAAATTTCAGTCTTCGATAAACGAGGTTGAACGATTTTTCAACACCTTAAGAGGACTTCTTACGAACGTTCAATCACTTCAGCCTCCCAACTCCCTTGATTGATGCCTAATTTATTTGGCGCAAGTGTCGATCTGCTGCGTTATTAAATAAAAGAATTTCATCTGTAAATCGTGTTCCTCATCTCTACTTTTGTTGCAGAAAACGTTCTCTCCGCAAGGCCCATTTGAAAAATGGCAATTTTCTCTTCTGAACGAGGAAGATGTGCGTCAAGACGTGAGCCTAGAAACGGCACAGGCCTTGTCTTCTGAGTCACTGCAGTGGCTTTCTCATATGGTTCAATACATGATGAAGAGTGGTGAGGACACTGCTCATGAATTTCATATTTTATTGCAACATATGTATATCACGCTATTTTTGAGATGCGCCTGAACTTGTTCAAATTCAATTTTCATATTAATCAGGAAACTCGGAGACCATTACGGTTTTGCTCTCAGAAGGTTTGCGCCTTGCAGTGGAATACGCCACCAAGTTGGATTTGGTGATTTCTGTCTCACTTCCCATGGTCGGGGCATTGACGTCGCTCTGCTTTGAAGAAGCCTGTGACGGTTCTCCGGTAAGGTTTTCATTAGTTTCTTACCCCGCGCCTACTGCTTTACTCAGTTCGGCGAGTTTTCGTGTCTCAAAATAGAATGTTTAAAAGCACAAGATCGTTGCACAGATTTTATCAAACAATGTGAAAAATGATTAACTAAAAAGGTAGTATTTTAGACCTAATACTAACTTTGAAAACCCCTGCTATTTGGGTAGAGGCATAACTGGACTACTCAAATGAGATGGGAGTATTTTGAGGAACATCCCATACTACCTGTTTTAATGCATACTTGAATTTAATAAGCATTTTGAACTTTTAAATGTGCCTAAGGGAGTCGCTGATAGTATCGTCGAAGAGGATCGCGCAGTTGAGATAGCAATTGTGAAAGCACGAAAGAACTCGATGGAGCACTTGTTTGATACCCTGCGTGAACACATTAATCAGTGGATGAGCCACGCTTTGGGACGTCTCTTCTGCGCTTCGCGTCTCGACCAGCCGCTGGCTTTTGGCCTCGCTGTCAACTTGCCGCTCTCCATGAGCGGCTCTCAGCTGCGCCAAATCGTTGCGGCTAACCCTCGGGCGGCAAACAAGATTCAGGTCCGTCTCTTCAGTTTCGCTCACTTGAAAACATCTCTTACTCTCCCCTCTTACATTGATGCCGAAAATTCTGTGTGATCGTAGCAAAAGGCTATTTTGACACTTACTTTAGGTAATCGCCTCGATGATGTTCAAGGCGGCTAACTATCTTCCTACTGAAGCATCTCAACAAATGATGGAAATGGCCCAAAGCCTTTCTATGAATGCCAAGTGGGACGCTGCTTTGCGCGTATATGGAGTGAGTGTTTTTTTAACACACAGGTACTAACGTTTGCAGTAGTTTGTGTCGAAGTATGGTCGTTCAACGCCAAACTTATAAAAGGTACTTATGAATTACGACAGGTAAAATGAGCTAAAATAATCTCTTCGACAATAGCAGGATTTGTGTTATATCCTAATAATATGTTTGCACCGTGCTATAACAGTTGCGCCTAAGCCGTCGTGATCCTCGTCCAGAAGTTGTGCTTGGCCATTTGCTGAATATTTTGCCTCACCTCTGCCGTCCGTTTGCCGTCACCACTTCACTCTCGCTTGGCAGTGGCTCTGCTCACTCGAAACCACTGCCTCCCATCAGTGAGATAGTTGAATTTTGCAAGGATTTCCATCAGGACGTTCGACGGGCTCTGCTTGACCATATAGAGGCTCTTCTTCAGACGCCTTTCTCGCAGAAAGTTAGCGCTTCTGAAGTGGTCGATGATCTGAAGAGTTTTAGGTTGGTAAATATTATGTTTTCTGCCTCTTCCAACGTCACTTGAAAACACCCTGGTAGTCAATTCAACAAATGATATTTTGACAAAAAATCTTTTCTCTAATTGCCAGTTTATTTCCGATGTATCCTCCGCTCTAAACTGATCCGAAGTTTATTCTTCGAAAATCTTGTTGCTGAGTGTCATACGTCTGGTCTCTTGTATCTGGATACATCAAAGTCAGACTTTAGAATCAATTTTCTTAACTTGCAACAATGATTTTAGTGAGTTTTGTCTGTCTGAGATTTCATGCTTCACTAACCATTTGTCGATTATTTACTTAAGTGAATCCTTTCGGCAATTATCCTAATATTTACCGGGAAAAAATATTGGCCCAAGTCGAAGAGCAGCCTTTGGCACCCACCCTAAAATTATTCACATTAACGTCCGTGATTGATTCAATTTTGGCGCTTATTTTAGCCGAATAAGTAACTAATGTAGGTGGTTCTTCCCTTCCCTTCTCCTCTCTTCTTCCACCCTTACTATGAGAAGGCTGGTCGCTTCTAGGCATCTTTACTATAGGCTGAAGGATGATATAAGCTATGTTGGAGAGTCTAAGACGAGGATGTGTCGATCTCTGGAGAGCGACCACGGGGCTCCACGACCAGATTAGAAATTGTCCTCTCGCCTCTGGTCTACAAAGCACGTTTAAAGAGCATAAGTATTACAGCTAATTTCCCCGATTTGGATGCACACTGTTTTGAGGTAGAAAATTTATGTGAGAATAGCCGACTAACTTTTGCTTCCATTTGCTCAGAGATTATTCCAAAGCGAAGTTGGATCGTGCTTCGGATGCCCATAAAGTCCTTCAACAATTCGCCCCTCCAGGCAGCGATTTTAGAGAGGACACCCTTGTCATCACTCTTAAGCGTAACCTTGCGAAAACCTCCCCATACGACTACGAGCAGCTGTGTTTTCTGCTCGACTGCATCGGTTGCTACGAGGATATGGATCAGGCTTCTAAGGTGGGTTGACAGTATTCAATCAGACCTTTTGAGCATCATGTGATTTGATCGCCTCAGTTAAGTGGGATGCATACCTGCGCAGAAAAGTACTCAGCATTAAATTGACTTCAAATAGCAGAATATTCTGCTTGTGTAATTCCCAGTCACCGGTATGGTCAGAAATCCGCCTCGACTTAGAGATGGCCGTTTCTTATGTGGGTATGTTCTCACACTGAAACGTTTGCCTTACTACTGTACTCTGTTGTTCTTAACAATTGATACTGAAAATTTCATCGTAATCGTTATGTTTCGTGTAAAAATTTTGCTAAGAACGCCAGCATGCCCTTGAAAACTTTATTAAGGTAAGGGGAATCTGCCAATGTGTAGTAAAATCTGGGCAGATGATTAACCTAGAAGTGGATTCTGTTTTAGATAAATAGACGCAACTTATTCAAAGCATGAACACTAAAAAGCTCCATTTGTCATGGCTAGAAGATATTTACTACTGAGTGACTTTAAGCCACTCTTGTGGTCTTGCTTATCAGCCAATCGTGGTATTTAGTCGATAAGGCCAAAATGTAATGCTGGTTGGCATTGTTTCATCAAAATTCCTTTGAATTTGGTGAATTACTCAAGACGGCGTTATTACCTCCCTTTGGCATAATGTGTGTTTCCATGCCTGGCATTAAACACTTAACACCAACTGTCCTTTTCTTCTTGTTGGCTCTAAGTTAGGGTCGTTTTTCTGTTAAACTATGCCCTTTTCTCCATTCGACAATTGACAGCGAATGGTTGCCACTTGCATACGCTTAAAGCAGGGTTCGTCTTATGAAAAGCTAATGCTTTACGACCATCTCAGGTAATTTATTCATGGACACGTACTCACATTGCTTTCTAGATGTATACCCTTCTGGACTTCCTCCAGCACTACAAACCTAAGCCCATCCGGGATGCATTGTCTAGTCGGAGCCTAGCTGCATCAATTACTGAGGATGTGAGTTTTATTCCTACCAATATAACTGGCTCTTATAAGTTGAACGCCATGCTACTCCCTAATTGCATGCACAGTCCACCAGTTCTCAAGATCTACTTCTGAAGAAGTATCGTCTTCCCTTCCATCCACTTTGCGGCGCGTCTGGCTTTGTTTACTTTGGTAAGCCATCTGCTTATGGCCAATGATGTTGGCATAACGTCCAACAATCGGGTTTTGTGCCTCCTTTTAGAAAAAGAACTTGACCACTCGAATGTGTATAAGTGGCTTAAGTTGAACGACTCTATGGAGGTAAGCTATTACTCGTTTGTGCTTCAAGTTACAAAATTAGAGAGTAATAAACTCAGTGCGACCATTTGCGTGACTAATATTGTGCCGATGTGTTTATTCGATAATTCTAACCTGCTCCGCCTAGTGTTGAAGCAAAATTTTTTTATCAAAAGCTGCTAATTGCATTCTAGGTCCCACAGTTGCGATTTCATCCAGCTTTTGCACCTCCATACCTGGCCTACCTTCTTGCTTGTAAATCACTTGTTTGTCAGGTTTAGACCTGATGAGCCGCATTGTCCTTTTTGTGTGCTTACTTTTGGGAGAACGAATTAAGCGTTCTTTTTTTGGTTCTTTCGTAGTGGAATCTATCGGACAAGATTCGTATTGCGGTTGTGTTCAATAGTCTCAAGAGCCTGCAAAAAATCGGGCTGTTGCGATTGCTGCCTCCCAGTGCCGTCTTCTCAACTTTACCCGTTGGCGCCAAATTCTTCCGCCACACCACCTCAGTTGATCGTGCGGATGCAAAGGTCTGGGGGGAGGCGCTAGCCTGTAAACGCATCATTCGTTTCTGCCTATCACGCGCCTATCAACTCTTGCTTCCTGTGAATGACAGGATGAAACTTCTCATGTTTCTGGGAGGTATCGCATGTTCTCCATTGCTGTCGTTACTTCTGCTACTTGTTAAAGTATTCCCTAAGTACTTTTCCCATTTGGCTAATTATTAAAATGTACTGAATGGAATATTTGATGTTGCATTGTTATGCCTTAATGCTTTTGATATTGGCTGATAGTTTATTACTATTCTGAAGATTTGTACACTTTTCTACCCATTATTACAAATATATCGAGTGCTCACGGAAATTTATGATTGTCGGCTTACTCGAAGCTTCATGCTTCTGTTTCGTTTGGCAGAGACCTTCTCGCGTTTTCAAGACGGTCCAATAAAACTGATGTTTCTAAGGATGGCAGTGCATCTAATTAACGGATGGAAAGTGAACGAGAGTACCTGCAGCAGTGCGGCGCACTCGCACTCCTCTTCTTCCGCCTTGCTTGCTGACGGAAGCACAGCTTCGACGACGCGCTCTTCAATGCAGGCTGGCGAACGTGTCTCTCAATGCATCAAAAGGGCCCTAGAGGATGCCGAACTGTGCCGCCAGAAATTGGCCGTCGAGGCCTGCCTGTATCGCTACTGCATCACTCGCTTCTGGCCTGACATTCTCACCCGAGCCGCATCGTAAGCGCATCCCACTTATCGTGCTTTACTTGTGTATCCATGACGCAGTTTATTTGCGATTGCGCCTCATCCATCATCACTGGCAATAGCTCATTGTTGTTGCACACGTGGAACAATCTCACCGTTCTCCAGTTGCATTCCTACTTCATTGATGTTGAATAACGTAATCGTGCTAACAGTCAAATAGACGTACGGTAAATACGTGGGGACGAGATTGTACTTTAAAATAAACTTCCAAGTATTTCTGTTCATCACTCCACAAACGCGAATATTGTGGAGTTTAATTCGCCTCACTTGGAATTCTTCCTTTGCTATCAGTGTTGCGATTCTACTGATGTCTTAATGGTGAATTAAAACACGTTTCACCCGCGGATTAAGGTAGCGGATCTAATTTTCATTTTGGAATCTCTCGTCCGTATAGCCTATTCATTCACGTAATTACTCAATGCCAACATTAGCACCGTGTAGTGATTTTTTTCGATGCAATCAATGCAGAAGTCGTTTGATTTATGCAAAAGTGATTAGACCTGGTTTTTTGCCTCTATCCTTTTGTTTCGATTAAGATAATAACTTCCTGTTTACAAAATTCTGTTCCTCTGATTTCGTTCGCTTTATTTTTAATTAAAATATCAAACTGCCGAAACATAGTGGGCCTAAGTGGACCCTCCTGGACGAACGCTATGCGTCATGGTTTCGATGTTTCGGTAGTTTTCAACTCTTCGTTTTGATTAATAATTCAAATCGCTTTATCACTTTAATAGAACTTCCAGAACCAATTCTATTGATTCCTTCGCCTTATACCTCGGTTCCCCAGTTCTTGTGTTTTTCATTGGATCTGCCGAAAGCATCCAAATCAGGGTATAAATTCTGATTTTTCCGATGTCATTTGTTCAGGTTTTAATTGAATGATGAATTGTCAACAGTTGGTGGGCTTAAACTGGCGCTTCAGGGCAAATACCTTTTTCGCCATTTCAGTAGTGTTTATTTTTGTTTTGCTCAACCTGTTCAATGTCGTAGTATTGCCCGAATCGGGGCTGATTCTACATCCATCTAATTCTACAGCTCCTCGGCGCTCGTTGACCTCTTGTTGAACAAGTCGTGCTTGGTCTACGGCTCGGATAGTCGCAATCCGGTGATAGCCTACCACCGACGAGAAGAGGTCCTGGCGATGCTAGAAGGCGCGTTAGGTGAGCTGCTCTCTTTGCAGGGCGTCAACTTCGGATCGTGGGCACGCCAGGTGTTATGGCAGCGTCTACGTCTTCCTAAATCCATTCGCCCTTCCGAGACAGAGTCCTCTGATAACGGTAGCAATGAAGCAGTCGACTTAAATGCCACTGCCATCATCTTTGATCCAGACAGCTCGGTTCTTCTGCCTGGCGAACAGACTGATCTTTCATTCAACACCACCATTTCCTCGGTATCACTTCTCTATCTACTACGTTTATGTTCATATATGCATTTCATGATCTATGTGTCCTTTTACGCCTGGACTTGACACCTTTGCATTTATCTCTCCCATAAGTGCGTCAATTGTCATGTTCATTATTTAGCTCCGGCCAGTCTTGTGCATAAAGTTGCTTCTGTCAGCCATAAAAAAGGATCGCTTAATCCAATTTTGTCGAAAATATCCTTACTAACTTCGGCACTTAAGATATGTTTCTGAGGCATATATCTTTTTAGCTAACTTCTGCCGAATAAACATTTCGTTAGCAATTGACTTTTTGCTGCCAACTCAATAAGTAATGCTCTTAATTACATAAAAATGGATAAAGGCCTTGGCCTTGGTTCTCCTTCATTATTCCCACTAAAAAATCATTTTTGAAAACCTCATAGTTTGTTGCGTTGGAGCTATTTTCTTAGTTTTATTTTTCTTCAATCAAATGGTGAATTTGGAAGCTATCGTTTAATTTAACAGTTCTTTTTTACGCATTGGTTTACACATTTCACTGTGTGGAAGGTGGATACCTTTTCCACGACGAGCACTACGTGCTCTACCGTTGAATCACCTCATAGTCGTGCTCTTCAGCGCGAGATATGGCTTTACAATTGAAAATTGAGATCATGCAGCTGTCAAATCGTATTGCAAAACTGCTCGGTAAATGTATGAAATGTGCGATTCTCTGCAGTTTTTGTTTATGCTCATGCACGTGCTTTAGCCTAGCATCTTCGATATCCGGAATCCAGAGGGTTGTGGCGAGGTGGCTGAGCCAGTGGAGAGCGACTTTGTGTTGGGGGAGGTCATGGTCACAGCCACTGCAACTAGAGGTGGTGGGGGCGATGAGGTGATCCGGATTCTGGCTGAGTGGTGTCTCTTGCGTCCACTAGCCCCGGACGTACTGCGCTCTCTTAGCGCGCAGGAGGTGAAGAAACGGTGGCGCACGGTGCGATTCACCCTCCGCTGTTGCAAATTGCCCTTCTCCGACCCCTCCGTCTCGCAGGTGATCGAATATCTTCGTAACCTTGCCGCAATTGTCAGGCAGAAGTGACCTTTTGCATTGTGTTTGCCTCATCACTCTTTGTTACAACATGCTGTTTTTATACATGAGGCTTACCTCCCCCACCGGCTTCTTTCTTTATAACCGAACTCCACTTCAGTGACTTAGAAAGTTCATGAATGACTTGACTGTCCGCCTTCTACATGCAGTCCAGTCCCTTTTTGTTTTTGGAAGGTTATAATCCTATAAAATCTAAAATTCCTTGTCAAAAGTTGAGTGCGCTCAGCCAAGTATAGACCTTCTTGTGAGTGGAGCTGGATACTGCTATTCTCATCACTATCCTCTTATGTTTAATTTGGTCATTTCTGCGAATTCGATGTAACCCACGAATGTCGCATCGCTGTTCAATAACTCACCCTTTCAATTAATGCCTCTGCAAATGTTTATAAAATTACTACCATTTCTCTCCTTTCCTTTAAATAACATGTCTCTGCGTTCTCTCGCAATCTCTCCGAGGTGGAGGCGCTTACATTTCCTGTTGTTAAGTACGCTTAAGGTACTCGGGACTGTTGGAATAAATGCCACGGTGAAAGCGTTACCACCAATCAATCACAGCCAGAGATCGCGCAGTGTTCACTTGTGGAGCATCATTTGCTCGCGACGATATTTTGCAGTCCTGGTTGAACTATTCCAATTTCCGTTTATTTTAAAACACCTTTCAAGTGTTAAGACGTTTCGCGAAATAACCGGTAATATCCTCCATTGATAGGTTCCAAAAAATTAACCATTATCTGACACCACCAGGGGCACCTGATTTGTGTCATTTTCCGCTTCACTGAACACTTGTACCTTTGATGCTGTTGTCTTATCTCCCAGTACCTAATTTGTTATTGAAGAAGTAATGCTTAACAGCGAGTTTCACATACCTTGGCTACTATAAAGAAGTCCAAAAGGTTGAGTGACTGCTATCTTAGCGTTCACAGTTGAAACAGAGATCATTGGAGCATGAGTGGATTTGGCATTAAAGCGGTATTTTAAACGCTTCTCGTTTGTAAAATAATCCCTGTCACAGATTGTTAGCTCATGACCAAAACAACATCAGGTCCTTTGTTTACTCACAAACTGTTTATTGTGTATACAGGCATGGATGTTCTTTGAAACCGTGTTTCACACAGATGCAGGTATCAGTCAGTGATTGTGCACGCTGATACAGCCTTGAGGAGTGTGATAGTAAACTAGCGAGGACATTGGTACACGTGGGTCTGGGTAGGATTCTTTCTGAAGGGTTAGAGGGGGGGTCAGTAAATTGAAGGTGAGAAGAGACATCGGCGCTTCCGTCGATAGTATGACTGCGTATATCGGGGGGAGGAGCAACAGGGCTTTGGCAAATTCGGCAGTCAGTGGAATGCATCAGTATTTTTAAATGGTCGTTAAAGCTTCGAGATACTGGAAGGCAAAAAAGAGCAGTCACTAGCATTTCATGAACAATCCGTGCCTGTCATCCTCCTGTTTATCATCGCTCTATTCAACCTCCCAGCAGAGGACAGTTGCTTGTTTTAATGGTGAGATTGAAAATGTAGAGATGGTTTTGATATGCTAATCGCGTCATTATCTACCCGTGGAGGAGTTATTCACCAGGTAATGATAAAAGTAATATGAAATCAAGAAATATTTGCATGTAAAGAAATTACCTCTTCCAAATGGATGATAACCGTCGATCCATCCCCACTAGATGCATTGAAAGTGGCTACGAAATCAAACGTTCAATATCAGTTCTAACTACGAAGATCAGATAAAAAAGTAGTTTTAGCTGACAAATGCATAGCTGTTTGGAGTGGAAACGGCATATGCGTTGCCTTCTCCCTCAATCAGTATGCAGTGCTTAACTTCAACTTTTAAAATTCCAAAATGTGAAGTGACGCAATCAGTATTTTACAAGAGGTCAGTATCACTGCTCATGCTGGATAGTAAATCGAAAATGAAGTGGAACTAGAAGCAGTTTGAGGATCAGGCATGTCGGCGTTTGTAGCTTCTGTGGCAGAGACAATGCGCGAGATGGGCGTGGCGATAAGGGGGGTGAGAGGGTGAGGAGAGGGATGGGACTCACATATAGCCCGCGTTAGGAGCGCCATTATCTGGATGAACGTGCCATAACTGATTCGCCATTCAGCGTCGGCGAAGCGGTGTACAATGCGCGCCAGAATTGTATGCGGAAGGTAGAGACCTGCGAATGCAGACATTGGAACAGGTGAGACCGCAACCAGCGTGCTCATGCTAGGGTCTCGTATCGTGCGACAGGTTTGGTTAACGCTGTGTGGACAGTTTTGCGAATACTAATAATGGCACGAATTGTTGGTATTAATTGGAACGTTTGGAGGGGTTTGTGCAGTACTAGCCATGATCAAGCAAAACGCTTTACACACTTCGAACAAGAAGTACATGAACTGGATTTTCAATCAATTTCAAATCGGTGGGTAGAAATTAATTTGCACAAATAAAATTTCACTTTCCTTGCCTATTGCACGCGAGTTCAAGGCAATAAAAATATTCGTTCTAAATTTGGGGTCAAGAATTAGAACGAAAATGCGTTGCAAGGTGCGCATTAAAGGTGGTTTGGATAAGCGTGTGTCAATATTGTGAGGGAAGTGCGTTGTTCCTTGCAAGGAAATAAGTGTAGAGTGGCGCAGAAGCAAGTGATTACATCTGGAAGAGTGTTAATCGTGCGACCATTGTCACGATACACCCATTATAAAGCCCATCTGTTCTTTGATGCATCTGCCCATGTCCCTTAATTAATTACAGGTTTTATGGAATCCGTCAAATTAATTTGGATATTCCATCAGTCTTTTTCCACCCCTTCACACGGCTCAAGTTTTGCGAAATAAGAAAAACAAAACGACAGTAACCCGAAAATCACATTTAAGAATCCTTCATTTTTTTTCATTGAAATTCCGAAATTGAATTCACTAGTTGTGCGAATGATTGTTTTGTCTGTGAAAAGAACATTACCTACGAAACTGGGGATAAAATAAAGGGGGAAGGGGGAGGAAGGGGATTTATTCTGAACACGTAAATTAAAAACGGAATGTTCCACGCATTTGGCGCCTGGGTACATTGCTGAAGAATTTTTCGCTCATGCACAGCTACCTACGTTTCCCTTACACCATGTAATTAGTCCGAGCCTAGGGGAGTTGAATGCAGTTGGCTTCAAGGGCACTACCTTCAATGCGATGGAATCGTGTATTTTATTGGACGGATTGCTGACAAAACTCACCGACTTGTTCAATGAGAATCCGAAAATCGAGGCAAGTGATGTGGCCCGTTCGCTGGGGATCGAAGGCCGCAAACATGCGCGACCAACAGCGAAGGAGGTTCCACATCGGCTGAAATTCGGACTCTACCAATCGTCCCGTATACCGGTCGTTGCGCATCGCAATCAGGGCACGGCATGCATCAGTCGACACCTGCGCAGAGCACAAAAGGTTTAAAGGAAATGGCCAAGGTTACCGGGTGGTTTAAGGCTAGCCTTATTGGCAGATGTTCTGATTCATGCATACTGATGCGCGTTTAATGGTAGCATCACTCCAGGGAGTAGAGGGAACTAAGAGCAAGATATTCCTCCTTCTCCTACCTTGAAGGATGCCAAATTCTGCATTCATTTGGACTGCAAATTCACACGCTCTTCATGATCAAACTGGCTGATGCGCAGATAAGAATCTCCACCAACAAAAGTCCCCCAAAGGGTAAACAGCAATGCTATGTTGCAGTTCACATTGGCAAATGATATAGCTTAAAGTGGTAATAAAATCACAAAATTTCAAATTAACTAGAACTGAAAACAAAAAAATGCTTCAGATTTGCTGACTTCCTGTAGGCAGAGTTGTGCTGATTCAGGCACATGCACAGCGCACTTCTCGAGAATATTTTTGTCAATTTTTTTAGTAAAATCACAATTTTAATGCACTTAAATTAGTGCCACCAAACGGATTCAATTTGACATGTTTTGGCGCCAAAAATTGTGCTTTTCATTCCGCTCAATCATCGATGAATGGCAAGACTTCAACAGGATGACAATAACAGCCAACTACTGTGCTGACTGGATTGTTGTCGAAACACACCAAGTGCAAGGGCTTTTAGATTAGAGGGCTGCCTTTCCAACTTTCCATGTACACACAGTTGTGCTACTTGTCTTGGTGGAATAAGAAAAAGTGAAACGGGGCTTGATCGGATGCAGAAGTGGCTTGGCAGTAATCCAACTTCCCGAGTCTCAGATACAACGGTCAAGTTGTACATCGTTCGCATTCCTTTTTTAGCGTGATTGATTTAAAAACTAATAGGTGGAGAAAACTGGAGAAAGGGCACAATGAATATACACTTCTGCAATTTGAGAAAGAATATGGTGCGAAACAATAATGGATGGAATGGGATAAAGACCGAGTGGTCGATTTTCTAGACTATGTGAAATACAAAGGGCATCGTTGTGGGGAGAAGTATTAGTTACTTACAAAAATATGTCGAACAGTTTATTCTAACTGTATAAACTGACCATAGCATAGGGTAAGCGATGGTCTTCTTTGAGCACAGTGTTGAGTATGGAGTCCAGCTGGAAGGCATCCACGGCCATGGAATCACCACCGGCCTCGTAAAAGAGTCTCCGAATTCGGGGAAGAATAGTGTCGAACTGAGGATCCGGATCGGCCAGAGCCTGGGGCGAAATGCTTCCGGCATCGATCCGTCCCAACGCACACCTTGATCACAAAATAAGTGTCCAACTTAGCGAAAGCTTGCGCGTCAAGATAAAGTGATTGGAGTCAACATTTTTGGATGGAATTACATTAATTCTTTTACCACTGCCTGACATATTGCAGAAACTACCTTCAGTTGAAGGGAATGTATGTGGAAAGTGAGGCGCCAATTTCAGAGCAAGACTCCGATCAGCCAGTTGAATACAGTTGGAAGGTGGAATTTGTAAGTTAAAATGAGAATATGACTTCCTCCATCTAATTCAAAACATCGCAGTGGGTCATACAACTCCTTGATACGGTAAAAATAGTCAACCATTATTAAAATCCGTCGATTTCGCTCCAATGAAAGGGGCAAATTCTAATAGCATTTCAATGGCTAAAGGGAATATACAAAGATAACCATCGATGGAGACGTGAAAAAATAGCCTTCCAATGGAGATAAAATGGCAACTCAAAGTATCCATTTTGGCAAAATGTTGCCTTCCTTCAACTCAAGCATTATAAAAACTTCGAAAAGTTTAAGAGAGCCAAGTGAAGCCTTAAAAGTAGGTGAAACAAGGCTACCCAAGTGACTGGTGATGATGAAGCAAATTTTTCTACAGATTCATTACAAGGTGAAGTCCCACGCCGCAGCATGCCAGTTACCAGTAAACAGTCTGTGGTGAATGGTTCAAAAATGCTTGAGTACTTGGATTCAAAAGCAGAGGCCTCCTTCTGACTTCTGATAAGACCAGAAGTTTAGATGATAAGTACGGTGTTAGTGCTGACGGTTTGTTATAACCTCCTAAGTGCCTAAAAAATTGCATATAGCCACCTCCGTTTTCGCCCACATTGGTGAACGCGGGCCAAAGAGGCGGCGTTGGATGCCTTTCGATGCGCCCACGTCATTTCACTTGCGGCGAATAGGATAGGTTCCAGTGAGATCGGCACACGCTATTAATTAAATTTTGCCGACAAAAAACGGTTTACACTAATTTTTTTTGTTTTTTCCACTCACGAAGGAGCATTTGATGTTAAGCGCGTCCATCTTCACATATTTCCTCACACATTTATCACTTTAATCCTCAGTTTTTCCAGCTTAGAGTTGAGACAGGGAAGATGGTACACTTCACTTTAGCCTCAATTAAGTTCAAAGTGTGTGAATGCTTTGTTAAATGAAAGCGATCTAATCTACTCCAAAGCCTAATTCACAACTCTACGCCCCTTTGAACAACTCTACAAAGCCGCGCATGTTTCACGTAGTATTTTGGTGCGAGAATATGCCTTACTTGTACATTCAACTATACGGAGTCTGTACTTCCATGAAGCCCCGGCCATGCTGCCGGTTGCAGCCTCCTAGTCCTCCCTATACCCCACTACAAACGGCTCCTCTTATTGGCGTGGTCTATTTTAGTCTCGGAGATGGCTTGGAATGCTGCAGTAAAAAATGCATAAAATGTTTGTTCAACCATAAGTTAAATTCTTTCTTCAAACCTTCTCTAACCTATAAAACATTGAAAATGGGCAATGAGTTCACACCAGATGAGAACTGCAGTTATGATTCCTCGATTCATATTCCATGTGAGAAAGAAATTCAAAGTTCGCATTAAAATTCGCATAGATTGAGATGAATAAATCCCCTACCTCATTGTCACCCTCGTCTCTTTAGTGTTCTCCGTAAACATTTTAATTGCGTAGTTTCAGCAAGCAAGTGCCAATAGTGCTATTGTCTGATCCGCACTTACCTTTCGCTTCATTTCTTTGGCCAGGGAGGGAGTATGGTTCGTTTTTTAAACAATGAAAGGCAGATGTTTGACCCGAGAAAAGTCCTAAAGCAGCATGCTGTTACAAATTAAATCCAAAGGGTTGGCCTTTTAGCTGCAGAGATTTTCAAAGAGGTGGGTAAATGTGTTCGCTTGCTGAATTTACAGCATCAACTTGACCCAGAAGCCATCCCTAAAAAGAACCATGGATCCCAGCGCATCCAGCAGGATCGGTTCTTTCTCAAATGAATAATGGTGGGAATGTTGGAAAAAAGTAGCTCGACATCTCTCGGCCATTGAATGCAGTTGCCTGTTCAGTGAGAGTAGGAGAATGATTGACGCGAGTCCAGAGGGGGAATCTAACTCATGTAGATCCAATTTTTCATGGATAAGGTACGGGATGATGTTGCTCCTCTAGTCTTTGAGGCTTTGGCATGAAGTTGATGCACAGTTTTGTTTCAATGTGGCAAACGAACTCCGATATTGTTTGCGAGAAAACCTTTGGCCAGCGAACTGTAAATGCGCCACTAAGTTTTAAGTTTTGAAAACAGCAATTAGCAAGAATCTAGCAATTTCCATCAGTCAGAGACAAAGCCTCAATTAAATGGAATCCAAATCTTAATTCCTGCAGGTGAAAAATGGCAATCAACAACTCAACATTTACGAACAGTTAAGGCTGTAATGTCATTTTAAAATCGAGCAAGCCAATGCAGTCAAAAGAGAATGCATCCCTGTTGCAATGAATTGGTCGCCTATAATGAGATTTCAAGGCAAAATAAAGGCTCAGGAAATGCATGATCAAAAAAGAAACACTTCAACATTTATCTTTATGGCCATGGATCTCACAGGAGTCTTTCAATTGCCAATTTTAACGTTTATTGTGTTTTAAAACTGGCTAGAGGATCAATCCCTTTTCTTACATTCACATGTTCTAGCATTCTGAATCGTCGGTGAATGGGATAAGCGAAGTAATGCATTCGTGCCCATTTCCAAATTCTGCCTCAAGTCTACTTTTTAATGCTTACCCTTTGGTTTACATCATGTGTAGCAGGTGCAGAATAGCCACACAAGCGATTACTTTTCTACTTCCAACTTTGACCGATATATTATCGCACTAGAATATGCATAAACCGAACACTAAGGCATCTAAACAGGAAAATACGCTTCTTTCGGAACCCTTCGAAAGTTTTACGTCAATCCTCAGCCCTATCCATTGTTTTCACCTGTTTCCGGTGGTGATAAGAGAACATCCTTCCAAGGATAATGCAATACTGCTTAAAAAATGTGCTGGTTTTGGCGTGAATTGATTGACCAACGAAAGAGACCTCCTTGAAACCGGCCATGAGAATAGCCACATAACCTGTCGGTCGAAATCCCATGTCAACTAGCATGATGAAAGTCCAAAAAAAGAATATTAATTGCTTAACTCTAAGCATACCACCATATAACTGCAGAGTTGATATCTTTTAGGGGTATTTTCAACGCCGATTGAGAGAGGTTGCCGCAGTTTTATCTGACGTGAGTGTGATATGGTGCAATAGAAGCCTGTAACTATAAATTGGCCACGGAATATGATTCTTGCAGTCCTATCTAGGGAAAATGCAATGTACAAAAAATGAAGATTTGACGCTGGCAGAGAGCAGTGAGCACAAGAGCAATATCAGTTTAATGTAGCGACGTCGTGCAAAGAAAACGTGCTTTCTTTGAGCACTATCAGATGATTTTTTGATGATTGAGTTAGTCTTCACTAATAAGGTTTACTTTATTCCATCAAGCAGAAGTGCTATTCTACCTATGGCCACAGGAATGAAAATTGAGCAATTTAAAATTTGCGTGTGCGTGCTGTACGTAGTGGAGGCAGACTAATTTAATCAACCAAATGCGTGGAAATATGAGAATATTTTGCTTCTTTTAATAGTCAGGTTAAATCAACTGTTTTGAAAGAACAATTGGATTGGAGCAACTCTTCAAAACTTCATTTCTTGCCTATGCATTAAGCTCATTGGTTAGCAAAAAATTTATTTTTTAAGTCACTTGCAAAATACCTCCAAACCCTATGCGTACAAGCATAAACTTTGCATTTGATCAAACGATTTACTTCACACAAAAGTGGGATGACAACGCCCACCCGAGCACTTGGCAATGAACGCAATCCGCCATTTCTACTCAGTAAACCATCAGCACACTTATCGACGGTAACTCGTTGGCCGCTTAATTCTCGGTTTTGGCAAAGAGTCACCTGGTTTCTTGGCCATTTTCACCTCCGCTGGGTGGGCTGGCCTCTAGGCTGTGCCAGCAACCCCAACTCCTTCTGTATGCTGAATGTGTAGACATTATACCCCGGTGTTATACTCTGACGAGATGTAACTTCTCAATAAAAGCACCTCATAGTCCTTTTTTTTCATACCGAGTACAAAGAATTTGCATTTATCATCCGCCTTTCAATCGATATCATAAACACGAACGGTGGAGAATTTTTAGGAAGTGGCCTCATAATCACGCATAATATTGCTAAACTGAAAGAAAAGCTTCATGTTTACAAATAATCTGTTGCGCCACACGGATGAAAGCAAATAATAGGCTCCATCAAGAGCCATGTGTTCCACTTCACCCATATGGTATCGCGCATGCCTCAAAACATCCGCTCACTCCTTTCCAGCTCTCCGCCTTGAGCATGAAATAAAGTGTAGTCTCAAAAGTAAAAGTTTACGCAGTATGCTTAAGTCGAGGATCAGATCAAACGAAAGCGGCAGAGAAGATAGTTAATCGAATGCCCAAACGGCGAGAACTTACTCAAGCGTTCGATCAGACTGTTCAAAGAGAACTCGAAGGAGGAACTCCCCCGGTTGATCCGCAGCATACGTGCAGGGGACGAGGAGGTACACACCAGGGACCAGCCGGAATCGCTTGACCACCTCTCTGGAGTCATAGAAATAGTCCACACTAGCGACGTGACTTGTGGTTTCAAAGAAATGCCGTGTCATCGGGGGGGATGCTCCGGGAGGAAGCTGGAGTGTATTGTGAAAACATCTCCAATGAAATGTAAATAGATGTAGAGACAAAACGTTTTGAGGCTACGCGTATTGCATGGATGGAGATAAATAAATTATACGAAAACAAAGTTGGTTAAATCATCTACTATGCATTTGGAAAAGCAAAGACAAAACCGAAATTACTCGCTTTACTGCCAGATAGTTTTGTATACTACCAGGACCAAAGCACAAGCGTTCTTCTAGATTAAGAAAAGATGGCTTACGAAGCTAAAGTTGTGGAGTACGTCAAACTTTTAACCATGAAAAGGAAACTACTTATTATTTGGCAATGAACTAAAAAGATACGTTCTAAACAATTTGGGCAAAGTTAAAAAGCCAACCCTCCAATAAAGCGTAATAGAAAGGCACGTTATGAAACCAACAAAATAGCATTGAAGAAACATCAAATTATACATATTTTGCATTATGAGTGCTATAAAAGAGGCTTATTTTTGTCTACATCCGCAATTACACTATGGGTGCAGCCATTTTAGATGGAGCAGTAGGGAAACAACAAACGGAATTAAGGAAGGAAGGTGTAAAATGAATAAGAGAGTCGCGCTGACACTAAACAGACCCTACCGCCAGGTAAACGCCACGCCCAAAAGACCATACAATGACAGGCATGCATCAAGTGCCAGAAGGGAGTGCAGACCGACGCACCCTGTACAGGACAAAGCCGATGGAAAGGAGGCGAGGCGCGCGGTGTCGGAGGGGACGAGCGTCGGATTGGAGGAGAGCGACGACGAGTGCAGCGAGGCCTTCGGGGTCCCCCACATCCGGGGTGAGTAGGCGGACCACAAATTGAGGATTGGCCCAATGGCTGGCACGCACAAACGGTCGCCCACCCGCTGTTACACCGCGCACCCACCGGCCGAAGAAACGCGGCGTAGTCCACGCCTCCACCGCAGGCCCAACCGGCGCCTGGTGGTTGCCGGTGGCGACCAGGGCTCCACAGAACAACTTGCCGCCTCCGCTACCACCACCTACATCGCCGCTCGGAGGCTCCAGCACGTGGCAGATATCCAGGTAGTCAAAGTTGGCCAGAAAGTCTTCCATTGACATCCTTGATGCATAAAAACACGCGTAGATGGAAAAATGAATGAGAGAGCAGAGAGGAAGGATGAACAGAGAAAAAGCCAGATGTTTGCTTTAATGTTGCCATCTGTTTAATTCTGTAGGCAACCACGGCCACATGACACTGTTAGTGTTTTATGTTCTTTGGCTACAATCCCTGTTCTGAAAACTGAAAGGGCTCTTAAATTTAAATTCAATATTCATAATGGCAAATTTTCAGGATTTACTCGACTTATTGCCGCTCAAATGCGTAAATATTTTAACTGCTATTCCAAGCCGAATACATTAGCAATGGTAAGAAAGTGAGGATGAAAACCAGCCAGCTTGGTGCAGACAGAGAGTCTATGGATGCATGCAAACGTTAGTGATTACCATTCTTGGCGTTTCGCAGTTGCTCCGGTGAGAACGCGAGATCCGCGAAAACTGTCTATCAGGCGAGCGCACAAGAAAAGTCGTCAGCATTACATCCTTAATAAACAACCGGCTAAACGAGTGTAATTTATGTTTTATCTGTAGGATAGAGTGAAAGAACACAATTGTCAAGAGTCTCAACTGTTAGACGGCGTCGAATTAACTTCTTGGATAAAAGACCAAACCCGGTTAGAGAGAGGGCTAGTGCAGTGTAAGGTCAATGCGGGCGAATCGTGAAAGCATGAGTGGGTGAGGCGGTTCCCCATTCCAACCAGGCAGATGTTGATACATAAAATTTGTGAATTCTGTCCACACCCGACAGACAAATTGCGGGGTAGTCAAAACAATAAACAAACGACAAGTGATTTAAAAACACGAGTGGACATATAGGGGATGACAAGGTCTACACGCCGATGGCTCCAGAAGACCGCCACAATGAACAAGAGGTGTGCTGATTTACGGCAGATATCAGAGATTTTATTCTGTTCAAATTGTTGAAAATTTCAATTGGACGAGTTAGAGGACACAAATGGCTGATTTTATTTCGCATGGAAGAGAGGATGCAATAAAGCCAGCTGGACAAAAGAGACGACTACAAACAGACGTTCCGACTGAACAACCATTTAACCTAGGTGAAATTTCGCCGTTTTGATTGAAGTCGTTGACGAAGATGGCATTCGCAATACCATAAGTAACTGCACTAAGCTTCCGGTGGATGTTAGATAGAACAAATAACAAAGACTAATTCTCCTCCACCACCTCCCGGTCTCCGCAATTCAATGACAGTGCGTATTGTCATAAATTACTTAAAGATTCTTTATGCAATTTAAGTGAAATGCGATTCGTATTGCTTTTATAAAATTGGGCATTCATAACCATAAAATGTTTATTAACTATTTATTGCACATTGCATTTTATACAAACTCTACTTGCAGAAACATAAAAGGTGAATAATTCCATACAATTGGTCCTGACACTCGAAGCGTACCAACTCCACTTCACACTGACATAAATGAAGATCAGACTTCTGAATGGGTCTGAAAATGCGAAACAGTTCGGAATAGTTTTATGCCCAATCCTCAAAACCTCCAACGGTGCGCTCAGAATGTGGAAAGTTAACCTCCGCCAAGAGGAGGCTTCCCTGTTTTGAATCCAAACTATACGAGCAGAGCCAGTGACCAATAAAGCAGAAAATGGACTTCACCAACCCCTAGAATCTGATACAAAAAATCAAAGTAAAAAGTTATTGCGCCTACCTACTGACTTTACCACTTTTTTGCATAAATAGATCATCAGGTCGATGTGCCAACGATGCTATCCGCATTTTGCACAAGTGAGATGCTTGAAAGTTCACCTAGAAACTAAAGTGGTTTTTTGACAGAACAACGACACCTAATTTCAAGTTTTCGAAAAAAAGTTCTGAACAAAATTAAGTTTCACAACGGTGCCTTATTTTAAGAAGAAAACAGTGGTTATTTGTAATTTTATTTCTTGTTCTGCCAAACAGTTACAAGAGGCGGATGGAACTGTGATTTTCCTTTTAAGCATGACCCAATCCACTTACATACTGCTTGCCATAGTCCCTGTACAATGAGGTACTAGATGGCATAAAGATAAGTCTTGCTGCCGAAAGAGGAGGGGCCATAAAACTCGTAGGCTATGTCTACCACTCGTTTGAAGGTAGGATGTTAACACAAACGATCTCCAAACTCTCTCTCCCCTCAGCATAGCATATAAGGAATTTTCTTTTGTGAAGTAACGGAGCTAAATGATGAACTAGGGTAATGAATGAACATTGGATATAACGGATTGTAACAAAAATTTCAACTTCATTTGCATAATCCACTAATAAGAAACTAAATTGCTATAGGAGACTATTGCAGGGTAAAATGTGCAATGGAGTGACGAAAAGAGGTGACCCGATATATTTAGAATAGACTAGAACTTAATCAAAATGCAATTTTCCTTTCAATGAACACAGATTCAACAGTTAAACGCTCAGCGAATTAGTGTGGGAGTTGAGGAATAAGAGAGCAGGGCAAGAGTGAGGAGTGGGAGTGACGCACCAGAATTCGCCCTCTCCCTTCACTAGTCCAACTTTGATGCGATCCTCAGGAGGAAGGGAGAGCCACTCAGAGGAGCCCTCGGACCAGGCCCCCACCCAGCCGACACGCGCCGAGGGCCAGAGGTTGCGCAGCCGCACCAACCGTACCAGTCGTGAACCCGCAACGTCGGTAAGGCGGAGCTTCCGACAGTCCGTCAGGCCGAACGCCTGGCCTGGCACAAAACCCTGGGGTAGCACGAACCCGCTGCAAGGACTGCCCTTTGTCTGTAAATCGGACAACAAAATTCACCAACACATGCATTATCCCATCGCATACTTAGACCACTCCCTACTGCGCCGTTTCTCCAGAGGAAGCTTAATCAGAGGTGAGCACAGAACGCGACTCGGCATACTGCATACTGCTGGTGTGATGTGAAGGCACATGCCAAAATTTCCAAGTTTCTTAATTATATCGTATGAATTATTTACTTTTGCACTTATAGTGTGCTAGTAGGCACCACTGTTAATGGCAGAGCAGGAAATAATTAACACTATGACTTAGTTAAAGCACATAATGATACGCGTCGCCGGATTTGAAGCTTTACGCATCTACAGCCAAAAGATTTTTTTATGTACTGCATCTCTTGAAAATTGAGTTCAAATCCAATTTTTGGAGTAAATGGCTTTAAATAACTATGTAGCAAAAAAAATCTGCAAGTAGTGTCAGAAACGGTCTAATGAGCAGTATCGGAAGTTCTGTTTTGCTCTTATGCAATCAAATGACGCGTTACTCTTTTCATGTGCATTTCAGAGGACGTTGAAAAGCTTGACAAATAGAAGGCTGACGTCACTAATAAACAACAAAATTCGAGGAAATACGCACACAACATGTCATCATTCACTGCAAGTTTAAACCTATGTTCGACCGATAAGACTTGGTGAGGAAAATTGCTTCAATGAAAGATAGAATAGCGATCAATCGAGGTAACGGCTGGTATCCATGCCCATATTTTGTTAACAAAGCTAACGGCTTGAAGAAAAAGAAAAAAGATTTTTTTTGAATACCGATAGGTGAAAGGGAGGCACCAGATCTAAGGTCCTAAATAGTCTAAATGCAGGCGTAAAGTAAATGCCTATTCTGGAATTCTGAGATGATTTGATTCTGTTAGGTTGACACATTCATTGCACGTCGGCATTAACATTATAAATGCGTGTTGTAAGGAGGAAGGACGCATGGTGTTCCTGCATTTACATCGGTTTTCATAAACCTCGCCCTATGTCCCACCATTCTTCAGCAAGACTTTTGGTATCAATCAAAGTTAGTAGGGTAAATGTGTCAAATGCAAGTTAAAGACGAGAAATTACTGGGGAGAAAGAGTGGATAATCCATGTACCCCAGTGTTTGAAAGAGAGTGGGGATAAAGCCTCATTTTGTTTTAACAATTAGTAGAATGGCTTCTATCAGCAAGTGGACAAATCGGTAAAAGTCTAAAAAAGGTACAAACTATGAGTTCAGCTACACACTTATTGTGGGAAGACTAAAGAGCTAACTTTACAAGTCAATTCATCCAAAGAAAGCCTAGAAACCCAAAAATCACTGGGCTGATTCGATTGGTGAGAGAGGGCGACACCATCGGTTGGATGCCAAGTGAGCCAATGAGAAGGCTGCAGTCAAACTGCTCAGCCCCGACTGACCACTGAGAAGGCAGCTCCCGCTAGCGTACTTACCCCAAGCTTGGTAAATACGGTGGATTCGCGTTTGAAGTCGCTGAGTGAATGCTACCCATCAGCAGGCGCGTCAGTGCAGTGCTGTTAGTTCAGGCAGTCTGATTAATGGGTAAGTGATGTTAGGGGATGAAGCATCACTTGCCTTGATGCGGGCCGTTATGAGACTGCGTCTGTCGAAGGCCTTGATGAGGATGTCGTCGAGGTCAGGCGGAGGACGCATGCCCTGGTCCTCTCCAGGGGCGAGACAGTAGGACTCTGTCAGACCACCAATTATGTCGTCCATCGCATCACCTATCAGACCGACGTTGAGAGCCTCATAGGAGCCACTTAGCCTGCAGAAACATAGACACATTTGAGAGAGAACTTCATTAATTAGTATTGAAACAACATGGACTAGGCTGCTCGGACCTGTCAAAGCCCGCATTTCCTCGATGGCGGCATAGGCTCTTAGGCTTTTGTACTTGTAAAAACGTTACTTTCAAACTAATATGGCAACTTTAAACTGTCAAGCAGCCCGACTTTGGCCTTAATCCAAGTACATTGATCCAGTTAACATTGAAGTGAAATTAGCATCAAGCCAACACCTTTGACTGACACTAAATTCACTGGGTTTTAAAAATGGTATAATTTAACTGTGGTCGTCAAAAATTTCAAGAACGTAGCGATTCCTCCAATGCCACTGGGTTATTTTGCCCGAAGATGGTCCTCTCATATGACATTAAAGATTGCGTCATTCAATGATTGAACGATGTAGCAGATTCTGGCGTTGGCTTTTTAGCTCTTTGGGGCAAGCATTGCTCCTTACTCCAAAAGGTACAAGTTAATTGAGGAAAAACTAGTAAAGTGGAACAAGACTTTATGATCCACAGAAAAGACGATAAATCCTACTTGCTGGGTACCTTGCGCATATACCTACATAGTAGACAAAAATTGTATCTTTTCATTTGCAAGCAGCATCAAAATAAGAAATTAAAAATTGGTTTTTAAGGTACTAAGTGATTGAACATGGGTACACAGATGGAATTCTAAAACATGACGTTAAAATGAACAAACTTTACAAAAATGCCCGATGGAGTCAAACTGGCCATTAATTCAAAGTGTGCTGTTTTCGTTTTTAATAGCAAATTTCCAAAAATACGTTATAAATACTGTCAATCTGTTGGAGAGAGTCCTGAAATCACCAATCCTCGAGTTGTGCGACTTGTCTGGATTAATGGTTGGCCACTTTCGACCAACAGAATGTACTTATGGGCAGTCAGTCAGTCAGCGGATCTCAAAACTGACTCAAAAATACCCGCTAGAAATTTAGAGGAGGCCCAAAATCATGAAATATCCACCAATCAGAAGACCTTTAATGACAAGTCTACTGATTCACCTCAAACTGGAGAACGGAAATCACGTCTGCATTGAGGCGCTAATTACTCTATTTGGAAGTGACGCCCAATTTATTTGAAAATGGACATTTAATGCAGACAAAACACACCCCAACGCAGTTTCCCTCCGCAAATTTGTAGATTTGCTAGTTCACTTGAGATTGCCACATTTTGCTCCCAGCATCAGCAACTACTATGGACTGCCACGAAGCCTGTAACTGCAGCTGGGTGGATTACTTTAAGTTTGTTTGAGGTGCGTACGCCTGGTAGACTTGAATTTTTCCAATCAAAGTGAAGTACTTGAAAGGTGTTTTAAAATAGAAACCGCAGTACGCACTACGTGGGAGGTGTTGCTTACTAGCACCAGTGTGTTAAGATATTTGAGGCCATGTTGGCTTTTCCTTATATCTAGTCTTCTTAGCACAAATCAACGGGATTCTACGTTTACAGCGCTTGGAACTTGCGCAAAAAGTTTAGTGTAACAAAGCTCCACCGCCCTGGTTTCTACGTGAGGGAAATTATCCACGACCCTAGCCACAGTGAAAAAAAAAACAAAAGAGCCGACTTGTATGTGTGAGCCAATTTCACTCCAAGGCTTCTATTTGAGGCAACTACCGGTTTGCTTCCCTCAAGACCAACAATAACCACCATCCTGAGAGGTATACGCAATCCAAGGGGAAAACAAGGCTTATGCAAAATTAATCAAATACCCTTCCCTCTTTTGAAGTGAATAGTTCATGAATGTCACGGTAGATTGCGTTTTACCGGTAGCAGCGAAAGAAACATCCACTTAAAGACTATACGACGAGGACAGAAAAATCGTTGATTGCACGTACTGGATGGAATAAAAGTGTTTACCACCCACAGCACGTCTAATTGCAGTTGAGTTAATTTGTCTCACCTAGTCAGTGAAAGCTCCCTCTCTCGAGATAACCACGGTCGGCTGCGACGTTTGGCTTTAACAATAAGGAATTGACGTCCTACTTACCCTGCTCAATGCTAGAAAGAAATGTAAACCAGCTCAAACTTGCGCGGCATACACCAACTGGTGAAAATTTGCTTAAATTATTAAATTACATCCTAATTGGAGCCGAAATTGAATTTAAAGGCAAAATGTGTTTTTAAGAGGAACTACGGATTGTGGACATCTAAAGTACCCTTGTGGACGTCCGACACTGCAAGTCATAATTTTACAGTCGCTAGCAAAATTTGTTTGGTATTTAAACCTAACTGCATCAAGGACTAATAATATGATTTGATATTCGGAGATACAGCGAAAATTGGAAATTAAGGGGACATCTAAGATGTCACGATAGACCGCTAATACTGCCTACATTGTAGCAATTACTGACTTTGCCAGCTTCTTCAGGGACAACTGGGGCAATAACACATCCAGGCGTGCCAACTCTTTCCCCATGCTAGACCCATGTAACATGGAAGCGTGTTGTTTACTTGGCATAGGCCTTCTCCAGAAGTGCAGGCCAGAATTCAGTATGCCGACTGGAGTGGATGAAGAGGGGTCGGCCACCGGGCCGCACGGGCAGGCGGTCGTCGATGATGACCTCCTCCCAGGCACCAAACTGCCAGAAACGAAAGCAGAAGCACCCTGCGTACCACTCAGCACGAAAGGACTGACCCTGCGGGATAGACCGCATTGTCAACCGTGGTTGTGTCACCATGGAGGCCAAGGCCGCGACCACCCAACAATCACCTGCACGCAATGAAAGAGCAAGAAATGGGGTGCTGTGGTCACTGGCCTTCGAAATCTGATTATTCTCACTCTAATTATGGACAATGATGCAGAATTGTGGTTCGTATTCTTGATTAGGCGAATTCCGTTGCTCTGCTCATTAGGCAAAAACCCAAATTATCCACGAGGAATTAAGGGGGTGGAAAAAAGTTGATTGGATTCCCGGTCAATGCATTTTTTGAAGAAAGAATGTGAACAGCTATGTATATTCATGCTTAAACAAATTTCTTGAAGCAGTAACTTTCATTTAATTGGACAAACTATACTTTACAGCAATGCATTTCATTGTTATCCAAATTCTTTTTAGATAAAATTATTGAGTAAGAAATGTTTTCCCGATAGGAACAATGACAGCGGTGTGTCGAAATGGAAAAGTTCTCAATTATGGAAAATTAGTTTTAACTATAACCACCCAAGGGAGTTAATGAGAGTTTCACCAGTGTCTAGCTAAAAAAGTAAGTGCTAAACTTCTTCGTTTTAACAGCGCCAGTCTATTTTTGGTCTATTCATTCGGCATTTATCCACACGAACATTTACGGAAACATAGAAAGGAAACGTTGCTATTTCATGTCAATTGGTCCTAATTGAGCTGGCACAATTGTGGAAGCACCTCTCTGCAAATCCGAGATCTGAGTCAATTTAAAGACGATCACCTTTGCTCTAGCTTTAGAAAAGTTTAACAAACTTATTCAAACGCTATCACCGTACAAAAGATTCCTACTAGATTCAATTACTTCCACAAAACGGCATGGAATAGAATATGATGATGATATTCCTCAACAAACGCGTGCATGATTTACATAGCCCGACTTGAAGACGCTTTTCTAGAAGCATTGAGCTCTACTTTGCTGTCATCAGAAACAATGAAATGGAAACTACAATAGGGATACGAGCAAATCCACTCGAACCGCTTCGGAAACCGAGGCAGTGTAGAGAATCACAGGGAAAGAGTGCATATAAAAAGGGCTGACGACTGCACCACTGCTAGTGATTGGCTTGATGCATCAAATCATTTTAATGCTTCCAGTCAACTCGACAGAGGGTCCCCGAATATCGCTAAAACCAAATGCTCTCTTGCACAAACATCATGCATGCCCACTCAGTTGTAGAGTAGAGTCTGTGAAGCGTATGCACGCATTTGGGTGATCCGCTTCCTAAATAATGCATTTACTCTTGCTCTGGAAGGCAATATGCTGCTCTCTTTACGATTTGCAATTGTTGTTCCTGCACAGCGTGTGGGAAGAAGGAAGGCAAAGACAAGACTCCGGACAAAGTGTAAGAGGTGAGGTAATTGTGTTGTTTAATTGATGGAATCGGTGCTCGTGCCTAAGAGTTTGCTGTTAGTACTACTGCTGCTAAGGCTATGAACATATTACGATAGAGGAATAATTACGGTTTACTTGCAGTCAAGCCCAAACCAATCAAATGGGCGACGTGAAACAGGATAACAATTCACACGCTTTACTGATCGAACCAAATAGTCTTCGAACTGATAAACATGACAGAGCAAGCCTGATTCTTCTTTTTTTCATCCAATGGATAATGCAGACGATTTTCTTTAGAATAATTTCAACATACGAATGTAACAACGCATGCTTTTAAATCAACGATTGCAAGCTTTGCTGTTTTCTTTTGGTACCTGTGACAGAGGGACGATTGGAGAGACGTACCGAGGGTGCAAGAGGAATAGCAAAAAAACCACTAACCAGTAATTAGCACCTTTACGTCAGGATTTTGCGACTGTTATCATTATTATTCTTCTTCTAGTTAGAGTGATTCGAAAGGGAAGCACATCCAAGTCATTAGGGACAGTGCAGATGCCCGTAAACCAGTTTCAATGCTTCCATTTACCATCTATCGACCAAGCAATCAGTGAAATAAGATATAGAATCACATGAATATGCAAAGTAAATGCATTCTTCGTGTTGATAGTAGTGGTTCAGTGTTAGATTAACGTTGTCTTGTAGTTGGCATTTCAAGACAGATAGACATTTCAGAAAGTCCATACTTAACCCGTTAGGATTAACGTGAATAAACAATCTTCTTCGAGTACCCTACCTGACATGTTTGTTTGAAAATTAAAACATCAGTTCCTTGTCATTTAAAAACTGCCAAACAAACAAACACACAAACCGATCCATGCGTGAGTATAACACCAAATTGAGATTTCCAAATGCGTTAAACATGTGGCCCACTGAAAAATGTGCTATTGGAATTGCGTTGACTGCTAATTAAGATGATTTAGAATTCAGTTCCACAAGTAGTTCATCGTCGTCGGGTCCGCGTGATAACTCCGGACTGGACTCGTGCTACACGACTTTGACAGCGTGCGTGATTGAGGGTGTTAACTTCCGCTGCTGCCACAGTGCTGCCTCCACCACTTTGCTTCACTTTTCTCTCCTCCTCCCACTACAGTTAACAATATTATCGTTGCATCAATGACGTCACGACTATATTCACACTTTTCCAAGCATTTCAGGTATGAGATGGAAAGTACTACCAGCGGAAATGGGATACTAAACTAGTAAATCGCCACTTTATTCTGTCACTAAACACCTCCCCTCTTAACTGCGTAGCTAGCACGAAACCACGCAATTTTTACAATCAAAATGCCACCAGGAACCCCCTGCTGCTGCGACAAATAAGAAACCGTCCTCAGCACTTGCATCAATGCAAAAAAAGTTGAACAAATCGGCATCCACAGTTCGCTAAATGCATTTTGTAGAAATTTCCACCTTTTTGAAAGGTTTCCACCTTAAAATAGCAATGCCGCGGACTGGATTTACAATCCTTTTACTCCACTAAGTTTAAATCACAAAGATGCGCCAATTCTTCAATCGTGAATCGGTAAAATTGGTGGCGACTGATATGTAGAAATCCTAAATTTCTGAGGGGCCTTTTGTCGTAGCCTGGGACGATAGTTTCAATCGACCTTGGTAATCACAAAACTAATGCAAAAAGTCTGCAGATGTACACTTTTTGGTAGCCTATTTTTTAAATGGTTTCATTTAACACACGCTGTGTAGATTCCCACAAGATGTCCGGAGCAGAGAAATAGATGTCTCGATAAAATAAGTTAGTGATTTTAAACGAGGATTGCAGGATAAAATGAATTCGGCAGACATGAAAGCGTTAGATGTTGCCTGAAAACATTGTAAGGATAACAAACACTGCACTGCATTATCCCTTAATACAGATCCTACACCATTAGTCTACCCTTATATTCTTCCAATACAGTACGAAACAATGCTTATTGCTGAGGTTAAACTCCATAATCACACCACTCAGATTATAATCTAATGTCATAGTATCATCTCCAAAAGTGTTAATTTATTTGCACCAAGCTCACAATAAAAAATGACAGGTCCAAATACGTGACGCCAACATTATTAAGCAGTTTACAAATCATTTTATCTGTTTGGGTGAAATTAAAAGATGTAAACTCCCATTTGCCTGCAGTCAGATCTGTATGAAATTGAGAATGCAGTACTCCCAAGTGTCTCCAGATTTGGACTTTCATCTAGAAAAGCTTGAATTCATATTTAGGTCTTTATTACGAAACTAAACTTGCAGACTGAATTACTTCGTGCAAATGCATCCTCCTCATCAAGGTGTTTTAAAATACTCATGTGGTTTAATTGGTATATCATGTTAGCGGGAGAATGATCGATACACATGATTTTCTCAAATGGATTCAACCAGGACAAAACATGAGTTTTTTCTCAAGTTAATGCTGGAATTCCAAAAAGCTTTTTACGGGATTACATATTTTATGTATCTTAAAAAAGTGGGACAAAGTAATTAAAAACACTTAAATTGTTTCACATCCTCAATACACATTGAACATTAACTTCATTTTTTTACAGGTTTCTTCATGGAAAATCGGGGAAATAAGATCAAGCAACTGTTACATTTTCCAGCTCACAAAACGTTTTTATTTAAATGCAACACTTTGCGCGTATTACCCAAAACATTAAAGACTAGGAAATGAGGAAAAGTTGATTCAAAAGGATAAGTATAACATAAATTTAGATAAACCGTCTAATCTAATGTATCCTTTTTAGTTTAAGCACTTAAACTGCCTCGAGGGTACAATTAATAATTTCGTACCTAATTCGCCTTGTCGAAGATCACCAAGTCTAATGCTCCCACCAGCAATAAACTCCGGGAAGTGTATTTTTCGCGGTGCTATTCCAAGTACGTCCGTTCTACACATTGCGGAAACAATTTCGGGTGGACGCATCCAGACAATACTACAAGGAGGACGACGGCTATAATATAAGCTGGTTTCGTCCGCTGGAAAAGCCGGATCACAAAACAAACGCCCAAGCATTTTGTGTTCCGTTCGAATTTGCTCAAATGTTTCCGAGGGAACTGGTAGAGTCTTTGTGCTTGAACCAGTATCGTGTGTCGTTTGTGATGAATTGCGACCTTCGATTAAAAAGAGTCTCAGAATAAATTAGCTAATTTAAAAAATGTTAGAATAAAGATGAGTGAAACCAATTAAAAAGATCAACAACCGGAAAAGTGTAAACCGATCTAGAGACGTCACCACGCTGATGTACACACAAAATGCTTAAAGCATAAGAATGATCAATAAAAACCTCAATCCAAAATAATACGCACCAGAACTATTTGAAAGTCGCATCTGACCATCAACTGAACCTCGAAAAATATCATCATTTTCGGATAATCTTGCATATTGTGATATCCTTCCAAAATTTGCGTTATTAACAGTCCTCAAAGGAGGATCGTCTCCAATCTTGTTCAAGCTATTGTTAGATATCTTTAAAGAACGAGTAATATTCATAGTTATTAAAAAAGAAGATAAGTTTTCTAGGCCATTCCAAAGCACCCAAGGCTTGTCGCAACTAACACATCACTTTAAGCCGCGCGGGTCAGCCGACCTTAAGGGGACAAATCAATTACTATGTAGTAAAACATACACCTCAGAGATGCACATTTCTAACAAAAGCGCATAATGCAAAGAGTTTAAGTTTAAAAATATAAAAATAATTGACTTTTTTAGGTAATGTTAGTCGTAAAGATGTGTTTGTTTTGGAGCAAATGTAATTGCTTGTCTCCTTTTTTCGTTTTCAAGAGCATCTATCATTTCCCTTCCCAAATAATAAAACCCAATGCCTGATCCATACCTGAATCGAGCTAAGTTTATGTGCACAACCTCACATCTGATCTGAGCATTTGGTAGCCACCCTCTCGCCAATTTGTTCTGCACCACCACCCCTTGTCGCGCATAGCTGAAAGACACCCTTCTCAACGGGCATCTGCAGATAGCTGATACCCCGCTCCAGGTCTCCCATTAAGTTCAATCCCTATTCACGACCTAAAGGCTATGTCCCAAGGTGGAAGCGCAAGCTCTAGAGGCCAAAGCGCTCGGGTAGTTGCAACCGCGCGGCGCCAAAATACCGCACTTGCGCGTAGTTCACATCGGCTTGTGGGAGAGCTCAGCGCATTTGTCCTTTCTTCTTAGAATATGCGTTTGGTACAATCATGTAATAGCAAAAGGCGATAAGGGTTTCTTTTAGTTTATTGTTTACTCAATGTACATGGTTTCAATACCCATCGAGCCTTGAGATTTCATATGAGAGGTAAGAATGACATCAGTCCAAAACGGTCGCAGCATCAGAGCAACAATCATTCAAAAGAAACTTGTGGAAACACAGAAAGAAATGGGAATATGAGCGTCAAATACACTACCAGAAGCTGTCGGAATTATTATTTTCCTCACTAAAGTGCAAGAGGTCAATTTAGTAGCAGGCTGGTGCACAGAACACTGATTCCTATAACTGAAACCTACCTTTTCTCCCCGATGGGTTCCCCTATGGATATGTCACCAATTTTTTGCTCCGCACTACTTACGTCGGATTCGAGCTAAAATGCAGAAATAGCTTCTTACCACTTTAAGCATTAAGTGATAACGTGACTTCAAAACCCCATTTAGCATGTTTGGTGATAGTAACACTCTCGTAGGAAAATGTGTAGTTCATAATGCTAAACCCATTTCCTGCAAACATTTTTGCCAAGAGTAATATCACATCAGCATCCTTGCGATTGAGAGATAAATGGTTATCAAAGAAGCGAACGAATAAGTAGCCATTAAAAAACATGTTTTATTATTGCTAAAAAATTATAAACAGTAATTGAATTGTCTCCTTGTAAAGCTGAATTGTTTACCTCTCCAGAAGCTTTCAAAAGGTTAAGCTAAAGTTTTATTAATTGAGTTTAAAAAGACGATAAAAGCAAGCAGTTGTCGCATCTCTAATCAGGGGCACAGAGATTGTCTACCTATCGTCGGAATCCACTCAGGGACGCTACGCGAATAAATACCGGATTCTAGCATAAAATACGATTTACATAGTTTGACAATATTCTTAGTACAACATTTTCATTTAAATCCAATTTGATTTGTAGTTAACATTGCGTACCTGCTGAGCTGAGAGAAAGTCACCGAATGAGGGACGTGTTTTAGTTGCTTCCGGATCCTGGTTTTCCGTCACACTAGGACGAGTTGACTTCACTTCCGGATCTTGTGCTAGGCGCTGCTCTTGGAGGACTTTCACATACTTCAAAATCATCGGATCGATCACAGGACTGGAGGACGAATCAAAGAGTTTTTCTCCTTCCTCCACTTCCTTCTGGCTTCCATGAGAAGACACCTCAACAAAGTGCTTTTCAGTTTCCTCACCACTTATATCAGTGTCGACTTGCTTGGCGCTAGAATCTTGAAATTCAGTATTTGGGTAAAGTGTGGGTACAGAGCTGGAAAGGGAGCATTATTTATGATAAACTATCCGCTGCAAATAAAATTTAGCCCTGCACTAAGAAATTGCAATCGAAACAAAGTAATTCGAAAAGTTAGATGGAACCTTCTTTAACATAAGCATGCCATCTCAAAAACATCATCAACACTTACCATTCTTACGGTCACCACCGACGCCATCAGTTATCGGGTCTGGGGTGCTGCCTTCAGGAGAGTTAGAATCATTCCTATAGGTATTGTGCGATTTTTCTGTCGACTGGGGTGAAATTTGTGTATCTGGAGCTGCTAAAGGAACCGTTTCACACCGAGGATTTCCCTTAATTCCCTGATCGACGGGGGCCACAGTCTCCGCTACGTCATTCTGGATGACACTTTGCGACGTTATCATCAGTGGAGTGTCATCGCCATGATCCGTCGAAGATTGCCTCTCAGGAACCTCATATGCTATCTTGGTCTTATCGGGTGCTGTCGATATTGTGAATGTGGACCCTTTTTGGTGGTTAATTGGAATGTCTGCTGACGGGATAGCAACCACGGGAGCGGTGACTCGAGGGATTGTGTCTTCTTGTAAAGGGTTCTTTGTATCGCTCGTCTGCGCTGTTTGTGGCTGTTGTACGAATGTTGATACTTCTCTAAGATTCACAGGAGGGCAAGTTCTTAGTAAGTGAGTTCGACAAATGTTCCTTTTCGAGGATAAATGCTTCAACAACACTAACTCCGTTTAAACAATAAGTTAGCTCAGTGGGATAGTTTTTGCGAACACCTAGACCACCAGACGTCTTAATGAGTAGCAAAGTGATCATTCACAGTTAACTGACAAATCTTCTTGAAAATGGCAGTTCTAAGCTGTCTCCTACTCTATAGGCCTGCAAATGTTTGACAAGACACGTGATGGAGATTTCCGGCTCGCCAATGACAGGATGGTATGTTGTCACATCAAAGGCTTCGTTTGAACGGAGCTATAATACTGCTGGAAGGCTATTTAATACATGTAGATTAGGTAAAAATTGTTTTCGCGGGCATAAGAAGGCAAAAGTTATTTCTGCAAACACAAAGAAAGATAAAGGAGACATCCAAAACTATCACTTAGGTTGAGACTTGCCGTTCAAAGTGCTGGTCCATGCCAACCGGCTCAGATGTTTCCCCGCAAGTCCCATCGCGTGCAGTCTCGATAGCACTAGCCATGGACCTCTATAAGTTCGAGATAAAAGAAAAACATTTCGTTAAGTGGCGCTTTCTTGCTCGTCCTTTTGAACAAGTTGACCTTCTGGAATTATGCGCTGTTTGGTCATGTCAATGAGCAAATAGCTATTTACAACCTCAGGAAATCTGTGCGGCAACTTTGAATATTCAGTACTTAAAAAAATAAAAGACGCCAAACAGGTGCCAACGTCTTTTTGGTGTCTGCCCAATTGCCTTTCATTATCCCTACGCATACATTTAAGGTAATTATTACAAACTAAAGAGTAGCTTCATAGGCAATGAAAGTGAATTTCATTAAAATTCACTTTCCCGGATCCACAAATTCTTCCGTACGCATTCCACTGCTTCGAACCACCATCATAGCGTACCATATTTACATTACCCTCACTAATCTTCATGAGGGATCCGTTAAATTTCTTCATATAGGCCAATGCACGAGTGATATGCGTCGCGAATACTCACCATAAATGGCAATGGCCAGCTGAGAGGAAACTGGCCAAGTGTGGGTATGCTACTGACAGTTCTAAAGCTATTTAAATATGCTGTTGAAAGACCACTTCTGAGTAACATGGAGCCATTCGGCTGGACGCGTTTTGCAACTGCCTCTGTGGTCGCTTTTGGCATTGGCGGGACAGTGGAAATCTCCTCCTTCCACCGGCCAAGCGCCTCCTCCAGTTTAACCGACTCCTGCTCCAGCGCTTTCAGCCGCTCTCGCGCCGCCTCAACAGTGGCTGAAGACGCTGCCGTGCTCCAAGTTTTGGCACAAACTGCGGGAGTTCGCAACTCACCACAGAAATCGCCTTTAACACCTAGAAGCACTAACCAGACAAAAGATCGAGTTTTCATCGGCAGTGGAGAGCGAGCAAATAGTTTTAGGCTGCGATATTGTCTGATGTGCTGTAACTATTAAATAAAAAAGACATGGTCTATGCCGAATCAAAAGCTGCAATCAGAAGATTCCTTAAAAGTGAGTACTTTTGAAAAAAAACAGACCTTTAAGGCAAAGTATTTAACAAAGTATGCCTCGAATTTTGCTAGCGAATGCCAAAAACAACGAAGCTAACATGTATTTTAAGGACTAAAATATCACACATATTCAAGCATGGCAACCGTATTACTTGACATAGTGACTTCGCCGAATACATTGTCTCCGTCTTTTCAGAACATTTCAACTGCTCCGAGCAATTAAGCATTATGTGGTGATTGTGTTATCCAAAGGGGCTGGTGGAGGCGAGTGGAGGAATGGTGGCTTACCAGTGGATGCCGGCGTCGCAGTGACAGCGTGGACGCACGAGTCCGAAGGACGTGCACGTCGCTGATCGGCCAGTCGTCCACGTAGTCTACTCACCTCACTCTCCTGCAGACAAACGCGCTCCTCCAAGCGGCTCTTTTCCTCCCTCTGCAAGGCAAAACGCACTCACGAAAGGGCTTTGAACAGTTTGCGTTGCATCAAGGTCCTTTGATAGAACAGACACCTTTGTACCAAATCGTTTTTTAAAGTGGACAACGTAAGATATGCTTCTTAGGTCTAACGGGAAAGAAACCAACTCTGTGCCGCGTAATTATAGCCTTGTAAGCAGTACAAATCACCGGCCCATTCACACAAAAGTTGAAAACTTCCAGGTCACCCATCTACTAATGGTTCATAAGTTGGCCAAGCGTTTTTGAATTATTTGGGTCGCATTCGTCCGTTAGGTTCAGCTGATATTTAGAAAATTGTTCACAGTGGGACTGAAAAATTAACATTAAAATACAAAACCGTAAATTTGCACAACACTGTTGTCAATATGCGATTCACTTCACTTAGTTGACAAGGAATTTGTAACCAAAATGTAAGGGGAAGATCTTGTAGATATTTTGCACAATAATTACCAATTCCTCTATCTTGATATTGAGGCTAATCCTTTCCTCATTGTTATTTGTACGTTCCTGCTCAAGAGCTGCCCTTAGGGATTCGTTCTCCCGACGCGTGGTCACGAGGAGGCTCCTCTCAGAGGCTGCGATTGCCGCACCTGCAAAAGAAGAGTGAAACCACCAACTTCCCCTCGTTACAAATCGTCACGCCAAGAAAAAGCCAATGACAGTATCGCATTTTTGTGCATTATTTCTGTGGCCACAAATTCAATTGTGCCGGACCTTCCCTGAGGCCAGGGATATGCTTTGGCAAGTGCATACCTACATTCCCTCAAAATCTATTTAGGAAATTGATGAAGTCTCGATATCTAAAAAAAGTTAGCACATTTGGTAGTGTCCATGTTTTGAAGATGAGTGGGTGTAAGTCACTCGTGATTCGTAGCAGTGCAACACCGCAGCTTTCCTCTCAACGCGAAATTATATTTTGCAGAGCCGTTGCAAGCTTTGCTTAGCATGAAAGTATGATTTGGTTATGGAGCAGCAAAGAAAGATGTCAGTTCTACATGAGACTATCAAAATGGACCTTGTCTTAACTCCTCAATTTCCTTCAAAGCCTGTCCGAGGCTTCTGAAAAGAAAAGAATACATAAGCATAGGCACCAGAAAGATCGCCAGAAACTCATATTTAAGTAGGTTTAGAGAGAACAGGCAAACTATAACAGAAAACTCACTCCTTCAGAGTATTTATTTCATTTGTCGAGGTGCTGAGTTTCAATTTGAGCGTTTTGTAATCAGTTATCTAAGTGCATGCAACCATGAAAGCATGATGCACGTTATATTATGTGCAAAGAAGACTTGACTTACTTCCATTTGTGAAAACAGGGCTGACTTTTGGGATACTTCCTCCTGAAGTGCTAGTATATGGTCTCTCTGTGCTTCCAACGCACTTTTCTCAACTAAAATAGGATGCTCGGCATACATGTTTGGAAGGATGCAGATGCACATCAGTATGTAAAGTGTCGTTGAACATCGAAATCGTACTTGTCAAGCGAGTCTCGGTGAGTTCCAACTCCTTTCTTTTGTTGAGCATTTCAACTTCACCCGATTTACGAAGCCTTAATGGAAATTTAAAATGCTAATGAAGGTACTTTACAGATATGCTACCATCACCACAACAGCCTTGTAAGTGGGGTAGATTTATCTCTAAGAGCATGGCTGAAGTTCATCAGGTAAGTATGAATAGGAGGCATAACGGTTTAAGAGATCGGGTCTTCCGTAATGCATCTTATTTCACTAAAATGACAAATAATCCATCAACGTGATAACTTTTGGCCACGATCATGTACTATATGCACCAACCTTTCGACCTCCTGCCTCACGATATCGTCGAACTCCTGCTTTCTAGCTAGTAGTTCCTGCTCCTCTTTTTGAAGCTGAGCTCGACGTCTACAGAAATCATCGTGTAACTCCCTCCTTTGTCTAAACGAAACCCAAGTGAAAAATTTTTCAATTGAAGGCCAACAGCATAAATCTATGAACGACAAACACCAATTTGATTAATAAATGCAGACATTCAAAGAAAACCGGAACAGTAACAGCTTTAGTGATGAAATAAAGACAATGAGGGATATAAGTTTACAGAATCAAGTTAGTGTAACAGATTATAAGGCTACGCTGATTGCATTAGTAACAATAAAGACAATGGGATGCTCTAACGAGTAGATATCTTATATTTCTATCATATCTTACACAACTACCCTACTTGACTAATGCCACTATATTTTTGAATCAATTAAATGATGCCACAACTCAAGCACAAGAAAATCCCGTTTTCACTTTTAACCTTTCCAACTCGGCCTCCATCTGATGAGCTTTTTGCGCCTGAATTCGGCATACTTCCATTTCCGCCGCTAGCGTCTGCCTCTGGAAGAGGCTAGTACGTTCATTGGCTTCCTTCGATTTCGTCATCATTTCGTTCAAGCGTTTTTCACGTTCATCAAGAGAAGCCCTTCGAATGGCATAGATCTCCTCCAACTAAGTTAAAAGATCATCAAATGGCAAGACTGTGTCAGCAAACCTACCTGTAACTGTTTTTCCTTTATTTTAGCATTCGCAGAAATTTCGATCTCGTCCTTCACTTCATTCAGGGTATTTCGTTTAAATGCTTCAAGCTAGAATTTAGGGTGTAATATTTTCCATCAACGATAGTAATTTCACTCCACATAGGTGAAAAGAGGAAAATACGTATTAAGTCGTGCGGTGGTGAAATAAATAAAGTTACAATATTAGATGTTCCTTCTCAAAGTAAAGCCAAAATCAGTCACTTTTTCGGCAAAATGAGAAAAAAATCAAATATAATTTGAAGAAAGAGTAATCAATCCAAGTCATCATGCCAATAAAATGATCAAACATGTAAACAAATTTCGGAAAACACCAGCAAATCACTTTTCTGCAATAATCATTGTAAATATCTTCTTCGATTTCGCCACACAAATGCGAAATTTTGCCCTCAAAATTCCTCCTCACTTGTTCAACATCAAGATTTTGTTGAATATCGTACTTGGCATCAATTTTTCCCAGCTGGCTTTCTAAAAAAAGCAGTGAAAAATTAGTCTCGCGAATAATTGGCACATTACGGCAATGAAACATTCCGATATCAGGAACTCACTACATTTTAAAAAATAATAAAAGAATTTTACAATTCAAAGCTGGGAGACATATGTACCGTAAGGAAATACATTGTATTCCGACCCTACTTGAATGCATTTATCTTCTGAGTAAACGGAACCAAATGAGGTAAGGTACGAAGTAATATTGTCCAAAAGGCTTCCATTTGGATTTGATAAACTTAAAAACTAAAGCCGATAAAATGCTTATAACTCACCTTCAGTCGATTATTTTTACAAAGTTCATTAAATCGCATAATACTGATTAATTCATCGCGCGAAAAACCCTATAATAGGCACACACTTATTGAAAATTACGTCAGAATTTTGTAACCCAGCTTCGGGTACAAGAACGCTCAATGTGTACGAGTACCCTTGTCTACGAAGGTATTCAAGACATAAACTGTATACAATCTTTTGATTTAACGACGAAAAACCCGAGGATGCACCATGACAGCGTTCTGAAGATTTGAAATGCATTTCAGCAACAAGTTTCTGTCTAAGATTGGCCTTTCGGACGATCACACCATGTAAACCCCTGTACCTTTAGTTCCTGTAAAATCCCCTTTGATTTCAGATTGTGGATTAATTTTCTACGTAAACTTTGTGGTGATATACCGCTCGTTTGTTCTTCCATAACGCCTAGTTGAAAAACCACGGACCCAGGGAATGTGAACAACGCGCCCGAGACCCTGAGATATGATTGGATATCTTTGTTGACGATGTCGCGCTAAATATCGGTAGCTTCATCTGAAAACGATACACTATTCCATTTGCAGCAATAACTCAAATAAGCAAGCATTGGCATATTTATGTTATAAAAAATTAAAAAAACAAAATTTGTTATTTAGTAAGTTTTATTTTAAAAACATATTACTCTTCGCACTTAATCAAGCAATAATGAATTGCGTTTGGAGCCACAGAATCAAAAGTGCTGTCCAATAAGTTTGCGTTGGTAGTCTCAAAGCTTAGGTATAAAACGCTTGAATCCCATTTCTTTAACTGTGTAATCAACTCCCACCAACTTTCGGAGTAGTTTGATTGTTCGCTGGCGCATGAGGAAGCCAATAGTGTTATTGCCAATCGTGTTTTCGCCTGTAGTCTTGATGCTGCCATGGCCTGGAAAATAATTGGTTGATGAATTTCCCCGGTCCTCTAGTTCCATTGGCTGTCGAACGTAGGTACACGTAGGGCTTAGCGGCTTTCTTTTGATGCGCTGCTTCCGACAAATGTTAGGTAGTAAGGTTGTATTGCTGGTCTGCGCGCTCTTGGTTTATTTTTACGTATTTATCTTCAAAGAAGACAAATCGAAGTGCTCCGTTCCCACAAATCTTGAGGTAGACCTTTATGCATTTCTAGTTATTTCTATTCCGTAGCCCATTTTCAAACATACGTTGACTTTCCAAGATGTTGCAACTCTCAGGGCGAGAATAAGCATGCAGCGCTTCGAGTATATTCTAAGTAGAATTAATATTATTCGGCCAATTGGGACTGCGAACCATACAATAGTTAAAGATGTATGGTGAATGTTCCTTTACGTTCCTTTCAGTTTATAAGAAAGGAGCTTAGTGAGAGCGGGTGGATAGTTAGTTTGGATACGTTTACAGAATCCACTGTGATTGGGAATAAGACCTTCACAAACATTGTGGCTGTTAATAGACCGCATGCATCCCGCCGCATTGTCTTGTCTTGCCATTATGAGTCAAAGTTAATGCTCAATTTTTACGGAACCATTGATTCGGCTGTTCCCTGCTCAATTATAGTAAATATTGCTGAAAGTCTCATCAGAACCTTCCAGTCGTCGGAAGTAAGACATTTTTACACAACATGCACTATGCCTTTATGCAAATTATCCCGTTTCTTCCCTATCTTCTTGAAAATAATCTGAAGTTTACTCCATACAAATAGTGGGGGTGGAAATTCCAAATATGCTCTTATCTATTCTAATGCCATCTTCCTGACCTCTGTGTAACTAACTCATGAATCGGAATTCCCCAGTGATTTTAAGTGAGTCTTTGCCCTTCATGCCATGGGCGGTACGGACACACGTTTTTTTTTCCGTATTCTGTTACCACAGAGTGACATTGCCGTTCAGTTGATATTCTTTGATGGTGAAGAGGCCTTTAGGGAATGGACCGACACCGACTCCCTTTACGGCTCGCGTCACCTCGCCGCCCAGATGGCTCAAAATGATTCGCAAGGCTGTAACGAAATCGGTCGAATTGTGAGTACCTCAATCCCTATCACTCGTACCTATCTGCAAACTTCAAAGTTTATTCTACAAATGGAGTTCACCTAAGGCATATTTTAGTCAGTCGGATTCTATAGTTTTGATTTACCTCCAAAACAAGATCTAATGTTTAGACAGGGTGTCCCACGTATCAGTTAATGACATTCTGCTTCAAAGGACCACTTCTAGATGCCACCTCTGTGAGCCCTAATTCACTCTAGTTCGAAATGCAGATGGCGCTGCAAATGATGGACTCCTCAAGTTTGGTAAAACAGAACCAGAGTTGGTCTAGCTTTCTCTTGCATGCATATTGGAAAATAGGGCTAGTAATTAGCTCTCAAGGGATTTTCCACTTTTTAGGACCTGTTTGTCCTTTTGGACTTGATAGGCGCCGCAGGCTATCCTTTTCCTCGATATCCACACTGCGACCCCCGATTTTATGACGTGCTCCGCGAAATAGGTAACTATATTAATCTGCACATTCAAATCCCTGCCTTTAAAACTACATCCGGAATCTAAGTGGATTTTCGCTAAAAAGACTTGTGAATAACAATTTATACCAGTTGAGGAATCCACGCATTGTCGCAATTGCTTCATCTTCGTTTCCATTGAAGTTTTTTATCGCTAGGACTGCGAATTTGCTGGGTAAAGGGAAATACGAACTTTGAAATGATACACCTCACCACCAGCCACTCAACGATCGTGATTCTCTACCCCTAGAGCGCCTCTCAAAGCCCCTTTTCCTCTCGGGGTCGCAAGGCTTAGAAACGAGGCGGAGACTTTCCTACTTCTCTCCCATTGTCCATCCGGGGATCCTGGATGACCACATACCCTTCCTCGATAAAGGTAGCTCACTGTCAAAATGCGGACTCATGACTCTTACCTCCAACGACATCGCACTTACATTCTCTCGTATTCGCTTTTACAGGTGTACCAGTGCTTCATTTGGTCCCTGCTCCCTTTCCTCCACAGTGGCACGATGTCAGCGATACGATCGCTAACATTAACCTTGAAACGATACACAATGTACAGCTCATGATAGCTACTTTCCTTTGTCAGTTTCTTCAAGTTTCACCCAACTCAACTTAAAGGTCCACTGAAATATGAGAACTCGGCTTTTCACTTGGTCAGTATACCTTAAAGCAATAAAATCTTTGTTCGTGACACCAGTCAGCTTGCCCGAATTGAGGCAAATTCGAAGAGCGATATCAGCTAGCGCTTGTATGGGATTGTTGCACAGTTTATGTAAGATTCATGATGCTAAGGATTCGCAGTGTTGCGCGAAGAAAGACAAGGGGGAAACTAGACGTACACACTTTAATTCAAGTAGCTGGAATATGTACATCGGCAAATTCCTCCTAGGAGGTGTCCATCGCCTCATCCACGGCAGCATTCGTTTGGTCATCCGGATCAATTATAGGGGTGTCTTCTACCAATAAAAAGTTAGAGCAATTTAAAAAGTTGCAGGAACTCTAACTAGTATGGGGATACATACGTTCAACCAGCTTTTGTAAGTCACGGAGTGCCACTAAAAATAGATGAAACTGCTTCTTCCGAAGACTGATTCGCTCATCGTACATTCTGTTTATGTTCTCAAGGTTGTTCAACTCAGTCCTCATTTTCTGGAGCTTTCTAAAGTATATCAATGTTAAAGTGCCGATGTAAGCACGGAGTACACAGATCCCATGACCAGCATATTATAAATCCTCACCTTAAGCTTTCTTGCCTCTCTGGATATTCCTGTACTATCTTAGCCAGGTTGTGATACTCTAGGAAACATGCAGCTGTGAATGCGAACAGTACCCTGGCGATTTTTGCGAATGACTCTGGCTTCCTTCAGACGTTCCCTTTGACTCGTGATATCAATACGTGCCGTTTCGATGGACTTATCTATTTGTCAATTTCATGCAAAAAACATTTACCAATTTCCTCTAGAAGCTCCGAATACCGATTTGATTGCTCCATATTCATCAACTGGATTAAAAGCGCCTGTTCCATAGCATTTTCGCACTGCAAAATCTTCTCAAATATTGTTTGGCATGCAGTATCACTAACAATTGCGCAAAATATAGAAAAATCGCCGCCTACCTTGCTTCAAGTGTTTCATCGGAGGTAGCCCAATGTAAGTAGTCCTTAAGCAGAACCCCAAATCTTCTATCATCCAGCCCACTTTCACCTTCGACAAGCAGTTTACGCCGAATTATGGCATCTACAGTGTACAGTGTAACGAATTGTGACATATACCCTCAGAGGTAGCGGCCATACGTGTCAGCAGCGAATGAAACCTAGCCGAACGAAGTGATTGGTTTTAGATAAAAGCCAAACGCGGTTCAAACAGGCGCCAATTCCGCGGGGTGCGTAATGAGTGCAAAGGTAAACAGTCAGCGGAGCAAAGAGAAGTAACTCACAATAAATCGCGTGAATTGTGGTAGAAGTAAAACATTAGTTGGAGTGGTGCTGCTCACTGCACTTAGTAAAGAACTGTGAAACATGTCATAACAGCTGATACGATAATGTAGGAAGAATTTATACGATTAGCGGCGGTATGCACAAAATACACGTAATGATGAACGCAGAAGGCGGAAACCAACTTCAAATGTCAAATATGATCAAATCATTATGCACGCTAGGTTTTCAATTTCTCAGTGATAATTGTTTGCATAGCCATGGAGTTTGGAACAAGTTTGCTTGAACACCTAGCCGCTGAACTCATCGAAATTCAACCTGGCTTTTGGGTAATGCTAGTAACATTAAGGTCTACTTTAGAGAATTCATTTTTTTGTTTAACTCGCGTTTCTGGTTATGAACAGCTTTTTTTGCTCATTGCGCAGATGAGCTAATCTGCAAGTTACAGCAAGGCTCAAAATTGTTTTCTCACGCTGAATATGTGTTTTGTCCAAATGCCATGCACTTTTCTTTTTTAGGGAAGTCACGGGCTGCTGCACCTGTTGCTCGTCAAGTCCTGCACATTCCTACAGAGCTTCATACTCTACAGTCTTTAGGAGAAAATACGCAATGCTACAGCATAATCAGCAAGAGGTGCGAACGACCAGAATAAGATCACAAGGTCCCGAGGCAACCTTGGAGGCAAAAGAAGGCACAAAACCAGGGCAGAATACATATATTCAATAGACAGAGGGAATAAGAGTACCGGCATCGCTCGGAGGCCAGCCCACACTGCCAAAGCAATATAGCCACCTATGTGACTAAAACCGGAACCGGCCATCATGAAAAAAAACAAAGTATTACGAAGAGCACCAGTAGAAAAGCGGGCGGACACCTGCTCAAAGGCAGTTACTCTATTTTTTTTTAGTTTTTCGGGGCATCCAAGGCTTAACTATCATCTACTGTAGTACTTTGTTTGTTAGAACTGCCAGTTCCTGTCAAGGTCACAGAGGTGATGCACTGCCTTAGCCGCGTGGGCTGGCCTCCGGGTCATGCCAGCAGCCTATTTCCCTCTGTCCGGTGAATATATGTATTTTACTCTGCCACTGCTTTCTTTTGCCTTAAGGGAGCCTCAGGACACTACATCTACCTTACAAGAAATGCAACACACAAAATCACAAAAATATTTCAGAATTTGCACTCACAAATTAATGCAATGTCTTTGTATCCTGAAACTCACTTAATTCCTCTTAATGGACCAAAAGCTAGATATGATGTCTAAAGCAGCGTTTTAATAGGCGAAAACAAAAAACACTCTAAATGGTTGGGATTGTAGTGTCCCGAGGCTCCCTCGAAGGTAAAAGAAGGCAGAATGCTAGGGTAGAATATTGTAGCGTCCCGAGGCTCCCTTAAGGCAAAAGAAGGCAAAGTGGCAGGGTAGAATATATATATATATTCACCGAACAGAGGGAAATAGACTGCCGGCATGGCCCGGAGGCCAGCCCACGCAGCTCAGGCGGTACGGCCACCTCTGCGATCGTAACGGAAACCGCTATTTCCAACAAACAAAGTACTACAGGGATAGCATAAACAAATCTCGTAGTGCTTCGCTTGCTTGAACTACCGGTTTCGGTCAGGGTCATAGATGTAGCCATATTGCCCTGGATGCGTAGACTAGCCTCCAAGCTATGGCAGCAGCTTGTTTTCCTCTGTCCAATGAATATGTATACATATTCTACCTTAGTATTCTGCCTTCTTTGCCTTCGAGGAAGTCTCAGGACGCTATATATCTAACTTCAGCCTTGAATTGTCCTTGCCCATCCTGATAGCTGGAAAACTAGAAAACCTTTAGTTTAAAATTATTCTAAAGCCAAAAATCTAGGCATGTGCATCTGCGCAAATAAAATAGCTCACTTTACAACGAATCCTTCTTCCGTGCGTTTGAATACTTCTCCTTAAAAATATAAATGTAATTGAAAGCAAACCTATAGTTGCGGCATTGTTTTTAGGGCATAATAATGAAGCATTAGTGGAAATGTTTTTTGTTTTACTTTCCTCGCACTCAGTGGGTGCATTATCTCGTTTGGTACTTCAAGGCGTGAACTGTTTTGGTGGTCGTGGGTTTCATTGGAATTATCGTAACTTTTGCATTGCCGTTATTCTGCTGTGGGGTGTGCTTGCGGTGCACATGTTTTAATCAAGGAAATATCCTCTGGTGCTTCATTTTGGTGTTTTTTTTGTTCTAGCTACACCATGGGAGCCTACAAGTTCATGCAAGAGTTGTACCGCCACAAGCAGTCAGACGTAATGCGCTACCTCCTGCGGATGAGGTGTTGGGAATTTCGCCAGTCCAATAAGATCGTCCGTGTTAGTCGCCCCTCCCGTCCTGATAAAGCCAGGCGACTTGGTTATAAGGCTAAACAGGGGTATGTCATCTACCGCGCTCGAGTACGCCGTGGCGGTCGAAAACGCCCAGTTCCCAAAGGTGCCACCTACGGTAAACCAACCAACGAGGGTGTAAACCAATTAAAGAACCAACGGTCCATTCAGGCTACCGCTGAGGTACATCTGAGGATTTTTAATGCTTATCTTTTAAGGATCGTGTTGGTCGTAAGTGTGGTTCGCTCCGCGTGCTAAACTCCTACTGGGTTGGTGAAGACAGTACCTTCAAATTCTTTGAAGTAATCTGTGTCGATCCCAATCATTCGGCTATTCGTCGCGATCCTGCTATCCGCTGGATTTGCAAGGCCCATCAGAAACACCGTGAACAGCGCGGCCTCACTTCTGCTACTCGTAAATCGCGTGGTCTCGGGAAGGGCTACGGATATAGCAAGACTATTGGTGGTTCTCGCCACGCAGCTTGGAAGCGCAACAATTTGGTTCAAATGAGGCGCCGACGATAAATTTCCAATAAAATTTCTTACCGGACACAGATCACTTTGTTATAGTTGGATTAATGTTAACATGGCTTTGTCCCAACGCTGCGCACGAAGGCGGTTTACTCAGCCTTCGTTAAATTAGTTGCATTTTAGTTTTATAGACTTCCATTCGCGTGCATCGTTATCCTACTTGCTTCCGCTTATTAATGCGAGTGTGGAAGTGGGTCGCGGCAGTTACGTTCCCTGTACTGAGTGACGAACACAAATCGTGGACGGTTTATATTTGCCGCAGTTCCCGGTCGGAGTTTTTCTAACACATCCTCAGCGGAATGTGCAAAAATGAGGCTGTTCTCTTTAGGATTTCTCTCTCCGGGGGGTGTGCGCTCATCTATTCGTATTTTATTGGTCCTCTGATTGCCACGGGCAGTTTTGTGGTGCGAGGCCTGCTGTTCCCATTTGTTCTCGTAGAGATACTCTATTTCTCTTCTTTCTCATTCGTGGTCCCGATTGCGGGACAGTTTCTTGCTCTTGTGGGCACTCTGGGTAGTTCATTAGCTGATAGAGTGGAGGCGCGGTTGTGGCTGTGCTCCCTGTCCCCCGTGTGTTGAGACGCCTCGGTGCGGCGGTTGTATTGGCGCGGCCTCCGGCGTGTCTTGTGGTTGTTGTGTAACCTACGTCGCCTTCCTCGTGTCCCTCACATTCTTCCTCTCCTTCCTCGCCGTCTTCTTCCTCTTCCTCTTCGTCGCCCTTCTTCGCTGCTTGCATTGCATTTAAGCTTTCGGTTTCCAGGGCTATAATGTCTGCTGCCGTACTTCGAACTTTCTCTAGAGCGTCAGTGAATTCATCCATCTCCATTCCTTCGCCGACGTACCTCAACACAGAAAAGTCGAACGTACCTTAATGCTTAATTTCCCAAATGGTTCGTAACTGCTCCTTATGACCTGTTTGCGTTTTCATTACAACAATTGCTTAACCGGTTATCAGTTTTTTGGAATCTAATATGTATAGGTTGTCTTGTAGTTGATTGGCAATTTGGTTCGCGCAAGTTAGCCTTACCATCACATTCAGGACTCACTTTAGCTGGTATGCATGCCATTGCTTGAGGTAACCGGTTGACGTAGCCTAGTTTATGAATGATGGGTTTGTGTGAACTTGTGATGCTTTGCGGTGCAATCTTTTAGCACTTTCTAGGATTCGTCGCTTGCGACGTTTCAGATTTGCATTTCGATGCCTGAAAGGCTATCTATTTGGGTTTTGGCTTTACTTCCTTCCCCTGTGGGGTGTTAATCTTTATAGGGTTTTACTTGCGTTAGTAGTGAAGCATTTCTGAGCAAAGTGCATAATAATTACCAATGCAAGAACGCTCGTTTGGAGAACAGGTTTAAAAATGCTACTTCAGCTCTGCTGAAAACCTCGGATATGGCAGTGCTGTTGGTAATCATGACCAATGATCTGGTTATCTTTTCCGGTCCCATGCCGGGAATCAGGACGGGAGGTTGAGGTGTGTATGCCACTTTGAAAGCCGTAGGGCACCAGTCGACGATGTTGGCACGTTCTTCTCGCATGCCCTCCAGTGTTCGCAGGATTTCGAACACGCTGTGGTGTCCTCTGTATGTCAGACATGTGGCGAGGGTCACACCCTCGTCTAGCATCGCCGTGACGGTGCGATAGTCCGGCTTGAACACCATGCGTGTCAGTATTGGGGTGGTGTACCTGCTCCTCTCCGCCTCCATATTGGTGCAAAATGGCACGAAGGTGATCATGGGATAGTGGATTGTAGGAAAAGGGATTAGATTGGTGAGAAATTCTGAGATGGTACCGTTGATATTGCACTTGAAGCGCACCGAGGCGGTGAGGCCGGCGACGAGGGGTCCGATGACTCGGTTCACCGTAGTGTAAGTAGGTCGTACGACCGCCAGCTCCTTGGTGCAGATATCAAAGAGCGCTGAGTTATCCAGAAAGATATTAAGATCGCAGAAGTCGGAGGAGTGGTAGAGATGGTGCATGCAGTTATATACTTCGACAGGTCCGATGGCCATCTGATCGGAGGGCACAATGCTGAATTGCAGCATTTTACGACCGGCGAATTCGAGGCAGGCACGCTCCTGGAACATAGAGAGTAGTCCACTGCCTGTCCCGCCACCCAGCGCTGAAAAGGTCATCGTTCCTTCGAAGTTGTCGCACTTCTCAATCAGCCGACGCATTGAATTGACAAGGGCACCCACGACCTTCCCACCGAGCGTGTAGTAGCCGCGGGCGAAGTTACCTGCTGCATCTTCCATGCCTGCTAATAGGGTTTCTGGGTTGAATAAGCTTTTGTAAGCACCATCCCGTACTTCATCTGGAATTGAAACACCAGACTATTACTGTACTTATGCTTAACTGTGTCGTGGTTCTCTCAATGGGAGACGCTACTAGTGCTTTCCGAAAGCTCAAAGGAAATGCGCTTTCTACTTTCTTTCGTTAAATGTGCTTTGAGTAATGCGGACTTGAGTCCTTCCACCTGTTCTACTTCCAGATGAAAATGCCAGCGTGTCTCAATATCAACCTAAGTGGTTGGGAAAGCTTTTCGCCTGGCTCTATATTTGTCAGTTCATACTATTGCAAATGTAAGCTGTGACATTGTGATAACTTAGGTGAATAACACTGTTAATACGTGGCTTTCTATCTCAACATACCAATAACCGAGGGCTCCAAATCGGCTAAAACCGCACGAGGGACGTATTTTTCGTGGGGAGTGAGTTGTTCAAAAACGGTGTTGAGCTCTCTATGCTCCTGTAAAGTGGGATCGTATTGGATGGTACCGTCACGACATACACCATGCTCCAGGCACAACATCTCCCATACCGCACTTGCAGCTTGCACGCCCGCCTGCCCGACGAAGAACGCGCATAGTTCCTTCATCCTCTCTACCCTTCGCACACGAGCACAGAATGCTTTGATTTTAATTTGGACTAACTAAAGGATATTGATTTTGCCAAGTCCTTTCAATTGCGCAGAAAAGCAATACATAACGCAAGGGGAGTTGGGCTGGATGTCCTGCAGCGCTGCTGTATCGATCGATCGCTTTAAAGGTCTCGCGGTCTCCGATGGAAACGTGAGCTTCGCACCGCAAGCGCGTCACCCATAAGTCTTACGGCACTTTCAAAGCTAATTACTTCCATAAGCATGATGCACGCAACATATTTGTTGTTTTAGCCATTGCATATGTTTTCATTTTAAAAACTATTACTCTTTCCTAAAAACACTGTTCCCTTAAGTTACAAATAGGACCAAACTACACTATTTCTTTTACTAATTATACATCGATAACAACAATTGGACGAAGGTTCCTTCGATGCCACCAAACATTTTATTGGGTTAGACTAGGATGCTTGCCGCATATAGGCCCCAGATGTAGCACGCATTGTAAGAAGATGCGTCAAGAGCACATTCGATTGCTCAAGCACTGTCAATGGACCGTGTGCCTAGAATACCCAAGAAGGGGTATCCATATCCGCACATTAGATAAGCGTTTTATACAGATGATATCTGAATGATCGTTACTTTGTCAAACAGGAAGAGTAGAACAGAATTATGGGAAACTGTACCGGAGACAGCTTTCAGTATTAAAAAAAGACCATATTTATTGTGCTGCAATGAAATTACGATTTATCGGGCTTCTTTGATGCAGCTAAGCCACAAACTATGTTATTGCTACTCAGTATGGAACATCACTTTAAACATTCTTAATGTCGCTATAACCCGACTCCATTGTTGGCCGTCCACTGTATCGGAGGAGGTTCTCTTCGGATTGGCGGTGGACGTGACGGTTACTTCAATTGCTGGCTATACTAGTAATGCTGTTTGTTTGCCTGTCGGTTGCGGTTACAGTTACGGTGGTTTGGATAGCTCTACTGCCTTGACCAGGTAGACTGGCATTTGAGTTTAACCAGTAGCTTTCCTCTGCCCAAAGAAGCATCAAAACTCTACAGTCATACTTAAGCTACCTTAAATATACTTTTTAAACCTGCTGCTAGATGAGGATACCGAAATCACTGAAGCAGATAGGAGCCCGACCATCAATTATTCAGTTTCTTATCGCGCCAAATTAACCCGAAGCAATAAATTCATCGCACCACGATTGACCTGCCATAGGTGTTCGAATTGCAAAAGTGTTCTGCCAACCATTGCAACCCGAATCCATCCAGTCGAATTGAGAATACGCGTGCTTTTTAGCAGTTTTATAGTACGGTAAAAATGACTGTTTATTGGACTAAAATAAAAACAGCCCGTAAATCCGAGTGCCTTTTCTTCATCGAAGAATCAGCGTTAGTTCAGACGTTCGTAAAAGGCGCATCGTACAAGTTTACTTTGCACTTCAAGTTTTTGTTTTATTTTATTCGTTTGCCGTTGCGTTCATTGTAATACGACTCCACTTCTAATGACATGGTTTAATCCATTGGATTGCTGTTTTATTGTCTTTTCATATGACATTTTTGGCTTAGAATTTTGAGCTAACAGCTACCCAGAACATATCATGGGCTACAGTCAAAACCCCCTTTTCACGCCGTTTGTAGAGGCCAATTCTAATTCCCTATTGCTAATTATAGATCCTAAAATCATTTTTAATATATCAATCGAAAGCAACGTTAGGGTTCGCCATATTCTCGACTTCATCCCAACATATTGTAGGCATTCGGGCTACATGTTTGCATCACGCCTCCTGGACGTATAGGGATGACACTTTAGTTGTTAAGTGTGCGGTTGAATTTGTTTCAGCCTAGACATGTGATGCTTATGTTTGTCGTAGCTGGCCGGGAAATTTAACCCTATTCACTCATTCCTCCGCAGCTAGTGCAGGACATCAAGAATGGCATCATCTTACGAATCTTCAGCTTCGAGTTTAGACGTTCCCTGGATAGAGAAATACCGTCCTCTTCTCCTTTCTGACATTGTTGGGAACGAAGCCACGGTCCAGCGTCTGGAATCCTTCTCTCACACTGGCAATGTGCCTCACATAATTATCGCAGGCCCACCTGGCTGCGGCAAGACCACTAGCATTCTCTGTTTGGCTCGTGCTCTTCTTGGCGATGCTTACAAAGACGCCGTTCTTGAACTCAACGCATCCAACGATCGTGGCATCGACGTCGTTCGTAATCGGATTAAGATGTTTGCTCAAAAGAAGGTCACACTCCCTTCCGGGCGCCAAAAATTTGTCATTCTTGACGAGGCCGATAGGTGAGGCGTTTTTTTTCACATCTCACGGCATTCAAGCTTGCACTGTTTCCTAAAAGCTACAATTTTTTATCCTCATGACCCAAATATAGCTTTCATTCTGCCGTTGACCTTAATGTTGTTTTTGCCTACTATTGTGTGAGTCTGTTGAGTCAAATAGCTACGGTTTCTCAAAAATGCGTACAAACGGTGAGCGTCTGTTTCTTATGCAAATCAATAGCATGACGGACGGAGCTCAGCAGGCTCTGCGTCGTACCATGGAGATTTATTCGAAAACCACTCGGTTCGCGTTGGCGTGCAACGACTCTTCCAAGCTGATTGAACCCATTCAGTCGCGATGTGCTGTGCTGCGCTACGCGAAGCTCACCTCGGTCCAACTGATGGCGCGGCTTTTACAGGTCGCGAAAGCGGAGGGCGTCAATTACACCGAAGAGGGACTAGAGGCCGTCGTATTTACTGCTGAGGGTGATATGCGACAGGTCTGTTGATGTTCTTTGTAACCGGGGCTCTTCAAATACGCCCCCTGTGCTTTATACTTGTGTAAACAGTAACCATGGCGATGCTACAGTTAACTTTTTGATCTAATTCCTCCTTTTGAATACACCGAGCATTCATAACTTTGACTTGTTTACCCATTCGGCCAGTGCAGCATTTCTCTGCGTCTTATTAATCAGCGCTACTCATGCTTGTGACAAATGAGTTGAACTACTTCCCCGGCTGCTTTCTTATTTGTGTTTTGGCATTGCAGGCGCTTAACAATCTACAGTCGACTCACCAAGGATTCGGAATGGTCACTAGCGAGAACGTTTTCAAGGTAATTTACCAGCATGTCCAAAAGCGATGGCGGTGAATTATAGAAGCAGGGATTTGGGAGCGGCGCGCTTCATTTCCGTTATAAGAGACTCGTTCTACCCACCCTTGTAAAACCACGGTTGACCCTTTGTATTTCAGTCGATTAGGACTTCGTCTACTGCGTTAAATACCGGTTGCATCGTCAAGATATTGGGGTTATCATTCAATTTTAGGTGTGTGACGAACCTCATCCGCTGCTGGTGCAGAACATGGTTGATCATTGCCTAAAAAGTAAATTTTCTGACGCCCACATTGTCCTCAAGCATCTTTGGGACCTGGGATACTCTGCCGAAGATATATACTCAATGCTCTTTCGCATCGTGAAAAATCACCAGATGGATGAATATTTGAAACTAGAGTATATAAAGGTTTGAATGTGCTTTCTATTTTAGCGGCGAGCCTCAACGCTACATCATCTTCATTAACTGCCCTTGAATTGTAGGAAGTCGGCCTTACCCATCTCAGAATCGCCGAGGGCCTGGGCACGCTTCTTCAACTCGGTGGCTTGCTGGCTCGACTCTGTAAAATTACCATTCAGGAAGGAAAGTAGAGGTGCATGATGCTTTTTTACAATTGTTCAACTCAAGGTGGTTCAATGTACATTTTTGCATCTTGAATGGATAATGCCGCCAAATTTGAATTTTACACCCTCAAATCCAAGAGAACTATGGGGATTGTTGATGACGGGACGTTTCCCAATGCTAGTCGATTGGCAGCTGTTAACACTTTGACGGTTCTGTATCCTCTTTCCGTGATACGCAGCACCGCTGCGCAATGCCACAACTTCGGGGCCGTCAAAAACAGAGCTGATGTACGCGTTGCTTGTGAATTTGGGGAAACCCTTTGTTAAAAGAGGACGAGACGATGCAACGGTGAATCCAAGGCCGGATCTGTTGGTTGATACAAAGCCGTCCTCCGAGGTGAGTGGTTCCAATAATCCTTTCCGTTTTGGATCCCCGAGACGAGTACCTCTCTGCCACCCTTGGCTTTGCATTATCCTAGCCGCATACGCCTATACAGCAAAATACGTCTAGTTAGATAATGGAATTGGCCACTTTATCAGTAGAATTCTCTGCATACGTACAGATAGAAAGGGCTTTCCGCAGTCTTCACTCGATTCGTCAAGAATCTGGCTAAGTTGTTTACTGTCGAGGTCCGGCCCACCGGGCCCCGTGAAGCTCAGGCCTTCATCGTCACTATATTGGTGAATGTTGATATCCCAGTCAAAGGAGGAAGGCTCGTCAAAGAATTCGTCTTTTCGTACGCTTTCACGTTCCCTCCAAAACATCTCGTCGGTGTAATGCACCAGACCGGATCCACCTTTCTCCCACTTGAGCTCAATTCTGCTCTCGTATTTCAGAGAGTGCTTACTGCTCCTATCGACATCGTAGGGGTCGTCGTGGAGGGTTTCAAAACGATCCCACTCTTCGGCAACTTCGTCTGTATTTACAGGGTTCGAGAGGACTAATCCACTTTGAGTTTTAAAGTCTGGATTCTCTATTTCAACTTCCATGTTTACAATCGGGTCGGGTTTCCCTGCGTTGTTAGGGTAGACGTATGACACGCTTCCATATTTCCGATTGCTTCTTGAGCAAAGGAAGTCTAGCTTTAACCTTCGGATAGTATCAGAGCCCAATTGGCAAGACCGAATAAGCGAAATAAAGTGGGACATGGGAGTTCCGACATTTCCATGCGGCATCCAAGAGGGTGGGGAGAATTCACAAAGCTCTAAAAAAACCAATGACATCCCAAACATAAGGCCGGGGAACCACCGCTAATATTGGTGGCGAACACAAACTTACTCTTAAGGCTATTTACTTGGGGTGGTGCATAGCTCACGCGATAGAATTTACATGGCGAGAAATCTCCACATTTAGCATCGGTAAACCAGGAGTCCTCGAAGGCAGTTAGGACTTTTCGCGTGTTAGGAGGCTTGATTGCCACTAAGGCGGTGCAGTTTAGAACCCTCCTTGTGCGATGACGCTTTAAAACACGTAGGAGTTCTTCCACATCGACAGTGCTGTGCGAAATAGGGACAAGGCGCGAAGACGTCGGTCGGTGTCGGTAGTGAAAGCATGTGAAGGCGCCAGCTTCAATGTGCTGGGAAAATATTCGTCGCAAGTCAGCTGTTTTAAGTGCCACTGGGATGTCCGTAATTAGGAAAATGTCCTGCGTGGTTAAATCCATTCAACAGACGGGCGGTGCAAACTATCGCAAACCCGCGCAGAGTCGAGTTGTCGCACACGAAAAGGGTGTATTAAAACGAAGCATAGCTGCAACTACTTATCTCGCTTATAACGCAAAACTAAAAAGTAAACAAAATAATTGCTATACGAAAAAGCAAAAAATTTGTTAAAAAAAGCACATTTACGAGGAATGGTTTTGAGTAGGGCAAATGAACATGTATAATTCCTGGTATTTCATGTGCAAATTAAAAGAATCGCGAATGCAAAAAATGCTAAAATTACCAAAGCCTTTATTTTATTGTTTTAAAAATTACAAATTGATACGTTTTCGTATATGAATAGCTGGTCTTAAGTGCTGCTGTAAGGCTTTAATCGCATGCCTTAGCCCCACTTTTAAGGGCGGTGCTTAGCCAATGCTAAAAATGCAGTGCAAAAGTTTCATTGTTCCCCTTATTTCCACCGTTTCTATTAAAAGACTGTAAAATGCGTTGCTTGCTTGGACTACCAGTTTCGGTCACCGTCACAGGGGTGGCCATATTGCCTCTGCCTTGCCAGCGGCTCATTCCCCTCTTTCTGTAGAATATATATTCTGCTTTATTGTTTTGCCTTCTCTTGCCTTCACTGGAGCCTCAGGACGCTACGGAGTGCTCTTTGACATCATTATTATAGGTCAGGGAAAGTCATCGAGTGGTATTGTAGGAGAGTTCAGGACTGGGACATATCCTCTCCTGACGAGCGACCACACTGACCTGCAAAGCGCACTTATAGAAAACAAGTATTGCTGTAGCGTCCCGAGGCTCCCTTAAGGCAAAAGAAGGCAAAGTGGCGTGGTAGAATACATATATTCACCGGACAGAGGGGAAAAGGCTGCTGGCATGGCCCGGAGGCCAGCCCACGCAGCTAGGGCAATATGGCCACCTCTGTGTCCTTGACAGAAAACGGCAGTTCTAACAACCAAAGTATTACAATTGCAATTTAGGTTTTTCTTAAGTTTTTTTTCAAGTGGATTACGGATGATACATACTAGTGTTTGTACGGCACAATTGTTTGTACTTGAATATTTACAATCGCAGTTGCTCCTCATTAGTTTTTTTAAGATTCGGTTCTTTAGGTCATCTCGTCGCTTTAATCATGTTTAAGACTGCCTTGCGTTGCTCACATTATCTTATCTAATGTGAATAATGCCTACTTTTAACATCTTTGGGTGATTAAGGTCTCACCTGATTGGTGAGTCTGTTGGTGTGGCGTGCTAGTGCGGTTACTGGAAATTGGACGATGGAGTTCAATCCTTATTCACTAAATGGCGGGTATTGCCCTTGATTTCCGTGCAACCTTTTAAAATAGCACTGCGCTCGGTATATCGGGCAAGGATTTCGCTCTTGTTGCATCTGATACGCGACTAACGGATGAAAATATGGGTCTTCTTTTTTCTCGTGATTCTCCACATATCTATGAAGTGTAAGAATAGATATATTTGACTTTTGCAGCACACCAAATGTTAGGATGTGTCTCACGGGCTTCCACGGTGATGTAATCACGTTGGTTAAATTGTTGGAGTCGCGTGTCAAGGTTCGTCTTCTATTTCCTCGATTAGTTTCCTGTAGGAGTTCCGTTACCAACACAAAAAGGAGATTTCTCTTACGGCTTTTGCCAATTTGGTGTCCATTTGTTTGTACTCGCGTCGATTTTTCCCTTTTTATGTCAGTACTATTTTGGCGGGCATTGATGAGGATGGCAAAGGTGCCATTTATTCATTTGATCCGGTTGGATCCTATGCTAGGGAAGTCTATCGCGCATGCGGCACAGGTGGTGCCATTTTGCAGCCACTTATGGATAGCCAGGTCGGCTTTTTTTCTTTTATATGATTATTAGATTGGCAATCCGGATCTCGCCGCCGATTGTGTTGAAATGGAAAAAGGTCCTGCAGTTCGTCTTGCTAGGGACGCTTTTATTAGCGCGGCTGAAAGAGATATTTATTGTGGTGATGCTGTTGTCATTGACGTAATCACGGCTTCTGGGGTTAATCGTATATGCTACCCGCTGCGGCGTGACTAAATTTGTCTTTTGATGAATATATTGTTTCAATTTTCGGTCTAGTTTTATTTATAGTCGATAGTAATTTTTGATATTTTGTTGCTGAACATCCTGTACTTCTTTCGAGTTTACTAAAGTCTGTATGCTCTCGGTATCTGGTGGGACATCACTTTTCTTTAATGTTGTTTCCAGAATGGAGTTTGCATCATTTATTATTGATTGAGAAAACATGGCCAGATGAAACGAAGACCTTGGCAAAGTTAATCTGTACGTGTTAGGCGTACTCTTTCATATTCTAACTTGTTAAGCATCTACTACGCTTTTGGATTTCAGTAGAAAGGCACTTTGATGTGCGGTGGCAATCCAAATCCCAACAATCCAGTAGTGTATAATAAGTCTTAGGATTGTTTTTCGGCTGCCTGTACTTGTCAAGAAGTTTAATTTGCTTACATCTATCACTTAACTTGTGCACAATTCACCACGAAATGATTGCGTCGAGTGTTTTTTGCTTGAGAAACTAACCTCTATGCCAACGATTCGAAGGCGAGAGAAGCCGAAGTCAACTTCAATTGGAGTTAGACTACCATTAGCATTGGTTGACACACCTATCCACAAAATACGCCTTAATGTGACGAGTCGTCGATGTTGTTTGGATTTAACATGCAAGAGGACCTAGCGAAATGCGAATTAATGGGTATTTTTATAAACCCGGTGGGCATTACTAATCTTGGTGTGGTCGAAAGAAGTGAGAACTCTGTCTGCCCAATTTGTAAAAAGTCCTAATCGGATCTAGGGTAAGGACCTCTCTACACTTTTTTTCCATTTTGTAGCTACAGGAACACAATTTTGGGTAAATGTTGGAACGTTTTAGCAGAATAGATAGTGTTGATGTCTTAAGTTTTTATGCAGTGTACCAAAGTACAAAGGTCACGACTTTGTGCGCTTGCTTCAATGAAATTTGGTTAATCAATAGAAGTAATGTTCCTATTCCAACGAGGCGAGAATCAACGCATCTGTTGACTGTTTACCGCATGTTCATAAAAATCTTTGTTAATTCCCGAGGTCGCTGGTGGCGTTGGAAGTGGCCGATCGGCTGCTCCCTCAGTAAGTTCCTCATATTCCTCATTGTTAACGTATACGGAACTCGAATTCGAAGTCTGAATGGCCAAATCCCCGTCATGTAATTTCAGTCTCATGCTGACTGGTTCATACTCCTCTTCATCAGCAGATTCAGGTGCAGAGGCTGGTGGGAAGGAGGTGTGAGTAGAGTTATATTGTTGAAAGTTCATTGTTTCGTATTCTTCGTAGTCGGCATCATCGACACTGAAAGGAGATGAAAACAAGTGAAAATATTTCGCTTTGACTGACCAGTTGACGTACATTTTACTCGAAGGGATGTCGTGATCCTGAATTCCCAACGGCTTCCTTGTCGCTATAGCAGGCTGAGTTCCCATTTCCTCGTAGAGGTTGTTTGCCCTCCAAAGGTCACCATTCAAATCCCCCTTCACTGGCTGCATCTCAACGCCCTTTTGCTTTTCGATGATTAGTCTGGGGAAAAGCACGCAGGACAATATAATTTAGTGGGATGAATTTACCTCGTTGTTCCGCATGCTCATTCGCTAAAATTTTCATATGAATTTGATGGGTAAATGAGGTGTTTTTCCTTTCGGCAAGCATGAATGTCAGTGATTTTACAACTAAGAATTCTATAGATAGCCATTAATTTTTCTTTGCAATAGTAATAGAAATGATGCATGACTCTTTAACGACTTCTACAAATAACCACAGTGGTTACTCACCTTAATTTTGGAAGAAGGCAAACCCGGAAACAGTAAACCAGTGCGAATACGCAACCGGCTAGTAGAGCCAGCAGGCAAACTACGATGACTACGACAATAGCTGATGCCTAAAATAGCAGCGTACGCAGTGTCTGATGTTGCATCTCCAGACCACCAGTTAGTCAAAAAAGCATGATTGAGTGGCTTTTGGACCTTACAAATCAAACAAAGGCGGTGAACTGAACAATTTCCAGTCACCCTCAGAATCACTTTACAGTTTTGTTTAGGGGTTGGAAATGGCTTGTTCTAATAAGCTACGCAAGTTAGTTTTTTAAGAGACTAGGCTGAATCGGCCAAAGTATGCAATTTCTGGAGAACCACTTCCTGATTTTAAGCAGTTCAAATTCTTAAGTGCCACGTCTCTTTGATGATGTGCACTAAACTCCTGCAATTATGCTTATAAAAGTCCCTCCCTAGGGCTTGAGGCTTTGTTAGTGGTTTCATAAATAACTTGACTAATAATTTGACTCCAGTGCGATCGAAGAATGGGTCTTCAGTTAGTGGTAAGAAGAAAACTTTTGATGATACCATATGGACTTACCTTCGTGAAGGACATTTCACACCGTGGTCCCCCCCAGCCGTCTTCACAGAGGCAGGTGATGACTGTGCCGTTCATCCGATTGACACAGTGCCCCCCATTGGCACAGGGCGGCCGACCCAGTCGCCTTTCCTCCTCCATGCAGGCATCCACCTTCTCCTCGCAGTGCAGTCCACTCCATCCGACGTCGCAGTTGACGCATTCAGCAAAGTTCCTGTTCACACCGACTGCATTGCACGTGCCGTTGTGGAGACAGATGTGCTCTTTACATGGGTCGAAGCCCACCTCACACCTCTCGCCTCAAAGTTGGGTGGAAAAATGAGCAGTCTTAATGAACGAAGGCGCACTTTTAAAGGGGATAGGATCGCACTTCCAAAATACAGAAGCTGATATATTAGAGCACAAGCAAAGTGAAACTCCGATGCGTCCACACAAAAGTTTGAGACAGTTTGAGTTATTTGGGGTTCATAGTTAGTTCTTCCACTGATATGAATTGTTTTACTGAAAATTCCTCTGAGATATTCAGTTAATAATGAGAAGGTAACAAGCTATACTGTGGAACGGATTAAGAACTTATCAAGGCCCTTTGTCCAAAAAGCATGCTGAATTTACAAGAACCGAGACCCTTCAACAACATACCCGAGGTACCATCGCATAGGCACCTGAAAGAGTCCGCCGTGTTTTCACAGACTGCGAAAGGTGCGCAGGGCGATGAAGTGCCACAGAAGTCATACTGTGAACATCCAGGTCCGAAATATCCTAAATAAAAGCCTCTTTTTAAATTTTTATCGGTGTTTAATCGCCTTGGCATTGGTGTGTTGGTCATACTTGGTGCAAACCCTTAACTCAGTTACTGAAAGTCACACCACCACTTTGCAAGTGTCCGCTTCACGTCCGCAGCCCAGTGCATTCGCTCGCCTTGGTTTTGAGAACCATCAGATATGCAAGTGTAATGCCTCAAGATAACAACTTTACATTGTTCCACAATAGAATGACTAGCAAGTAAAATGGTAAACTAACACTATGTTTATTTTCGGCATATTTTGACAAGGGTGACGTAAATCCCAAGTGATATAGACCAGTCCATGGGTAAGACTATGCTAACAAATAAATGACACAAGTATGAGATGGTCATGCTGCAAAGTAAACAACCTGGGTGACATGTTTGAAGGCCGTCCGAACCGCAAAAGCCCTTGTCCTCGGGAACGCCGCAAGGTACGCACTTACTACCGTAAGTGTTGGGTTTGCATCTCCGCCTTACCTGGACATGCATTCTAAGATAAGGAAGCAGCATACGGGGACTTAGGACTGGCATTTTTTACGCGTAGAACGCTAAAGTGCACTCTTTTAAAAGTGACAACAGAGCGTCAGCATAACTACTGATTGAGCATGCCGGGGTGATGGTGCCACTTAAGTCCCGCCGCGAACTCGGGGGACTTGCTGGAAGTTTAAGTCCCCTTTGAACACTACCTCAGCTTCACTCAGCGTCATTCACCTCGCTGTGTTACCCTCTACCTAAGGTGGCGCTTCATTGGTGATGACTGATGATTCAAGCACTTGGAGGTGCTTTTTTTCAGTTGGCATACTGCTATGTTTGCTGAATTCGTTGCATTCTGCGTCGATTAGGAATTTGGATATCGTGGCATCACCTCAAGCATATTCCACTACTTTTCGTGTCAACATGTAACAAGTAATTGCAATCATCATTTGTTTGTGGTAAAATCAGGACATTAATTGCAACGCAGAAGCAAATATCTGCACTTTATAAACAAAATGAAATAGCTCTTACTGGGTTGAGGGATGTGCATTTCCTTTGCTTGTTGGTTGAATTTCTTGTAGACCAACTAGTGATGAGGGTAGAAATGTATAACTGTAGCCTGCAATGAAATCCGGACCGGACAGACGATCGTGGTCCATAACAGTGATCGTCAAGTTGATCTACAAAGGGCATCATCAAGCATAATCAACTGAAACGCTTTAAAAGCTCTGCCTCCCACTAAAATTTGACCAAATTACAAGTCGAAAGCGCAGTCTAAAGTAACCACCTGATACCAATACTAAGCATGTACTAATGTAAAGCAGCTGAAGCATTACTTATTTCCTTAAGTATAGAATGCTATATTTATACAGACGTACCATCTGATCCGAAGTGTAGTCAACGTGGAATGATTGTGATAGAGTTTCAATATTCCGCACAGGGTGTGTTCGTGCAAAATGGAGATTGCAACCCCTAAAAAAACGGCAACATTTTGTACATCGTCAGATCACTACTATTGCTGTCCTAGTGCAAATGTCAGTTAGTCGAAGATGCATTCCACATCGGTGCTACGGAATGAACCAAGAATCAAACGTGCGTGCAACAAAGCATGGCGATTCGGGCGCTAGAGGAAAATGAAGTCACAAGCGACCAGTCAAGCCGGGAGTGGATCTACAAACCCAAATCCCTAGAATAGAGCAAATCCACGTTTTTGAAAGGTGTCGCCCTTTTTGTAATTAGGAAATGTCGAAATAGGAAGCATATTCAATAAAAGAAGCCAAGGCAATAAAGGTTCTGCCATGGATCATTAAATCCGTGGAGGAAACTTAAGACACAGAAGTCTTTAGTTAAAATAAGCTTGCAAAAAGCAGAGAATAGCAATTCAGGCATGTCTACTGGTTCAGGTGGAATGAACGTGCTGACAGTGACTGGTCTCGTGTGATTGGAATGCTTAACTCGGTATTGTGGTGGTAGAACTTTGAAGAGACACAAGATGGTCCCACTTGCCTCGTGCTACCTGCCTCGGCTACGCAAATAACGAAGAAGATGTCGCATTTGTAATTCCAGAAAAAGGAATCACAGGTTGATCCACTGGGCAATTTCCCTCTTGGATTTGAAAATGTTACTTCAAATTCCAAAGTTCCTACGGGCTGAAAAGCAAAGTTGGACACACCGTCACGGACAACCAACTAAGACTTAGCAGTTAGAGCTGAATGCGAATGATGCTTTTTTCGCTTGTTCAGAAAGTCTTCATGAAAGGTAGACAGTCTTCAGCACAAAAAACTCGTAAAGGGGAATTCTTTTTTAGATTTCACAGCTAATTGAATCACATTCCATACATCGGGTGTTGCAAATCACGAAAAAAGGCCTCCAGGATGTAAGTGGTTTTGCAAGGCGAATTGCAATTATGCCGTGGGAAAGGATGCACAAACTTACCTCGGAGGATGCTGGAATAGCAGTAAAGAGGAGAAGGAGGAATGAACTTGCGATGAGCATTCTGCGATGCAGGTTCGCACAGTGTTTCGGAGTTCAGATTTTGTGTTAATTCAGATCGTGGCGTGGTGGCCTTTGTTTACATTGGAACCACGGACAGTTGGTGTTGTAGTTGCTAGTGCGCCGATTTGGTTGGCTGAATAGCAGAGAAAAAACGATTGAACGCGGATTGCGTGGGTGGGTTGAAAACTGATGTTACCTTGTGCAAGAGCGCATCGGCGGATCGAAGGCGCCAACACCACACCCAGGAATGCTGCATCCCTCCGCCTCGATGGGGTGGCGGGATTCGTCAACTCGACGGTGTGCAGGTGACGGTATTGGTGAGTCCTTGCGTCAACCTCCAACTCCTCGAAAAGGTGGAACAAGTGCAGAGCATTTACAAGTTTTCGAGTAGTCGAAAACGGGAATGATTTTTGATAAGTAAATTTATTTAAGTGGGTGGACAGGAAGGAAACAGCTTCAACAACAAGTTGATGAAAGGGATATTCTGAAGTTACCTAAACGTCTTTGGACTGCCAACCTAACTACTACAGACTTAGAGGATTACAAAGGCGTAAGGTAATAGTTTGAGAGACGTTAGCATGGAATTAGTCTACACGAGTTGCACAAAACGCGTGATCTAACTAAAAACGCCATTGAAATTAGCTAAAGAGGTAACCGGAGAGCTACTCCTTAGTACTTTTGGATTGCATTAAATCGAATTCTAAATAGATTGCAATTTCCAGAGGCTCGCCTAATTAGAAGCTGTCATTGAAACCGCTTTACTAAAAAGGCGGGAGCGCAGCTTCTTGGAATTCTTTTAAAAAGCATAAACATTCAGCTCAACATTGTTGTTGCTTTTTCTTTAAAGTGGAATGCGTCGTATCGCTCTAAGACTTCTCCAAAGACCAGAGAATGGATAATACTCGGGTGGGACATGCATATATTCGATGTGCATGCCTCAGAAGCCAACCCCTTTGGCGTAGGTACGATGGCGGAAACCCAATGCGTTGAGCAGTCCATCTCCTCCTTCAAGCGTCGTCCCTAACGCTTCCGTTTGTCGACCTCCCGCGCCAACCATTGCAGTATAATGGATGCCGTAAAAAAACACCCACTAATTAGGCATGCCAGTCATCGAAATTCCATGCAGTTGAGAAGTCACTTAATTGCAATATCACTAATCCCTCTAGGAAATTCTCTGAATCCAGAGGCTATTCCTTCGTGGGAAGCGGATTTGGGGATGGATGAATGTCCTGCCCATCACACTAGTTATAGGAACACTGGTCCAGGAGTAGGGTCATGTAACAGAGAACTGGGCCGAACAATAGTTTCATAGGGTGAGGTTTAATGTTATTTCATCCTGCCACGTTGTTCTCACTTCTGAGCTATCAAGTCATGCTGCTATCCTCTAGTAGGGAGGTGGAGGAGACGCCGCCTTCTCACACACTTGTTATCTTCACACAGGTAAGGCAAACAGCCCTGTAACGAGGCTTTCCTAAATGGTACGTGGCCAGTGTTGCCTTCGTTCCTACAGAACATGGAACTGGAGTCTTTGCTGATTCTCCCCATGCGCACTTCTTGCATCCTGATAAAATTTATCGCATTGCAATCGAACTGGGAAGAGGTGGGCTTTCCGCTGCCACCAATATAGCGCCCCGAGACCTCTATGACGACGAAGGAAGATACAGTATAACCGAGGAGGTAAACAACGAATCAGTGCTAAACTATGCATCCTATCCGGACGCACATCAAGTAAGCACTACGGCTGTCCCATAGCTTCCCGATCAATCAACCAATGTTCTTGTACCATAATAGTACTTTATAGTCTCTCGCACCACTCTTTTGCCCAATTTCACTCATTCACCAGGAATGTGAAAGCATAGACACGCAAATGGTTCTTATCGCATCAGTACGAGTTGGCAGCTATCGTATGAATGTTTGATACGGCTGAGATCAACGCGCAGTATTTACTGATTCAACTTTGCGCCAAACTAAAGGTCCTGTTCACAAATGATCTTCCTTTGTGCTCACATGCGTGACCATTGCTACCATTCTCCTACTTTAATTACTAAACGCATCACACTGCTGTTTGCACGAATGCTGCCTTCTCCAACGCGGATGATCCCACGTTCCAGCATATGTACAACACCCCTGTCCCCATAATTTCGAACAGGAAAGGGAAACTGCGAAATTTCTAGCCATCAAAGCAGTAGCATATAAGAAGGCGAATGGTTAATCACAGAAAAATACCGACTACAGGTCACTGTAAAGGTCGTATTTCGACCAGAGCATAGAAATTTGCCGTGACTGAAAGTGACCTTTCACCTACAACTTGGTGCATTCCGGATACACGTTTACGGTACAAAGTACAGCTTGGTTCGTTGCTATGATGATGTAATACTACCCTTCAGCGACCCGCATAGACTGACAGATTATGAGCGTAGCACCTTTACCAAGCCTGTCGTGCTAACGCCTGCCTCGTTTGATGCGCATGAGACGCGAGTCGCGCGGCTATGCGTCACGGTGGCGGTAACACGCAGGGCCCGAATCGCCGACCAGTGTCCGAGATCACAATACACACCCAAGCGTTACGAGTGATGAATGCTTGAAGCGCACATGACCAGATGTGATTGGGGCACATCTCAGAGACTGTGCGTCTAGTTGCCAGTTTGGTTGCTGCTGCTTACATACACGAGCGTAAACAAACACAACAAAACGTGGGACACACAACGATTCATCCAACATTGATTGCGCCTAGTTAAGAGTTCAAAAACCTTTTTGCCAAAAATCGCATGGCAGTTTAAGGAATGACTCTGAATTAGACTCCCGCCTCGTTACACAATTTGACAGTATTTGAGTGGAAAAGTGGATTTCGAGTTCTTATCACTCCAAAGGTCCAACAATCCAATGTTAGTCAACATTGAGGAACTTCGAGAATCCTTTATTGAATAGTAATGAAGTACGGGAGTAAACTGTCTTGGGTGGTTCGTGTCCGTGAAACTTTGAGTTTAGGATACTGGCCTCCCTTTGCCATACCATAGGCCCAGGCAAAAGTGTCGACAGGTTGCAGCCACGCTTATTGCAAACTAAATTCAACTAAGCGATAGACCCGCCTGAGTGAAAATACCTTCCGTCAATCTAATAGCATTGGCGCTAAGGCCTAATTTACACAAGAGCATGAGTATTACATTATGCTAGAGAGATCGCCCCATGCCAGTTTACAAGCTTGCCAAACTTCTAACCCAAAAATATTCGACAAGGCAACATGAGAACGAAACACTAATTGTGATGGTAATAAATAACAAGCGTTTTGTGAACAACGTCACATTACTGCCAGTAGATACCGTTGAGCTAGAAATGATCCGTTCCTATCCGCACTCTTCCAACCTTACACCAGGAACAGAATCCAAGCCGACCTAGACACGCACAGTTATGCCGTACCTCAAGAGTGTAGTTGCGTCTTGCGTGACCTATGAGTGGTTTTGAAGCAAACCAATGGAAGGAATACTCGAAGAAGAGGAATAAGTATGTCCTTGAACCTCTGCATGATTAACACTAATTCAAGTACGTTTTGAAATGAGTTTCATGCGGTTCGAGTGCGTTGTTTCTACCTTCCACCAGTAGCAACCCCAAAAGTATACCACGCCGAAATTTTCTAAAACAACACGTCTACAATTCGCTATAAGGCTAGAAAACTTGGAAAACGGCAGAGACAGCCCATAAGCAACGCAAATCCTTAAGCATTTAGGGAACAGTAGTCTAACTCGAAATTCTCTTGAGACAAAAAATGGCTTAACAAAGGCCAAATACATTTAAACCTCTTTCAAATTTCAAGTCTAGGAACCTAGAGTTCAGAATCGTCTTAAGTTCATCAAATGATGCAAATGAGCGGCTATTTACTGTCTACGGATTTCAAAAGCTCTCTGAAGAACACGAGTTTTGGAAGAACACGAATGAAGCATTTCAGAGTGATAAAAGACGAATAAAATTAAAAGCCAAGCGATGTGCTATTCTGCCGCGATTCAATCCTTATTGATGTGAAACCACAAAAGCGCCGAGAAGTAAACAAGAAAACATGGTACAAATATCAGGTAAATTCTAACTCGTCAACATGCACAGGTCGAGTCATAGGTTTAACAGACCGACGCGTCTTATCTGCTGAGAGTGCTTTCCGCATGTCTAAAACGCAAAGAAAGATGACATTACATGCACCACATCTACTTAATGCTTAGGAAGTTGATAAAATTTGTGCGAACGCGATAATACCAGCATTTTAGAATAACCAATGCTGTAATATTGGCGGGTTACTGGCCTCAGGTATAGTAAAAGCAGCTAAGTCATGAGGACCAACCATCTCAATCTGGCTGATAACAAATAAAATACATTGTTTTGCGCATTCCCGGCGTGTTGGCAAAGAGGAAGGCTCACCAAAGGCGTCCTCTCCGTCGTCGTCGCCAGAGTAGTAGTTGAGCACCCGACGGTAGATTATGTACCCCAATTTTGTGTAGACCGAGTGTCCCAACTCATTTGAGGCACGCACGAAGAGATCAGCAAAGTAGCATCTCTTCCTGGAGCAAACGCAAAATTCGCTCAACATCGGGGCCATGCTTATTATGTCTCGTACCACTCGGACAATAAATGATTACTTAACAGAAATAAAGTAATCAAAAATGTCACTATAGGGCAGGTTTAATAACCAAGAAATCAACTTAAAACTCCCATCCCCTGTTTGTAGAATGAACCGGATTCAGGGATTCCGCCAAATTTCAATCGCAATAACAATAAGAAACACCCAACGAACCTCTGGCTCAAAAGTTGTAAAATCAACACAATAACTGACATTTGCTGGTCAGACAAAGACCCAAAATGAATATCACTACAGATTAAGTTATAACGGAATGACTTATTTTTCTTTTCACTTTTGCTTAAAAATGGATTTGAGCAACAAATTCTAAATAAAAAATAGATTAAAAGGTCTAAGCTGTAGGATAGCCAAAACAGTGTACGGTTTTTACCGCATAAGTAAAAAGTTTAAGATGCATGGAAATAATTCTTTCGGCTCCTGCAACGAGAGACAAAAGGTAAACTCGACAAATCCGACGGATCAAACACAGCTGATTTCACAGATGAGTTGGACCTACCTCTCAGAGGTATCTTCAAATCCAAGCATAAGACGACTGGCAAGACCCATCCGACGATACTCAGGTGCGACAGAGAGTGCAGTCACGTGGCCGTGCCAATTTTCGCCGTAGCCTTCCGACTTGGCGATCATATAACCCATCATCCTACCCCCCAGCACTGAGTCCGCCTTCGAAGCAAACACTGTCAGCACAGGCGACTCAGCGACTCGCATATACTCCGGCCACATGGACATATATTGCATGTAGTACGATGAGCTGTACTACAACCTTGAGAGTCAAGGGGAACGCGCATTCCATAGTGGCATGAACAGATAATATACTTGTAATAATCGGATATAATATGGATTAGAATCAGATAACAAAATTTTACCGTTTGAAAATCCTATTAATCAAGAAAAGGATACTGTTTCTGTGAACGGGTCAAGATTTCTAAAAAAACAAAGGAATGAGTGCAAACAGAATCATGCACAGGAGCTTGCGTACGTTTTACTAAGTACTGTGATAGCTAGGAATGAGTAGATCATATCAGTGGGTAGCTTAGCGATAACCAAGTGAACAGAATGGATATATTAACAGTGTACAGGAATGCAATGCAGCCTAGGCTGTGTTTATTATTAGAAAGAGTGGTGAAAAACAGCCTTATTCAAAAGAAAACAACGGAAGACAACAACAGCGAATTGGGAGATAAGCGTCGCAAAGCAGGATGATTTCATGGTTCAATTATAGCTTTTACATACTAACCATTAATAACCAGATACGTTCCACTAAACACGGAAATATACGATTTAAAATGCAATTCACTTCAGAGATATGCAGAAGTACCATTCTTAGTTAATGATTGACGGCTCATCCAATGATGCTTCCCAAAGGCTAACAATATTTACACGACTGAGAACATGTCCAAGTGCGCGAAACTACTTACACGTTGGCAAATTTCAACAGATCGAAAATGCTGAACTCCCTGTAGTTTGCCATAATAGTAACCCTCCTAATTGAGGCAAGTGAAAATAAGTGACCGTGTAGGCCAACGTTTGCCCACACCAGTTTAGCCCGGGAATATATTATAAATTAATGGAGTTATTTTAAGTAACAAACAACAAGGCCAAGTCAAATTCAGTCGAGTTAAGACAGTTGATATTTTAGAAAGCAGATAATGAAGTCAAATTATGAAGGGGGCTATTCGCGTACCGAGTATAAGGGAATTGAAAAGTACTTTTAGACATAAAGCAAAAGACAAATAAGAAGGCCATATTTATTGAAGCAATAGAACCACAGCTTACATATTTAAGTGCAAAAAAATTATTTGACTGTGAGCAGCTGCAGCAACACTTTAGCCCTCAGTCTGCTCTTTCTCAGTGTTTTGTCTCCAAGCTTTGCTGATGGTCACTTGTGCTTCCTGCATGTCAGTAATATGGAATATTTCACATCGATTTGACTCCATTGTGTCTGTGGCAAAGCTCTCAAACAATGCACTTCACAGCAGAGGAGAAGGACGTCCGCCACAAATAAGGGAACCTCTAGAGATTTGTGACGGAGAATTTGAGAAGGCCACACATCTTCCGCAGTTGCTCCAATCTCTTGTTCTGCAAGAATTCTTTTGGCGTTGGAAGAGACACCTGTAGTGCTTTGTTTGCTTGAACTACCGGTTTCGGTCAGGGTCACAGTGGCCTTCGGGCTATGCCAGCAGGTTATTTCCCTCTGTCCGTTGAATATATATATTCTACTCTAGCATTTTGCCTTCTTTTGCCCTCAAGGGAGCCTCGGGACGCTACAACACCAGACTTAAACTATTTGATCACCCTAACTACAGAGCTATGTGAGGCACCCAGACGGCAACGATAATTACATGGAAAATTTGCACTCAAAGTAGGTGGCTGGACAGCACTAAAATGAGATTTGGGTGGTAAAGAGGCATAAATGGAACACATTAAATTCGCGAAACTATTAAACGTCCTATGCTTCATCACATCGGTGTGTTCTCAAGGAGGCAATCCTACAATTGGCGGTTGGCACCGACGCGTCCTCATTGTAGAGCACCTTATGGTCTTGAGACATGCAAGGGTGGTGCACTTTTCCCTCCCCAATGCAGTTTACGACTGGATCGAAACTGAGGGTACAGCGGAATTGCCAAGTGGCACCAGCGAGGATAGGACCAAATGCTAAATTCAATTATGAATGTTTCTGGTTAACGGAAAGTCAGCCTCCCGGTTTTCGCGTTTAAGGCATGGACTACGTTGCGATGGTCGACGCTGGAAAAAGAAGGGCTATGCCCTGGTTCGGTATCTTATGCGACTTTGTGCCTAACAGATTATGTACTTTACTCGCTAGAGGTTGCATTTTCACTCTGTGGCATAAGCATGCTCAGATGGTTTATGTGGGCCTTAGTGACAGCTTCGTGTTCCTTCACACTTCAAGCGAGGCCCGAGACGCCGCACATCTCATTGCGCATGCTGTAAAAATTTTCTTTAAGCTGCATCTTGCAATTATTTATATCTTCTCAATAATTATTTAAATATGTCTCACAATGCATATGCTGTCCAAAATAATGTGCTATAGCGTCTTGAGTCTTCCTCAACTTTATAGTAAGCCACAGTAATGCTGAAGGAAGTATTCAAATAACGTTCAAAAGAGCTGAAGCTCTGTTAACAAGGAGTGGCTTGGTAGTATAATCTCCAAAGTCTAAAATCCTAGCTCATTTCAACACCAAGTTAAAATATGAGCGTTTGAGATTACAAACGCTGTCACTCCAATGGATAATAATGGCTGCTGCCAATTTAAGGAATGAACGCTGTCATCTGTATCTAGTGTTTAAATCGCGATGTTTAATCGTCACTTTGAGAATGGGCAGTTGGGATTTTAACAAATGAGTGAGATCTTCGCAATGATTCGGCAATCGTGCACCCAGTGTTAGTGAAACCTAACGGTAGATTAATGTGTTTACGTCCGGTTCAAGTGGAACGCTCACATGAAACAGCGATTGACAGCTTTGGGGAATATTACTAGACTAAACCCCATCAGTAGGTGATGCCCTTAAAGCGCATCACCTGGTCTGAGAAGTGCAGACATTGCACACATGATGGATCATTCAGAGCCATTGGGGCGCCGTCGATTCTCACCGACGCAATTTACGACTGCCAACGCGTTTGCCGTTGGAGCTACGAGGAAACCAATCACCATAGGCCAAGCGCTTCTTCCCTTCATGCCATCGCTGCTAAGATAATAAGACGATGGAATCATCAGATTAGGGATAGCCCGCACCTGTTTCAGTTTTATGGCAAACGACGTAACCTAGTCCAACCAAAACCACACATTTTTAGCATGATTAAGTAAATCAAGACATCACAAATGCGACGACAAGAGCGAATGCGTTGGACCATCAAGCTATACACATGTTATTCGTACATAGCGATATGCCTCTCTATAGACAACTGCAATTCCCCACTCAACTCCCGGCCCAAAAGCAAGAAAAGCAGTAACACCACAAGTCGCAAGCGGTGAGAGCTCACGTATTGCATTGATATCGAGGACAATGAGGAGCCACCGTAAAGAACGAGGTCCTGAGGGAAGAGTAAGTGTAACAAAGGGAGTGAGGGGAGAAAGGGCTATACAAATAGTTGTGAGGCGGCATCTGGTCACTTGAGCTAATGTGGCCCCCACCTAGAGCGCTGGTAGTGGGAGGGTCGGGCTGATGAAGCGGATACCGGAAGACCTACATTCACATCTAGTGGCTGGTGCTGCTGCGATTGCAACGACTGCCGCACCACAAGCACAGGTGGCTTGCCCACCCGAAATATGTAGATGTTAAGATAATCCGCTATCTGTACGCAAACATTTGAGGAGTAGAGCAGCACATCAGCAACAGCGAGAATCTATTTGTAAAAAGCATGAAGACAGGGATAGAGAGAATCCACTTTCTATAACCAAAAATCAGAGATGCGCCTCTATCCCACATCGTACTGCTTTTTGGGAACTGAAACATCAATATCGTCCTGCCTAGTGAGGCTAATAATCATTTTTAAGATAATAATACTTTGATTTCTAACTTATTCATGGGAAGAATTGTGGCTCCATGCGATATTACCAGGTAGAAACGTCGTCTTACTGGAATTGCATCGTAAAAATATAAAAAGTAGTAAGGCTCGCAAAAGTCTGACTGTTTACCCATAGCCATGAGTGTTGTAAAAACATCGCCCTCTCGTGTGCATGCGGTAGTCGTTTCTTACACTGAGGAGGGCTAACAATCATTTCAAACAGACCATGATCGCCCCAACTGTTGGAAACTTACACAGCAGCACCAGAGCACAAAGGACTCCGGAATTGGGCAGTTGAAGTACTGATTGAAGAAAAGGGCAAACGGACCGACCAGGACTGAGTCTATTAACGTCATCTCACTCTTTGACATATGGTCAACCTGAAATAAACAGTAACATGAGAGGACCTCGTTGCCTTTATATGTAGTGATACAATGAAAATCTTATCCAATTGCACTAATGAAACATTCACCGGTCAGAGTTTTGAGGGAATGTGAGTAGATTTAGTCATCGTCAGTTTTTCACAGACAACCACTTGAAGAGAGACTCAAAACCCTCAATTCCACTCCCTCAAAGCTCCAAGCTTAAATATAGCATGAATTTAAAAATGATATGAGAAAATAAAGCGCTAAACGGTTAATTCATTAAAACGGCGCATTGTTAAATGAAAGAAAAGCTTTCCCAAAGCAGCACTGAATTCCCTACTTGACATTTCGTGCAACTAATACCACTTTATAATAGAGGGTTACTCCCAACGTTCCACTTCAGGTCAGCTAAAAGGCCAAACCCTAGTCATCATGAGTTCTTCGCTAAGTCTGTCAATTGCGTGCACAGATTTCCGTGGTTTATTTTCACAGTGTGTCCAAATGTGGCCTCCCACAGACCATACCGGAAGGAAATGGCTGAGGAGCAATTGCAAAAGGATGGGGGTGACAAATAACATGAATAAAGAGGAATTCAAACAGTCATAGGAACCAAAACAATAAAAGACGTAGCATAAAATAGGTAAAAAAAACATTAAATTGAGACTCTCTAATAAGTTATTACAAATGAGTCCAGTAAAATCTTTTGCATATTTGTGACAAAGGTGGAAACTGGGTTGCTCTTGTAACGTTAGTTTAATTACTTGGTTTAAAATTGCAGGCGAGAAGAAGTTTGACTGAAAACCACACTCTGCCCATACTCAAATCACTTCATCCTCACTCCGTAAGGCTCGGAGATCGGTCTTAGGGAGTACGCTCGTGAGATTTGTGTACTTTTACACGACCCTTCTACCGTTTACCTGGAAAGGTTTTGTATGCCATTAAAATAATTCTAACAAACGGCTGACTTTCAGAATGTTCGATACATTCTCGTGCATTTTGGAAAGAGGAGGAACGAAACCGTGCAAAATAAACAACAATGGACTTTAGCCGAAAGGGAACAGTATTCAACAAGGCAGAGAACGCTAACAAGAGCTAGCAGAGTTCCCGATAGTAATAGGTTCCAATCAAAAATATTAAGCTCAAAAATCGCATGACAAATTCGCAAATTCGTTCATTTGTGATCAAGTGCTTACAGATGCATTATCACCTGACACCAGCTCGAAAACTTCAACACAATGAATAAGCATCACTGAAAGTGTACTGCATTCATCTGAAAAAGGTGAAAGAGAATAGCATTGAGTTGAGCAAATCATGTGCTCAATTGGGGGATAGCCAGCATGCCGACACCACGGCAACTTAGTGATAAGATTCAACCCTGTCACCACAGGCTTTCTAAGCAAATCCAGCAAAATGGCAAACCCAAACTGACGACTTAACTGCCATTAAAGAACATAACCAATTATTTGGGAGCAAAGAATTTCCATAAGGCATCGTAAAATTTACTGCGGGGCTTAGAATTTGGTTTAACGAAGAACCCACCTAAGTAAATTAGATATGCGACGTTGACTACCCAACATGGATGCTCCACCAGACAGCGATAAGAGGGTAGTCAAAAGATGAGAGGGAGTAAACACGAGATCGCTCCCCAGTCTGTTTGACAAGTACAAGGTCATCTCAACAGCGCGGAGCACGTGCCCCCGCGGACCCGCCCCACGCGATGCAGGCTAAGCGCGTGAGCACAGGTGCGAGGTCACAACACGCACGCACTAGGCACTGATGGCTGCTCAAATGCTGCACAAAATACGCCACCTGACCGCACTCGCATGACTTCAGTTGTTACGAGAAATAACCACGGAATCAACTTTGGATACATATGCACCTAAGTGAATTAGTCAATGGCAAATCTCTTCCTTCGCAAGTTGAGGTGAGGATGGATTCAGAAGAATTTGTTTTATAAAATTTAAGCAATCTCAACGGATAATTTTGGGCTATATATTCCCATTGGTCTCAAGAATGAAGTGTAAGCTTAAATACATTCACGACGTATAATTTATTTAGAAGAGTACATGGATTTATTCAAAGGATAGGATAAACGAACAAAAGAAAGGAATGGAACATACCACAAGCTTCAAGATGACCTTGACAGCGACAAATCCGAAGGTGGTAAGAAAGAGGACTAGATGACTTGTGTAAAGATGCAATGGCGAGCGCACTGCAACCATTATTGCCAAAAACAATACCAAACCGAATGGAAATGCCGGAAAGAGAACACTGGTATTCTGAAAGAAGCGGAATTCTTATGAGAAATGTAGCGGTTAATGCAAAATAGTCAATGAAGATCGTAACGCATAAATGTTTTTGATAAGAGACAACACAACTCTCTTGACCACCAAAATTGTAATGTTTATTGGCGCACAATAAATACGGCCGGTGCAAGAAGCCATGTGTGTCATAAAAATAAGTAAATATTCAGCGATGCCATCCTATAGATGCACAGTTGAAGGTGGGGAGAGGTAATAGACCAAGTTACTAAATTTGGCAGTGAGGATGAGCACTGGTACTCAGTACTGTTTGACTTGTCAATTACGCAAAAATGGAGGTCTATAAGGAGCCCGCACACAAAACTCCATGCGTACTGCTTTAATTTGCTTCTGCATGGTAAATATCAGCAGGTTGTCCTGGCTACAGGAAAAATAGGTACCAATTCACCTCCACCAAATAAATACCCGATGTGGTAAAACAGTTTCCCTCTACAAAGGGTGATTTAATTGTATTAGGTGAATACTCTTCGCAAACACTGAGAAGGGAACGTCCTAACACGCATCGCAAATGCTGCTCCGCGTAAGGAACATAAATTCACAGTACAAAGTTAGGTTTGCAATCGCAATCCACGTGCAAACATATTTTCCATACTTCTGATAATAATAACGATCTAGCACAATAAGCGCATTAGCCAATGTCAACATTGTGTAAAGTCAAACAGAGTGGTTCAGAGGTTATTTGCGCAAAGAGCGCTGACTGATTAACTGGCGAAGCGTCAGCGCGAAAAACAAAGATGCAGAACCATTAAAATATAAATAAATCATGTCTCACACCACACTGTCCAGAAAAACACAAAGGATAGTAAGCTATTTTTCATAGTTCCCACCGGACATCTTATCCCACCTACAGTGCAGCGTTCAGTATGCCCAAGCAGTAACATTATGGTAAAAGGGTGACAAAGAAACTAATCTGTGCAAAGAATAGTTTCAATTGTAATCAGTGTCAAGCGATCGTTCCGGGTAGTCAGGCTTCAAGCGACAGGGTAAGATACTTCACTGATATTGCCAAATGGAAAGTACATCACAACCTATGCTTCTAGAATCGAACCTCGTTTTTGTTTGAGACTATTTAAAATGAAGTCATATGGGGTGCACAAATGCTTGGAGGAAAAAGGAAAATCGAGTTCTTATGCCTAGGGATTTATACAAGACTAGAAGACAACCTTCAAAGGTGCATCAAAATATGCCTAGGCTGAGCCAGTATCTAGGAATAGAGAACAGAGGCAGATGAAAACATTCATGTCAGACAAAGTAGAAGCAACAAATTACAAAGCAGAGTCGTGTAGAAGAAACTCACAGCAACAGTTGTGCCCGCCTTTCCAGCTCCACCTTGCGATATTATTGAAAAGAAGTGGGAGATGTTTATAATCGCTACCGTTGAAATTACTAGAAAGGGTACATATTTAAGCGGCATTCCAATGATCGGAACCTGCAAAGTGAACAGCGACGTTCATATTTACAGACACAAACTGTTAACAGAGTGCACCAAAATGTTTATCACTTACACGATTGCTCCAAAATCCTACACCAAATACAGCTGTCCAGAGAAGAGCAAGCACAACACCAATTTGGCCCTCGGTTACATCGAGCCTGACGGTGGGAAAAGCTGAGCTACACTTACCTCCCGAACTCCAGATATCCAGTTATATAACACTGCCAATGAGCCATATAAAAGAGCGCAATAAATGTGAAGAATTGAATGAACACTACAAGAGGATGCGTTCCGATTCCCACTGTGACGCACAAGCACAGAGGAACAAAAACTGGGATTAATAAGGATGGTAATGCATAACCCTACCCGAAGCAACCGCATCACAGCCGTGATCGAATAATTCCCCAAGGGGAGTGACCGTGTTAGTTTGACGAGCATGTTTGCCATCCAAAGCATCAAGAGTTTGGTATATGAAAACACACAAAGCAGCGAGCACAAGCGACCACGATGGCACCTAGAATCAGTGCCTTCGATTGATAAACTTACTTCTGACTTAAGATCAGGGCTATAATAAAGCAGGATTAGAACACTAACTGAATTCATAATCAGCCCTGTAAGAGTCAATGTGTTCGGGGCGATGCATTTGGGAATATAAGGGACTAGACTACACCAGAACTTTTGAAGGTATCTTTCAGAAATTGAAGACCCTCTGGAAGCATATTTATGTTCCTTAATTGTTTGAAGCTGCTCTAGTCGTAGAGGCTCATTACCCCGACCCTTACGCATTGTATGTGCATCAAGACGACCCGAATTGCCAATCAGGCTAATCATTAGAAGAGCTAAGGTCATCATTAGCACAAATGACGATATAATCAAACGTTTCAAACCACTTGAATTCAAGAACATTATGCCATATTCTAAGGCAACCAAAATGCAAAAAAATACTGGTAACATAATTTAGGCAGAATAAAACCAAAATTGAGGTCTTTAAGAGGTAAAGAATAGTTTTTGTTCACAGCGCTCGTTACTATTGCGTACGTCTACAGAAGCAAAATTGCAAAAGGCCACACTGAAAGCGAAAAAAGCATTTTAATATTATTTTTGAATTAGCTGAATCGGCTGTAATTAAGCGAAACCATATTCACACCTTAGTTACTAGGCCACACCTTTAGCGTCCCAGCACCTCTGTGAAAACAAAAGAATGCATAAAAAATAGTCGAAATCAGAGTGCTTCGTCTGTTTGAGCTACCAGTGTCGGCCAAAGTCAGAGAAGTGGCCATAATGCCCCAGCTGTGTAGGCTGGCCTCCAAGCCGTGCTTGCAACTTATTTTCCTCTGCCCGTCGAATACTTATGTAGCGTCCCGAGGCTCCCTTAAGGCAAAAGAAGGCAAAGTGGCAGGATGAAATATATATATACACCGGACAGAGGGAAAAAGGCTGCTGGCATGGTCCAGAGGCCAGCCCACGCAGCTAGCGCAATATGGCCACCTCTCTGTGACCTTCACAGAAACCGGCAGTTCTAACAAACAAAGTACTACATTGCTCCTCTCCTCTTTCGAGCGTCGTCCCCGACGCGCCCCTTGGTACATCTCCCGCGTCAGCCATCGCAACATACTCGGTGCTGCAAGAAGCACCCACGAGCTAACCATGCCAGTCGCCGACATTCGTCGCGATTGAGGCAGAGTAGAATATATATATATTCACTGGACAGAGGAAAGAAGGCTGCTAGCATGGCCCGGAGGCCAGCCAACGCAGCTAGGGCAATATGGCCGCCTCTGTGACCTTGACAGAAACCGGCAGTTCTAACAAACAAAGCACTACAGTGACCCTGACCGAAACCACCAATCCAAACAAACAAATTATTACAGTCCTGAGACTTTCCTGAGGATGAAAACATAATGTTCCTATGCAAATATATGTCCTGTGGAATACAAAAACTGAGGCTACTGGCATGGTTTTCAAGTCTGCTTAACCAGCAAAAGCAATGGGGTCAACCATGTACCCGTAACCGAAACTGTGAGCTTAACAAAACTCAAGGTGTTATGTCAGTACTTAGTTCAATGGGTCTGTGATAACTAAAGTCGTAGAGCTATCACTGTATAAGCGTGTCCGTGGTATGTTTTCTCTTGAATGCTGATAGTGATCGCCCCTATCGAAGCTTAGAGCTACCCAAAAATGCATAGATTGTGCTATTTTATAACAAATTAGAATGCTTTATTATGAAGTTAGAATGTATTGTTATTTTCCTCTTGGTTTTCATGATATTGATCACCTCGTAGTATTTTTTCTTCTTCAGGGTGATTTAATCTTATTCCTTAATGCGCCCCATATGCACCGCTGCATTTGCGACTTCTTTTCTCTACCTCACGGACGCATACATATTATTTAACGCTCTAGCTTAAATAATCTCGTGGCACTCATTTTGCATACCGTAATGGTTACTTCCCTCTTCTGTCACTGATTGGCTGCATGCCTACTTTATTTACAATTCCGTAGCCAAACCTATTTAATCTTACTTTGCATTGCTTCGGCGCTCATGGCATATGTCCGCACGGCTGATGCTTTGCTAACCCGACTTACATATACTTCCTTGCATTGTGCGGCATTTTCAAGGCTTTCTTGGGTTGTGACCTCTAGCGATAGTACTAAATTCTCGAAATGCATTGCCTCATTCCCTCTATTGGCTGCTTGTGCCTCGGATAAAATCCCAGAGATACCACAAATGCCACCTATTGGGGATATACCTGCTCTTAATGCCCTCGGTGAACCAACATTTGCTTCTCTTGGCCTTAACAGCTACTGGCCTTCTGGATGGTACCAAGCGGTCCTTGAGTTTTTGCACGTGAACCTGGATCTGCCCTGGTGGGCTGCCATCGCGACAAGTATGCATCTACTCATGGAGTGCTTGGTTTATTTCAAACACGAGTCTGTGTGTTAATGCGCTAACTTAGTTTGTTGTGTGTTTTCTTGAAGTTGTTTAATTAATTGCCGGTGGGCCCTACGCCGTTCCGCTGAAATCTAACTAATATTTGTGTGCTGTGCATTTAGCTACCGTTGTCATTCGCCTCTGTCTGATTCCATTCGTAATTAAGCAACGCCGAAAACTGGCATCATACACAAATGCTATGCCGCAGATTCATGCTTTACAAAATCGCATGACAAAAGCTCGAGTAACCTCAGACTACATTGAAAGTAAGAATTTTCCTTACCTTACTTATTACAAAGCATTCCCTTATACGCTTTTAAAATTTTTCTTTGCTTAGTGATGAAGGTCTCCCAAGAAATGCAGCACTTGATGAAAAATAACGACGTCAATCCACTAAGCAGCATGAGTCTTGTTTTTATCCAAGTACGCAATCAGTTGCTTTATTATTCTTACTATAAGTATAAATATCTCTATTGAAATTTTCTAATTTTAGGTTCCAATTTTTCTCTCTGTTTTCGCTGGTCTTCGAGGAATGGCTCAGCTGCCAGTGGAGAGCCTTCAGACTGGAGGTCTTGGCTGGTTTGCTGATCTGACTGTTTGCGATCCCTTCTATATCCTTCCACTATACAGCATGTCATCCATTTTCTTGATGTTTGAGGTACGTCAATATATGTAGGCGTCCTCGCGTGCTTGGCCGTAAAGTTGGTTACTTCATTCTCTCATTGGACCAGTTTATTATTTGGGTAGTTTCCACTCATCGGTTCTTTCTGTTAGTCTGCAGTTTATACATTTAGTCATTGAACTGACGAATTCAATGCAGGTTATTTGATTTTTAATGCGATTCGTAAAAATAGGTGTAAACACTACACCGGTAACGTACCTTTTATTATAGTTTGGGGCCGATGTGTCTTCCCAGGGACTCACACCAGGTGTTCGGCTTGCCATGCGCGTCTTTCCAGTAGTGGGTTTCTTCATGATCATGCACATGCCTTCGGTGAGCACATCGATTCCGCCGCTAAAGATCTTTGCTATGGCTTCCCACCTCTAGCCGTGTTATCTTTTTCCCTAGGCGCTTCTTTGGTATTGGTCAATCAGCAACACGATATCAATTTCACAGGCCCTCATACTGCGCACCAAATCTGTAAGAACGTATCTAAAGTTCCCCGAAAAAGTCGAACCTCCGCCACAACTGGGGAAAAAGAAAGGATTTGTTGAAGGTTTCAAAGAGTGTGCGTTTGGCGTTTTGCTTTTTTCCATTCGACTAAAATAGTACTAGCACTATGAGCAAGACAGTTGATTCGCCTATAGCCTAGACTGCAATTCCAGAGACGGAGCTTTGAGTCCAGCAATGCAGATTTTCGTTTACTAGCAGTCAATTTAGTTGTAATTGAACGTCTTTTGTAGCGTTGAGCAATTCGCGGCTGCTTGCAGAGCTGGAAGCTCGCGAACGGACGGACGCCGAACGCTGGCAGAAGGCGGGGATGGGTGCAGTCCCCAAGACCTTTGCCTACGACATCACAACTCGAACCAAGAGACCTATTGTCGACGCAAAAGGCACTGTCGTCCCCGAGAAGAATCAGTCCTAGGTCGAGAAACCTCCCTCAATATACTCCTGTACAAAATATAGCACAATCATATTTGTAGATTCCCATTCACCAAATTCAGCCTAAGTACACGTGAATCCATCTTGCCATACCCAAGGTGGTCTTGGAACTCTTCGTGTGTTTGTGCTGTGTGAAGCTGCTAATCTGCGCAGAATTGATTCGGAGACGTATTTTTGAAGTGCGAGTCTGTAAACTGATCACTAGTTTGTTATTATCGAGACTCGGTCTAAACAGGAGCGGTCCGGCAGACCTTCGTAGCGAAAGCACTGCTCAATTACCCAAAATACATTAGCGGCTAAGGACGTCCATTTCATGCCCCTTTCTTCAACCAGTAAAACATTAGAGATGTGGAATGCACATTAGGACATTTGGTTTGGACGAGATCCTCACAGAGCCGATTACCGGTGGGAAGTGCGCACGCCAAGTAGCAGGACGTCTTTTGACGCCTTTACCATTCAAAGCGCGAGGCACACGTGATAATTAGTTGTGAATGATGGTGTGTGCCATACAAACTTAGGGTCATCATCCACAAAGCGAATATATGCGCGCCAGCACAAATGGGCTTTATTTCGTGGTTAGCTTGATCAGTTCCCCTTGTAATGTTTCAATCTCCAGGTTAGCCACGTACCGTTCCTCTTCCAAGTGTGGGTTGAACTAAAATAAAAGGAACGTAGTTCAAAGACACCTTCAGTAACCAAACGATCGGAGTTATTCGGTATTTATGCATGTCTTTAGGATCACCTTTTGTCAGAAACGTCTCTATGAAAGGTATACGAGAAATTGTGAACTGATTGGAGGTAAAATCACATCTACATAGAAGAACGTACTTCTTCAACTGCGAGTTCAATTCCCTCGGGAAGATTTTGCTGTATCAGATCAAAAATAATAGGAAGATCCACAGTTCTTATATTCTCGGCGTGAACAATGCGACAATAGTGATTTAAATCAAACTCAGTTCTAACTTTGGATGAGTTCGGATGATAAACCTTGTATAAACTCTTCTTTGGCGGCAGTGGAAAACTAGAGACAGAAAGAGAACTAAGTATCCATAGGCTATGCAAGCACATTGAAGGTTAAAAAACTTACGAATCCACAGAGCTTACCCAGCGCCTCAAAGCTTTGATTAAATATCTTTCATACTTTTCTAAAGTGGGAAAATCATAGCTCTTGAGGCAAAATTGAAGCTTAGGGAAAAGGGGGATTGAAGGTTTGCGACACTAGTGTTCAAAGAGTAAAGTACGACTATGACCTACGATATAGAATGGATCATAAGAGTAGGTTTTGAAACGTTTGATCAGGCAGGTTTGGGGGAAAAACACCCGAGAAAACGTTCTGGGTGACTGCATCACGAGGAACAAAATGGAATAAACCTACAATAAAATAGAACCTCCTGAAGATAAAAAATCCACCTCGCAACTAAAATAAGACAAGTGCCTATGCAAATCACCAAACACTAAGCAGAAGAAACAAGAGATTTTGGGTCTAGAAACAAAGACTTCACGAAACCAAAACATGCTCGCCAAAACCAGAGTGAATGAACGTCCTACGGAGAAACAGGAAACAGAATAGATAAAGTGGGGATGAAACGCTGACGAATTACAGACCGTAGCATCGGTTTTATTCATTTTAATGGAGACAATAAAACCAACCTTCAAAAATCTTATTGGGAAGCCCAAGTGCCCACGCGAAAAGTAACGCACACGTAAATTAATGACCACACTACCTGCAGGACACTTTAAAATGTTACAAATTGTCACCTTAAATTTCTGCCATCGTCTGGCTGAATAATCTTGCCCAGACCTAAGAAAAAATCCAAATAACGTCATTTAAAATTTTTCAACCATTGTAAAATTTCGTACTATCGTAGGCAGTTCCTCGTCGTGGTAAAATGCATTTAATAGTCACAAATTTACACCGCCTGTGTCACGATACTCTCAGCCTTTAATATGTACATAAAAAGCATTTGTCAACGACATAAAAAACCGCAACGGAACCAAGACACTCTCCTTCATCCAGTGCCATAGTAAGACGAAAGAATGTGAAAGAGCATTTACTACCGGTGCGCAGGGTCGCGAGGCAATCACCAGGGCCAAAATAGACTCTATTAGCATAGCCATACCACGCACTAGAAGTGCAACCTTCAGAAACTAAAGTTTTCATCCTGTCAGACACAAAGTTAAACAGAATACCAAACCATGGCATAGCCCTTCTCTTTCCAGCGTTGTACGTAGCTCTCCACTTGGTCAGCCATCCCAGCTTAGTCCATGTTTTAATAGCGGAAACCAAGAACCTGGCTTTCTGCTAACCAGAAGCATTAATAATCGAATTTAGTATCTGGTCTTAACCTCACCGATGCCCTCCAGAATTCCGCTGCACCTTCATTTTCGACCCAGACACGGATTGCATTGCGGAGGGAAATGTGCACCCCTTTCCCATAACCCAAGACCATGTCATGCTCTCTATCGAGGATGTCATGCGTGTTGATCGCTGTTTGTTGAAAAATTCCCCGAACACATACTAATGTATTCCATGCAGCTAGCATTGACTCGGAAGAAATCTACCTTATCCGTGTAGTTATTGTTGTCACTTAGATGTTGCACATAGCTCTGCAGTGAGGGTTATTAAATGGATCAAGTCTGATGTCGCTTTCACTATCAAAAGCATTCTTGTATAAGTAGAGATTGGAGTAACTGCAAGAGATGGATAGCCTTCTCAAATCCTCTGCTTTAAATCTCCACAGGTTTTCTTATTTGCGGCAGACGTCCTTCTCCCGTGCAGTGAAGGATTGGCATTCCACTATGGAAATCAGGCAGCCGTCAATTTACTCCGAGTTCGGCTGCCCTTGTCATCGGTTTTGCATCCAATGTCTTCGCCGAAGGCACAATAAGCCAAATTGGTATGAAAGAAACACGAGTGTCTCTGGGCGAGGATTTCTAGTCATGGCGCTCTGTTAGGACTTGCTGAAATCTAAGCCTCAGGCTTTTTAATTGCAAGGCTAAACGAAACATCAAGTCACTGCAGAAATCAATTACATTATTTTTCATTAACCAAAGAAGAGAATAATAAGTAATTTTTATTAATCTTACTGCTTTAAGCTAATCGTAAAACACCCTTTTTCCGGTCCCCTACTTTTTCGGGTAGCCTAAAGTCTTTTATTAAACATTGTTATTTTGCCAAACCATACCGATTGCCTCTTTTAAAATATAGCTTATATGTCTTACGTGTCCCTCAAAAGGCAAAATGAGACGTATCACTTGGGTAAAATGTAGATAATTGGCGAACAGAAAGGAATTGTGACTGCTGGTCTGGCCCAGAGGCCAGCCTGCCTAGCGTCGGCGTCTTGATTACTACCACCATGTTGATGTGGATGTAAGAGGCATAGACGTAAAGCATTTCACTGTGCCAAAAAACAACCTGCTGTGATTAAGAAACCGCATAAGTAAGGCTTTAGTTAAGCAAATATTCGTTCGTGGAACTTAACGTGTCCTATCATTAGCGGCGAAACAAGTAGATTGGAGTCCAATTCTCCTTGTTTGCACTTATCTTTTAGCGGGATCGGTAGTCCATATTCAATGATGCATCTGTTCATCTGATCGCTGTCCTTCTTTCCTTAATCTGACTGTTTTTTAATGCTCCTATCACATGGTCATCCACCACCCATCCAGCAGAGGGCAAAGGAAGTGCAGTGATTTGATACCCTGTTTAGCTTGGCTGTGGACCGCGCGAGAGCTTTAGTCTGTACTGGTTGTGTCGCCCTCTGCGCCTTTACCTTCGAGCTCTGGCACCAGCCTATCGTCTCTTTTGTGCTTTACTGGTATGTGTCTACTCATGGTGTTTTGACTTCTTGCGCCTTCCGTGGCTACTTGGAGCGCTGAACATGTGCCGGAGGTAGGTTGCAAAGCACGTGCCTTACTAACGCCCTATTAGGAGTGTCTAAATGTGGAATGTTTGTAATTACTTATTTGCATCGACTTTTAAGCCAATTTGTTATCATACAATTTTGACGTCTGATTGTCAAGCATTTGCCCATGTCCAACCTAATTTCTTATTAGACCTTATAGGTCCACCTTCATGGTGACCATAATATAAAAAAAAAAGTTCCATGGGTTTTGCGATGAGGCGGAATGTACTATGAGCAGTTGCATCCAACGTGAAGGGTAAAACAGCTTTTGACTCATGAAATGCATTGAGCAGTCGTTTCTATTACAATTGTATATGTCACATAGACATACAAATCTACATTTTTAGACAATCGCATCACTGAAGAGCTTTGCATCTGCATTGGGAAACGCATAGTTTCCCAAGCTAGTGCATTATGCACTTGAGGTTACGAAACGAATCGCGTGGCTACGGACAAATCTTGAGTCGACTGGTTTTGTCCACTTTCAGTGAAGATCCCACGACATTAGTAGGCCATGATATGGCAGGTTTTCTACACAGCTACACTTGCCCTATGACTCGCTTCCAAAATGTCATTAGTAAGCCTCAGAATAACGCTTCACTGTTTTTTTATAAGCCATCCAGTTGAGAATTTTGTGTTCAGGTGCGATAGGAGAGCAGGAGGAAAGTAATGGATGGTGTACAAATGCTAAAATGAAGTCAACTGCTGACAACTGGAAATACGAACCATTGGAGCACGCGATCACTTTGCAGCGTCCCGGGTAAAAATGCAAGGTGCTGTGGAAGAACATAGGCTGTTAAAGTACTGAGAGGCTGTCAACATGCCTGCGAAGACAGGCAAAGTGTCACATCATCATAATCATATGGGCAGCAATGCTGGATGGAACAAATTTATAAATTTTGCGTCAAAGGTAAAAATCTCAAAATATACCTGATATTTTTGTATTCATTCTGCAAACTACAAGTGGGTATTAATAAATAATTGTTTAACGAGACATTAAACTTCCCACCGTATGAGCAAAGAGCTGGACAAACGGTTCTCCAGTACTTCCCCTAAGGTGGTAGACAGATGAGAATGCTGGGTGGATGAGTGAGATGTACTGTCAATGACGGTGAAAAAAAAATTACAGAGCTAGCATCCCTCTTTCATTAGGCGCCGCTTTCAAGTTAAGTCGGAAAACACATAACTTATTTATGCTCAGTGAAACTGTAAATTTTTAACATCAGAATTTGACCTGGGGGGGCAATAAATAATTGCTGTACACCTTCCCCCCTTTTGGGACCCTCCTCAAGCCTTTCACATTACGAGGGGCAAATAAGTGTGGCCCTTTGGGAGACGAGTAATTTTCTCGTGTGCTTACTTGTTTACAGCTTGACGCATCATAACAGCCACGCTTCATCCGCGTTTACCCGTCCACGAAGGCCAAAGGAGCGGCAGAAGCGGGAAGAGTCCTCCTGAAGGCTTCATATGAACGTAAAGCTCTAATGGGGAAATTCATATGAACTAAAGTGAACGCGGATATGTCCACTCTTTCTTACAATGGGTAACTTTGGCTGTGTAATTAAGGACACAGTTACATCTAGACAGAAGTGAGAAAAATGTGAGAATAGTGACCGTAGATTAGTGGTGTAACATTCTGGATAAAGAGTTATGTGTCCCAGGAAGGCAATAAATTAATGGAGCTTCAGCGCGCTCATTGGCAAAGTGGATAGCTATAAAATAGGTTACTTCAATCCAAAAAGGAATTATTAGAATATAAAAACCAGGTATGAAATTAATGCCAATGCAAGACGTGGTAAACAGCTCCAGAATATGATTGAGTGAAATAGTGCAGCATCTCTAGTCTTTCCTGAAGGAAAAAGACGGCATAACATTAGTGTGAGGTCATGCCTCTTCCCTTCCTCCACTTTTCCCTTAGAGGAAGTACTAGGACTAGGCCTCAAGTGTCAACGATATCAAAATGAAGTGTCAAGCCATCGATTAGTCCCATTCCCTTTTTGATCGACGTCTTCAATGCTCCTCTTAACTCTCTCGTGTCAACCACCACGACGTAAACAGTGTTGTAGGTAAAACAGCCACGAACCAACCGCAGCACACATCAAATTTAAGTGCAACTTAGAGGGATCATGAATGCAACTGCATTAATCCCTATTGGCAGTTCTGTTGGATCTAAAATTTTGTCCTGTATGGGAATTTGGTTCATGGAGGGAAATGTGCAGGCCATTTTGTATGTGTATCACTGACGGCAAGGATATTGGCCTAAAAGCGGATATTGAAATTGTTTTACAGAGATAAGGAGTCGGTATCCATCCCTTCTAGCTACGTTGTTCTCACTACAGAGCTGTTCGGTCATATCTATCTGGGTTCCAGACAGCTGGCAAGGAAGTGTGGAGGTACCACGCGTTCACACATTTGGCATCTTCATACCGATACGTTAAGTAGCTTCTTGTCAAACTTTTTCAGATTGGTCACGGCCAACTTCGCTTTCGTTATTAATAAATTTCCCATAAAACACGGAACTGGGAGAGTTGCCAAAGGTAGGTGTCATTTTTTGCATCCTGTTGGAGGTCGTCACAGATTCTTCCATCCGCGGCATATGCACCTCTTTTATTGCGTTAAGAACTGAGCCTATGTGACCTCTGGATTCGCGTTCGTATTCTGTAGTGCAGTGAAATCTCCTGCGTCATAACCTCTGGGCAGAAAATGCATTACCGAAGCACAGGAAGGCTGTCGGCTGCTAGCATGGATAACTAGAACTAAGATTTAAACAGTCAATTCCGCGGAATAAAGAGATGCTTTTAAAATTCAGAAGGCTTTCGAAGTCTAAAGCACTGTTCCATCACAAACATCGCTTGTGCCCATTTTGACGTGGTCACAGATGGCTCTGGAGTAGCAAAAAGATGACAATGACGTGGTGAAGGTTTGGCTTCCTCAAGACCACATGGATGGCACACACTTTGCCTGAGAGACTGTCAAACGGAAGGCAAAAAATGATAGTCTCACCTTATCAACAAATTTTCATTAACCCTATGAATCACACATTCGCCTTGGGGAACGCTCAACTAATATGCAGTAATTAGCTGGCAGAGTTGGTTGAAAACAGCGCCTAATCGCTGCGTCCAAATCTGCAATAACTCACCCTCTATTTGACATTACAGTGAAGAACTGTTTGGACGGTTAAAATAAGAGGTAAATAAAAACATTACCCAATTTTTATCGTAGAATCAGATGGCTGCAAAATTTGTTGTCCAGTCTTCAGCATGTGAGCAATATGGAGTTAACAATTTCGTCTGCACATCACCACACACCCACAAAGCATAGTTGCCTGGGCATGTGCGGGTGCCTCAGAACTGAGGGTTAAGTAGGGGGAAAATCTCTCTGATTTAAGCAGTGATAAACTCATTAGGCTTGCGACCGTTTGCCTACCAAAGCCAGTTCCCACCACAAGTCATTCAGCGAACGCTCTAAAATATGCAGCGTGTCTTCCCAATGCATGTAAAATAAATGGAAATGAATTAATCGACCTCAAAGATTTATTCCTTGCCACCTGTTAATGGGCTGGAGCTGGACTCGACTTCCGCCTCCCAGTTAACGATTGTTATGCCTATCACATTGGACAACTACCAAAATTACATTGCCAATTTAAAACACTTCCGGTGCCGCTCTCTCTCCATATTATATAAAACCCACCTGTTAAGGGAAGCTTCCGCAGCTTCAGAACCAGGTTAGACTCTGTACATGAGGCATGCAAGCTCAAATTACATCCTATAAGTTATAGATTGTTGGAGCAAGCCTTTTAGATGACTGACCAACGATTTTAAATGAGGGACTTCCGCATACACCTTTCATCTTTTCATACATTTTTAAAGCCAAGTCAACAACAGTGTAAGCCAAGATGCAATCGTTTGGCGACACGTCAAAGGTATCCCGCGCTTGACGTCTCTACTGCACAGGCTTGAGACGGACTGTTGAATGTGTCGCTATTAGAGAATTACATGAGCCCCGGTGGTTGGCATGGCGCACAGTAAATGTGGTACCACCAGCACAAATGCGAAATATGTAGTTAAAAATGCGGGCATGTCCATTCGATTGGAGCAGCCCCACTGAACTCTGGGTGGCCATCACAGGTCTTATTCATCATCCATTTTTGTCGCGAGAAATGTTATATTGGTAAATTTTACCTCCACTGGATTTTTTGAGAAAATTTAAGGGGAGGTTTAGAACTAAACTATTAGCCACACAACACAAATGTTACTTGTGGCGATTTGATAAACCGGACACAGAAGCCCAGTATTTGGGAGGTCATTAACACATTATTACAAATTAACTTCTACTTATTCAATTTGACAACCACAATGAAGATTTCTTTATGAAGAAGAAATCGCCTATTTCTCCGAGTTCTACAAGACCTTCAAAATTAATCACAATGCTTTTCAAATGGGAAAATTAATTTGCATAACCTTACATGGGCAGTACATGGCATTCAAAAGAGTAGAAATAATCTTTCCGGAGGCTTTTGATGTTATCGCTATTTTAAAAAAATGTCAGTACAAAAGCGGTTTGCTTGTCGGAAGCGATTCATGACTTTGCACTTTCAACTAACGTTTAGGATCTGAGGCGTTACCTAAAATTTTAGCTAACGCGGGGTTCTGTTTTTAGAGTGAGGCAACAAAATCACTTGTCACTTCGTCGTGAATGCAAGTTGTCGCATCCACTGGAGGCTTTTAAAGGCCTCAAAATGCATTAACTTTGGTGTGAACGGCAAAGTATCAACTTTACTTTGTCAGATGTAGCCTGGCGATTAGTGTTGAGCTGTGGGGACTAGGTCTCTGGTTCTGGGAGAATCGTGCACACCCTTGGCTCGGTAATGAGACTTTACCGCCACTTCCAGTAGACTACTAAAATCACGAAGCTTTCCCCAATGGCATGGACATGCTCCGCGCGGTGAACGCACAGACATTAAACCTGTTTGAGTGGATGTAGTATTGCGTGTGCGCAGATCTTTCTCTTGATCTTACCACATTTTTTGCCTCTGTTTGCAACTTTCAGTTAAAAATGCGCCAACCGAGATCACATTCATATTCATTACTCTGGTTGTTATAATCTACTAGGCTGCAAACTTTAAGGGGAGCAGTAAACATGATTCAGTAGAAGTGCTAATTTTAGGCAGCATACGAAGCTACGCGAAGCATTTTGCGGATTAAGCACAACCTGTTGGGACAGGGTCTGCTCAATGTGCTACGTTGCGAAGATGGGAGATAAGGCCTCTGCCGCGCCAGTCTGGCCACGAAATCGTTTCACAAACGCTTTTAGGGTCTACAGTCTTATCAATAATTCCCATTGATAAGGGAAATTGCGCTCATCATTTTGCTTTGAGTTCTTGTGCACGGCAAGCATTCCTATCAGGATGGCGTTTAACGTACAGATTTTGACTTTTGAAGGCCTACACACGCGATGGATAGCCACTTCGTGAGAACGTGATGCAGTCGTAGAGCTTAATTAAACTGCAACAAAATTTAGTGTTACTTCTCAAACTCTCATAAAACAGCTGTTCGCTACCCAACTGCTTGATATCTCTTCTTACTTTGCACTTTCTCAGTCAACATCAAATAAATTTAACTTGGCAATTTATGCTTTAATTGACATGACCTGCAAGATATTGGACCAAGATAAACTTCCGTTTTCTCAGTAGCAAAACAAAATCTTGTCAAATGAGTCGGAAAATCTCCAAAAGTTACTTAAAAGATTCCGAGGATAGTTTAATTAAATCAGTGTATAACAAATAAGTATGCAACAGCATATTCCCTTCAAGATTATCCCCATACCACGCAAAGCATACAATTCATGAGACGTTCACACAACGCATGTTGGATGTTCTGCTAATGCATGCGCAGTTGTTTTCTTCCAGTTTGTCTAGGGCGCTGAGACTCTCCTGAAGACGAAAGAAGGCGTGATACTCGTGCAGATTACGTATTGTAGACACACAGAAGGGCTTAGGCTGTTGGCATCGCCTGTAGGCTGAGCCGCCCGGCGGAGGTGCAGCGACGGGCACTCAAAGCGGCTCGTTACCAAAACGAAGAGCTAAACAAGCATTTTAAACATTGCCCATGCTACTCCCTTGTCTTCCTTCAATATGAGTTCCGGCTATCCATTTCCACACAACTTTTGGCGAAAAGATTTCTGTAGGAATTATTGTAAAAGTGGATAGTTTATGAGTATGCAGCATCTTAAATACTTTATTAGGCGTTTTGCGTAGCTACATTTAAGGCTTAATTTGAATGTTGTAGCACAATGCTTTTAGTGCAGCGATTACTCCGTGTCAACTGTCACATCCTCATCCATTTCCAACCTGTCAATGCGCCCATTTGCAGCACTTGGAAAATGCCTGAGACTTCCGAGACAGCACGATGTGACACCCGCCTCCTGTGTAGCAGTGACGTAGCATAAGTGGAGACCTGATGTTGACCATTTGACGTGCGGATGCTCCTAAGCATGTATTGAAGTGAAATCAAACGATTTTACGGAAATCATTTATGCATGTTGAGTGAATTGACCGTACAAAGTTTTATAAACACGTGAAATAAAGTCAGCACTAATTCTTCTTACGCTTATGGTGAAAACGGAGCTAAAACCCATGCTCGTGATTGGGAGACGCAGACCTCTCGGACACACTCTACATATCCAAGCGTACAGCTCATGGCCAGATATGGAGAATGTGACTTTTCCAGATCCTCAAGCGATTTATTCCTGTTGGGCTAATCCGCCCAAGTAATCTTCTTTTGAAGTCAAGCAGCGCAATTTTTGGAATTTAGATGACAAACGGATCATGCGAAGCAAAAAGCAAGCATGAAACAATGTTTGTAAGTCTTCTTCGATAAATTTAAGTATGAGCGGTGAACTAGGAGAAATTTTGAAGGAAAGGAGGATTGCGGTAAAGTTAGAGGACTCTGCGCTTCAAACAAATTTGTGGACTAAAAAGAACAACATTTTTGAACAAAAAGGAGTTTTTGTCCGAGAAACTGTATTTATTTTGTTAAACTATCCCTAAAGTAAAAGTGCATTAAAGTTGGAAGTCGTTGAATTGCATGAGAGAGCTAATTCGAGAGCACTACAAATGCTGTTCACATTTTGTATTCAAAGAGATGAAACAGCATCAACTGACACTTTTGGTGCCTTCTCGTGGGCGTCAGAAATAGAGATGTTGTTTGTCCTTATATCAACTATTAATCTAGCGGTTTTGTTTGTAGTTTTTAAGCAAAGAGACTTTTTGTTGAGTTCCACGAGCCAGCAAAGCAATTTTGAATTACGAAAGTAACATTAGTGTTAATCACTTTCTTGTTAAATAAATGAAGAGAATCAAACATTATTTACTGTTTATACACACTTTCTCATCGGACATGAGTGGGAGAAACTGATAGCTACTAGAAGAGCCTCCTCTTATCCTTGGTTGCACTTATGCTTCTGTTGTTCACTCAAACCGATACAACTAGTCAATGCGGTGTCCGAGCTCTCCGGGCGCTCACCGGACTCTGCGCTGTTTGGAGACTGAGCTGAATGAGTGAACCGAAACCATTTGCGCCTAGCTGCTACAAAGGACGGACGCAATTGGTCCAGGCATTTGTATCTTTAGGTAATTGGCCAACGCTTGTGCATCCCTAGACCTTGATCCTCCAATAGCTAGTTAATTTCAAGCTCCACCTTGATAAGCACTCCACTTAAAACACCATTCCGTTTGATTAAGTCGACAATATCATGAGTCAGGAACCCAACGCGGAGGTGGTCACGGAGATTCGACGCAGAAGGCAGAGCGGATGGGACCACAGTGATGAGTTCTCGCGCATCGACCGCAGCAAACCGAAATTCAGTCAGATCTACGAGTTGTTTATTCAGTTTTGTGAGAATACGTCACTTCGAGGTGTGCCACGGATTGTCCGTGCCTCTGACCGCCGAAAGCGCTGGCTTTGGTTAAACTTTGTCACCATCTTCTTCATTGCATGCATAGCCTGCTTGATAATCATAACAAGCCAGTACCTACAGTACGATGTGATCCACCAGCCGAAGCGGATTTTCGATGCCCCTAGAGCATTCCCCTCCCTCACCATATGCAATCTGAGACCCTTCAAGTCGTCTGATGTGGATCGGCTAATTCGCCAGGGCGCAGTTCCCGTGCAGGCCTACTTCGATGCCATAATGAAAGCTGCTTCGACGTTAGACAAGCGCTATGCCAGCCAGTTCACGACACTCCTATCTCTCGAGTCATATCTCCTGAATCTGCCCGAGGGCATGGACCCCAGCAATTTGGGTCACCGTCTCGAACAGTTGGTGCAAACGTGCGTCGTTCTCTATCAGAATGGCACCTCGATCAGAGGCACCAACTGTCGCAAAGCGGGCCATTGGGTTAAGACGCTGGACCGAATTTACCACAACTGCTACACCTACGAAGTGTACTCCCAAATTCGAGCCCAGACACTGAGCGTGGAAATGGTGCTTTATCTCGACAACATAGTTGAGCACACAAACTGCTTTGACTGTCAGGTAGGATAGTGTTGCCATTATTGAAATTATTTGCTATTTTATTCACAAATGATTAACAAAGAGGGCGAGTGAGTCTAAATTTTAAAAATTGTTAACAATTGCAGCAAAGAGTAGTTGAGGTGCTATTCAATTAAGCGTGATTAGGGAGCACGAAAATCTGTTTCGAGGTTCTTCAAAAGGATCAAACAACGAGGCAAGTCCCTCAAGACAATAATAAATTCGCATGTTTTGTTTTGCCACGTCAAGCCACCCACATGGGATTAATACTCTGAGGAGAATAATCATACCATATTGTAGGAGTCATAAATTGAAACACTAAATTTCATCTCCATCCCAAAAATCTGTTGTGCGCTTATTGAGCTAGCTTACAAACGAATTAGAACCGTTATTTGAGGTGTTCCAATTTTTAACATTTTTAAGATGTATTCTTTTTTTTCAGCGTTTGAATACGATTTCATTCGACTGCCTCACATTGTTCGTGGTACCAGCAATCACTTAAATGGCAATTTAAAAGGGTGTTTTTATCCAAAGTAAATTGTGCTAAGTGGGATGGGTGCAAAAGGACAATGCAAGTGGAACCGAAATGCAAGTCCTACGTTCAGACGGAGGATTATATGAACCAAAGCATAAAATGCATGAGCGCCTAGACACGACTTGACATGCAATAGCAAACAGCTTTTTAGAGAGGCATGTCAATGCTTCGGAAGGTTGGTTCGATTTGATGGGGAGTAAGAAGTGTTGGGTAGATAGGTGTTCTTGTCCGCTGCAGTTGCCCAGTGCATCCATTAACTGCTCAAGCTTATTTTTCTACTTGCTTCACTCTCCTCTCAAGCCTTTTATCAGTCTTCCAGCTTTCGTTGATAACAACTACAATTAGTATGTCAGTTTTTTTGCAGCTCTCTTTCCTTAAATCACTCTTGCGTAGAATTGCAGGCACTCGAATTAGCACTAAGATTCTTCTCTATGCCAAACAGCAGTTGTTGAAGATGAGCGCAAGGGAAGCTCTACGCATCCAAAAAGTAACATTAAGGGGAGGGGACTTTTCCAGTGTCAGTGCAAAGATTTGCCTTCAACAGAAGTGGACGGTGAGGATGCGCTTCAGGACTTAGCTAATGAATGTCAAGTGGTTGCAATAACACCCCTCAGGATAGAGGTCAGGGGCCAAACAAAATAAACTGCAAACTCTTCCCACTTTAACACCTTACTTCAATACTGATGCTTGAAGTCATTTCTCCCTCCCAACAATTTTTTGGGTAAGAAGAGGTTGTGCAAATGCCAGAATGCACCCATGCGAATTCACTCCACCTGGAAACGTGTGCGATGGCAATGTTACTGTGAATTTTCTCTGAGTTGCCGCAACATTAACAGATTTTTGCGGCATCTAGTATATCATTGTTACATTTTTTAAATAAGACAATGTTAGCTGGAGCCTGTAAAGCCGTTCCAGCCCGTCGAATTAAAGTGGGGAATTATTATTACAAATTATTATGGGAATAATTTGCTCGTTTGGAATTTGCAAGAATCATTTTCAGTGTGTTTAAGAAATGGCTCTTTATTTACGCATACAATAACAACTAGAGTTTCCACTCAAAATGAGGAATAACTGAACCTAATATGGGAAGCACCGAATTCCACTGACTGTAGGACCGCATTCGGGGAAGTCAACTGACGGGGGCTCGTCTGTTGTTAAACCCCGACTCGAGTTATCCCCGAATAGTGGAGGAGGGAATCAATCTGATGCCGGGCACCTTAACAGACATTCACTTCACGGTGCGAGAGTGGTCGATGATGACGCCACCTTATGGCCGGTGCAGTCACGAGGCGCCTGTGGAGATTGGGTTTGGAGGACAGACCTACTCCTACACCGAACAGGCTTGCCAGCAGGGTGCAATTCAGGCGATGATCGCTCAACGTTGCGGTTGCCTCTCCTACGACATGCCGGTGCCCAGTCACCTCGAGGTCAATGCAACCACTAATGCGTCCCTCCTCTACTGCCAATTCTTCGAGCTCCCAGTGGTCAACATTAGTGCCCGTTCCGATACCGAAATTAGGCGTCGCTACTTTACTCAACAGGCAATGGAACGCTTTATCACTCGCATGTGCTGCTCCACCGCTATCACAAGGAACACACTAGCCGCGGAGACTGGATGTCGGGCGCCCTGTATCCGCTACAGCTACGACACGCAAATTTCCACCGCCCAGTGGCCTACCAAACGCTTCATCACTAACTTCGCTAACAGTGTGAGCGCATCTCGAATCAAATTTCCCCGACTGTTAGCCTCACTAGAAGCAGATGTGACATAAAAGCTTATAGAAAATCATGTCATCACAATGGTGAATCAGTGCTCAAGCTAGAAAGCATGTGGATGACGTGGAACTGGAGTAATTATGCTGTTATTGTTGTTATTGCCATTCTATGTAGCGCAATACCATTCCACTTTTATTACCATAGGCACATGTGACAATGCTACATACTCTTTGCGGGACGATTTCGCATATAATATGAAGTAGCCGCCTCTACAACTGCTATTTGCATACATCGATGCATACCACTAACATTAAAGGTGGAAAAGCAATTCAAACATTGTTCTTTCACCTTCGATGTTCTAGAGGCATCGTAAGCCTGAATCTAACCCATC